>CM033469.1:157879851-159079851 GCA_019447015.1 Hymenochirus boettgeri
AAAGTTTGTATTTTTAACTTCCAACCTGATATAGATACACATGCCTACTAACCCACCCTTCCATTTTTATGGCAGCCGTATTTAAAGGGTAATTAAAATTTGAAAAAACTATTTTGACTAATCACTAGTGATGGCCCGGATCGCGGATCCGAACCCGGATCCGCAGCGGATTTCCCTCGTTCGCGAACGGCGGATATCGCAGATTTTCCGGATTTCCGCCTTCCAAACTTTTCAGAGCCGCGTTTTCGAAAATTTTCGAAATTGCAACGATTTCTCGTATTTTCGAAAATGCAAGAAAATACGTATTTTTGAAAATTTTCGAAATTGCTAGGATTTCTCTTATTTTCTAACAATTTTTCATTTTACTGGTTTTAATGGGTCCGCTCGCGGATTTTCGAATTTTCTCGAGCGGACCGGATTTTGCGAAGTTCGGACATCTCTACTAATCACCAACAAAGTTTGTTTTTTTAACCCCCCAACTCAACACAGGTACACACACCTACTGATCTACTCCTCCATTACAGTTGCAGCCATACTTAAAGGGTAACTAAAGTAAAAACCAAAAGAAACCAATTGCAGAGCCAACAACAGCCCCAAAAGAACCAATTGCAGTTACACCAAATTCAGTCATCTTGCTTCATTTCAAATTAACTCCCCTTATCAGTATATTATTGGATTGTAACCATCTTCAGCTGTAAATGGTTGCCATTCCTAATGGTAAGGCATATATCACTTTAATACATAATTATATAAATATATGCTTTCTTAACCGATGTATGAAAATTCTATTTATTGTTTTTTTATTTCTATTTTTTTATTTATCTAATTTTTATTTGATATTATTTAATTGCTTGCAATTAATAAAGTGCTTGTTGTACCCAAGTTGGCGCTATTGTAATATAATAAATATAAAATATACATACATACATATACATCCTATATACACACCAGCAGATTTCTGTGCATGCAGTCGTTTCTAAAAATGTCATGCTTTTAGCAGATTTGTAGCGAGTTTCTGAAAAAAAAATGAGAACATGATTCAAACTGTAGTAGAAATATTACCCATACCCAATGACGACAAATACCCCCCCCCCCCCCAACACACACACACACACACACACACACTCACACTAATATCAATCTCCTAAGTATCCTGAATCAACGGTAGCAATATGTGTTGCTGATCACTGAACTTATGGCCAGCAAACAGCCTCTGAAAGGACCAAATGCCATTACTGAAGGGCAAGTAGCAGTTTTTTTCAGGCTTAACACCCATTACATTGGAAACAACAAACAGACTATATATGTTAGAAACCCACACACTTCATACATTAGGGTTCTCTTTTATATATGTGCAGATCCAAACACAGGTCTTTGTAGAATCTCGCACTTTTTTTTCTTAAAATGTAAAAGAAGAAGGAGGTACAAATAAAAAGCCCCTAAACATTGATCTCCCACATGTGCCAAAAAAACAGTACCCTACTCGATCAGTAAAGGCAGACAGTGCCAATGGAAAAAGCTTAAACAACGAGCAAATGCATAAATTTGGGTGCACATCTGGCTAAAACTTTGCTTTTGGTATTGCCCTGAACCAAATTTATGGGAAACTTCCATGCCACGTATAGTTAAAGCATGATCTCTGCCGTAATATTTCTACAATGCATGTGGTAGCAAAATACGCAATGGTATTGTAGACTTCGACTCATAATTGTATGGAGCAGCTTGTAAATTTACACCACAATCTTAGATAAAAAGGTATGTACTATACTGTAGGCAGCTGGGGAACAAACTTTGTTGCTTATTACTGTATTAGTTAAAGGGTAATAAGGGTGGTATCACTTTTTTACCATTCCCTAAGATGATCATCACCGCAAGATCGCCTGTGATTTACCAACATACCTACCAAGATCGGTTGCGGCTCCCCCACCCCACCACAATACAATATTCCCGGATGACCGACGATCATATCCGTCGGTTGGAAATATGTATTGGTGTGTACCCAGCCTTAAGCAGGCAATGGAAAATGCGCTCTTCAAGAAGCATTGAACAAGCTTAATGGTGCATGGATCAAAAGATAGCAGTTATACAATATTGAGATATTACAATATCATACCATCGTCAGATCGAATGATTATGTTGTTGCAACTATGGATACCCTAATAGAAACTTAGGGGTCATTCAGAAAGAATTCTTATCCCAGACCCAGGTACACACACCTACTAACCTACCCTTCCATTTTCATGACAGCCATATTTAAATATTTTTTAAAAAAAAAAAAATATTTTGACTAATCATCAACAAAGTTTGTTTTTTTAACCCCCAACCCAACACAGGTACACACACCTACTGTTCTACTTATCCGTTACTGTGGCAGCCATTCTTAAAGGGTAACTAAAGTCAAAAAAACACATTTTGACCAATCATCAAAATGTTTATTTTATTTAAACCTCAAATCGAAACAGGTACACACACCTACTGGTCTACTCATTCATTACTGTGGCATTCATACTTAAGGGATAACTAAAGTAAAAAAAACAAATTTTGATCAATAATTAAAAAGGTTTATTTTTTAGCTTCTAAACTGATCCAGGTACACACGCCTACTGACCTACCATTCCATTTTAATGGCAGCCATATCTAAAGGGTAACTATAGTCAAATAAATAATTTTGACTAATCAGCAACAAATTTTGTTTTTTTTAACCACCAACACGGTACACACACCTACTGATCTATTTATCCATTATACCATACTGGTAACTAAAGTAAAAAAAAACAAATTTTGACCAATCATCAAAAAAGTTTGTATTTTTAACTTCCAACCTGATATAGATACACATGCCTACTAAGCCACCCTTCCATTTTTATGGCAGCCGTATTTAAAGGGTAATTAAAATTAAAAAAAATTTTTGACTAATCACCAACAAAGTTTGTTTTTTTAACCCCCAACCCGACATGGGTACACACACCTACTGATCTACTTATCAAACTTCAAGTCCAGTTGATCTAATTGAATACAACAGATATACCATGACCTGGATGAATGAAAACCTTCACAAGCATGTTTCAGACATACTTAAAGGGTAACTAAAGTAAAAAAACTAATTTTGACCAATCATCAAAAAAGTTTGTTTTTTAACTTCCAACCTGATCGAGGTACACACACCTACTGACCTACCCTTCTATTTTCATGGCAGCCATATTTAAAGGGTAAGTAAAAATCACAATGTCCTCATTTTGAAAAATCTGCAGCACAAACACACATTCCCTTTCAAAATGCGGCCTTTCAAGCCAAGTTCAGAGTTTATACTTAAACTTTCCCTTTCTAGGTGTCCTTTAATCTGCAACAACCAAAAGATAATAGCGAACTGCAGTAGATAGATAAAGAGGCCAATCTGGCAATTGAATTTAGATTGTTGTGTGTATGGGCAACTTAAAAGGCTAAACTTATTACATAAGCCCATTAGATCTCAACAAAGCCACAATGTTTTATTTTGTATTAAAGATATATAGGCATAAATCATAATCCCCAAATAAATGTTGGTTATTATATATTAATGACGCCTTGTCCTGCTATATGGTTACGGATCTCCTTGGACATCTTCTGATATCCTTATTTTAACTAAATATTTCCCTAGATACTAAATATTATGCAAGAGCTGATTCGCTGATGATAAACCAATGAAAAAAATTAAAATGGAATCTTATTGAACAAAAAATAACTGCATTAGAATACAACCACACTGTCATTTTCACTTGTGCTGAGCTACTGAGAGAGAGAGAGGAGAGTGGATTGGCGGCTCTGTGCTTGATTTGGATTGACTTGGATTGTCTTCGATTGTCTTCGATTGTCTTCGATTTTTTTCTTTAAAGCTTTTTTAAAAGCTATTTTACCAGCGATACTCATATATAAATATTTATAGATATATATATAACACACACTTACACAACACACACATAACACCCACACCACACACACATTTTATTATCGTAATTACACGTTTTACACAGAACATTTTTTCTTTCCTTTTCTTTTATTTTTCCCTCTATTTAGGAATCTCCAATTGTGATCAGAGACATGGCTGGGGAGGGTAAGTGAGGGTTGGTCAGTAAGATGTGTAGGTGATAGAGATGGTGGGGGGGATAACTACATGGACACTGTCTTGTTTCTATTAATACCAGTGGCAAGGTGTATGGACTGACCTGTTTTCTTCATATTAAGTGATAGATATTTGAGGGGCAGAACCATTCATATAATGATTTCTGTCAGTTACATATGTCCCAGTATCACATGGTGAAGGTTTATGGCAGTTGGGCTTGGCCTGTATTCCTGCTCCAAGAACCAATATGACTTTAGTCATTGTAACCAGTGTCATTTATTCTCTGCTGGTCACCCACCTACTGTTCTCTCCATTGGACTCTGTACATTTCTTGGCTGGTGTGACTGTACATTTAACCCTGTTACTAGTTAGATTTTCTTAGCCCGTTTCTCACTACTGCACAGACAGTCTATGGCCTTTCCCTTTCATATACAGTATAAATTATCGGTACCGTGTCCTTCAGTGTTGGCTGCACCAACATTTTTTGCAATTGCTTGAAAACCATAATGTTAAATTTCACTTCATTGCCTTAATCATTCCTATTTTAATTTAATCCAACTCCCTCTTGGCAGCCTTATCCCCACTGTGGAGCTTTACATTGGTCACTTTATATGCAGTTCTTTTCATTCTGGTGGAAGATCTACATTGTCTGTACTGGGGTAAAGCTCTGAGCCTTGGGTGCAGTGAACATGTGTAAAGTCTCTGTAGTTATACCCTTAATTAGTTATTCCTGCTTGTCTCTTTATCATTGCACGTTCCTTTATTTTCTCTCTAGGCAGCGGAAGCGTCGTAGGATGAACATCGTAGAGACTTCCCCTCCCCATCAGGATCCTCCGATGAAGAAAAGAAGACAGGAAGAAGAGGATTTTACTGATTGCGACAGGTAGTTAAAGAAAATCAATGTATATTTAAGCTTGGTTCTTCTTTCTTGTGAGTCAGGGATAGACAAGTTGTTTTTGACATTAGGAACCAGGCAGATAACTTTAGGACCCATTATGATTGTTTAAGCAGCCAAAAAAACCCATAAAAGCAAAGATGGATTAAGATCAAATGGTGCCCAAGGCAGTGCCATCATTTAGGGCCCTTTTTTTTGCTACATATATTGTATAGACTGTTTTTTGTTACAGCTTTTGAAGCTGGGCCCCCAAAAGTTTCCTGGGCCCTAGGCAGGTGCCTAGTGTTGCCTTATGGATAATCCTGCTCTGCATAAAAGAAAATGGAAATCTCTAGAAAGTTTGCCCCCAGTTGTAAAGTTTAAGGTGCCCTGACTAAATGTCTCCTTGTCCAACTGTAGTTTAAGTAATTCCATTAAATACAATTAAGATAGACACATAGCTTTATTCAACATCACAAACTATGATACAAATCTTTAAACATCTACACCCATTTACTACATATGCTGGTAGCCTACATAGAAATAATGACCAGTTAGGATAAAGAAAGTATTGTAGAAAGAAGCATGTTACGGCAAATTATTAAATGACATTGCTTTTTGATACCTGCAGGACGTGGGTGGAGCATGGAAGAACAAACCACACCCCATCCCCCCCCCCCCACATATAACACACCCCCCCCCCCCCCCCTTTACCGACACCGGGTTTAACCAGCTCCTGAGTGTAAGATATTTATTTCCCTAAACTATACTACACCCGCTAGAGAACATCAATACAAGCTAACACGTATATTATAAAAGATCAATACACAGGATTTATAAGTGGTTTGTGTATTGGCCAACAACTGTTTGTGATTGTTGGATGAATAAAAACACATTAATGCAACATGAGTGGTGCTCATTGATGTTTTGTGAATAAAGTACCATATGGGACACTCTCCCGTATATTGATTTGAAAAGAGTTAAGGTATACTACCCCTGAGTGCATACCACAGTAGATAAAACGAGTAAGTAATGTTAGTCCAGTGACACACGTGGGATTTTATCTAAAAAATGTCTTTAATTGGCAATGACAATGCCGAATATTGCGCTTGACAAAGGCCCAAACCATGAGGAGCCGAAATGTTCTGCATTTGTGATGGTAACAATGAAAGGATTTCTGAGATAAACCCGCACATGTGCAACTAGACTACGTAATATTATATATAATATATGACGGGATATATATCCTGGGTATCCGGCTAGACCATTAGCTGCATTAAACAGAGATGAAGTCCAGCTTGCACTCCTAGGATTTAAACGAATATGGTTTTGTCAAACAAGAACAACAAACGTAATACAACGTATTCAGACCATCTTAAACGTGCCATCATCCGCTGGCCAGGTTTAAGATGGCTGATGAAATGCATTGATTAGGGCTGTGTTGTTTCATTAAATAAGCCATATCCATTTGTAAAATCCCAAGGAGAATGACTTTGTGGACTTCATCGCTGCTCTCCTCTTGATATTCGTTATATAATTTTTGAGAGAAGTTTCCATTGTTATTAATGTGCAGCCACAACCAGATTTATCTAACAGTGAACACCCAGTGCCACAAGCAAGATCTATATGCGTCTGCAAATGAATAACAGGGCGTACATTTTCTCGCCTGTTCTTGATATCAGCCAATTTGTGGCAGTCATAATAACAGATGGAACACAATGATGTAAACAGGTGGAGTATTAGCAGTGAATGCTAGACCACAATAAAATAACAGAGAAATAAAACAAAGAAAATCCAGTGAAATAAGCAGGAAATGGAAAAGTTTTAAAGGATTGTTATTTAATTCCTTTACTTGTATTCCAAGTTCCTCCGGTTATGACAGAGCCAGAGACGTCCAGAGCTACTTCTTTGAATGTGCGAAAAGCCCTTTGTACAAATGGCCCAGCTAATACATCCTTAATGCAAGGCAGTAGACGCTAAAGTTGACGTTTAACACAACCTTAATGTGCAATAAAACAACTATCTACCCCACTCAACCAAAATACCTAATACCAGAAATCAAAAAAAGGTTCATTTGCCTAGACACCACTCTGTCGAGTCTCGAGGTGACTCGGTGGCGTCCATGTTTGTCACACATGTTCCTGCTTCACTAAGCACACGTTTGCTGCTGATCATAGGCCCGTTCTATTTCTTGATAGAGAAAAAGACCTCAGGAAATGCCTGGGAGAGCGACGGGTGGCAGAAGCAAGGTCTCACGAACAATACCTCCTCGCCCATGGTACTGCGTATATTCCAACGGGCCCAAAGCTACAGGAACATGAGATACGGCCCTTAATGTTTTTGCCGTGCCCTGTAAGTATCTTCTCTTTAACCCATAATAGTTAACAGTTTACTGACCATTAACCGGCCTAAAAACTGGAGAGAATTTCGTATCCAACCTGAATGGAAATTACTGATGTCACTCGGCCCTTGCCGTCTAAAACCCACGTTAACCCGAAAAAAAAATAGGGGTTAAAGTGAGGTTGTAGATGAAATTTAGAGCACAGCAGCCCATTTCCGAATGTTTTGGAAATAGCTCTGTGCTAATGATCCAAAACCCCTGATGTGGCCGTCACGAGGCTAGGCTTAGCGCTCCTCCCCCCTTACCTTAGCACGATAATTTTTTTTTTTTTTTGGGTTGGAGAAAACGTTTTTTTTGTTTGTTTTGTTTGTTGGGGGGGTGGGGTTTGTCTGTGTTGTGTTGTGCCCCCGGGGGGGGTTGGTGGGGGGGAAGTGTGGTGGTTTGGGGGGGGTTTGGTGGTTGGTGGTTTTTGTGGGGTTTTTTTAATTGGTTGTTTTTTTTTGTTGGATTGACTGGGGGTGGGGTAAATTTTTGACTTTGTTGGGGTAGTGTTGGTTTTTGTGGTGTGGGTGGGGAGTGGGGGGAAAGTGGTGTATGGGAGTGTTTTTTTTAACTTTTTCTTTTGTTGTTCTATTTTACGTTTGTTGTGGGGGGGGGGGTGGTGGGGGGTGGGGGGGGGGGCTGGGGTGTGCAGGGAAGGGGGAGGGGGGGATGGGGGGAGATGGGGGGGGGGCGGGTTTTTATTGGTGCTTTGGGGGGGGATGAGGGGGAGGTTTGGGGGGTGGGGACGGGGAAATGGGGAAAGGGGGGGGGGCCTTTTTTACGCAATGCAATAACGACGTATTCTCGGTTATGTCAGATTATGGATGTGGGATGGGTCTAAGGGTAAGAACGCGGCTCCTCATTATTGAATCTCCCCAGATGGTTTATAATGTATAGTATTAAAAGATACCATTTTATCCTAACAATTAATTAATTGGTATTAAAGCAAATTAACATATATCCGTAAGTCATTATTTACCACTAGTTAAAAACGTCAAAACTAATTTTAGAGGCGGTGACTCGCCGTTGACGATGGAGAGAGGACTCTTAATGAGCATCATCGACTATGCCTTGGCCGAAGGAACGGAGGAGGATCTGCGAAGTGAAAGAGGGACCAAAGTGGAGCTGATGGCCAGGAAGGACTACGGGCCTAGTTTTGCCTCGTCACCAGACAATCTTGTGATCAGGAGTGTTGTATATAAGTATTTTTATTAATAACGTCTCTACCCATAGACACATGGTAGACAACACTAAAAAACAAACAGCAGTCTGCACCACACAAAAAAACGTATCTCTATTTATATGGGTCCAGATAAAGACAAAAACAAAACCCCAATCGATATAGTCTATGTTCCGAGTAGTAACCTGACAGCACAAGACCAAAGGTCCACTAGACTTATATCTACAATATATACTTGAATGAATTCTGCCGCCCCCCCACAATCCCACAGTCTAAAATCCGAGGACATTTCCTGGTCAATACTGATTTAAAGAAATAAAATGAAGTTTTTCAATACCGCCACATTTGGTTATGCAGTGCTGCGGATAAACTACATTGGTATATAAAGTGGATACTCCACTGGTAAACCCCCTGTTTTTTAATCAGTTATGAAAGATAAAGATCAAGAGCCCGTGTATTACCCCCCGTTCTTCAACTAAAACGATGTGCTGCTTGGTACATTAACTTCGCTTGAATCTACCGCCGCCGCTTCATCTGACAGGGTCCCGGCCGGATTAAACAGATGGCCGGTCATAAACCACACACAAAGACTGCAATATAAATGTTATATGACCGTATTCTGACTTATGGGTGGTAGCGTAATACTAAGGTGCGATGGTGGCCGCTTGGTGCGTACATTAACTGTTGGCACGTTTTTTTATCAAATGTCAAATATTTTATACTAAATAAGTCCATGAAGGATCCCTCTTAATTGTTGGTGTATGTAATGGATTATGTTGATTAGGGGATCTTCCTATACAAAAGGAAAAAGTAACGTGTTTTGTGCCTTGTATTTCTCAGATGAATGGAAGGCTACAACCCATCCACATGGGGAGTCTGGCAACGCTAGATGCGAAGTCAAGTGACGACCGGGATGGGCAAAGGAAGGAAAATCAGCAGAGAGCACTCAATGGTTTCTTATCTCTTCTCTCTTCAGCACGGTTCATCTTTCTGCCTTTCTCGACCCCTTCCTTCTCTATCCCAAATCCTGCTCTCCTTATGCTCACACTTTGTTCCCTTTTCTCTACCTCTAGCCAATACAAACAACTTCATACACAACCAACTCAATGTAAAGTCAATTTTTATAACCAGATATTAGGAGTTGATAGTCTAAATTCTGTCCTAGGCCCTTTAAGGTGGTAGCAAAAATACCGCGGTGGGACTGCCTATTTATAATTAATAATAAAGTTGCAAAGTTTTGTTGATCGGGAGTTCTTCCGATTGACCATTGGAGTCAGGAAGGAATTTTTTGCCCCTTTAAGAATGGAGGGTTTTTTGCCTTATTCTGGATCAACCATTAGGGTAGGGTAAAAAGATGTTAACTAAATGGATAATTGTGCCTTTTATCAGCCGATCCAATAATATATAGCAAAACATCTCACACACGAGAGCTGACACACAACACAGACAGGGGAATAGGTCAGTCCGTAACCTATGTGCTTCTGCTCGCGTCCTGGCTAACGAGTACTGGCTTTAGGGGATTGGATGGATTCTGGGGCCATGTTCTGCCCTGATGTCGACTGGCAGCGATATTTCACTTGGCGGCGCGATTCGGGGGGTCCGCTTTCGTCGCCACGAGCAGTTCTAATTTGTAAGTGGAATTGGCATTAATTCCCTGACGAACTAGAAGTGAGGGCTCAGGCTACTCCCCCGTATTTTGAGGGGGAATCCCTCTGATGGACTACTCCCATTGTGTTTTATAGGCACTTACTGGGATGTCCTCCCTTCCACTCTACCCCCAACTTATATCATAACTCTCTTCCTCACGATATTCCATGAACATGGAAATCAGTATCACTCTGAGAATTAATTATCTTAAATTTGATCTCACCATTCTTCCCATCTCCTCCACTCCCTCCCTCCATCTCAATGAATGGTCACTCATAATCATGCTATTACCAATTCCGTCATTCGCTCATCCTAGCCACACACTTCCTTATTCTTGTTCCAGTTCTTTCACTCTTCACCTCCCTCACGTTCTTTCTTGACCTTTTCCTCACTTACCAGTTTCTCAAAACTTTCCACCCTCGCCTTCTCCCTTTACACCTACCACCATCATGTTACATCATTTCAAACTAATAATATAATTGCTATAAAAATCTAAAGGATGTTTGTTTTTATTAAACTAGTCGAGCAACATAATCAAATTAACACAGTATTAGTATATATGTGTGGTTTGATTTAAAAAGCCATAAAATACAAGTTAGTTTCGTACACTATTCTTGTGTCCCTTGTCTTCTTTCCATCTGAATAGACGGTGCACTGCAAAGGTTCTATATCTGGACGATGGGTCTATTTAATATATTTATGATGGGCTTAGAAACAGGGTAGGGTAATGTCTTGTGCAATTGCTGTGGGTATGGGTTAGTAGGGCATACAGTGTTTGGCGGCATAATAAACATCTTACATACGATGTAAAATCATTACAAACCTATCCATAAAAATACTGAACTGGGCACAGAGAAAGAGTCAGCCCTAACTTGAGCCGATGAAAATCACAATCTACAATTTAAAGGGGCAGTCCACCCCCAAAACATAATCCCTCCAACTACTAAGCCCCCCAACCATGTAGTGTAGGTTGAATCCTGTACCTCACATCCAACCCCATCATGGTTCTCATGTAGAGTCCCCCCCCAAAGTTCCAGAAGAACTGCACCACCAGGGGCCAAGCCAGGTCCAATATAGGACACCTGAGCATAACGGCCTCCCCGAGATTGCTGCCAATGGTGCTAGCAGCCATGCTCTCACACTCACCCTTCTCCCTCCCTCTCCTACGTTACTACATCCTCCCCCTAGCCCCACAAATCCCCCTCTAATATCATGCTCACCCCATGCTCCCCCAGCCCCAACCGCATGTTTTTTTTTTAAAAAGCCCTCCCTCAAACTCTTACTTACCCTCTCCGCCTTTCCTCCGCTGCCACTGAAATGGCCGGCAGCCACGTCCGTGATTGGCCTGCTCGCCTCAGCACCAATCCACAGACGCGACTGCCGCGACGACCCTCTGCTTGCATTCTGCAAGCAGAGGGCCGGCAGTGCCGGGCGGAGGATAGAGGGGAGGTATAAGTAAGAGTTGGGGGCGTTTTAAAAAAAACCTAAACATGCGGGTTGGGGCTGGGGGACATGGCGGAGCATGATTATAAATTTTTTTTTTAGGGCGCGGGGACAAGCCTTTAAGTTGTACAAAACCCAACCCCTAAATGGGGCCTAAACCAAAAGGTTCAATGGAGATGAAGGTAAATGAACCCCCACCACAGTGTTTTCCCCCAACAGACCTTTTGTGAGTCACCACGGACCTGTGCTTTGGGAAGTATGTATGATGTAACAGTGTAGTTGTAGCAAAACAATGGAGACAGGGATCATGTGTGTATTAAAAGGATTATATAAACACATAGGCCAAATCATTGGGTATATTGGAAAAGCGAGTTATTGCCAGTCTTTACGGACCAGATTTTGAGTGAGCAGTAGAAAATAAGGTACAAGACGTGCGAGTTGGCCATGCTCCTTTCCAAAGCCACTCGTCACTTTGAGAGCTAACAGCCACTTTGAGGTAATTCACCTGGTACGCGTGTTGAATATTAGTATTAGGCCAAAATGGACCAAAAACAAAGGCCAAACCATGGTTACCATATCTCGATGCACATACCAAATTAACTAATGCATGGCGTACACACACCTAAGAGCTTCTTGAGGCTAGATGAACATTTACATCGGTCCTTCAGGTCTGTTCAGGAAAGCCAGAAAATTTTCACTAGCCGCGAGTTTTGTTCCTGCTACTTAAGTCAATATACGGGCATTCAACATAGGGAGTTGCATAGCTGAAGGAAATTTGTAACCTTCTCTAGTGCCTGTGCATTCGCTTTCACTGGGCATAGTAGGTAGGTAGGAGAGAGACAGCCATTCATCACGCACAACCCTTTCCCCTCTCGATCGATCAGGAATTACCGACATATCCAATATCCGATTTGTGCAAACGGTGATCAGGTCGGGTCGTGCCGACCGCCCCACACCATCAGGCAGAAAATATCTGCTGGTGTGTACCCAGCCTTAAAATAAATAATACCCCTCCCACTTACTGTCATGTCCCCCATAATTCTATTATATATATACCTCCTGTCTCCAATAATAAAATTTAATTAAACTTTACCTACATCCCACCCCCTAACAGGTCGCCCATATAACATCTGTAGCCCATATGCCCATATGTAGCCCATGCAAATAATAAAATTAATTAATTAATCTTTACCTACATCCCCACCCCCTAAGAGGCCCCCATGTCATCTGTAGCCCATATGCCAATATGTAGCCCATAAAAATCTTTGCAAGAAATCAGATATAGATGCAGCACTTGTACTGCTTGTGGAAGTACATACGCGAGGGCATGGCAGGCACGCGCGCGAGGCATCCCCATAACAAAGCGAGGCCACTCATCTATTTAGTTGCCGGCGCGCTCTCGGGTCAATATTTCGCGACTGCAACCAGCCGCGCATTGCGCATGCGCGTCGAGAATGATGGTCCAAATACCGCGGCGGAGGCCGAGTCAACTTTTCAAGAAGCAGAAGGGGGGTCCTTCTTTCAGGGGAGATTACTGGGGGACTGCATTTCACACTGGAGATCTGTGAAGAGGTATGGAAGCTATGAGATTTATGTGTTCTGTCAAGCCCAAGTTATATTTAGCAGTAACTGTTCCTTTAAGGGGTTGCAAACTGGATTTTATAAAATTAAATTAAATTAATTTTATTGCTAGATGGGCTGAACTGGATGGACGTATGTCTTTATTCAACCTCAAATACTATACTATACTATAGTATACTATACTATACTAATATACCTGTTCATTAAATACTTTTTTTATTACGAGTTGCATTTTTTATAGATCCATTCCATCAAATTCAATTAATCATTTTGATCAGGTCATAATTTTTCTATAAATAAACAATAAAAATAAATCAATTATCCAGCCTGAGAACAATTACCGTATATACTCGATTATAAGTTGATCCGAGTCGAGGTACCTATTTTTACCTGAAAAATTGTAAAAACTGACTCGAGTGTGAAATTATCACCACTACTGCTTCTGATTCTGTTTGTGTTTTTAGGCTTTAGTTGCCCTTTAAATGGACAGCAGAATTCCCATACATGAATCCCATACATAATAGCCAAATCCAGTACCAGTAACCTCCAATTCCTTGGCACTACGATGTTTGAAAAACTACAACTCCCAGCATGCTTTGTTGCTGGGAGTTTAGGTTTCTAAACATGTGGAGTAGCAAGGTTCAGTAAACTTTTAATTAAGCTTACATTTACATTCTCCTGAACCCCATATTGTAAAGGGCACTCTGACCCCGATATAGTAAAGGACTCTCTGACCCCATAGTTAAAAAATGTCACCTGAGAGTTGTAGTTTCAAGCTGTCATTTGCACTGTACTAGCAGCTGTTTTTGTCCCCAAACTGAGAGACCCATCAGATTTAACAGCATCCAGATGAGCAGTGACAGTGCTGAGTGAGTCCAGCAGCCAGACTACAGGAAAGTAACATTTGTAAAGGCAGATCAGCTCCTGTAACTTTCTATGCAGGTTAACACAGCGCCACCACTGGTTACTATCCGCAATTGCAGAATTTGGATCTAAATTAGGACTTGACCCGGAGGTTTTTCAGGCTAATTTTAAAGCCTGAAAAATTCGACTAATACTTGAGTATATATGGTATTTAATATTATGATTTTTTTGGGACAGGTCTAGTATTCAGGGGCCAGTCAGGGGCAGTAAACAAGCCACATGTGGCCCCAGCCTTACTTTTCCTAGGTCTGCGCTAGTGCTAATATCAAACAAGAAGCTTTTTTGGTGTTGTTGTTAAAGTTTGTTTATCGTTAAATGTTGCTTACACTTTATTGGTGTAATTGGTGTATTTATTACTTTGTATGAGTCTATGAGTTATTAAAAACACATAGTTACACAACTGCCTGTCATACGGTTATTCGAAAAACCCAATAAAGACAATGTGGGAAAATAAAGTGTATGGTACTGTTTGTTGTCTATTTGCTTCTGCATGGACAATCAAAAATTGAAAAGCAGCTATCCACAAAAGTATCCCTTTAATAGAGATGTGCCATGCACTAGTTAAACAGCTAAACAACAGTCTGCATGCAGTTGCTTTGGTAGGATGATAAATGTAAACCATCACAGTAGGAAATATAGACACACAGTGTAAAAAAATACACCAATAATTCCTTAATTAATTCAGCAGCAGTAAAAATCATATCTCTCTCTTGCATATTGATTTATTGAGTGTATTTACAGATACAGGCCCAAGCATGCTTATCCTCCCCATTGACGTTGAGCTGGAGACTTAATATAATCCCGGTTCTTATAACAAAGAAAATTGTAGCAGAATGACATGGTTAGTTACTAATAAACAATCCATTCTTATCCACGTGCATTGCAGCTGTAAAATGCTGATGGATTATGATAGGTGGAAGACAGTTAGGGTGGGACACATGTGCGATCGCTTGCCAACATGCGACCACGATATGTTACAAACCAGCAGATCATCAAAGGGCCCCGACTTAAAGGCTGATTTGCCCGACCTTGGACTGTAACAGCCGTTTGTTACTATCTATCGCGCATTGTTCTCTTTTTTATGTACGGGCATTCACAATGTGTGACATTTTAGCCAGTGTCACATTTAACACTTGGAGAGGTGAGCTCGTACAATATTATAATACAACTGATCATACAAGGGGACAAACAAATACATAAATAAATATTATTACAGTAAAATTACATGGTACATCAAGTACCGTATATACTCGAGTATAAACCGACCAGATATAACCAAGGTATTTTACATAAAAAACTAATAACATTAATTGACTCAAGTATAAACCGAGGGTAGAAGATATAACACTACTGCCTTCTGATTCTGTATTGTTTTGAGGCTTTAGTTGCCCTTTAAATGGACAGCAGCATTCCCATACAGTATTCCCATACAGTAATAGCCTGGTTTCACTATTAGTAATACTGGTATTTGTTATTACGTATGGGACTAATGTATGGGAATTCTGCTGTCCATTTAAGGGCAACTAAAGCTCTCAAACAATACAGAATCAGAAGGCAACAACAGATAACATTCTCCTTCTGATTCTGTACTTTTGAGGCTCAGTTGCCCTTTAAATAGACCGCAAATTCCCATACAGTAATAGCCATACTGGATATGGCTATTACTGTATGGGAATTCTGCTGTTTGTTTAAAAGACAAATTCTAATTCTCATTCCTTGCACTCCTGGTGTTTCGAAACTGCAACTCCCCATGCTTTTATTAGCTGGGAGCTGTAGTTTCCAACATCTACACCCTCACCCTCCCATTGAGTTCAAAGTGTACCTTCTGTCTGCATCCATCTGTGGGCTCTCCAGTGTGCATCCGGTAACTTGGGGGCTTCCTGTCCTGTCAGGACACTACACCACTTATGTGCCAGCATTGAATCCCGTACATTACTTAAGCAATTCAGCAGTCAGCGCGCCAGTACATAACTAACTCGAGTATAAACCGAGTTCAAGTTTTTCAGGCTGATTTTACAGCCTGAAAACTCGGTTTATACTCGAGTATATACGGTATTTCATCATTATACAAGCCAACTATGAGCTTCAATCTAGTTAAATATAAATGTGGCTGATCAGTAGAGTTTACTGGCACATGGAGAGGGAATATTAGCACAGCTCAGCTACTGAGCTTAGTATTACTTACCACACAACTTACACCTCTCTAGTACTGATTAATGAAAGAATATATATATATGTATTAATGTTTGTATTGATTTCTATCTTTGTATATAGCAGTGTGTTACTGTGAGTCTGTCACTGTTTGTGTATCTGTGTGAGTCTGTCAGTGTGTTTGTGACTGTGAGTCTGTCAGTGTGTAACTGTGAGTCTGTCAGTGTGTTTGTGTAACTGAGTTTGTCAGTGTGTTTGTGTCAGTAAGTCTGTCAGTGCGCCTGTGTAACTGTGAGTCTGTCACTGCGGAATAGTAATGTAGGTTAGAGAGAGACAGTCATCCATCACGCACAGCCCTTTACCCTTCTCATAGTGCCTGTGCATCGCTTTCACTGTGGCATAGTAGTGTAGGTAGGAGAGAGACAGCCATTCATCACGCACAACCCTTTCCCCTTCGATCGATCAGGAATTACCGACATATCCAATAGTCCGATTTGTGCAAACGGATGATCGAGGTCGGTCGTGGCCGACCGCCCCACACCATCGGCAGAAAATATCTGCTGGTGTGTACCCAGCCTTAAAAATAAATAATACCCTCCCACTTACTGTCATGTCCCCCATAATTCTATTATATAATACCTCCTGTCTCCAATAATAAAATTTAATTAAACTTTACCTACATCCCCACCCCCTAACGGTCGCCCATAAACATCTGTAGCCCATATGCCCATATGTAGCCCATGCAAATAATAAAATTTAATTAATTAATCTTTACCTACATCCCCACCCCTAAGAGGCCACCCATGTAACATCTGTAGCCCATATGCCAATATGTAGCCCATAAAAAATCTTTGCAAGAAAATCAGATATAGATGCAGCACTTGTACTGCTTGTGGAAGTACATACGCGAGGTGCATGGCAGGCACGCGCGCGAGCATCCCCATAACAAAGCGAGGCCACTCATCTATTTAGTTGCGGCGCGAGCTTCTAGGGTCCAATATTTCGCGACTGCACCAGCCGCGCATTGCGCATGCGCGATCGAGAATGGACGGTCGCAAATACCGGCGGAGGCCGAGTCAACTTTTCAAGAAGCAGAAGGGGGGGTCCTTCTTTCAGGGGAGATTACTGGGGGACTGCATTTCACACTGGAGATCTGTGAAGAGGTATGGAAGCTATGAGATTTATGTGTTCTGTCAAGCCCAAGTTATATTTAGCAGTAAACTGTTCCTTTAAGGGGTTGCAAAACTGGATTTTATAAAAATTAAATTAAATTAATTTTATTGCTAGATGGGCTGAACTGGATGGACGTATGTCTTTATTCAACCTCAAATACTATACTATACTATAGTATACTATACTATACTAATATACCTGGTTCATTAAATACTTTTTTTATTACGAGTTGCATTTTTTATAGATCCATTCCATCAAATTCAATTAATCAGTTGATCAGGTCATAATTTTTCTATAAAATAAACAATAAAAATAAATCAATTATCCAGCCTGAGACAATTACCGTATATACTCGAGTATAAGTTGATCCGAGTCGAGGTACCTATTTTTACCTGAAAAAATTGTAAAAACTGACTCGAGTGTAGAAATTATCACCACTACTGCCTTCTGATTCTGTGTTGTTTTTAGGCTTTAGTTGCCCTTTAAATGGACAGCAGAATTCCCATACATGAATCCCATACAATAATAGCCAAATCCAGTACCAGTAACCTCCAATTCCTTGGCACTACGGATGTTTGAAAAACTACAACTCCCAGCATGCTTTGTTGCTGGGAGTTTAGGTTTCTAAACATGTGGAGTAGCAAGGTTCAGTAAACTTTTAATTAAGCTTACATTTACAATTCTCCTGAACCCCATATTGTAAAGGGCACTCTGACCCCGATATAGTAAAGGACTCTCTGACCCCAATAGTTAAAAATGTCACCTGAGAGTTGTAGTTTCAAGCTGTCATTTGCACTGTACTAGCAGCTGTTTTTTGCCCCAAACTGAGGAGACCCATCAGATTTACAGCATCCAGATGAGCAGTGACAGTGCTGAGTGAGTCCAGCAGCCAGACTACAGGAAGCAGTAACATTTGTAAAGGCAGATCAGCTCCTGTAACTTTCTATGCAGGTTAACACAGCGCCACCTACTGGTTACTATCCGCAATTGCAGAATTTGGATCTAAATTAGGACTTGACCCGAGTAGGTTTTCAGGCTAATTTTAAAGCCTGAAAAATTCGACTAATACTTGAGTATATATGGTATTTAATATTATGATTTTTTGGGGACAGGTCTAGTATTCAGGGGCCAGTCAGGGGCAGTAAACAAGCCACATGTGGCCCACGAGCCTTACTTTTCCTAGGTCTGCGCTAGTGCTAATATCAAACAAGAAGCTTTTTTGGTTGTAGTTGTTAAAGTTTGTTTATCGTTAAATGTTGCTTACACTTTATTGGTGTAATTGGTGTATTTATTACTTTGTATGCGTCTATGAGTGTATATAAAAACAAATAGTTACACAACTGCCTGTCATACGGTTATTCGAAAAACCCAATAAAGACAATGTGGGAAAATAAAGTGTATGGTACTGTTTGTTGTCTATTTGCTTCTGCATGGACAATCAAAAATTGAAAAGCAGCTATCCACAAAAGTATCCCTTTTAATAGAGATGTGCCATGCACTAGTTAAACAGCTAAACAACAGTCTGCATGCAGTTGCTTTGGTAGGATGATAAATGTAAACCATACACAGTAGGAAATATAGACACACAGTGTAAAAAAAATACACCAATTATTCCTTAATTAATTCAGCAGCAGTAAAATACATATCTCTCTTCTTGCATATTGATTTATTGAGTGTATTTACAGATACAGGCCCAAGCATGCTTTATCCTCCCCATTGACGTGAGCTGGAGACTTAATATAATCCCTGGTTCTTATAACAGAAGAAAATATTGTAGCAGAATGACATGGTTAGTTACTAATAAAACAATCCATTCTTATCCACGTGCATTGCAGCTGTAAAATGCTGATGGATTATGATAGGTGGAAGACAGTTAGGGTTGGACACATGTGCGATCGCTTGGCCAACATGCGACCCACGATATGTTACAAACCAGCAGATCATCAAAGGGGCCCGACTTAAAGGCTGATTTGCCCGACCTTGGACTGTAACAGCCGTTTGTTACATATCTGCGCATTGTTCTCTTTTTATTATGTACGGGCATTCACAATGTGTGACATTTTAGCCAGTGTCACATTTAACACTTGGAGAGGTAGCGCTGTACAATATTATAATACAACTGATCATACAAGGGGGACAAACAAAATACATAAATAAATAATTATTACAGTAAATTACATGGTACATCAAGTACCGTATATACTCGAGTATAAACCGACCAGAGTATAAACCAAGGTATTTTACATAAAAAAAACTAATAACATTAATTGACTCAAGTATAAACCGAGGGTAGAAGATATAACACTACTGCCTTCTGATTCTGTATTGTTTTGAGGCTTTAGTTGCCCTTTAAATGGACAGCAGCATTCCCATACAGTATTCCCATACAGTAATAGCCTGGTTTCACTATTAGTAATACTGGTATTTGTTATTACTGTATGGGACTAATGTATGGGAATTCTGCTGTCCATTTAAAGGGCAACTAAAGCCTCAAAACAATACAGAATCAGAAGGCAACAACAGATAACATTCTCCTTCTGATTCTGTACTTTTTGAGGCTTCAGTTGCCCTTTAAATAGACCGCAGAATTCCCATACAGTAATAGCCATACTGGATATGGCTATTACTGTATGGGAATTCTGCTGTTTGTTTAAAAGACAAATTCTAAATTCTCATTCCTTGGCACTCCTGGTGTTTCGAAACTGCAACTCCCAGCATGCTTTATTAGCTGGGAGCTGTAGTTTCCAAACATCTACACCCTCACCCTCCCATTGAGTTCAAAGTGTACCTTCTGTCTGCATCCATCTGTGGGCTCTCCAGTGTGCATCCGGTAACTTGGGGGCTTCCTGTCCTGTCAGGACACTACACCAGTATGTGCCAGCATTGAATCCCGTACATTACTTAAGCAATTCAGCAGTCAGCGCGCCAGTACAGTAACTAACTCGAGTATAAACCGAGTTCAAGTTTTCAGGCTGATTTTACAGCCTGAAAAACTCGGTTTATACTCGAGTATATACGGTATTTCATCATTATACAAGCCAACTAGAGCTTACAATCTAGTTAAATATAAATGTGTGGAAACAGCAAGTGTAGTCCTCCTCATCCTTGCAACATAAAAGCAATTTGCAGACCAGGTAAACTAACATACTTTATTTCTGTCAAATTACAAGTTTCTATGATTGAATGGTTGGGTTCACCGTAAAAGATGTTTAACCTGAATTAAAGGTCACAGTTTGTTAATCCAAATGATGTGTAAGGGCAAGGCCCCACTAGGCAGCACATGAATCACGCAACACAGCGCAACTGTAATGTAGCAAGATTTCTTTGATGTAACCCTATGCCAGTGCATGCAATGTGCACCAAAAATGGGGATTTCATGCGCCGCAAAAAGGGTCGGCATAAAAGCGCAGGGCAGCCGGGATAGTGGTGTGCATAACAGCCTAGTGGGGCTGAGCCCTTACTCATTTTGTAATGCCTTTGTGATTCCTTGCTAAAAATATATTTGTTTGAGTTCAATCTTTCACTACAGAAATCGCTCTCCATTTCACTTTTAATTTTACTCAACCCCTTCTCACCCTGAGTGAATAATACATGCATGGCTAAGCTCACCCAGTTAGGGGAGAAAGCAGTACGGATTAAGCTAGGCACACACATGCAACTTCCATCACTAATGACAGCAAGGATTCCATGTGGTAAGTCAACCTCGTGCACATAAATGCCTTGACCACTTTGGCTCTCTTGTTAGATGGAAATTTTGCTTCCAGACCAATCCTCCACAATGCTGACCTTGGTAGTTTGACAAATCATGGAGGATCGTTGCTGCCCCATATACCTTAAAGGGGAAGTTCAGTGCAAATACATATGCTTTTCAGAAAAAAGAACAGTATTTATTCATCCCAATGACCTTAATCTGCCAATTCCGTAATTTGTCTGTGTATAAATAAATGTAACCGAAATACTGACTTCCTGTTTGCAGGACCCCTAGTAAAGACTGTTATGGTCTTGCCCTTGACCCAGCACCTGGGTTGATTCAGTTGCTCAGCAGAGATTTGAGCATCTTTGACCCATTCAACAGCCAATCAGTAGAAATTACTGTTAGGAACATTCCAAGGAAGTGGTGCATCCTGGGAAGAAGAAGGACCATTAGAACCTGAAAATGTCAGCTCACTAATGTCAACAGCAGGGAACAGCAAAGGGTATGAAATCAACTGATTTTTTTAAAATGGGAGAGAATATGTAGAATAACTAAGAAGGCATTATACAAACTAACAATTTAACAAATATTGATAATTTCCACTGAACTGTCCCTTTAACATAATAGGGCAAATCCCATGGTATCAAACAAGATTTGCACTATATTGTTAATGTGTATTGCCAGCTTTACATGGGAACACAAGTGATACATTGTTTTAATCAAACTTCTTTTAATATCCAAAAGTCACCAGTAGTTACAAAAGTTTTTGCTATTTAAAAACTTTTTAATTCCCTTTTCATTGCAGCTTATTCCAGGCATAATAATGTTTCTTTAAATTGGCTCTGTTATGCTTAAGGTTCGTACACACGTGCGATTGCGGGTCCTGACCCACGACGCACGATGTGTACCAACGAACGCCGATTTTGGCCGATAATCGGCCCGTGTGTAGGCCGAAACGGTTGTTCGTTCGGGGATCTTCATTTTCAGCAACTATCCAATATTTTTACCATAATAAGGGGAAGGTGCAATATATTTCGCTATCGCAACCTACATTTGCGCTACGCAAAGAAAAAAAAATTGCGACATGGTGCAGGCAGTGCAAAACCTTGGCTAACACGTTAGTACATGAGTTAGCGTGATTTAAGTGCTAATTTTCTCTTTAGCGAGGGATATTGCATCTCCCTGTAAGTGTAAGGTAACATTCTGTAAAAGAAATCTTTAAAAATTTCTGTCAAAATGGATTGTCTCTATACCTTCAAATTTAAAGCAGGACATAAACTGACCAATGCAGATTATACGATTGTATTGGTCCATGCATGGCCTTTTTTCCTTTTCTGAGGAAATGTAAATAATGATTTTTGTATATCCATTGTGCTATTAGAATCATATTTTTGTCCATAAGTTTTAAAGGACAAATTATTTTTGAGGATATTAATTTAAATGTTTTGAATAGTGTCTTAGAATATTCTAGTAGGAGCTTTATTGTACATTGTCTTTCCTAAGCCTTCAATCAAATATTAGTAAGGGCTATAATGCTTGCGATTGCATGCACGATTTAGTGCGTTGTAGTGGGGCCTCTGCCTAACAGTATTTTATATTAATTGGCTGTTGGATGTGTCAAACATGCTCAGATCTCTACTGAGCAGCTGAATCAACCCAAAGATGGACAAAATGGCCAAGACCATAATGCACTCTATAATGGTCCTGCAAGCAGGAAGTGGCAAGTATTGGGTCAATGGTGGCAAGTATTGGATCATCGTTTTGACCTACAAATTAATTAATGTTGATTAAAATTTTAAAACTTTAATGTCAGAGGCTGTGTCTTTGTTTTGATATATAACTGTTTGTTAGCATTTTTAATGTCGCATGAAAGCTATTAAAAATAAAAAAGTATCGCTATATTCTTCAATACTAGTCTTTTTATTATTAATACTTCCAATGGTGAGACACTTCATAACTGTGGATTGCAAAATGGGACAGAGTTTTTACACAAGTAGATGGAATTGTTCTATTTATCAATTATGATGGAATAGAAATACGATTTTATTTTAGAAGAGCATAATAATGCATTTCCACAAAAAATGTATTTCTCCTTAAAGAATAAAGCTTTTTAAAGTTAAAACAAAAATGGTTTTAGTCAGAAAAAATGACTTAGTTTCATTCAAGAAAATGTTCACTATTAAGAATTGGGTACATAAATGTACAGGGCTGGTTCAATATTGCGCTTTGTTGTCAGTTTTTCCTAGTAGGAGTTTATTTTTCCTGAAACTTGATAATGGCAGAAGCACATGTGGTATATATATTTACACATCACAGAGGCATATTCTACTATGGGTATATGTTTTTAAACAGCTTAATATGTTACTACCCCAAAGTTTTACTTTTCAGTTTCTTAGTTTCCAGGATGGCTTTAACCACAAGGAATCTATGAAGGGATGCCAAGTATATGGCAATTGTGGATTACATGCTAATGCCAGCTTTTTATTTAATAGATTTTTTTGGGTAGTGAGCTCATGGGAATATAGATTATTTCTAAGCAGGTTCTCAAAAGTTAAAACATATTTTAACTAATAGTAACAGAGCACAGATTTATCTTATCTAACCATTTTAAAATGTATTTCACCTGTAAAATTGCATATCTTTCAAACTGAGGTCAGCCATGTAAGCTGTGTACACACAGTACCAATCTTTTACAGATGACAGGTATGGCTACACACAGTCTCCCTATTAAGTTTAGGGATGATCATCTGGGACTGCCACACACCTCAACCACTGGGCCAACTACCAATACCATAGTACAGGTAGTCAACCATGACTGAGGGAAGTTTTAGGTTCAAAATTATTGTTTACGATGCTGATGGTGTAGGTTTGTTAGCATTGGGAACAATCGTTCTGCCTGTACACACATGATTGAAAAAGGACTGATCCTGACGGGAGTGCCCCTTTATAGTTGGGGAACAAAAAAAGGTATTTTAGAGACTTTTAAAACTGGAAGAATTATTTAAAGGGTGACTATCCCTCCTAGATTGCATTTATAAATATAAGGAAGGTAGAAGCTGCTATTCCTACCTATACATACACTACCACACCACATAATCTTTAACGCAGACACACACACCTTACGCTGACACACACCTTTGCAGACACACACACCTATGCAAACACAAACATACACACACACCTACGCAGATAAACACACCTGCAGAGACACACAGACCAACGAAGACACACACACAAATGCAGACACACAAACAAATGCAGACACACAAACTCAAACACACACATACATACTTACGCAAACACAAACGCAGACAAACACACACATGCAGACTAACAAACTTATGCAAACACACACACACATAAGCAGACACACACCTAGAGGCCATTTATGTCAAAATAAAGAAAAATTAAAAGGGGGGTCCTTTATCTCTAATGTGTTTATGTCCATAACAAGCGTTTCTGATGAACGTTCAATGTCTGCTCAGAACCATTCATACAAACAGAAAATCTCCCTTGGCTGTGGTCGGCCCGCTTTACTAGAGAGTTCCTGTGATTGTTGGGTGTATGGCAGTCACATCCAATTTTCCTATACTTTATATACTTTATATAGGGAGAAACACTCATGACTGTCTGTACCTCATCTTACAAATTCTGTCATCTTTAAAAGATTGGTACTGTGTGTACCTAGCTTTACCCTAAGCAAGTTGATTGTACCTTGATTATACCTCTTAGCTTCAATGCAATCAACACCTTGCATTTATGAGGTCTCTGACACATTATATGTTTATTGCAACACATTCCAGGGTTATTTATTTTATTGTCAACAGATTCTTGTACGGGTCACTCTGAATTGAGAAAGCCAGTATAACTAATCTTCAGGTTTATATATATATACTTACTAGAAGATTAGTGGTTTGCAAAAGTATTCAAGTATTCGGCCCCCTTGAAGTTTTCCACATTTTGTCACATTACTGCCACAAACAGACTCATTTTATTGGAATCCACGTGAAAGACCAATACAAGTGGTGTACACGTGGAAGTGGAACTAAAACATACATGATTCCAAATATTTTTACAGATCAATAAATGCAAAGTGGGGTGTGCGTAATTATTCAGCCCCCTTTGGTCTGAGTGCAGTCAGTTGCCCAGAACATTGCCTGATGAGTGCATGACTAAATAGAGTGCACCTGTTTGTAAACTATGTCAGTACAAACAGATGCTCTGTGACGGCCTCAGAGGTTGTCTAAGAGAATCTTGGGAGCACCAACACCATGAAGTCCAAAGAACACACCAGACAGGTCAGGGATAAAGTTATTGAGAAATTTAAAGCAGACTTCCAAAAGCCTTGGACATCCCACGGAGCACTGTTCAAGCGATCATTCAGAAATGGAAGGAGTATGGCACAACTGTAAACCTACCAAGACATGGCCACTGTCAAATGTGGTGGTGGCAGCATCATGCTCTGGGGGTGCTTCTCTTCAGCATATATATATGTGGGTTTAATGATGTAATTGGTCTGAAGTCACAATTACAGGGAGGAGCTTCCTCTATTTAAACTGTATTCACAATTTGTGTACACATGGCTTGATAAAGGCCCTAAGCACAGTGCCGAAACTTTGCCACCTGATGTGTTATTGATAATAAACTGATTTAAAAAAACTATTATTACATTATTAATTATATATATATATATATATACATATACATACCACATATATAGATTATTTAGCATTAACAAAGCTATAATGAAGGAGCTTTCTGGCTGCTATATCGAGAAGCATTTGGAAAATCAGTTGCTTAATTATAAAAAGGTCCTCTCTATATTAGTAGACTGGTCCAGGGCAAGATGCTTGGATATTGTACTTAGAAGCCTAAAGGTGCCCATACATCATAAGATTTTACTTACCCGACCGAGCGATCACATGATGTTCATCGATGCTGCCGAACCCTTCTCCGATCTTACTTCGACCGACATGCGATGCAAAATCCCATTCATTTTGCGATCGCATGTCGGTCGATGTAAGATCGGGAGAAGCGGTTCCGTGGATCGAAGGAACATCGGGTGAGCGCTCGGTGGGTAAGTAAAATCTTATAGATGTATGGGCACCTTTAGGCACTTTAGCTTTAGAAATAAAACCATGTTGATGGATGACATGAAAAGGTGTCAGTTCTGTGTTGTTTTCAGGTGGAATTGACTTATCTGATAAATTCTGATATAAACTTATATATCTAAAAAGTTAAAGCAGTTGCAGTTGTAATATGACAGTTATACTGCAAGAAGTTGATTTCCATTCACAGAGCATGTTGTTTGGGGACTGTGCTTTAATTCAAGGTAGAGTTGGTTTAACAACCTAGTCAGACTAATTATTTTTGGCATTAGAAGCCAGTCACAGAAATCTGAAAGCCAGCGTAACTTTTTATCCAGTTCCATAGACATCAATAAAAAACACACCAATATTTGTTTACATTTTATTTTACTGGACTTTTTTTTTGTCCATCCCATACGTAGTCTTGGTTGTGATTATCCGTGAATTCCACCAAAGGAACTTTCAGAGAATAGTTTGAGCAGAACCGTTTAGATTATTTTGGTATACTTATGTACTCTGAGCTTTTGATGACATGATTTGTTATAACATTTATATTGCACAAAACATTTGTTGTGATTAGTGAAACAGGTGTAGTAAAATTCATCTTTTTGTAAACTAATTAAACAAAATCCTGGCCACACCATTGCGCTTTTAAGCTTGATCTGATTGCACTTTAAAAAGAGCACACTATTGTGGCCCAATTGTGGTGGCCTCACTATTGCATTGCTGGGTGTCTGCACTGCGATCCACATTTTTTGCATGTGTCCGATTGCGCAGCAATGCGCGATTGCAGCACACGGCATTGCACGCACATATCTGGAGTGTTCGGATGAGATCTAGTGTGGCCTCAGGTTTACATGTGCTTTCTTGAAGAAAAAAATGTGGTCTAATAATGCCTCTTATTAGTGTGGGTAGCACCTGCAAATCCCAAAGCTTGTTTTATTGTCTGCCTGTTTATATGAAAATAAATGGGTTCAACGGCAGTTAAAGTGCATCTATAGTGGGAAAATGTAATTCCCCCCCCTTCTTTCCATGTGTTCTATAATTCCCCCCTAACCCCCAGAGTACCTTTATTTTCTTCAGTTTCCTCCTCGGTCCTGAGATATACAAGTTAAAAGAAGTCAAGATTTCAATACACCACTCCTGCTTGAGCTGTTAATCAAACCCCCTAACTGCATGCCGGTGTAGTGTGTAGATTTTCAGTGTTTAATTGTCTGAGGAAGGTACCACACGGGTACCGAAACGTTACACGTGTGAATAAACACACTGGAGATTATCAAAGACTGGAGTGCGCTATTTCTTGTGACTGCATGTGATTAAGCGGCCAGTGGCTATGGCCTAATAGTGGCACCCAGCATTTTGAATCTGTTTAAGGGGTGTGCGGTGACCAAATATTTACACTTTTAGTTTTACAGCAGGTCTCCCAATGACTTCTTCCTGCTTACTAAAATGCTTTGCAAATACTGGGTTAAAAACAGAAGTAAATGGAAGAAAAAACAAGCAGAAAGAGCAGCACTGGGTCCCTCTCCGAAGCTTTCACCAACTTATTGCCTGTCAAAGGGAGATCAAGCTGCAGTGATAAGGCAGGACTTGGGTCTCTTCTAACTCACCCCCTCCTACTGCTTATGTAGCAAGTGTCTCCAGAACAACGGAGACACTTGCTCTTTACAGGCTTACATACGGAGGTTTTTTGTTTTTTTTGCAAAGGTTAGAGTGACGTATGAGCGGTTTGGTTCACAGCCGGATTATATTCTCTGCAGTAAATCAGAGTGTGCAAACATTAACCTTCTTTTATGTCTGGATTGGAGAAATGTAGCAATCCTCCAATAGATTCCCTTTAACTTAAACTTGCTGTTTTGGAGATTGTGTTTGCTGAAAATGTTTTACCATTGTTACATACTCTCTATCACAGCTAACCAATGCACTATTTGGAATACAAGCTCATTGATATTTACATGTTGATTCGCTGCTCTGTGAACTTTAAAAGGTTTTAGTAGACATGGTCCATAAATTAAAGCTCAAACTGTCCAGTCTAGTAGCCCTGGGAGCAATCATACAAAATAGTGAAAACATTAAAGGGCTGTTGAGGCTACAAAAAATGTAATCTTTTATTGTAGCCAGCTTTTTAATGATTCTGGCCATTAAGGGCTTTTACTAATGGATTATTTTTTCAAATGCATGTTTGGACAGCACATGTTGGATGACTGATTGTGTGCATGTGGACCTGTAGATTCACAACTGCCGTTGAAGGAAAAGCGCTCTTTTATAGAATTTATTATCATGCTGTAAGTTCACTTGAATGCTTGAGAAGCAATACATTGTTAATATTTATTTTTATTAAATATATAATTATATTAAAAAATCCATGCAACAATTTGACATGTATCATATATATAAATAAGGTTTCTGTTGTAATGACACCTTTTGAAAGACACTATCAGGGAGATTCAATAAAAGTTTTTATTGTTACAAATGGTGCTAATTTTGCCCCAACCAATCAGATCTTATTTAACATTTGGAAGCTGACATCTGATTGGTTGGGGCAAAATTAGCACCATTTGGCATGTTTTCTATGTGGCATTGTTAATAAAGTGTTTCAGGAATGTTTAGCACTGTTATTATTATTATTTTTTGTTTGGTCAATCAATCCGACATTATGGGAAATTTAGTAACAGATGCAGATCATCCACATTTTATTTTATGTTAACTGACATTTTAAACTGAGTTTATTTAGTTTGGTAAATGTAACAATATTATGGTTTCTTTTTCTCTATATTTTTACATTTTGGGCATTAGTCCCAGTTTCTAAACAAACCTGGTTTTGATTAAGAACTTTTGACCAAAAATTATCAAAAAAATCGAAAATTCGAAAACAAGATGCAAAAAATTGCATTTGAAAATCGATAACCGGATTTTCATAACTGCTGTCGGAATGAAACCGGGAAGTTTCATTCATCACTAGTGTGCATCTATTTGTTTTTAAATACAGCATGCTGATCTGGCAGTGGAACAAAAACCTACAGCGCCAGCCAAGTTAACATTGCAAGTTGCTCTTCACTGACCCTGCAATTCTCTCTGCCTTCAAGTAATACGAAACTGCTAGTATTTTCTTCTGACACTTGCTAGCCACCCCTTTACATGTGCTATTATTACTGGATTGATTCCAAAAGTTTTGCTAAGCCTGCAAGCTGCTCCCATGAATCCCTTTGATCTCCTGCTTTGCTTTCTTCCCATGAAACACATGACATAGATCAGAGTAGATACTAAAAGGTACTGCTTATGGCTTTTTGTAAATAAGAACCTCATGATCAGTGTTAACTTATTCATTAATCTGAATTATTTAATAGCTTTGGAAAAGTTTCTAAAAAAGAGCTATGCAAGATCCATGGTTTAAAATTAATGTCTAACTTCTCACTTTAAGTGACAGATTCTGTAATTTTAAAAAGAAAATAGAAAAATAAATAAAATTGCTAAAACTATTCGAAATCTTGCAAAAAAAAACTGAATAATAATGGAGGTTTGGTACAACAAAACATATCATCTATTATCTCATCTACATGTTAAATATAAATGGAGAGACTGGATCATGCTATCTTTATTTAACATTAATGGGTAATACAGTGAAAGAATACATCTTTGTTAATTGCAGCTTCTCACATGTACCCAAGTCTGGAGGACTGCACGTTATCTAAAAAACCTGCTGTGTTCTACATAGCTATGCAACATGGGTCTTTTAAGTCTTGCTTTCATTTGTCTGTTATGCTTTCATAAGTCATATTCTTTTACTGAACCTATAGCTCTGTCTTTTTTTCCACATCTGGTGTACAAATGTTCTGGTTATGCACAGAGAGCAGAATAAAAACAAACTTAGGAGTAGCTACAGCTATCAGACAGTAATATGAACCATACAGTAATATGCGTAACATGAAATGAGGGGAAAAGTGCAGTACAGAATTGAAAAAATATCTAACTTAGAAAAATATGGTGTAGAAATAAGTTAAAACAAAACCTTTATTATTTTTTTCTGTAGATCTGTTTTACTCATTACACCAGTTGTGCTTTCAGAGAGCCAGAGACGGGCCTCAAAATTTTGGTAGTGGAAATATTTTCACCAGTATAACTGGTGATATGTTGTACTCAAAAATATAAATGATGATACATTTTCAATGTGGTCAATTGAATGTAACTTTACATTTAACTTAATCAAATTTAATAAAATATACGGTATATTGAAAGGTGCATTAAAATGTGAAAGCATTTCTCCACCAAACAACCATGCATGGTAAAGATACTACTCCATTAGGGTAAATTTATGTAAGAGGTATGACTTCCATGTTGTTGCCAGTGCATGTCTCTGTCCAAAAACACTGTACTCTGTAATCTGTGTCTGAGAGAGTTAGGATCTCTTTGCTGTACCATGATTTGGTGTCAGTATCTAGGGAACAAGACACTCTGCATCTGTTATGATCTGCTGTGCACTAGAGAGTAACGTATTTCCAGAAGTGTCCAGTATACACTTAGACTTCCAGCAACACAGAGAGAGGAATTATGGGAGCTGACCCCTAGTACCCACAGGTTTGTTTCATATATCAACCAACATCCACAGCATAGGGAGAGGTGAGACATGTTGTACCATAATGTGCTGTTTAACACAGGTTTGCCACAAGAAAAAATTGTCCAAGCCAGTCTGAAAATTGTGAGAAAAACTGCATGATACTGTTAGAGTCATTTCACTATTGTTTAAAGAATTGATTGGATTGACAGCAACAGATAAATCAATTATGTGTGGCAAATTGTCTATTCATACCTCACTTGCTTTTTTGGTAACTATTCTTTAAAGGAGAACTATAGTTTCTGTCAACCCCAAACTACCCCCACCCCTGATATTACTCAGTGTGAGGACTTTAGGAGAAAGTTCACCCCTCAAAAGAAAAATTGTATATTGGTAAATCACACCCCAAAACCAAAAACTGCAATAGTTATAAAGCTCTCAGATGTATGGCTAATTTGTTAGGCAGTAAAAATCATGCTTTTCCCCTTCCCCCTCTCCTAGCTCTCCAAGCTTTTATACAAGCTTTTACATGCTCAGATGAAGCAGCTAGGGGAATAGCATCCAGTCATTGGCTTTGCTCTAGATGCCCCATAACATGCGATCAATAAGATGGACGTTCAAGACCATTCAATCAAACACAAGTTTTTAGTGTTTAGGTAAAATATCACACTGCAATAGTAGACATGTAATCATGTTACTGTCAATGCTTTAGGGCATTCAACTTAGCAATGCTTTGCCTCACTCACAAAAAACCCAAACTTCTGCATCCAGGGCTGAATTTTGAATTTTTGCAGAACTGCCAAAAATGAAAATATGCATAGATCAGCTCTTATTTGCTGTGTTATCTAATGTAGAAACACAGTCAAGCATGCATGAAAACAATTCATAGTCAAAAGATGTTGTCATGGCATTAACCTCATTGATTTAACAGCAATTCAGCCACCTGCTGTGATTATCTTTCACTGTCTGTATATATAAAAAAAAGCACAATACTGTTCTCAGAGCAAGAGCACCATTAAGGTTCGTACACACGTGGGATCACGGGTCCCGACCTGCTGTGCACGATGTGCCCGAACGTTCGTTTCGGTCAGGGATCGTTGCCCAACCGAACATCCGTTTCGGCCGATAAAGGGCCCATACACGGGTCAATTATCAGCCGAAACGAACGTTTGGACACATTGTGCGTTGCAGGTCAGGACCCGAGATCGCATGTGTGTACGAGGCTTTAAACTTTTTCCTTCTTCTGCTAATTAGTTCATCTTATGGGAATTCATATTCCCTGTGACTTAATTTGTACTGTTGTTGCTTTGTTATCATCTGGACTTTTCCAATACAAAACTGCTTGTCTTAACCTACAGACTTGCATTTGAATGATTATGTACAGTAATGATACAGATGCACTGAAAATAAACTTAAACACAACCCTTAAAAGTTTATGATAAAAATAATGATTACTTATTGCTGATTTTAAAGAAAATATTTGCATGATTTTGCTGTAAACGTACCCAAAGAGATAAGCAATGCTATAAATGGCTGCATGACGTGATCACCTACGTGTATGGGCACTTTATGGGGTGGATTGGGCAACGATCTCCAAATGAACGGACGAGAAAGTGTCCATTATCGTCCGAAACACCCGTTCGTACACATCGTGCGTTGTGGGTAAGTACCCATGATCTCACGTGTGTACGAACCTTTTATCTTTTAGCTGTTTCATTGGAATTAATCACTCACATGCTACACATAACAAAACCGAATGGTCCAAATGTCACTTTGCAGGGCTCTAATGCAACATTACAGCAGCAAGGGCTAGGCCACACTAGCACATTTTAACGCGTGATCCCATCGGGATTGGGATCACATTAGGTGCACTGCGATCTGCTTTTTGGAGCGGATGCTTCAACGGATTGCAGTGCAAGCGGATAGTAACGCGCAGGTAAACGTTTGCACGCTTTTCCCACATGGTTCTGTAAGGCGGAGTGTGGTCTCAGCCTAGCTGCCAATCCCACTGCTGATTCATGTTCTACGGTGTGTTGGGATTGCTTGTTCAAAAATCATACAGTCAGGTAATTTTAGACATTTTTAGATTCATGGCCATAGACAGCCTGAAAACTAAATATTTATTACACTGCTATTTGGAAAAAATACCACATGTGGAGCACCAAAATATCGGGATCACATGTAATATGGCCACCCACATTGACATGCAATCTCTGCATTTTGCAAATGCTCGAGAAAGCACTAGCGTGGCCTAGCCCTAAGGGTGACTGAGATCTGTGTCAAATTTGGACTAATCAAAGCCCCTGGGGTCTGTAACACCTTTCCTTCACTGAATAAGATATGTTCAATGTGCTTTACCATTGTTTTTTAAAGGAACATTTAACATGCTTCTTTGACAATAAATATGGGTTCAATAGAATTATTACTAAAATTTTCCTGGCAATCCACTTCTATGGGCATAACTATCCCTTTAAGAAGGTATTAAAAAACAAAGGAGAAACAGCAAAGAGCTTTTTTAGTCATACAGCAAAAACAACAGAAGGTTATGCCCTGTTTTGCTAATTATTTTTTCAGAATAGAAAAACATATTCATGTATTCCATTCACTTAGATATTAACTTACAAATGACTCCGTATGTTGTCTTTCTTTTCAGATAAAATGCACGTGTCTCTGGCAGAAGCATTGGAGGTTCGAGGAGGACCACTGGAAGAAGAAGAATTATGGGCTGTACTTAACCAAAGTGCTGAGAGTTTGCAAGAACTGTTGAGAAGAGGTAACAGTATTTTCTTATTGGCTGTCTGTAATTTACATATGAAGGCATGTTATATTAAAAATACATTATATTAGAAATGTACAAAAAACTAAACAAGAAAAGAGCCAAGGACTTAAAAGACAGTAAGTGAGGCGTTCAATCAGGAAGATTTTGTGTTCTAAGAGAAAGGACCATAAGTTCAAGTCAGGAAAGAATAGTATCAGGACTTGCAGAAACCCCATTTGCCAACTGACTTAATTAATGTTTGCTGGATTGTAATTACAATAAAAACTAGTATGTTTTAACAAGCTTAATAAACCTGCTCACATAATGTGATTTTCTTAGATGAGTCAATAAATACGGCAACATTTTTAAAGCGTAACTAAACATAAAATATGCTTTTTGTTAATGGATGCATAATGCATAGTAAATGGTAAAAGTTATGAATAGCTATGCTAAAAAAACAGCTCTCCTATCAAACTATAGCAGTGCTTAAAGGGCAACTGTTCTGAAAAAAAATCACTTTAAAGGGCACATCCACCCCACTAACTAAAATTTTCCCTACTGCTGGCCGCAATGTGTAAGTGTTACCTTTATCCTCATCTCTTTATGGTTGTCCTGCAGTGGCTTATCAAAGTCCAAGTAACTGAAGAGTAGGAAAGTAGGAGCCTCTGTGTGTAATTAGGTATCTTCCCTTTTCCTGTCCTCCTGGAGGGCTCTGGCATGCACAGGGGAGATCTCTTTCAACCACTCCCTCTTCCAGATGACCTGAATATCTGTAAAATCAAGCATGCACAGTAATCACTATGAGGCAGCACTGGGAAAGGAATTTTCCATTATCAAAACTCTGTCACCATTCCAGCTACTGTGAAACTACTCACAGCAGAAACATTTATGATAATTTGACATTTGATTGACAGCTGAAATGCAAGATGCTTCAAACTGGACATCTAAAGAATTATGGGGCAGCTCAACAACAACAGAAAAAAACAGTATTGTGGTGGTTGGAAAGACTTATGGTCAATTTAAAATAACATTTTTTTTTATAGATGCCCTTTACAGCAAAAAGCAAATTGCCTTGATGATGACCAGAAAGAACAAAACTTTTGATTAAAGGATCCTGAATGTCCATCTTATTAATTACTGTCATCTATTCAGAAGCAAACATCTGTCCTACAGGGTTCTAGTTCAAAGCCACATTGTACCAGTTGATACCAATTGTATCATCTGCATGAAATATAGGAACTTTACTTAATGCTAAAATATATACACTGACAATAAATCTATAAATTAGATTGGAAATGTGAATATCCCGTTTTATAGCCGATGACAGACAGCATCCTATGGAAAATTGTAATCACCTAAAAATCTGTACTGTGTGTACCCAGATTTATAAGGATGTGGGAGTGCGTGGTTGTGCCCTTCCCACACAAACATCCTCACCACATTAGGGGCCTCAGAATAGAAGCAGGGATTCTGATTCTTTAATGTTTAAAATAAAAACATAGACATCCTCTTTATATTAACAGTCATGTTGAATGCATTGTGTGTAATATGTGCAAACTTTAAGTAACAATTAGAGGCTACGTTTGCATTTTAAACAAGCCCCTTTTCAAGACAGATGAAGACAATCAGGTGTAACAGAACAAGACAGTTTGAGTCAATGTAAAATTAGAAAGTATGCCATTGGTTTAGTCACTCTTGGAAAAGAAAAAATTAATTTGAAATGAATAGCTCTTGTGATGAGCTGCCAGAATACCAAGGCTATTTGAATTAAATATTTTGCAATATAATATCACATTTGGGTTGGAATAGGCTATGGTATACTAATTTGTAGCTTACCTTTGTACATTATGCAACCCGTAAATATTTAAATATTCCTAACGTGAAAGCTTTTTTCCCCGGAACACCGTTGCATTTTGTACATGGAAGTAATACATACGTTCTGTAATTAAGAAGGATTTCATGTTGTGAGACTGCAATTTTTCCTCAGGTCATCCAATGTTTATATTGTATAACGTAATTTCATATTATTTTATTTATTTTTTTGCTATTACTCTTGTATTGGGGGTCAACAAAGAATTATTTTCAGGGAGATGGGAGCTGTTTTAGTGTTTGAGAAGTACTTCTATCTCTTGTTTGTCTTGTCATCTTATATACCAACCGAAGGCTGTAAATATGCACAGACGCATTTGCACAAGCGGCGGGTCATTTATCACCTCCCAATCCCTCCAATGTGGGAGGTATTGGAGAGGTGCACGTTATAAACCAAAACATATATATATATATATATATATATATATACATACATACATACATACATACAATACAAGGATTGTGGAAGCACTCCAATTAGGCTAATTTACAACTACATTTAACGGAAGTGCTACTGATCTGGTCAAACATTTATACAAATGTAGAAAAGATAATCGATGCAAAAGTTTGCTAATGGTAATTGAAGTAAAAAGGTTAGAAGTTAGGACCTTCCAGACTGGGGTTACCTTGACATGGTTGGAAGGCTTTTCATTCATGTGATCACAGTAATGTATACTAAAACCCCTTTGTTTATAAAGTATGCCAGTGTGCAGATAATATGATATTGTATGGGGCCTAGGAATGTGCATTGATTATCTTTTGTATGTTTGTATATTTATATATATATATACATAGAGAGAAAAAATAAGTTTAACAGCAGCACTCCACTTGGTAAAAATTACAGGGTTGGTGCATGCACTGGTGAGGATAACCTGTACTCCTCCAATGAATATAGAAAATAAACAAAATTGTGCAGCACTCATTTATTTCTTATAAATCATCATATCAAGATAAAAGGCCTTTTATCTTGATATGATGATTTATAAGAAATAAACAATCAACGAGTGCTGCACAAATTTGTTTATTTTCTATATACATGTAGAGAGAGAGAGAGCGTCCACAGTCCTTCTATTGTATGTATCTATAGAAAGATATATAGATATAGGTTTTGGTTTACCGACTGTTTATCAATTGAACAAGAAATCACATTCTCCCTATCTTGCAGCTGATCCTGCAGCACTTGGCTTTATTATTTCACCATGGTCCCTTCTTCTGCTGCCTTCTGGAAGTGTAACCTTTACAGATGAGAATGTTTCCAATCAGGATCTCCGTATCTTCACAGCTCCAGAGGTGCTTCAGACAAAGTCATTATCATCCCTTACAGATATCGAAAAGGTAACATTCATGATATTAAGGCCCTTGTTCCAGAAAGACATACAATATTCTTGTCTCAAAAAGGTATTAAATATTAGGGAAATGGCAAGCAAATAGCAGCCAAAAAAGTCGGTCTAATGTGTTACAGACATCATTGTCCTTACTCATAGACAAAAAAATACCATTTGAAAATCCCTCCCATATAAAATTAAGGAATTATTTGCCCCTTTTGTCTCTGTGTATTTGACATTATTATGAATTGACAGTGATAGAGATATATAATATTGACAGATAAAAACAAAACGATAGACACAGCAAAAGAGTTTTGTAATATCATCTGCAAAAAATACTGGAGATATCAGAATGGGAGTTTAACCCCTTTTAGGAAAAATATTATTTCCCTAAAAGGAACAAAAAACATAACAAATAAGAATAAAGCATACGATTTCATACATAAGTATCTCACACAAGAAAACTAAAGTGCTACCACAAATTAGTGCATTAAAGGGCTTATACACCCCCCAATCAAAATATGCTTAGCTTTTTAAACCCCCCATATTGATTTGATATGCATATATATAAACTACACATACTGTATGTATCAACAAAATTAGATACACTCTTTACCACTCATGCAAAGCATCTTAACCCTTAAAACACATTTCTTTTATTAATATTGCTTGCAATGCTGAATATATATCCAACCATATAAAACATACTTAAAAATGATGTAACGTTCATGTTGTCTCTGTAACAGGAATTACAGTTCTACTTTCACAGCTGTTATTAAGCAATGAAAATTAGATCTATTCAGTATTATTTTCCTATTTAGTTTGCCAAAAATATAAACCCATTTTGTGCTAAAGGCAAACCCGATGACCTCAAAAATAATTTGACTGGCATTGCAGTACTTTTTGTAACAAACGCAGCTTGGTCTTACCCATTAGTTCAGTAATATTTGTTTTTATTATTTGGACTGGTGGTCCTTTAGCTAAAAGAAAGGACTCAGAAAATTAAATTAAGTGGTACAGGATAACTATAGTAAAAATGTCATCAAAGCTAGGGCTGTTATTTTTGCCTTGTTCTCCCCCACTGGTCCTGATGGGGGAGGAGCATGTGATTTGTCATTTACTTTGTACCCCCTCATGCATACATGCCCCTCATTCCTATGCACAGTCACAGCAAGCTCCGATTCTGGAAGGAACCACAGTGTGTGCTGATCTAAATGCAGTCATGGTCAGAATGAAATTGGGCTTCCCTCTGAATCAGGACAAGCAGGGGAAAGAGCATATCACAAAGTGATTTAAATGTATAAGAGGGTAAACCTTAGCCTTGTTACAAATTAAAGATGGAGGATGAGGTTCAAACTTTATAATAGTGGTGCATAATTTTTATTTTAGGCAAACATAAAAGTTTGCAACAAAGTACACTTTTTAAAAAACTTTTAAAATTCCTTTAATATAAAAAAGACCATATACGGTAGGCACCAATATTTAAAAAGGGAATTGCTGAACTTTGATGACCAATTGACCAAACCCAATGGGGATTCAGGAAAATCAGCTGTTCAATAATTAGGTATGTTTGAACATTTCATTTGGTGCTTCATCATAATACGGTTCAAAGGAAAATGTACAGTATCACTTATTGCTTTTCTGTCTGATGGAATTGGCTTAGGCTAGGTAAACACAGTTCAATGTTTTGGTCAATTGGGTTGCTATGTCAGCAACTACTAGATGATTGAGACATTTGCTTTTCATTGTTGAATCAATCAAACTACAGTGTTTTCTGAACCAGCTGGCGAACTCAAAATAGATTTTGCCAGATGGTTTGTTGCGTGAACGTCGGGGAAACGACAGAAGGTAAAATTATATTGCATGGACACCTTTAGGGTATTTAATGGTCTGCTGTTTATATTTATAAAAGCCGCATATTGCTATATATATATATATATATATATATATATAAAGCCGATTGTTTTCAAAAGGGCTTGCAGAGGCAACAATGTTTTCTTTTCATTGCGATACTGTACTTACACTGGATGACGTTGGCGTTAAGTACAGTATTGTGGGTAAATTAGAAAACGTCTGCAAGCGCAAATGGCCTGGTGGGGTACAAGGGGGTGCTGGAAAAGAAGGGAGTTGTGACTGACTGCAGAGGGATTTGACAGTTAAGTTACCACATAGAAAGGCAGCTAAGTATTATACTAACAGGGAGATTCAATAAAATTTCTTACCGTTTAAAGGGTATCTCCACTGATAAAAGTCACCTGGGTTGTAATGATAGATATGTGTAAGGTGGAAATGTACCTGCAGTATCCTGTGTGTTTGAGCAGTAGTTTAGAAGAAATCCAATGAGTTTCCCCCAGAACGCTGTGGATGGTGCAGGTCCGCCCACTGTCAGTGACTGCCTGCATGGGAAATGTCCGACGCGCGTTTTCCTAAAGTGCATGCGCAGAACGTGAGAGGATCCGTCGGGACTGCTGTCTGTGACTGAGTTCACTGATTAATGGAGGAATAATCACATGACCATCACAGCAGCTTGCTGACTTCACTAATTAATGGAGTAATCAGGTACTATGTTTTTCTCTCTCCCACTCCCTCCCATACCAGATTGCCTCATATTCCCAGCATCCCCTATGAAATCAAGCATTGATCAATTTTTCAACCATCCCTCTCAGAGTTAGACACAAAAAAAATCTTTATTAAAAACAACAAAGTTCCCCCTACTTACAGTAGTGTGTTTTAACTTTTTCTTCCCTGTCTCTCTCTGCATGATCAGCTGTAAAAATGAACTTAGAGAGTCAGGGAGGAAAGGATTTCTTACTGCAGCCAAGTGGGTGTGTCTGCTACCATGATGATGCACATTGAGTGACAGCACTCTCAGTACAGGGGAAGACACACCCCCAGGAACCTGCACAAATTTCCCATGCTGCTGCAATCAAACAAAAGGGAATTCTGGGGGGAAAAGGGTAGGGTTAGGGGATGGTGTACTTTAAAATAACCCCCCCCCAAAAAAATGCTTTTTCCTCAGTGGAGATACCCTTTAATTTTGCCCCAACCAATCATATGTTAGCTTTCAAATGTTAAATAATCTGATTGGTTGGGGCAAAATTAGCACCATTTTAAACGATAAGAACTTTTATTGAATCTCCCTGTATGTATATTGTGCACTTGAACTACTCCTTTAATTGAGAATGAACTATATATGCATTGAGGAGATTAAAAGATAACTATCGTGTGTATAACGTTTAAAAAAACATTAAGATAAAAAGTACTTGGGGCAGTGATATAGGTCTGGTAATTCCTACCTCTCAATATTCTTTCTGTGAGGAGCACCAATGCAAAGAATACTGATTCTGCCAGGCTTCCTCCTGGCTTTATCCCTATCTTTAATACAGGAATAGTGCAGGACTAAACTGGCAAATTAAAATTGTATGTGCTGTAGCTCCTCAATGAAACAATTTTGTGAGGTAGGAATAATCAATCCAACCTCCCTGTCCCATGTTCTTTCCATTTTTAAAAAGTAAATTTTTAGAGTATAGTTATCCTTTAATTCATAGCATTATGCCCTTTAATACTGTTGCAGTTTCCTTTCCTTGATAATGCTGCTCATAAACTGTGCTGTAAATGTATCTGTAAGGAATTAGTTATTTGTATATATGCGTAAATTTTTAGGATGTTTTAATTGGATTGTCATGCTTTCTGTGTCATTATGATCACTATGACCCTATTGTTAATTTTTAATTAAGGGGATTTTTAGATTTTGCTATGAACTCCTGTTTTTTTAAATGTGCTGCATAGAAGGGTTTCTTTTTCTATTATTTACTTCTAAGTTCTTTATACCCTTCATTTGCACCTCCCCCTATTGTTTACACAGGGGTTGTTGAACCAGACAAAGTTATTAATATTTAGAGTGGTGCTCCTATATTTTTGTGTTTTCCCACTAGTGCTCCACAGGTAGGGACCCTGCACCCCACCAAGGTCCCTTAAAAGAGCCTTTTGGGGCTTAAGGGGTCCCGCAGCTCAAAACCTTCCACAGCACTTATAAGTGCCTTTGTAGCACCGAAAAGTGCCTTTGGGGCCTAAAGGGCATGACCAACCTAAAATAAACTTTACTTATAAATGTACTCTAACCCCCCAAACCCCATGTTCACATTATCGATCCCTACCAAAGATGCCCCTGAACTGACTAACCTAGCCCGATCCCTCTGCTGCTCCTCCTCTGCTCACATCACGCCTAAAAGGGCATGTCCACCCCCAAAACTATAATCCCCCCACCATGTAGTGTAGTTTAATCCTTACCTCACATCCCAGCTCCATATGGTTCTCCTGTAGTTCCCCCCCAAAGTCCCAAAAACTGCCCACCAGGAGGATAGCAGAGTCCATATAGGACTCTGCCTCCTACCTGGCCTCCGGGAGAAGTTTGGCATGCGTACTGCAGCCCTTCTCCCCCTCCCTTTCCCTCCATCTCCCTCCCGTTTTGCTATCCCTCCCCCTACCATAAAACCCCTTGGCCCTGTAATAGTATAGGTTCCCCCAGCCCCAACCACATAAAAATAATTTTAAGAAAGACCCCAGAACTGTACTTACCTTCCCGCTCTCCACCGGCATTCTGAGAAGCCGGCAGCCTGAGACGCGGCTGCCGGTCCCGCCCCCTGCTTGCAGTGTCTTGCAAGCAGAAGGCCGGGCCGGGGGTCGGAGGAGAGAGGGAAGGTAAGTAAACATCGGGACACTTTCTTAAAACTTTTTTATAGTGGTTGGGGCTGGGGGAGCATATACTATCATATAGCAAAAGTTAAAAATAAGGGTGGACATGCCCTTTAACTGACAGCCACAACCAGGAAGTAGAGCGTCTGTCAGTTAAGTCGCGATGTGACGTCATGCCAAATTGCCTGAAAGCTGTGACCAGGAAGTAGAGCAGCTGTCAGCGCAGAAGCCCTCTGCTCCTGTTTTTGCAGGGGCAGGGGGTTCGGCGCCCTGGCGGCAAGGGACCGGGCTAGGTAAGTCACTTCAGGGGCATCTTTTGCAGGGATCGATAATGCGAACTTGGGGTTTGGGGGATTGGAGAACATAAGCAAAGTTTGTTTTAGTCTGCAGCTTGAAACTGGGACCCCCCTCCCTAGCACTTTGTGGAACTGACAAGTATCTTTTAGGGCTTTAGGGGTCCCGCAGCTCGGAACCCCTCCCTAGCAGTTATAAGTGGCCATTAATGTGTCCTACAAATTAATGGGCATGTACACTATAATATCATGCTTGGAAAGCCAGGTTTCAGTAAGGGCAAGAAGATGAAAATTATTAGAGCAAAAGAGATCACGAATGACGGTAGATTTGTTAACGAGCAAGCAAATATTAAGCAGAGCACAGGAGAAGGGTGGTTAAAATAAAGTTATAGAAGGTTGGAGGGAATTGAACCACGACCAGGATTTGGGGGCACATGACCAACAGACAGAATAGGAGGACAGAGATAGAAGATGGGAGGAAGAATTGTAAGTGTTTTTTTCTCTGTATTTGAACAAGAGGAAAGTGCAGTGTTAGCAAAGAGCTGATATAGCATATGGAAGCTGTAAGAGGGTGTTGGTAGAAGAGATGAAGAGATATGAACTGATTTGGGACAATGGTATGTAAGCCGATGTTGCCAGCCGCTTCTTTCTTCAGCCATCTACTGCGATGGCAAGTCCGCGGCAGAGTTCACCTCTTTCGCAGTAGATGGCTGAAGAAAGAAGATGGAGAGGGTGCCTCCACCCCTCCCAGTGGGCCCTTCCCTTCCTCTCTCCGCCAGCGGCGGGGCAAGGGGCTTGGAGGGGCTGCTGGGTAGGGGGTGCGCGGCGGGTGGTCGCGACCACCTGCTGTGGCCCCTTCCCAGCAGCCCCTCCTAGCCTCCTGTTCCATATGTTCGCCACAAGCAGGGTTGGGGGTTAGGAGGGGCTGCTGGGAAGTGGCGGCGGGGGGTGGTCGCCGCCGCCGCAGGGGTTGAGGGCGGGATGGGCATATGCCCGGCCCCTGTATCGAAGGCGACAGTAAGGCATTGTTGCGTAAGTGCAGTATCGCCATAAAGGGACTTAAAATTACCGCCGGACATCGCGGCCGATGGCGCTCGCCGTTATAAATATGGCGATAGCGATATTTTCGTGGCCACGATGTGCGGCTGTAATTTTTGGCTGCTATTTTCGGCCCTTTATAAATATGCCCCTTTGTCGCATTTGCAAATGTTTTATATAATTATTAATTATATATCGCTCCCAATTCTAATTTTAATCATGTAGCAAGGGAGAGCTTTGAAGAACTACTAAAGATACTAAAGATTAAACAGAAAAGTTCAGGTGAATATCGAGACCTAAACTGTCTACACTGAAAATAAAGACATCTTGGATATAAAATAATACCTTTTGTTGGCTAACTAAAATGATTGAAAATGCAAGCTTTCAAGGCATTTAGGCTTCTTCCTCAGGCATGATACAATACTGAATTTTCTAAAGCACACACTGTAAATAGCGATATTAAATACAAAGTGTGTGTGTGGTGACCTAAATCATTATTGTCCTATGAAAATTAGCATAAACAGAAAGAAACCTTATAGTTTTCTTTTATTTTTTTTATATTTGAAGACTTTTAGACTTAGAACAATCAGGCCAACAACAGCCCAGTTTTTTTCCTTTTTGACAGATCTATTGATCAATGTATCGCTTAGTAGTTTAGCAATAGGAAAACGCTGCATAACCAATAGTTTTCCCTGATGCCCAATCCTTATCAATTTCGATGAGGCAACTGAAATATCTTACAAGGCAGTCGGTCAGACTGAAATATCTGTATTTACCTAGCCTTATTAAAATGATTGTAGCAAAGACATGGTGGGTAAGATAATGTGAAGTACTTAGGGCTAGGTCCCACTATCACGCACAGCAGCGCATGCAGGATTTTTGCAATGCGCTGCTGTGCATGATACTTCCTGTGCGCTGCATTCCGGGCCATGTCAATTTAATTGGCATTCTTGTGATCTGCACGAAAAGCATGCAAACCAATAACGGACTGGACTGCAGCCACAAGTGGGAACTACCCGGTAGCATTGCATTGGCAAAACGATCCGGAAGTGTGAACGGAGCGCAAATTGCACTCTGACATGCAGTAGTGGGTCCCACTATCATGCACAGCAGCGTGTGCAGGATTTTAGCAATGTGCTGCTGTGCATGATACGTCCTGTGCGCTGCATTCCGGGCCATATCAATGTAATTGGCATTTATGCAATCCGCACGAATAGCATGCAAACCAATAACAGACTGGACTGCAGCCCACATAGTGGGAACTACCCAGTAGCATTGCATCGGCAATACAATCCGGAAGTGTGAATGGAGCGCAAATTGCACTCTGACACATACTCCCTGTTCGTTACATTCCAGGCCATATCAATGTAATTGGCATTCATGCGATCCGCACAAAAAGTATGCAAAACATAGTGGGAATTACCCAGTAGCATTGCATTGGCAATGCGAACCGGAAGTTTGAGCGGAGCACAAATCGCACTCTGACACGCAGTAGTGGGTCCTTACTCTTATTGAATAGACTTAAACCCTATTGCCCTCTGCTTTCTTATATATTTTGAAGGTACCTGGATATAGGAAATACAGAAAATGTCTTAGGTCATAACTGTTCTGTTTAAGCAGCAGGTCACAAAGCTTCCAGTGGTAAAATCTTAATTCCCATATATTAGCATTTTTCCATTATAAAATAACTAGAGGAAGCCTTTTTTCTTTATGAATTAACAGGGGGCATCTCTCAGTCTATTAGTCAAGCCAAAAAAAACTGCAACACAGGTATCTTGAATATTTGACTGTAGGAAGCCATAAAACAGGAAGTATTTCCTTTTATTACAATGAAAAGTGTTATTTTGGCTTAGCCATTTTAACATGCTTGTATAACTTGTTATGTTGAAATCACATTGTATTCAGTGTTAGTCCAAATAATCTTGTTCCTGGCCGCTTGATCTGTTTGTTTCCTTTTGTATTGCAAGGCAACTACTGCGCCCAGGAGCATTTTGCATTATTTAATGTTAATTGTTTATTTCCTTCCCCTTGTAGATTCACATTTATTCTCTTGGGATGACACTGTACTGGGGAGCAGATTATGAAGTGCCTGAATCACAGGTAAATAATTCACATGGCTAAGTTTGAGAATATTGAGAAACCTAGGTTGGGGGGGGGTTAACATTTTAAGAGCAAACTTTTTTTTTATGGTGGACTTGCCCTTTAAAGCACGTTGAAGTTGTGCATTATGTGCCTCTCTATATCTTTATTGTATATGTTACTTACCTGCTGTAGCACATGTTACAGAGTGCACCTCTTAATTTTTCCTACCTGGACTCTATACAGTTACTTGTTTAAGGTCATTACTTTATTATGAAACTGATAAACTTTATTGTAAAAACTTAAACTCTAATGTTAAATATTTTCCTACAAGCCTATTCAACTTGGGGACCGTATAAACAGCATTCTACTTGATATGTGTGATGACCAGTTCTACACAAGACTGTCTGCTCGGACTGTTTTGGATGGTTGCAGTGCCCATAGCAGAAACAGCAACTGTGCACCCTCATTTTACTACATCAAGCAGCTAGTTAAGTTGGTACTTGGTAGTCTCTCAAGGGTAAGTACTAAAACATTTTAGATTTATGGCACTGTTAAAAATCTAAATGTTTGTAATGCCCATTGTTACTTGTCCCAAGCCAGCGTCAACACTGATGCTAGCATTGCAGCGATTGAATGCTGTAATGTGTATGGCCAAATAACTATAAAGTGTGCGCTTCAGTGCCCTAGAAATTCATGTTCAACATCTGCTGGTCTGGAAGCAAAAATGTGACAGCCATATTCAAAATAAATAATTAGTCAAATATATATAGACTTTACATATAAGCATATAAATAAGCAATGTAGCAAACAAAATGTTATTTCTTGTCAACAAAGATGATACATATCTGGTAATAAATTAAAGGGAACATTGCTCCTGATCAGACACAGGACCTACATAAGTTCCTGACTTTCACTGGCACTTAATCACTGACTTAAGCACCTTTGTTGAATAGCTATATATAGCCTTTATTGCCTCTACAGTATATTCTATACTTTACAGGATTCTTTACAGAAATGCAGCATTATAAAATATTTTTTTCCCAGTAAACAAAGCACCTGGTGTCTGCCCAGAGCCGGCCTTAGGGTAAATAGTACCCTGTGCAAGATTTGGTACTGGCACCTAGCACCCTCTCCAAGCATTAAGTAAGGCTTTACGTGTGTTGGGGCTTTGTATGTGAGGTGGTGCTGATACATCTATTTGATCTGCAGGACTGCGGGGCTGTGCAATGATTCACAACTTTGACCTACAGGTCTGTGACCTAAGACTCCTGGCTGTGTCTGCCCCCTCTCCTGCAGCTCTCCAATCAGTTATGTTGGATCTCTCTTTGATAAGGGGAGTGTAAAGGTGCATACACACATGTGATCCCCATTTGGTCACTGCTCGTTGCCCGATCCGCCAGGCAGGTCATCAACGAGCCCTGACTAAACGGCAGTTTCGGGTGACAAAGTACCATACACGGCATGATTATCGTCTGAAACAGCCGTGCATACACCTCGCGCATCACAGGTCGGCCCCTGCGATCACACGTGTGTATGAGGCTTTAGGTAGAAGGTGTTTTAACTGTTTACTTTAAAGAGTTTCATGTCTTTATAATGATGTTTTTTAAGAAGAATTTGCGTAGAAAGACAAATTATAGATTGTTTTAATCAACATTTTCTGGACTGTTTTAGTCATGTAATTTCTAGTCGATGGCTGCATGGCTAATCAGTCACCTGTATTTTTTAAATGGGCACAACAAAAGCACCTTTGAACTTTTTCTGGATTCAGAAGTAAATTTGGAGGCATGCACCATACACTCCTTCCTTGCAGTTGTTTACATGGGTGGCATGTAGGTTTAATTATAAACTAGACATAAATTGTCAACATTGTAATAGAAATATATATATTTTTCAACAGATTGATCAGTTTGGGGTCAAAGCAAATGAACCAAATCGCAGTCAAGCAATCCGTGACAGACTAAGGGGAAAAGTTCTTCCCACAGGTAGGAGAAGGAATTATTTTGGTTTTATATTGCCATTAAAAGCATTTGGTTAAACTTTGAAGAAAAACAGAACAAAATTCTCATCAACTTGAATCAGCTGCAGTATTGTGCTATCGCAAATGTGTGGCCAGCTAAAAAAAATGTTGCACTTTGCTTGGCCTTTAATTCTGTTCCAGGGCAATGTTTTTCTAAATCGTTTTTTTCATTATATTTAGTATGTAGAGGTCTGTGTTCCACCCAAAAATACTTTCAAATACTTATATGCATATCTTAAAGTAGTGGGGACAAAACCTATTTGACAGTATATCATTCTTTCCATCTAATTTGCTTCTTGTAACGGTGTAGAAATACAGGCGGACATTACTTAATACATACATTTCTGTTCTGTTTTGTCTTTTGTAGTTTACATCATGTGACTAATTGTGGTTTTCAGAGAACAGTCATTGCTAGTTAGGTAAACATGGCAATTGAAGTCAGATTCTTTAGTACATAAAATATAAATACTATTTTTTTTTTTATTGTTCTCATCACCTTTTGTCTACCAGCAAAAGTTACTGTGACTGATTCAGAAAAAAATATATTTCCACTAATAAGCCTATGTCTAGGCGGAAATAATTCAGATGAGTCAATAAAGTCTTCAAGCCCTGTTTTGCTTGTTGCTGAATAAAGCAGCTGTCTACTTTTAAAGTCTAAAGCTAAAGCAAAAAAAAAGCTTTGCCTTTGCATGATTTCTTGTTAATTTTGGTGTTTTTTTATGTTTTTTTAACACTTTGCTGTGCGTTTCTCTTGCATTTGTGTTTCAAAAGGGATTGTGGGTAAACACAGACTATGCATTTATATTACTTTGTGGCAATTTTGATCAGGCAGTTGGGCCTTTATATAAACCAGTGTGTATCGAGCATTAATTTGGGTGTGTTATCTGATTCTTCAGAGTTCTTCCCAAAATGTTGTGTTGCGTGTTTGATGTTGTTATAAATCTTGCAGCTTTCACCCTTGGCCCAATCTTGTGTAATCTGGCATCTCTGCATACACACCGAGGAGGGCTTCTTTTACTGAAAGCTGCAGACAAAAGCTTTCCTGTTTATTTAGCATTAATTGTGGCAGCTACACAGGTATTGCAAATGTCGCAGGTGCCACAGTCAATTTAATATTATGCCTGTGGATGTTTTTCCTGTGACTTTTTAATGCCACCAAAACTGATTGTAAAGGCATGCATCGGGTAAGACCCAATTGTATTTACCCAGAGCCGCAAACACATTATTAAAAAGCTGTAATGCGATGACATGTGGCTTTCAGTAAATCGATAAAGAATATACCGGTATATTATGATAAAAAAGAGACCTTTTTTTTTAAAAGGTTGAAACAATCTACGTCATATTCTATAAATGAACTAAATAACCCAATTCTCTGGTACATGCCTTTGTACTCTTATCAAAGAGAACTGTCTCTTTGATCTTTTATAAATCTTCCACAATTGAAGTTATACAGTGTCATCTTTTACAGTGTACGTATATGGCTGCAAATTAAACAGCACTGAGACCCATAATATGAAAAGAATGCAAGTTGCTGTTGTTTACCCTAATCACTCCTGCAAAGTAAATCATATTTAGAAGATTCATTTCAGTTTTCTTCTAGTGTGGGTTTTTTCGTTGTGGACTTTTTTTTTAACTAAAAACTTTATTTTTCTCAGTATTTACATGCAATACGTGCACCCACAATCCCTTTCTTGTATATTGTGTTCCATGCATAGATAAATGTGCTCTCAAAAGTTGGGTATGTGATAGGTCACTTCATATTTAGTCTCACGTGATGGTTAATTCCAAGTCTTTGTTTTCTTCCAGTGAGAGGCCAATCTCCAGATAACTTTGATGCCCAGTCTGCTGTATCACAGCAGGCATTATTTAATCGTTGTTTAAGCAAATCCATGGGGTTTCTTGCATTCAAAGACGACAATGAGGAAGAGGACTCATCCCATTATACATCATCTGAGTGTAATTCTGGTTATGAAAATGAAGTGAACAGTCCATCCTCTCATCGACAATTCCAATCTAATAATTTAGAATGGAAAAACTATGACCGCGGCCAAAGAAACAAAAACTGGGCATCCTCCTTTGACTTGGTATCAATGACAGATCAGTCCAAAGAAAAAGACTTAAATTCTGCAAATCATCAAAAGATTCACCAATATAATCGAACAACAAATACATGGAATACAAATATGACTAAAGTGAAAGATCGGAAATACTCAGATGGAAGTGCTGCTGTGGATACTCTAGGGCCTCTAAGACTGGATCAAGCAAGACATGGACCTGAGGTGCCAACAGCTGTTGCCATTTCAACTGCCTTGGACAGAATTCGAGAGAAGAAAAAGAAACTTCAGGTTTTAAGAGCAGCAATGAGTATAGAAGGTGCGTTGTTTTGCTGAAATTATAGTAATATTAGCATTACAAATTCTATTTACTGCTAATATACAACTCTGAAAATGATTACTTAGTCATACTGTGAAATCTGAGTTCCATTTTAAAGCATGCTTACAAATATATGAGTCTAAAGGCTCATACAGATGTGTGACACGTGCACCAGAAGATATACACATGTAGCTGCTCCGTGAGGCTTTTTTCAGTGATCCACTGGGTTAGACCACCAATAACGGCTGACCAAACATCCACACACATACAATTATTGTCTGGTACAGTCATTCGTTAGCATGCTAAACTAATGACAAGTTCGCTCCCCAAAAAGCTACATTTATTAAAATGGACCCCATAAAATAGCTCACACAGCTTTAGGAAGACCTGGCACACTCTCCAGAATGAGCCAGGGATCATCAGTAGGAATAGCTGACTACATAGACATAGTGGAACAGGGTAAGTATTGTGGACTTGGGGTTTGAGGAGGGTGCTGAATTGGTAACTTTTATTTGGGGGGTGAACTTGCTCTTTAAACTTCTTAAGGATTGCTTAAGAACAACGTACAGTTATTTTTTTTCCTTTGCATTCTTTATATGTGTGTTTGAATGCATTTTTTCAATTTGCTTCTATGCCTTTAAGAAACAGTTTTTCTCTGGAAACTTTATGGCATATAATGGTATGTTTTGTTAGATAGAATGTATCGAAAACAGTTAATGAAAGAAAAGATTATGAGTTGGCAGAGGCAATAATGTGTTTAGACTCTTACCAGGAGATAAGAACTTTTATTACATTTCCCTGCTATTACTTAATAATGGATACTGGTTGCTCAGCTATGATTCTGAAAATGTCAGATTGGACAAAAGTTCAAGGAATGGGAATAATTGTACACATTCAGGGTTATTCAATAAAAGTTCTTATAGTTAAAAATGGTCCTAATTTTGCCCCAACCAATCAGATGTTAGCTTTCAAATATTAAACAAGATCTGATTGGTTGGGGCAAAATTAGCACCAATTTTAACTAAAAGAACTTTTATTGAATCTCCCCAATTATGTTTAATAGCATACAGGATTACATGTTGTTTTTTCAAAGATATTTTTAAATACAAGGCAGCAATCTTATTTCTGAAAAGATTTTATATTTTATATATTTTCAGAAATGGGGTTGCTGTCTTTTTTCCCCTTTATTTGTTGTACTTAAAACATTTACAGGGAGATTCAATAAAAGTTCTTATTGTTTAAAATGGTGCTAATTTTGCCCCAACCAATCAAATCTTATTTAAACAGTTGAAAGCTAACACCTGATTGGTTTGGGCAAAATTAGCACCAATTTAAACGATAAGAACTTTTATTGAATAACCCTGTCTATTATTTAGATGCAAAACCAAAAACTCATTTTCTGTTTATTATGTGTGAGTAGCTTAATCTAACCACCTGAGATGCATGATGTGTCAGGAAAGGAGCTCCTGATATCCCTGCATTTGCTTATATATCAGTCTCCCTTTATGCACAAATCATTTATGGAAATAAGTTGTTAATATTATAGAAATAAGGAGGATGCATATATTAACCTGCAGGTATTACCTGTATACCTGTGGTATTATATATATGTATATATATATGTATATATATATCTCCAACAGTTTCCTTCGCATCACCACTTTAGAAGCCAATCACCTGAGTGCTGTCGGCTGAAATTATATAAAAGAGATGGATATGATCCACGGAGTACTCCACAGGATTTGATTATAAATGCTTTATTGGGTGCATAGCACCACGTCCGAGTCTAATATATAATTATATCATATATATAATATACTTATTTTTCATATGACAGATATAGCCTCTTCCCAGGAAACCACTGTGCTGAAGCATGGATAGGGGCCCCATCATAGTTTTGCTGGGGGTCCCAGAGAATCCTAGTTTCGGGATATTAAATTGGATAGTATGAATTAAACCCCAAAAATCTGCCCAGCGCCTTTAAATAAATCCAGCTGATAGTGGCTAATTAGAAACTGCCCCTTGTAGCTTTAGTTCAGAATTGCTTAGAACGACAAGTTAAATATAAACAGGTTTGTGGGTGTTTTCCTTGAATAAAGCCACCTTAATTTAATAAGAGTTAAAAAATATGGCCCATGTTCCTAATCTGCAGCAACTAATCAGATGTTATCAAATGATTTCTAACTCAATGTCTCAGCCAATCACAGATGTGGCTGCCAGTCTGGCAGAAGACAGCTGAGGAAATGAGGGCTGGTAAATACTTTTGTTCCTAAAGAGAGCAATTCTTTTTACTCTTGCTGGCAGCTCCTGTCTTCTTCATGATTCCTGCAGCAGTTAGCCATAACTGTGGCGGTCTATGTTATTACTCACAAAATGTGAAAGAGGGAGTGTACAATAGCTGCAATTTTATTTATTATTAGTCTGTAATTAATCTGTAGTCTGTAGTGCAGCTTAAAAATTCTTTTTTCCTGATTTATAGCTAAAGGCTGGTACAATTTCTGCACTCAACCATCTACTAAAGGCTGTACGTGTTTGGCCCATTCCTAAAAATTATGTATTGCTTGCCCTTGTATCTGAAAGGGTTTGTCTAGACACTATAGTTGCCCTTAAAGGGCATGTCCACCCCTTTTTATAATTTTTTCTGTAGGGTAGGGCTCCCTTCCCCAGCCCCAACCGCTATATTAGTTTTTACAGAAACTCCCCCGATCATTACTTACCTTACCTCTTTCCTCCGACGTACTGTCCCGGCCCTCTGTTTTGGCTAGGGGAAAGGTGTTACCAGTGCCAAAAGGGCTTGGTAATATGATGAGGGTAGCACTTTCATTACATTAGGAATCACCTGAACTTAATTAAGTATAATACTTTAGTTCTCCCATGTACAATATAAAGTTCTTATTTAAAGGGCTTGTCCACACTTGTCAGGTATCTGCCCACAATCCCAACTGCTATTTTTGCCAGTTTATTACATACATGTGTAACCAGATATTAAATCATAAGTTATTTTCCATTCTGTCTCCTCCCTACCCTCAGTGAGATATCTTTATGCTTGAGCATATTCAATTGGTAGTGAGGTCAGCAGTCACAGCCTTGATTGACTGCATGGAGGGAGGAGCCCTGGTGGCGAGGCCTATGGCCTCGTGCTTCTATATGGTCAGGGAACTCCTCAGTGGCGTAATTTCCTTATATTATACTGTAAGGGGCGCATTATCCCTTATATAATAATGTGTAAAGATGGTCCAATATTTCAGACTAAAATTTTGCTTGCAGCTGTTGATCAGGCTAAAATATAGTTGAATTAAAATATTTTTTTTCATCTGAACGCATTGATTTAAATGGGACACACAATCGGTTGCAACAAACTATCCTCAGGACCACTTTTAAGGTGACCATACATTAGGCCAAATCATGTACAATCCAAAATACAATCAGACATTTCTATTAATTGGCCGAAAATTGTACATTTTCCCGATCTTGTTATGCGACATTAGAGCATAATATTGATTGTAATTACGATGAGGAAATCGGTTGGTAAAATGATTGTAGTGTTTTCTAAAGTTCCCATTAAATGTAATGAAACTTCACTATAGATGGCATTCGATATTAATTACAAATCAAATTGAATGTCGAACAATATGTATAGCAAATCTTAGTACAATTAACATTGTACATCTGTCTATCAAAATATCAGTCGTAATTACGATCGTAATAGAGTATGGCCACCTTTATTCATACCAGACAGACTACTGATTGGACTCCACGATCGGTAGTCAGTCTGTTGCGAAAAAAAAAAGTTGGAACATTCCCTTGACAATAATATCTAATATCTCCTAATTTGTTCTCAGAACCACTCAATTTTATTTTGGTACATCCTAGTACTGAAGTTCCTGGCCCCTACACATGCTTATTTTTTAATTGCCGTAGGTTGTCAATTGCCGAAATCTGTAGCTACACACAGTCTCAATCGGTCTCCCTATTCGGAAGTATAGGAAAGATCGTTCAGGGCTGCACACACCTAATCAATTGCTGCCAACTCCCTGTACTACAGCACAGGGAGCCAACTGTAATCGGGGGAAATTTTAATTCAGAAACTACAGTTCCCAATGCCGAAGTTCTTTGGCCGAAAAAGGGCCAATCTTGTCAATACCAATTCATTTGCAGGGAGATTCAATAAAAGTTCTTATCGTTTAAAATTGTGTAATTTTGCACCAACCAATCAGATCTTATTTAACATTTGAAAGCTAATATCTGATTGGTTGGGGCAAAATTAGCACCAATTTAAACTATAAGAACTTTTATTGAATAACCCTGTTGGTACTTTATCGCTAATGTGTACCCAGCTTTACGAAATGAGCAGAAATTTAGATGGTGTTTGCTGTAAAACAAGAATTTTGCCCCAAAAGTGAAAAAAGGTAGTTATTTGATCAAAAGGTTTTTTTTATAAATAAAATGATATAGTTTAGATAATATATTTAAAACATAAAAACATCCTTTATATGTTTTAATTGTCTTTTAAAACAAAAAAACAAGAATTCTAATTGTCGGCTATTGTATATTTTACTCTATAACATAAAGCCTTAAATTTTCTCTACTTTTTGTTTCTCAGAGCCAGCACAATTGCACCGGTCTTCTCATAGTGATGCTTACAGCACCTCCAGTGAAAGCCAATCCATAGTGTCTTCAGACCCAGAATTTAGGCAAGGTAAAATATTTAAAAGAAAACTTCTTCTTACCATACATAACCATTTAACTGTGTTCTTGTCTCTATCATTTTTTTGTATCTTTTTTTTGTATCTTTTATTAGATAAATGTAAATACATTCACTAAAGTTATTGAAAGTTAATTCCTGACTTCCGTGGACTGCAAATATTGCAGACTCACTTACATAACTTGATATGATAGTATGTGTAGGGAACATGTAGCATGTTCATACTTAATAAGGAAATGGAGACAGGGACATAAAATTAAAAAATGCTTAAACATCCAGGTAAACCAACCAGGTAAAAGGACTAAATGTAAATAGCATAGTTTGTAGTGCAAGTGTAACATATACAAGAGGTTTCAGGCAAATTTGTGAAAAAATATATTTAGTTCATATGAAATAAAGAACTTATTTGTAAGCAAATTAAAGTACTATGGTTGCTTTCAGATTGCCCCATGGAATATTATTTACCCCTTGCCCCTGTAAGTAATTTATTTAATGCAATTTCATCTTTCTACAGTATCAGCTATATGGCAGAATAGTGTTGTGTGGGTTTTAAACCTTTGCAGCATCTGAATAACACATGAGCAGGTATAATATCACAACACTGTCCTTTGGTTTTGTAGGATGCAATCAGCTATTCCTTGGCACCGTAGCATCCAGCTTCTGACACATAACACAATGTTTTCACCTATTGTGTCTCTTTCAGCAGTTCCAATCTGTGTTAGCATTTGGCCATCATATCCCCCATGACAGGAAACGGGTAAAGCCATTTCATGAGTTGATAGGATAAAATAGATTATACTGTAAACAGTAGTAAACCCATTACTTGAGCTGATAGGATAAAAGAGATTATGCTGCTGGTATCATAGCCATATACATTTATATAGGTTCATTTCCAGGTAAAAAGAACCCATTGTAACAATGTTAATTAAATAGCACACATTATTATTGAAACAACATCTGTTATTTAATCAACATTGCTACAATGGGATTTTGCTCTCTGGGTTGTGGCTTTTTAATAATAACCAGATAGTTGTTCTTTTGTTAAGCCTTGTGCATACACTGGGTTATTGTCAGCTGGCGGCTCTTGTTTATTGAACGATTTTACTGGAAAATATGTCACTAATAGTCAGTCAGTGCTGGTGTCAATACCTGTACCTGGCTTGTCTCACCAATATATCAGACTTGCTGTCTTTCAGGGCCAAAATATCGGCCTGTGTGTACCTGGTCATTTAGACTTTTTTATTTAAGACAACCTGAATTAACTAATTTATTATTTTCTTCCTTAAAGTGAAAGTGATTGAAGGCATAAAAGAAAGAGAGTCAGCCGAAACACTGGCTGGATTTGAAGATAGAAACCAGCTGCAGCTTTCAGGATTGAGGTGACTAGAATACTCTTCTTCGATTATTTTCTTCTCAAAAGAAAAACTAAAGTTCTTATAAAAATGAACAAGTAAATATAGTTTGAAGTGTAGCCTTCAAAGAGCACACTTTAAAAAGTATTTCTTGACTGTGCAATGGATTTCTGCACAGAGCTGTAAGCAGCTTTAAAAAATCGAAATAACTGTAAACAGGAAGTACAGAAAGCAGACAAGTCAGGCTTATCACCCTGACCACCCTGTAACTGGATGATATGTGGATCAGTCAATGAGGGAAACATGTCCTGCAGCTATGCAGCCGAGACTGACAGGTCCTATTGAATTTAGCTGACATCATCTGTTGGCTTATTAATAGCAGTATTTGCCTTTTCTTTTACATATAATATAATACACTGTTACATAATTTTTTATCTACAAACTTCTCCAAAAACAGTGTCTAGTTGGGTTGACTGTTTTACCAGTTCTAGTTAAAGTTAAAAACAATTAGTGGAATCAGATCAGATAAAGTGAAATTTGTGACTTATGTGTGTGCTTTCTTTAAAAATGTTACTGTAATTTGCTAGTACCATCCAGCATTATGGAAACTCAACAGACGATGCTCATATTGGCCAGGAGATGAGAAAACGTCAAGAGGAAGATATGATTGAGATGCAAGCCAGAATGGCTATCAGACAATCGCGGGCAAACCTTTTCTCTGGTGACATTCCTCGAACATCCATGTTGGACTTGACTAGGGATCCTCTGAGAGAAATTTCCTTGGAAGCCAGAAAGCTTAGGGTAATTTTTCTTTATTATGTTCATTATGTATTATTTTATTATAAGTTTGATTTAGGACCTAATAAAGCAATCATATCTGTCAGGTCTTGCAGGGTACTGTAGGACTGTAGCAGAAGTCCCTATAGTATGACATTGTATTGTTTTATAAGGTATAAGAGGGATGTTAAAAACAGGGTTATACAATAAAATTTCTTATAGTTAAAATTGGGCTAATTTTGCCCCAACCAATCAGATGTTAGCTTTCAAATGTTAAATAAGATCTGATTGGCTGGTGCAAAATTAGCACAATTTTTAACGATAAGAACTGTTATTGAATCTCCCAGTATGTTTTTTTTGTTTGTTTGGTTTTTTTTTGTTAATGTACTGTTTTCTTTTCTCTCATGTTGACAGTAGTTTTAATTTACCCTTTTTAGTTTTCTGTTTGGACTTAAAATGTGTCATTTTCCTTAATTCTTAACCAAAGAATTACTGGTACCTGTGTGAAATAAGTAAAATCTCAGAAGGACAATTGAATTAATGGAAACATTATAACTACTTTTTCTGGCTTTATATAAAGCACAACAGGATTCTATTTAGGTGTTGCATTAGCATTTTTTCTACAGAGATGTCTTTAGGTGACAGTCCGGGGAAACTGTGCATGTCAGCTTCCCTTGTGGTCAGTTGGCTAGAGCAGTGAGGGATAAAACTTGGCCTGGTAACATTAGCTTAATAACCTTTCTATGGTTTTCATTAGAATTGTATTTCTTTCTGGTGAAATACTTTTTCTATATACACTTTCTATACAATATATGTTACTATAAGTTATTATTGTATGTGTAATTGCAACAAAAAGGTATAACATTCCCATTAAAATGTAAATAGAGAACATTTTTTTATGCTAGGGTTACAAAATCTGCTATTCAATGGCTTCTATTTTTTATTTAGTATATTTAATTAGAAGTAATTGTTTTTCTTATTTGCATGTTTTGGAACTTGGTAAACTACACCCTTAAACACACTTTATAGACCAGAAACTATGTATCACTTGCCTAAAAGATTCCAGTGCAAAGCTCAAGCAGTGAAATTACAAAACAATCTTTAACTAGAGAGGACAGTTCAATCACTTCCTTTTTAGCCCCCTTCCTTAGCACAGAGGGAAGATGCGTGAGCAGACTGAGCATGCCTGTACCTACTAATAAAGGGGCGGAATATGTTTGAGGATATAACTGGAGACCTTGCTGTAGTGAAAGATGTACTGAATTTTCACTTCCAAATACTTGTGGTTAGCAGCAAACATTCAATGAAGTATTCCATTAATTGCATTCACTTTGCTTTACTCAAACCTCCATTTATAGTCTATTTATCTTACCATGAATTTGAGTGTAGTTTCTGTAATGTATACATGTATTTATTTGGATTTTAGAACTTTTTTGGTCCAGAGTTTGTAAAGATGACTGAGGAACCTGAAATTTCCCTTGACCTTACACCATCTATCTTGGTAAGAACAGCTACATATCTAAGTGTAAACAATGTAAACTGTATGTTAATGATTCCTGGCAATAATTCATTTTATTTTTTTAAAATTAAGGCCAAGAAGGGAAAGGCAGATGAGAACTGTCGGAAACTGAATGTAATCCTACTGAGTGGTCAGAGGATTGAGTTGACTTGTGATATCAAGTCCACATGCAAAGATGTCTTTGACATGGTTGTAGCCCATATTGGACTAGTTGAACATCACTTATTTGGCTTGGCGATCCTAAAAGGTAAATAATTAGTTGCTAAATTGCTCTTGCCTATTAAATCATTAATAAGTAAGGAATGAAAACCTTTCCAGACAACATAAAATGTAAACTTGGCCATAGACATGCAATCCATTGGAATCTGCAATATGAGACAATGGACGCATTCACTCCCCTGACCCACCCTCCACATTCTTTATTTGTGAAGGTTGCCAGGATGAGCATACACGTCTTGTCCGCATCAGATCCCTCTACTTAAAGAAAAGGCAGCCAGTACCAGAAAAGGCCAATAATTTTCTGTCTAGACTGTTCCTTCAGGATGCTGATGGGGAGTTCATCAGCATTGGGGAGGATCATTTTTGCCCCATACATCTTAGCAAAATAGGGCAAATCCAGTTGGATTATTCCTAAATCATTAATTTGTATGGGCACCTAATGTGATATGTACGTATACTTATTGCTGAAAATTGTACATTTAAAGATGTATTGTTCTAAATCTAGTAAAATATGTAGATTTTTCCAATGGATGTGTAAGGAGAACATCAAACAAAATTATATTTACTTCTTTTGATACTGTCACACAGACAATTATTATATATAATAATAAAAGTACAATTTTTCAATGGTAAAATAATTGGTTGAAAGTTTGTGTAAAGAAAGTCGTTTTACAAATGGTATCATCTAGGTGTACTAAATAAATAAATGGTGTAGCATAGGGTTATGCATTGATCTGGATCTACTGACAATACAAACTGTATTGTAGAGCATTAGATTTACATTTGATAGGCAATCCTCTAAAAGAGATCTAAATTGTCAATCAAAGACAGATGGTGGTGTTTGTATGCTAATTGTCCTAGTAACTTAACTGGATATGTAAAGATTCAACTAACATAATCTAGTCACTATGTGCAGTGAAACACTTGATTGAAGTTACATACAGTAGTTGTGAATTTTCACCCATGTATCACCCACATACTCAAACCAATGACTTTTAGTTGATCATTTGTATGTACCCAAAGCTGTCTGTCTACATTTACCACAAGTCCAGTTTAATTGACTTTATACACTAAAGGTTCGTACACACGCTCAATTTTTAAGCTAGCAACGACCCACTTGGTCCGCCTAGCGGATCAGCAAATGACCCCCAAACGGCCTTCGTCACATGTAGCGCTCGGCCGTCGTGGGTCGTTGCTCGCTCGAAAACTGAGCGTGTGTACAAACCTTAAGTATACACAGATCACTGAAAACCGTAAAAGACAGCAATGTCCTGTTGGAACAATACATTGAAGCATATAACTGAAGCAAAAATTACAATTATACTTACCTTCTCCCTACCTGTACCTAGGGCTTTAGATCCTTACCCTGGGTACTTTAAAGGGGGAGGGGGTGGTGGAGCGGATGGTTATAATTGCCCTTTAATATTGCCATGTAATGCTAAGCTGCCACAGCCAGCAAAATGTTGTCTTGTATAAAAAAGGGTTTGGGGTTTAAGAGAGAAGAAAATATTATTCTTCTCCTTTTTATAGGACTGGAGAAGGTTTAGAGAAAGTCTATTAAATGAATATGGGGAGTGAATTAAACTTTGCTGTAGAGAAATTGTAATAAAGTTGGAGTTTCAGCTTCAAGTGTAGAACATATTCTTTACAGTCTGAATGGTTAAATTGAGCAAATAGCTTCCAGAAGTCTTGGCAGATTGATTGTATAGTGTCAAAGTGAAGGCTTGGTGCTTTTTTTAGAACCAACAACAATTCAATGTTCCTGTTGTTAATACAATTCCAAGTTTTCACAAGGATTATACCAATTAGCATTGAAAGGAATTTTTATTTAACCTTTTTGTGGAAATAAACCTCCCTACATTTTATTTACCTATTTGATAGAATTTTACTTTCTTGCTGTATGTCTTTATTCAACCTATATCTTTTTACTCAACCTTGACTACTGCGTTAATATGTTTTTAATTAATGTTTAAGGTTGGCTAGTACATTGCTTCTTTACTTGGGAAAGAACGGTTTGTATTGTTGGAGATCCCTCTTATGTATTATAGTGTGTCATTAGTGTTCATTGTATCACTTAATATACACAGTATTCACATGGACAGTATCGAACCTTTCATATACTTCTTGATTTTTAACGTTTGTATTATAATATTGTATTATTTGTATAGTGTTATTTTCTATAGCTTCCATAGCACACATATAAGAAAAAATTTAAAAATACAATTTATGGTTTGTTGTTTTATTCTGTCATTCTGCTAAAACTGTATGAATGACTGTTTCATCTAGAGATAGAGTACATTTTTATGCAGTGTTTACTTTCTGGAACTTGGGGAAAGCTCTTTTATTTCCAGCATAAGATTCCTAAGCTTTTCTTCCTCCCATCCCATCCCCAGTAGGTTTCCCTTTTTTTCTTTTCTTAAATTGATATATTTTAAATACTGTACAAGCCTTGTATTAGATTTAGCCCATATCTCGAGGCTGCAGTGCCAGTGGGAAGGTACAACAGGCTTTTAAAATTTAAATTTGCCTACCTGTTGCTAGTTTATTATTTTTTTACTGGTGGACCATCTAGGGATGAACATGCGAAAACTCATTGGTGCATCCACACACGGCCTCTGTTAGTGGAAAGAGGTAGTTAAAACTAGTTAAGGATTGCTGAATATCCATGGAAGCCAAAATAGTTCCCATTAATGATTTTATGACTATTCGGTTACACATTAACCAGTTTATACAGCAATTGATTTTTTTAAAACATTTCGTAACCATTCCTTTTTTTATATGCCGAGGCAGACCAGGAATTTTTCTTCATTGATCTTGACCTTAAACTGTCTAAAGTGAGTCCAGAAGGATGGAAAGAGGACGTAAAGAAGAAAGGAAAATCTGCTATCAACTTTACTTTATATTTCAGGATCAAGTTTTTTGTGGATGACATTAGCCTTCTACAGTAAGTTCACTTGGTGCATCTGATTGGAGTTACTAACACGCATCCTTCTATTGTTTTCCACAGAATAACCAAGAATGCTAAATATGAGGATTTGTCCATGATTAATTCTTTAATAAACTTTATTTATTCACTTTTGTTTTGATAAGGCACAGCCTAACTTGCCACCAGTACTATCTTCAGCAACGAAAAGACATTTTGGATGGTAGACTATACTGTGACGATGAAACAGCCATGCTGTTGGCTTCCCTTGCTCTTCAAGCTGAATATGGAGACTACCAGCCAGAAGTATGTACTGAATGTATTTTCTTCACGTTTGTGCCGACTGTGACTGTCACGATAAATGGTGTTTTTCCAACACATCAAACCAGTGAACCAGAAAGCTTTTCAAATGTGTTTTACGTGAAATGTTATGACATATCAATTAAGTATATAAGGAGGGTTTATGCTCTGTGCTTATTTAATTAATATGCCTTTACACAATAACTAACATTTTTGGAACCTAGAAGGTAAAGAATTTAGTTAAATAGAACATAACTACTTATTGCATAGATCCTAAATATCAGTCTGCATTTTTATTAACTGTATCTTTCCTTACATTCATATGCTTTGATAAATCATGTTGAATACAAGTTTCAACCAGTTTAGAAAAATGATCATGTGATTTCATATCTTTCCACACACGAATAACTGATGCCGGACTAGTGGCTTTCATTTCTCTCATTTTACAGAGGTTACCGTAATATGTGTGTATTAGCGGTTGTTTTTTCAGCCTAAGTCCTGCTTTGAAGATGACTTCCAGCAAGACATAATTAATTTTAATGTAGGTAAAAATATAGGCTGTATTTTCTAGATTGCTGACATTACCTCCTATATCCTTGGGCCTAGTAAACATGGTTGATTTAGGCCTGATGTTCCCGCTGTCAAACCTACCATTACTAAAAAAATGATTGGTAGTCTGAACATCATAATTAATTTGATAGCACCAACATTTTGATCCCGTGATGTGACCTGTTCCTTAGTCCTGACCTTTGTCGTTGTCTTTTATTTTAGGTTCATAGTATGTCCTATTTCAGAATGGAACATTACCTGTCTGCTAGAGTGAGAGACAAGCTGGAACTTTCTTACCTGAAAGAAGAATTACCCAGACTGCACAGTACCTATAGAGGAGCTTCAGAAAAAGAGGCTGAGTTGGAGTTTCTTAAAGTAAGCAAAACATCCAAGTTAACTTTTCATTGCCTTATTTTGTATGTTGAAGAGGATATAGCTTAGTACTGCTTTTTCTTTTGATCACTTTCATTCTACTAGTTTAGAGCTATTCTATTATTAATAGTACATGAAGGCACAGAACAGTTTAATAGGCACAATTCTTTGCAAACTGTGTGACTAAAATAAGCCAGTAAATTAGATACGATAGTGTAAAGATTTTCAAAGTCACCTTGGAGTTCCCTGATCTGTGTAAAAGCACTTACCGTATATACTCGAGTATAAGCCGGCTCGAGTATAAGCCAAGGTACCCATTTTTGCCTCCAAAATCAGAAAACCATGATTGACTCGAGTATAAGCCCTTTAAATGTACAGTAATCCCATACAGTAACCCTAATACCTTTCCACTGTAGATGTTTGGAAACTAAAACTCCCAGCAGTAGAAAGGTAGAAAGGTATTGGCTGTTACTCTATGGCATACTGTCCCCCACCCTAGAGCCCCCCAAGTTCACTTACCGTACCTGGGCAGTCTTCAATTCGAGCGAGCAAACAGACAGGTTAGTGACAGCCCCAACATCCCCTATAATGACAGTAATATCAGACAGCAGCATGGGGCAGCCCCCTTATAATGACAGTAATATCAGACAGCAGCATGGCAGCCCCCTATAATCATAGTAATATCAGGCAGCCCCCTATAATGACAGCAGTATTAAGTGACTGACCTAAGCAGGTGCAGGGCCGTCACCAAGTCTATCAGTTTCTCCTCCATTTACCATACTTGGTGTCCTTGATGAAACTTGGAGGAAGACATGCCCGAGCCAACTCCCAGTATCCCATCAGTAGACACCAGCAGAAGAACCAATGTTCTTGCCTCCTCTTACCCCCCAAACGGATGCGCCATAGCCCCAGGCACAGTACCGGCTTTCACAAACAAACCGCTCCCGTGGTCTCTGTGGAATGAGGTCAGCGTGCACAAGGTCACATGACAGCACGCTCCTCAACCCAGTTCCAATCGCGCTACAGTACTGTAAGTAAGTTGCCGCGTCAAGACCATCGGGCGGTGCGGAGAACTGTCCACAGTGTACTGGCGAGTTATCGGAGTGCTAGGTGTTCTAATGCATGTGGGAAATTAGTGGTTTCACTGGGTCTCCTCAGCAGAGCAAGTCCCACCATGGCTCATTACCTAGTGACCCGAGTATAAGCTGAGGTTAGGTTTTCAGGCTATTTTTAGAGCCTGAAAACCTCGGCTTATACTCGAGTATATACGGTAGCCTCTTTATTGACTTGTTGAATGTTATACATTACACAAACATCATAACTATTTTATTTATCTAGAATACAAAATTAAATAACAGGTAAAATGTAAAGCAATTTACAAACAGACAAAAGGAAAACAGAGTAGTAAACCTGCTTGTGAAGGTTCTCATTCATCCAGGTCATGGTATATCTGTTGTATTCAATTAGATCAACTGGACTTGAAGTTTAGTTCTTGAAGACGTTTTGCTAGTCATCCGACTGGCTTTCTCAATTCAGAATGACTTGTACAAGAATCTGTGGCAATTATGTACCCTGGAAAATCCCAATTAGCATATCACAGCCAGGTGTTAAGGGCATGATTGGATAGTGGCTAAGAGGCGTTATAGGAACGCCCAGAGTAAGGTGTCAAAACAGCATTGTACATAGCAGACAGTTGGTGTCGAAGTAGTAAGCCCTTTACATTACTTGCACAGTGTATTTTATCCAACCAGATTTTCTTCCTGTGTGACAGGTGTGTCAGCGACTGCCAGAGTATGGGGTGCATTTTCACAGAGTGCAGCCTGAGAAGAAATCCCAGACTGGCATCCTTCTTGGGGTGTGCCCTAAGGGAGTACTTATCTTTGAAGTTCACAATGGGACACGGACTCCAGTGCTTCGATTCCCTTGGAGAGAAACTAAAAAGATCTCTTTTACAGTATGTATGGGTTTTTTAAACGTCAAAAGTGGATAATGCATGCCCAGTCTTTACACATAAACATAATAAGAAAAGCATGGCCTTCAGCTGTAAAAAAAATGTATTCTGTAAATTTGCAGATGTTTTTTTCCCTCTGTAATGGAACAATTTTCTGGTAGCTGGGAATGATTCCAGTTTCATAAACATTGTTTTCATTAACTCCATCTAAACTACTTTGGAATGCATTGTAAGCATATTAGGATCGTGGGGAATTAGCAGGTTGTCACCAAATCTCTTTTTCACTTCTATATTGCTATTAAATAACTAAACTTTCTTACAAAAAGTTAGTGTGTTACTGGTAGACCACTTCCTTATTAGAAATAAAGCTCTGTGTTCAGTGAAGAACAAAAACATATGTGAAACTGTTTTTATATTTTGACCAGTACACTGCTTACAATTATACATTTTTTTTTGTAAAATAAATTAATATTTCGACACATCTAATTAACTTTAGTTAATGCTAACTAAAGTTTCCCAATCGGAGTACCGATCAATGTACCACCTTGCACCTATGATGATGACTATTTTTCTGTTCTGCTAAAGAAGCTTTGTCTGCTGCTGGATCAATGAAAATAAATTGCGTGCCCGATTGCCTTTCAGTGAATAAACTGCTAGAAATCAATCGGGAATCAATCAAAAGGTTGAATGGGAATCAATAAGAAATCAATTTATTACTTATTATTCAGTATTTAATCAAGTGATTGAATAGCTCTGTGGATGTCATCAATCAAAGCAATTAAATGGATAACTATGTACCGTAAGACATACACTTCATATTGGTCAGAAATTGATTCCCTGTATTTCTTGTAATTAATCTAGTAGTTCAGGAAAAAGATTGCATTGCAGTTGTATTCTATGTCTGTTTGAAAGTTAGCATAATATTGTCATTAACAATATGTTTGATAACTTGCAGATGTTTCCATTGAAATATCTACAGATAAAAGGGAGTCTAGCTCTAGATCTGCTTATAAAGGGTATCTCCTCTCGGGCGTATCTAGGGTCTAAGAAGATCAGGGGCACTCTTGGGCACTCCATGCGCTGTGTGTTGCAAGGTTTTTTAGGTCACGCCCCTTTCTCTGCCCCAATTAAGCCACACCCACTATGTACTTAATAGAGATGACCAAAAAGACACAGACAGATAGAGAGAGGTCAAAGTTGGACGGAGAGACACAAATTAATGACACAAAGGCACAGTAAAATGGTAATTTCATTATATACTGTTAGCAATTTGGTAAATTTAAACTTATTGTTGTGTTCAGTTGTAGTCAGACACTTGCCCACACCTTTGGCCAGGGAGACCTTCTTGTACCTTCTACATGGACCTCTGCCCCTATCTATCTCTATCTGTCCCTCTCTCTCTCTCCCTCTTAATCGGTCTGTCTTTCTGCCTATTGTCTATCTGTCTTTCTCTATCTATGTCTATCTGCTTTTTGTCTATCTCTCTGTGTCTCTATATCTAACTCTGTCTATCTATCTATCTATGTATCTACCTATTATCTATCTTACTCTGTCTGTCTATCTATCTAACTCTGTCTGGCTATCTATCTAACGCTGTCTATCTATCTTTGTCTGTCTGTCTATCTAACTCTGTCTGTCTATATATCTTACTCTGTCTGACCATCTATCTATCCATCTCTTTCTATCTATCCAACTCTGGCTGTCTGTCTATCTAACTCTGCCTGTCTATCTATCTATCTAACACTGTCTGTCTGTCTATCTGTCTAATTCTGCCTCTGTATCTGTATAACTCTGTCTGTCTATCTATCTATCTATCTATCTATCTATCTATCAAAACAAATAGTGTGCACTCTACCTTCCAGACTTTTTCCAGTCTTGCCTGGGTGCTTCCAATCAAAATCCCATAATGCACAGCAGTACACAAAGTATATTTGAGCACTCACAGGTCTTGTGAAAATCCAAAAATGTATTAATCTATGCACACAGCAAGTGGCAACGTTTCGGTCTGTTGCTTAGGACCTTTATCAAGACATGGTACCTGCACAGAATCCAATTCTTACATGTATGTAAATGCAATTTACTGGATTAGTATTTTTTGCCTGGGTGTTCTGGGAAGGAAAGCTTTCATATTGAAGTTAACAAGTTTAGTTCTCCTTTAAACACAGTCAACCAGTTCTGTCATTATCAACAATATTCATGATTGTTATTCTAGGTTTTCAGCTAAAATCATTTATGGGAAGCTACAACAGGCTTTTTAATAAAATTCAAAGCTAAGCTAAATATCTACAGCTAAGAGAAAGAAGTAAGAAAACAGGGTCCTTTTGCTTTTTACAGACAGGAATAAAACATAAGAAACACCTCCATCTCATGATGAATGTTTCAGATGTGTCTCAAAACCATATTGGTTTCTATAAACGCTCACAGTGTGTGTGACCGTAAATAAAGCTAAAAATTAATAAAAATTGTTTTTAAAACATTATCAGGGAGATTCAATAAAAGTTCTTATTGTTAAAATTGGTGCTAATTTTGCCCCAACCAATCAGATGTTAGCTTTCAAATGTTAAATAAGATCTCATTGGTTGGGGCAAAATTAGCATCATTTTTAACAATAAGAACTTTTATTGAATCTCCCTGTTTGTCATTAAAATGTACGCAATTATACAGATAAATAAAAATAAACTAAAGTTTCTTACATAGGTTAAGAATAGAAATATTTAAATTCTGGATAAATTGATGTGACACATTAGTAATTAGATCCCTGGCCCGAAGAGCTTACAACCTAAGCGGGTGGGACAACATGCAAATATAAGTGGGGGATGGGTACAAAGTGCTTGATACGGCTAACAATAATTTATTGGGCTGGTGCCCAGAATGGTAGGATAACAGTTTAGATTTGAAAGTATTAGTGGATGTCACCTGACGAAGTAAGAGAGAGTTCCAAACGTAGGGAGCAGCAAGAGAGAATGGTTTAATGCGGGGTGAGGCAGTGTTTGTTGGGGATTTGTGGAGAAGATTTCCTTGTGAGGTACAGAGGGCAAGAGAGAACAGCAGCAGAGTGAAGAGATTTAAAGGTCAAAAGAAGTGTTTTAAATATTTGCTTGATGTGAATCTACCCCATAGACTGCAGTATCGGGGTTACGGGTTCTCTCTTGATGGAAAACAGAATTATCCGAACTGATGAGTTTAGGATCGACTGGAGAGGGAAGAGAGGACAGGCTGGGAGAGTATAAGAATATTACAGTAGTCAAGACTAGAGAGTATAAGGGCATGCATGAACATTTTAGTAGTGGGTTGAAATAGGAAAGGGCAGATCTTGTCAATATTGCAAAGAAGAAAATGACACGTCCTGGTGACATTGTAAATGTTCTGACAGAAGGAAAGGGAGTAGTCAAACAGTGAGAGGTTTCAACAGGGTTTATGACCACATTATTAGTAGAAATAAAGAAGGTTGGGTCCCAGTTTAGACAGTTTTGGAAAGATTAAGTTTAAGGCGCCATCCAGGAAGAAATAGAGAGCAGACATTTAGAGATTTGAGATTGAATTTTAAAGTTTAGTGCGGTGGTGGATATGTAGATTTGGGTATGATCAGCGTATAGGTAATACTTAAAGGGAAAAAAAACAGTTAAACTGAAAAGTACTTGTGACAGGTATATAGGATTAGTAGGTCCTACCTCCCTATTTTGTTTCTGTGAGGAGCACCAACCCAAAGAAAACTGATTCTGCCAGTCTTCCTTTTGGCTTCAGAAATATCTTTAATACAGGAATAGTCCAGGACTAACCTGGCAAATGAAAACTGCACGCGCTGTAGCTCCTAAACGAAATGATATTGTGAGGTAGGAATAATCAATCCAACCTCCCTGCCCCAGATACTTTCCATTTTTTAGAGTATAGATATCCTTTAAAGAGAGAGAAGAGAAGGAACAGTAACGGTCCCAAAAGAGAGCCCTGGGGGACCCCCACACTAAAGGTTTGTACACACTTGTGATCGCAGGTCCCGACCCATGACGCACAATGTGTACGACCATTAGTTTCGGGCGATAATTGGCCCGTGTATGGGCCCTTTATTGATCGAAACTGGGCGGATCTCCAAAAGACCGGCCATTTCGGGCGATAAAGGACACATACACGGGCCAATTATCACCTGAAACGAACGGGTCGGGATCCGCGATCGCACGTTTGTACAAACCTTAAGCAAAACAGGAGAGGAAGTCTTATTAGCACAGGACAGGAGACAGAGAAAGATCTGTTAGAAAGATAAGAAGACAGCTGTGAGGCAGCTAGATTTTGGATGCCCAGAGAATGCAGAAGAGAGAAGAGAATGGTCCACAGTAGCAAAGGCAACTGATACATCAAAGAGAATGAGGACAGTGAATTGCAACGGGTAGGTTATTAGCTTGGAAGTGGTTTGTATTATGTGTAAAGATGAGATGTTCTAAGAGTTTAGAAGCAAAGGGAGACTGGGCCGGTAGAAAGGCAGGATGGGTCAAGAGAGGGTTTTTTAAGAAGGGGTTGGACAAACACATGTTTGCAGCTGAGGTCAGGGAGGAATTAAAGATGTAAGCAAGAGCAGGGGTAAGTATTTTAGCGAAGTGTTTAAGTAAGAAGGAGGGCATGGGATCAATGGTACATGCTGTAAGGGGTGAGTGCAACAGAAGGTCTGATACTTTTGACAGGGGTAAAAGATTCCAAAGTTTCAGGTGGTGAGGCAGTGTAGGGATATATAAGTCACAAAGGAGTTCTATTTCCACACATAAGCATGAAGTCTATAAATATCTATAGAATAACCTATGCACTAGAAATAATGTCTATACCAGTTAAAATGTGATTTGGTCTCTAATTTAAAGGGCATGTCCACCCCCGAAACTATAATCCCCCCCACTACTGGCCCCATTGTGTAGTGTAGTTTAATCTTTACCATATATCCCAGCTCCATCTGGTTCTTCTGCTATCCCCCCCTAAAGTCCCAAAAAACGCCCACCAGGAGTACTGCAGAGTCCATATAGGACTCTGCCTCCTGTCTCCCCTCCGGGAGAAGTTTGGCATGCGCACTGCAGCCCTTCTCCCCCTCCCTCCCCTCCCGATTAGGATTCCCTCCCCCTAGCGTAAAATCCTTTTGGTATAATATTCCCCCTGTCCCCCCAGCCCCAACCGCTATATTTTTATTATCAGAAAGTGCCCCAAACATTACTTACCTTCCCTCTTTCCTCCTCCGCACTGAACTCCCGGCAGCCGCGTCCGTGATTGGCTGCTGCTCAGCCAATCACAGACGCGACTGCCGGTCCCGCCCCTCTGCTTGCATTTTCTCGCAAGCAGAGGGCCTGGCAGTGCGGCGGAGGAAAGAGGGAAGGTAAGTAATATTTGGGGCACTTTTTGAACTTAACACTATAGCAGTGGGGGCTGGGGGACAGGGAGAATATTATATCAAAACATTTTTAGAAGGGTGGACATGCCCTTTAAGGCAATTTATTTTTGGGTATTACTAAACTTGCCTGTCACCACCAGGTCTTTAAACACTTAATCCAAGAACTGTCACTACGTTGCAGATCTGTTTTTACAGCTGGTCATTTATTTTGTTTTCAAGTCAATTACGTTTAAACGTCCTATTTAAATAACACTCATTTCTATCAGCATGTTCATGTTATGGATTGTGTAAGGTTTCTATTACTATAGAATACTAACAAACTTTGTTACTTTAGCCAGTGATGTTGGTGTAAATACTAATTATTTATATATAAATAACATCTTGTGTTTTACGTAATTTTTTTTTTCTGCCTCACAGAAGAAAAAAATAAGCTTGCAGAACACATCAGATGGCATCAAGCATGTTTTCCAAACAGATAGCAACAAGACTTGCCAATACCTCCTACACCTCTGTTCTTCCCAACACAAGTTCCAGCTGCAAATGAGAGCTCGACAGAACAGTCAGGAAAATCAGGATATTGGTAAGTTGCCATGAAGCTCATTGTGTGATTTCAAGTAAATATTATTTCTGCTTAAAGGAATAGCTCACTTGAAAAGTGAACTATTCCTTTAATGTATTGATTGAAGACCGGGAGGTTAAGGACCTATGCCTTACCTTCCATTCTTCAATCAATATCTCAAAAGCCAGGAACTAAGATTGCAGAAAGTTACCTATTGCACGATTCACCTCAGCAGAACTGACAGGTCCAGACCGCTTCCTGTCCTAATCAACTATAGTGCGCACGCAACAATAATGCGTGCTTTAGTTCATTAGAACCAGGAATTTTCAGTGTTGCTGCGGTGTATCACGCAAAAGGTTTCTGCAATCTTAGTTCTGGCTCCTGAGATATTGATTGAAGAACAGAAGGTAAGGCTCCTTAACCTCCCGGTCTTCAATCAATACATTAAAGGATTAGTTCACTTTTTAAGTAAACTATTCCTTTAACTTGTTTTGATAACCCCCCTGTCTAAACGTATGATGCACTAATTTCCTCCCCATCCTCAATTTTATTTGATGTGTTGTGATTTATTTAAAGCAAAAATGTTCAATGTTTGTTGTTAAGCTTCTGTTTGTTTGTTTAGATTTGAATAACAGAAAACAAAGTTCAAATGATAAGAGCAGAATCAACAAATTGTACAGTTTTTTGCATTAGACAAAAATATAGTTATAATGGAACTGATTTTATATTTTCACAGATTACTCCTAAACAAATGGTTTTTATAAAATACCCTGTATTGATAGAGTTCATCGGTTTGTTAAATGTACTATAAACTAGTTTAGAGTTTACACTACTCTGAGCACAAAATATCTTCCTTTATATGTTTGGCGAGCCGGTGAGGATTACCGTAAAGTAACAATCCAGCTGCTTGTTTTGCAGTGCTGAATCTCACTTATTTTTACACTCTACCTTTCTGTCTACAGAGAGAGTTTCAATGAGGAGCCTAAACATGCAGGCAGATTCTCTCCGTGAATATAATATGGGTCGGGCCATCAGTACAACCAGCCTAGCGAGCACAGTGAATAAGGCTGGTGCAAGGCCAGTCTCCATTCAACCAGACCTTTTAAAGAGAATGTCATGTTCTGACCTCTCTGCCTTCCAAACCCACCTTGCCAATGGACTGAAAGACAAAAAGGCAAAAATTCCTTGGGAGGACAGACCAAGGGTCATAAGCAAATCCTATCATGATCTACGTCAGGTTTCTTATTCTCCCCATCAGAGAATGCTTAGCACTAAAATGGACAATCCTCCACACAGTTTAGAAGTACTGATGAGCCAAGCTTCGTTTCATCAAATGGCTAAGTCTGACACAGAATCAGTGACTGGATATGGAAGGTTAAACAAGTAAGTTATAATAACTTTACCTACGAAAAGAAGATTTGGGAATGTTCTTGCCACTTATTAAGGTGTTTTGCCTATCCGGAATCTTCAGGTTAATATATAGTTAAGGGCAATTATTTGAAAGGTGCCAGACACTTTACTTGAAAACAATGTTTTAAGATATGGTTGTCATGGTGCCTGCATAGAGATCACACAGTACATAACATTATCCTCATAGGCTCCCTTTGTAATAGGTGATGTTAAACAAATGTTTCTGTTCTGATCTGGTATTTGTCTTATTTATCTCCAGAAGCTTAAGCAGTATTCATAGGAGCCTTGATCTACGGAAACCAGAGTCTGACTCATCTTCTATGGATGACAGTGGCCATGCCTATGTTGTAGGTCAGCATTCAGTTTTAATCTGTTGCAAATCTAATGAATATAACACAAGAATGTACATAAACCTGTCACTCTTTGAAATTCAGTACACTTTGCTGTGGGAAATATAGATTTTAGTTGCAAAATGTCGGTAATTTTTACCCAACTGGTTCAGTTTCAAAAGAAAATGAATACACGTTTTAAAATTTCTTTGTGTCCAGAAAAAAAATATGAATAATGATAAACATGGTCACTTGCCTCCTATAGCTCGTAAAAATAGCCTGTTTTATTTTATATTCAAAAATTTGTATTCTTACATAAAACTGTTTTTATGGGTTTTTACTCTGCAGGAGTCAGTATGCACAGTGCAGCTGATCCATCATCGCCCAATGGTATGTATACAATATTTAACATCATGCTAGCTCACTGGAAATGAGGGCAAACTTTTGCCAATTGGATTTAAATGTGTATGCTAGTGATAAAAATGTGTTACGTGCGTGAAGACCTGTTGTTACCAATACACAATTGTTGGAAAGTTATAAATTATATTATGTGACTTTTCTCCATCCAAATATACTGCATCAGCTGTTACACATTCTTGTTATTTATTCAGTGTTGTTATTTTAATTCTCCCTATGGAAAAACCCTGGTGACATTGTGCTGAATGGGCCCCAGGTGCAGTAGAAACTACCTGTCAGTTGATTTCTTTATTAGCATCATTACATAAAGACAAAAATGTAAATATATAAAGGAAATCCTAGTGAGGTACCAGTACTTCTAGTAATAAAATTATCCAAGGATGTAAAATCATACCAATAAACGAGGAGGGGAGAGAAAATAAGAAGGGACTAGGTTAAAACTTGGGTCTCAAAGCCCACAAGGCACCCTCACTGCATGTAACATGAAAAATATATTAAAGGGAAAGGTGCAAACAGCCTTAAGGATATAGTAGTGACCAGTAAGTTGACACGAAAAATGCAATAAAAACCTATGTTTATTACAGAACATATATAAAATCGTAACAATAATAATAGCAATAAAACCCACTGCACAGTGGAACACAATGCATATTGATTTACTCAATAATCAATAAACTGTGCATCAAATAAACAGGTAGCACTAGCAGCATTCAAAACTATGCATGCAATGATGGTAAAGAATCAATTGGAAGTCCCAAAACAGCAATGCGTGAGCGCAGTGAAATATAAAATCCTGTAAAGGTAGCAGCTATCAGATGGAAAACCAAGGGGGCATAAATGCACTAGCAGGACATGCAGATGTGGGTACAGAGGGAAAAAAAAAAAAATCACATAACCCTAGGGCATGAATCTCCGGCACCAGACCAACCCACAACCTTCCACCTTGTTCCTGTGATGTAGTAACCACTTTGAGATTGCTATTACGTTGTGTGATGTAACCAATGATAACCGAATAGCACATCATGATGCAAGGGTTTTGCACAGAATATTGCATCTCCCGGTAAATCTAATGTTACAAGACAGGGTGCATGCAGTGTTTTCTGGCAATAGGAATGCTGACAGGAAATAGAAGGATTCGTTTTTGTTTGTTAAAGAGCCATCTAATTCTGTCTGTTTATATGTGTAAATGATTGGGGGTCTTGCATTTCCAAGTTACAAATTGGTGACTGTTTTTTTCTTGACACTCAGTCCTAAGTTACTTTTTCCACTTGGTTAAATATAGAGAATTAGTTAAGTGACAACATTTATAAATAAGTGTTTTAATGTTTTTACTTCCATTAATCTTTCCCTTATAGGATAAGTGCACTGTAAAATCAAGTTATGATCATTTGGAAGCTGCAGCTTTAAAAATACCATTGACATATTTTTTTTCCCTATGTCCCTCCAGAGCCAAGCTTTGTGCCTTGAAATTGCTGACATCTTGTTACTGGTTTGCTGAATGTTAAGCTCCGTCCCTCTGAGATTTCCTCTGCTTTCTCCTGCTTGAGCCTCAAACAGTAATGCCTGTGAGTTCCGTGCACTCTCCTGCTTGAGCCTCAAACAGTAATGCTTGTGAGTTCCGTGCACTCTCCTGCTTGAGCCTCAAACAGTAATGCCTGTGAGTTCCATGCATGTGCGTTTGCACGGAACTCACAAGCATTACTGTTTGAGGCGAAAACAGAGGAAATCTAAGAGAGGCGGAGCTTAACATTCAGCAAACCAGTAACAAGATGCCAGCAACTTCCAAGGCACAAAGCTTGGCTCTGGAGGGGCATAGGTAAAAAAAAATATGGCAATGGTATTTTTAAAGCTGCAGCTTCAAAATGATCATAACTTGATTTTACAGTGCACTTTACAGTCCTTTATCTTGATCACATTATTTCCATTGTACATAATGGTATCATAACATTCCAATATATGCACAAGCATTTTTACATACCTCTGCAGGTTTAGCTGATAACTTGCAAACATTGATTTACAGATTGTATGTCTTTTAGACATCTTGAAGTGATTAAACTCAGCTTTTACACTATTCAGTTATTATATAATAGACATTGCAGCTTATCTACATGTTTACCCTTAACTCCTGTTTTTAGAAAATTTGCCCAGCAGTATAAGCCCATCCTCTATCCCTGAAAGAGAAGTAACGCTGGTAAAGCTTAAGAAAGATCCAAAGTATGACCTAGGTAAGCCTTCTTGAGAACCTAAGACAGAGAATTAGGTACCAAGGCAGTGTGTATTGCCTTTTCAATGCTTAATACTTTACTAAATGCTAAATATTTTGTGGTTTAATATATAACCCCTTTAAAGTATACGTACACCCAACCCCAATAATTCTTATGTTGGTTCATTACATTTTAACACCACCTGTGCCATTTTTCAATTATAAGGAGCTTAAATACATCACTTTCTGTGGATGTGGCAGGAATACAGAAACCCATGAAAGTCAATGCAAATGGCTATTTATTTCATGTTCACACACATACGCTTTGCCAATCATGTGTTAAAAAGAACACACAAGTGTTGTCCAATTGTTGTTGCCACACTAGGCACGCTGCAGTCCATCAATTGGAGAGCAAGCAATCCACATTTTTTGCACAAACGTATGTGCTCCGATCACGCAATTTATTTTGAGTATACCTGCGCTTCTGGAGCATCGCAGTGTGGCCTTTGCTCAGATTGCACGCACGATTCCAGTGCACATTGCCGTGCACTGCAATTGTGCAAGGTTGCACAATCAGAACGCGTGCCTTTCAATTAAGGCAGCACATAGCAGCTACCCACAACATTTGGGCGCTTTTCAACACACAATCACATCACGTGTTAAAACACTTTGATGTGGCCTAGTCCTTAATATTTCCTACCACATCCAGTGAAAGTAATGATTTTGTGTATGCTATGTACACTGCTTCTAGCTCCACAGCTATACTTGTTTATTGAGCGGAGCACAACATTTATTCAACCCAACTTCCTGGAAATAGAGAATGCTCAGACCATTGATGTACTTTTGTTTTGGTTTGTTTTTTTACTGCAAGTGTTAGTAGAGTATCCTAAGTGAAAATATAAAGTCTAAAGCTGGGCATACACATGCTAAAAAAAAACCTTTGATTTACAGTTTCAAGCACTATTGCCTTGTCGGCTTAACATAGAAATAAAGCACATGAAGAAAGGATTTCTAAAAATAAGACTTACTCCTACTGCTCGGTCTGTGAGAAATAGAAAGTAACGTGTGCTTCTTACAGATCATACTGATCGCTCTAGCGTGTATAAACTGTTGTTTCTACTTATTAAAGAGTTTTCTTATAAAGATTTTTGTTGAGCAGAAAAAATTATCTTGAACTTTTAAGATTTACTAAAAAGTAGTAGATTAAGGCTAACTGGGCCCAAGGCAAATAATGGAGAAGTACTAAGTACCGTAGTAGTCTCTGGGCCCATTCCTAGCCAAAATGATTTATACCTTGGAGAATTTCTTGCCAAAACTCATCAGTTCTAAAAAACAGAAATTAGATTCTATTAAACTGTGAAATTGAGCCCATCATATACTTTTTTGATATATTGTTTCTTTTTCAACATTTTGTTCTGTTATCACTTTCCTTGTCTCTGATGCCCTCTGCTGCCAGTCCTTAGAATTGAAATAAAAATAACTGGATTTCAACAGCTAACTACACACTGTCTATGAAATGCTTTCTATCACAAAGTGAAAAGCAGTGTCGGACTGGACTGTTGGGGCCCACCAGGAAATCTGATACCAGGGGCCCACCAGGACGAGTTTAGGGGCCCACCTAACATGTCATAGCTCTATTATCTCTCATTTACATATCAATCTTACTTCTACTGACTCCTATTGTTTATAAAAATGCATCTCTAACTGTACTTTTGGCTCTGTATTTAAATGTTATTAGTTTTCTTGGGGAATAGACTGTGGGCCCACTAGGGGAATTTCCGTGTAACCCAGTGGGCCAGTTTGACACTGGTGAAAAGTGCAGTTCAATTTCTTAAGTCTGTGAGACTGAGAATACATATCCCCCAAATCTTGAATAAATCTGATAATAATTGAAAGAACACTAGTGATTTTATTAGGTTTTCATGGATCATATTACCAAAACTTGTCTTTCTAAATTATTCCTAAACTTCAATATACCTTTGTGGAATCAGTATACATTTTTACTACAGCAGTTTCTTTTACCTGAAGTACCTTTTACTTGACTTCAAGTGCATGTAATTTTGTGACCGGAGAGAAGTCAGGGAAAACTATTTTAGACCATTGTTCTCCTTTAAAGACTAGCACTGGGCGAAGTTAGCTTCCCAGCACCAGCAACACTCTGTGAGGCTGATTTCTTCTAAATGCAGCCAAAAAAAAAAAAAAAACTTAAAAAAATGTCAACAGTATTTGCAATTTTAGTTAGTCTATAAAACTTCTTTAAATGCATGTTTAAACAGTAATTTCTTTATCATGTTGAAATGTGTGTGATTTTTGTTTAATATTGTTTCCAGGATTTCAGATTGTGGGTGGTGACACATCTGGAAAGCTAGGCCCTGGGTTATTTATTAACTCTATAACTCCTGGAGGACCTGCGGATATAGATGGAGCTTTAAAACCAGGTATGCATAACCTAGGGATCTAAACTGTATAAATGTTGGGCAGCACATGGCGTGGTGTATAGTATGAAAAAGCGAATTCCAGAGTCTCACATAGAATTTGTTCCTACAGGCAAAATGTGTGTATTGTACAACTCTTTTCAGGTATATTTAGTGGGCCCACACCTTCCACCTGTTCAGTCCCTAGCAGTGCTAGCGATTCTTAACACATTTCAAGCCAATAAAAAGCACATTTTGTAGTCTGAAGTACTGTATGGTGTCCCCTTCCTAATCCTTTTATATGTGTTAAGGATTTGTTCCTAACTTGTCCGATATTCTAAGAATTATTAAGAATTATAGTAGATGTTAGGGAGCAAGTCTAGGGAAGGCTTAACTATTTCAGATTTTTGCTTTGGATATTAAATGACAAACTTTGATTCGTAACACACTATGGGTTCCATGCCCATTTAGATTTCTCTGCACAAATATGTCGCATTCATAGCCGTTGATGCAATAAGAGGTGCAAAAGTTTGAAATTGCTATTGATCTGCAACAACCCTTTTACTGCTATCAAACTGCAGTAATCCTTTTGTTTTAAGGATAAACATGTCCTTTAATATAAATTTACTTTATAATTCATAAAAATAGTTCATTGCATGTTTTTAACATTCGCTTTGTTTCTGTAGGGGATCGCCTTTTATCAGTGAACAGTATAAGCTTTGAAGGAGTCAGCCACCAGACAGCATTAGAAATTCTTCAATGTGCTTCTGAGGATGTAACTATTCTTGTCTCTCAAGCAAAGGAGAAACATGTCAAATGTAATTACAGTACAGATGAGTCTATATTTATTCTGATAACCCAAAGGTGGTGGGACCAAAGGCCTAATAAATCACAGATCAAAAAATATTAATGGCTGGATAATCAGTTGTACAGCTCCCCTTGGACATAGGTCAGATAAGAAATTAGAGGTTGTTTAGGCTGAAAAATAAGTGTGATACCTTATTTTAACAAAGTTAACTTGAGTTGAAAAAAGACAACAGTCCGTCAGATTTAAAGGGAATGTCCACCCCTCTGGCAAAAAATTAGTATGTTATGCAGGACCCCCCTAAAACTAGAGTTCGTTTTAGTTAGACTCTTTAAATCTGCTCTCAGCAAGAGATCTCATACTTACAAGCTCTGCTCTTCGCGCTCCACTTCCGGGTAAAGCAGTCAGTCTCGGCTGTGACAATGTTGTCTCAACCAATCACTGACTGCCATTCCCGGACGAGCCTTCACTGCGGCTGCTCGGGAACAGAAAAAGAACACAGCAGTCACAGTGGAGATGGAGTGGGGATAAAGGAAGCGGCTGTGGATTGCAAAGTAAATATTACTACTTATGCTGGGAGCTGAATTAAACGGTCTAACCAATATGAACTCTGCATAACATACAATTTTTTTTTCAGAGGGGTTGACAGTCCCTTTAACCCCTCCATGAAGAACCCAGCCTCACTAACCCAATTAAAATGTACAGTTTCCTTCATCGGTACATACAACATAGTACACCAAACTAGACAAGGACAATACCGTACTCAATATAGTTACACATCATACAGTCACCAACCATAACCCTTTGCAAGAAGATATCTAAGCCTCCTTTGTATTCAAATGACACCACTTTCCAGGCAAAAAATTCCACAAACTTACTGCCATCACAGTTAGGAAACATTTTAATCCCTCAAAATATTTTGTCACTTTCAGCACATTATAGTAGTAGTAAATATATTTATATCACAGATATTGTTATTGCATTGCCAGAAGCTATAGAAATTACACCGTATAAAATTACCTAGGCTATCCTGCAGCACCTGGTAGGATTTGAAGACATAAGATACTATTTCCATGGAACATTTCTGCAGATTTACATATACTTTATATACACATAATCTTGTGCTCCTAGGGTGCTAATTTGCCAATGAACAGCAGAGAAACTGCAGGGGCCTAGGCCCCCCTGCAAGTTTATAGCCGAGCCCCTGACACCTCTCCCCATCAGCACCGCGATCAGCTGTTTTTAAAGAGCTGATCGTGTGTATGTAGTAAAGCACAAACAGCTGATTGTGCATACTTTTACTGCATACAGGCCCTCTTAGTCACTAAACCCACCAGCCCTGCAGGTCCGGTAGTTAAACCACTTCCAATGAGGTTGCAACACAAAAAAGAAATAGTCATGTATGTTTTGGTTAATATTATTGGGTTAAATAACATTTTATCCTTATTTTATAAGATTAGGTTCAATATAACCTTTTTTATATTCATCCAGGAGCACTATTTTCCTTCAGATTTCCTTCAGCACCAGGCGACTCTCTGTACTTTTGCCTGACCACGGGCAAGGGGAATTTGTTTAGGCAGTTGGAGCAATCTCGAGGCCGATGGTGAATGTTTGTTGGCCTCGGGAATGCTCAATACTGTGGTACACACTTTCACAATACAGGGGCGTATCGTTTATTCTGACTAACCCACATACAATATGATCAGTAATTCCTATATCTTATGGCTTTAGAACCCACAGTTTAAGCAGTCAGAGCTCCACAAAATGGATATCCACTTGTATTGTTATTCGCTTAATTACACAATACAGTCATTCAGCACAAATGCCTAGTATATTGGTAAAATAACACAAAGGCTCTGGAAGCGTGCCTTTTTGTGGCTTTTATTTTTACAAATGTAGAATTATTAAACCTGTTGCTATAGGAAAATGGCTACACCCTTGCAGATTTGTATAAAAATGAAAGTTGCATTTAACCACAATATTTGATACCTTTTGGTCTGCAGCTCATCCATCCAGTGATTCAAGCAACCAATCAAGGAGAGCCTTTTCTCTTCAGGAAAATGAGGCCGAGAGAGTTATCCTGGGTGCCTCATCTAGAATGTCTGTTGGAAGAAGGGAAGGAAGTTTGAGTTCACAAGATTCACGGACAGAAAGTGCAAGCTTATCAAATAGTCAGATTAATAGCCCTAGCAATTTTGCCAAAGAACAACAATCTTCAAAGTATTCACATACTGCCAAGTATGCATTAATGGACAGTTCTAGAGGTGGAGAGAGAAAGAAAACACAAGGAGATGGCAACAAAGCAAAAGGAAAAAGGAATGGTGTGGTGGGCTCAATAGATTCTGATAGAGGAGATTCTGACATGGATGAAGAAACCTATTCAAGTAGCCAGGAGCAACACACAATCAAAAAGGTTCAGCTTAGATCTAAAATCTAACATATTAAATGTTAAACTTACTATGCACTTCCTTTTAGAAAATTGTATAAAGTGCAGCTTAAGACCCTTTTTACACTGATGTAAAATTAAAAAATATAAAAGTCTAAAAAATAATGGGGGCAGCAGTGGAATATGACCTTAAAAAAATCATTCATCTACGTAGCTGAGTGATTTTTAAACCCTTCTTTGCATAGTTGCATTGACGTTTATGTGCGACATCGGCCATATTGCTGGCCTTATGAACCATTCCATGTAGACTGTAGCAGAAGGATATTTTTTGTTTTGATGTTTAATGAAAATGGCACAGGAAGAGTAGTTATGTGTACATTTAAATAATGTACCTTGCTTGCTTTACGTTATGCCATTTTACTTTATAATACTTTAAAAGAATGCAGAAACAAAGATGAAGATACGGTATATGTCAAGAGAGGTAATCACCTTCGTTAAAGGACAACTAAAGCCTCAGAACAACATCAAATAAGTTATAAAAAGCAGTAATCAGTGCTTCACCTCTCATTTTAATATGGTTGTTGAGAAATTTAATTTTCTAACAAAAGGTTTGTGTCTTATTTCCCAGTGTTCCGGTAGCGCACAGTGTGGTCACTGACCATCATGTTCTTTACACATGCTCAGTCCTAAGATACTGCAGAAACCTGTTACAGTTGGTCACATACACTAGTAGCCTCTAGCTAATCCTTTTACAGGGCAGAATAGGCAAGGGAGCATGTGACTGAGATCAGGGGTGTGGCCAGTCTCTACACGTATTTCATCCAGTTCTCAAGTGGTTACATTTACTTTAATGCCATTTACTGTATTGCTATTTTACAGTTTCTTGTTGTTTTTTAGAGGGGATATATTCAGATTCTGGAGTGTAAACATTTGGGTATAGTTCTCCTTTAAAATAAGCAATTACTTTTTTAACTCGTTTGTGCCTTGTCAGTTTTTCAGACTTTTTTTTTTTTTTACATTATTAAAGCTAAAAAATAGCAGATAGTACAGCTTACTTATTTTCTCGCTGAGTCCTACGCGTTTCTTAAGCTGTCATTCTCGCGGTTGCTTTTTAACAATTTGCCAATCTGTTTCCATGCTGGAAAAAGAATTTTGACATTTCTTGAGACTGATTTTCCCACAAGTGTTAGTTGTGCTGTTTTGTGTAGCATGATACTTTTGAACACGAACACTTGTAGATTTAACAGAGCTTCACTTGTGTCTTCAATAAAGGAATCTCCATTTGAGAAGCCAGCACAGAAAGCAAACAGCACTAAGCTTTCTACAGCCCCCTTGAAGCCTGGAGATGCGTTCACAGTAGTTTTAGCCAAGAACGATGACAGCTTGGGGATAAGTGTCACGGTACTGTTTGACAAGGTTTTTAGTTGTTTTTCTTGCTTTCCATTTTGCATGCAAGGGCTGCTCTTTGAAATAGCTTTTTATGCATTGTTTTGCTTGGTTGCAGTTTCCAGTTTTATTTTTTATTAAAACTTTTCTTAATGAAAACTAAGCTACTGAGGATCATAGATGTTTATTTATATATAAATATTGAGTGGCCTTGGCCTCTATTGTCATTGATTTCCACAGTGACTTTGAAGATCCTTATATTTTACAATATTTGGTTCTTTAACCATTGATACATCTCCCTTTAATAGCGCACTGAAAATTTCAATAGCTGATTTCTTGTTTCCCGTTAGAAAGAATCCATTGTTAAGTAAATATGAAATGCATTTAAGATAATTCATTTATATGGTTTTTTTTAACTTTCTGATCCTCCAGCACCTTAGTGTTTGTTGCAGTATCCCAGTTCCCTCATACTTCCATGTTATGTGAAATGTATGTTAAATGGTCTTAACCACTAGCAGTTTTCCCTGTAAGGGTGGAGGTGAGCGATGTGCTGGGCCACAGTGGACAGTCATGGCTCATTCCTTATAATATCAGAATACTGCTGTATTCTATTTAGAAAATGTATATAAATATACAAATGCAGTAAATAAATGTCATTGTTTAAAAGTTGTGTATATATTATCTGTTTTACTCAGCTATATCAACTGGACTTAAAGTTTAGTTCTTCAAGAACTAGCATGACCTGGGTGAATGAGAACCTTCACAAGCTTATTGTTTATATATTTTTCTTTAGGGTGGTGTAAACACAAGTGTTAAGCATGGTGGAATATATGTGAAAGCTGTTATACCTAAAGGAGCAGCAGAGGCTGATGGGAGGATTCAGAAGGGTAGGTGTCAAATATGCACTTTAAGGAAAAATGTGCAGTTTACAGTATCTACAGGGGACCTAAGGTCACCTGATAACATTATACCAATAAACCTCATCTCTCCCTTTGCTGAGACGATTGTTTGATTTTTCTCAAACTGTGGATGCAAGAGGTCTGCCTTCATAATTTATTTCTCTGTGGTGGTGCTAAGCACAGCACATCAAAATGAGAAAGCTGCAGTCTGTTCTACCCTCTAGATGCTAACAGACAGTCATTTTACAGCACAGAGACCTGTCTCTCTCAAGCACAAAACAGTGTACTTTTTACAGTGTCTGTTTAGCAAACAGAATCCACTTCTTACATGTATGTAAATGCAACATTCTGGAGAAGTAATACTGCATGGGTGTTCTAAAGTAGACAGCTTTCAGGGTTCAAACATTTAGGTTTAATTCTCCTTTAACTGCCAGCAAAGTCCCTTATTAGAGCTGTAGTCCAGGGTGGCACCCATCTCAGGAGGAAAAACAACACCATTTGCTGTAATCTAGTTAGGCTAAGTTTACGCTGCATTTTCTTTAAAGCAGCAAAACATTGTACTTGTGATATAATGCGATGTCTCGCTGCGTTAATGGATATTGGCACCGATGTGCATTAACGCACAAAACACACTGTATCGCAGCTCAATTGTGTGAACGGTGCCGTTAATTAATATTAGCACAGCATATTGGTGCAATGTTTCTGCACCAAAATTTGCCCACAAGACACAGCAGAACAAGCATAATACATTCTTTGCAGTTAAAAAGCATTCAGACAACCAACAATCATTTTCCTATGTAAAGCCCCAAACACACGGCTTCGATAATTGATCGGATTATCAAGGAAGTTTTTCCATTTTGGTATTGATTGGTCTATGGAAAAATCCATGATTGAGCAAGATGGAAAAATTTTCCATTGAACCCATGTACCAGAAGTATCTAATGTGGTTTTCTAGCTGAAATCTATGGAAGATTGGCAGCGCAAGGTAATGTGGTTTTCTAGCTGAAATCTATGGAAGATTGGCAGCGCAAGGTGGAGAATTTCAATTTACCATTATTGCCGGGGAGGCCCAGGCCCCTGATGTTTTGTGGCTACTAGACGTCTAATGTATCTAATATCTAAATACTGCACATTCCGTTTAGTGGGTCTTACCTTCTGATGTTCCTGTCTGGCCCATTCATTTTGTAAAACAGGTCATGTCATTCTTCAAATATTGTGGGAACATCTGAAAGTTCAGTGTTTGGGCACCTTTACTTTTCTATGTGCCCCTAGTCTGAGACCCTCACATACTGAGTAAAGTTTGTAGGTTTAGCTGTCAGAATTATTTAGCATCGCACTTGCACTTATATTTTTCTGTATTTTTGAATTAAATTGCATTATTTACTTATTAAGCTTTTTTGCTGGAAATTACTGGCCTTTTCATCAGGTAAACAGGAAGTGGTTAAAGGGAATGTCCACCCCTCTTTTCAGAAATGAATATATTGTAGATAACCCCCCAAAACCTAGAGATTGTTTTAGTCAAAAGCTTTAAATCTGCTCCCACAGTTATTATACTCACAAGCTCCTCGCTCCACCGCCGCTTCTGGATTCCTCACTCAGTCTCCACTGTGGCTGCTCTGTTCTTTTTATGTTCTTGAGCAGCGGCAGTGGAGACTGCTCCGGAAATGGCAGTCAGTGATTGGCCGGGACGTCAAAGTCACGGCCGACACTGAATGCCTTACGCAGAGCCGTGGCAATGGAGTGAGGAGGAGCATGTAAGTATAATAGCTCTGTGTGGGAGCCGAATTAAACTTTTGACTAAAATGAACTTTAGGTTTTGGGGGGTAATCTACAATATATTCATTTTTGAAAAGAGCGGTGGACATTCCCTTTAATTTTTTGCAAGTGATTCAGTTAACAAGTCCTTTTTCTATGCATATTCCTGAACGAAAACCTTCCAACAGAAAATTATTAGGTTCTGATGTTTAATTGCAAAAAAAGTGCAAAACAGATTGTTCATTATCTCAAACATCTTTCTCTCTAAGGGGACCGTGTTCTTTTCGTTAATGGAACAAGTTTGGATGGTGCTACACATAAACAAGCTGTGGAAATGTTAAGAAATACTGGGCAGGTAAGAATGTGGGTAAAATAACAAAAATCCAAACATGTGATTTGCCTACTACAGAGGATAGTGGATGCTTTATATAATTTATTTTAACTCTTATTAAATGTCATAAACAAATCTTTACTGTAAGATTTCTTAGTTCATGATGACAATTGATCATACACTTCTTTTCTTAAGCTAGGTACACACAGTATCAATAAAGCCCCACGGTATCGGGGCTTTATTGGTACTGTGTACCTTGCTTTCCAAACATTTGTTCAGGAAACGGGAAATTTCCCACGGCCTCGGTAGACTCCTTATAGGGGAGTTTGCCGCAGCCGAGAATAACACACAGTCCCGAGCGTTCTGGCAGATCCTGTGTTGCCATCTTTTAAAAATCTGCCAAGTGTGTACCCAGCTTTAGACCCTACACTTTTTCTATTCTAATGCACTTATCAACCGTTAAGACTGACAGACAGACTTACATTTTCTCTAGTAGTTAAAGGATAACAAGGTTGGGGGTGGGGGTTAGTTAAAGGTTAGATTTATACTTCTCCAGAGATTAGCCTAACAATAAATCTAGTTTAGAAATTAAGATTAGTGACACTATTAATCTAGTTAATTTGAACTAGATTCTGGTGTAAACAAATTTCAGACATATCGAGACAAATTCATCATTCATCGACAACTTTACTGTTTATAGCTAAATAGAATGTATCTTGATTCTGAAAGCAAAAACGCTAATATGCATGAGAACTTTATAATCATTTGCTTGTGAAGGTTCTCATTCATCCAGGTCATGGTATCTGTTGTATTCAATTAGATCAACTGGACTTGAAATGTAGTTCTTGAGAACGTTTCGCTAGTCATCCGACTGGCTTTCTCAATCAGAATGACTTGTACAAGAACTGTGGCAATTATGTACCCTGGAAAATCCCAATTAGCATATCACAGCCAGGTGTTAAGGGTGTGATTAGAAAGTGGCTAAGAGGTGTTATAGGAATCCCAGAGTAGGTGTTAAAACAGCATTGTACATGGCAGACATTTGTGTCGAACCCCCCCACCTCTATTTAGGCTCCCCCTAAATAAGAAACCAAGCCTAAATAGAGGTGGGGGGTTCGACACCAACTGTCTGCCATGTACAATGCTGTTTTAACACCTTACTCTGGGCGTTCCATAACCACCTCTTAGCCACTTTCTAATCACACCCTTAACACCTGGCTGTGATATGCTAATTGGGATTTCCAGGGTACATAATTGCCACAGATTCTTGTACAAGTCATTCTGAATTGAGAAAGCAGTCGGATGACTAGCGAAACGTCTTCAAGAACTACATTTCAAGTCCAGTTGATCTAATTGAATACAACAGATATTTATAATCATTTCCCTACATTATTTCAGGTGGTAACTCTTAAAACTAAAAAAAGAGCAGTTCCCAGTTAATGCACCAGTTACTCTTCAAGGCACTTTGCTGGAGATTGAAATAATCTGTTTCTAAAATACTATGGCTGGGTACACGGTATGATATTTTTGTCCGACCATCTGATAGTGTATTGGTCGGTCGGCCGAAAATATCTTACCGTGTGTGCAGGGGGCAGTGATTGGGCCCGTTGGTAAATCACGGCTGATCATGTGGTGCCCTATGGGACCACTGTTGCCATGACTGACAGTCATTTGTTCTGACCGAGCGCTCGCTAGCAGCGCCAGAGTGCTGGATGTGGGGGTGTCTTTTACATAACCCGTACATCCGTCACTAATATGGAGTTAAAGTCTTTTTCTCCAAATACCTACCCAGCGCTGCTGGGTAAATCACACTAAATATCTATATAAATGGAGCTAAACACAGACATCCCACCCTGCCCTTTTAGGCTTCTAGGCAGGGTGGGAAAGGGGCATGGCAAGGGGGTGTGATGTCATGTGGGGGTGGGGAGTGACATCACACGGAGGCGGGGTTAGCATTTTAGGGGTGGTGGGAGGCAGGGTTAAGGAGGAGTTAGGGGCACTCTGGGGGCATGGCCCTCAAAAGGTAGACTAGAGTCTCCTCTCAGTTGCGGGAGTCTGGAATGGACTCACGGGACTGCTCTCACCCCAGAATGAGGGAGACTCCCTGACAATCCGGGAGCGGTGGGATACCTGTAAACGTTGTTATCAATTGTAATTAATGTTTATCAATGTATTTGACCTGTGAAAAATACTTGGCTTGTGGTCACACACTTTTATTTGTCAATGAATTGCTTAGTGACTTTTAGTATTTTAGTTACAAAACAGGTGCGTTATTTAATGTATAATAATGTCACTGAGTGGATATTATATGATTAACTAATTTATCAATGATAAGGAGCACCTACAGAAAAACAACAAAACATTTACAATTATAAAACTAAATGCAACAGATTGAATGGGCCAGGTGCCATTAGCAGCCTAGGCACACATGGGAGCATGGAGAGGCAGCTAGGGTCAGTTTCAGGTCAGGGGTTTGAATTAGGCAGGCAGCTTGGGGATTGGTGGGAGTCAAGGCAGTTAGGTTGGGAGGGAGTTGGTGTGTATAAAAAGGGGAACTTTAGGCGCTAAAGGGGCTTCCTGACCGTAGCACCCTCCCTCCCCCCACCCCATTTATAATGATTGTTTATACTTTTATGTTACTGTTTGTTCAGGGGGTATAAGATCACCCATATGGGTGGATAGTTATTTTTGTACATGACCATTCCCGGGTTATTGTGGCAGGGAATAACGTTAATCGGTTTTAAGAATTATACAGTTATAAAGTGAGGAATATGTGGTTAATCTCTGACTACTGAATAAACATGCAGCCTTTCCACCAAGTTCATGTGTCAAGTGTTTTTCTTTATGATATTAGCATGTGGCTCTCCACACTCCCATGTCTTAAAAGCCTGATAAAGTACAGGAAACTAAACACCAGAGGGCACCATTGTACTACACAATTTAAACTAGAAGCAAAACAAATGAAAATGTGTGTATTATTAGAGAAAAGCTGACCCATATTATAAATATATTAGAAGTCATCTTAGAGTTCCTCAACTTATTTTATAAAACTTACAAGATATTAAGCATGAATAAGGCAATCAAATAATTTGGTACTAGTATATTTCAAAGATTTGTAAATAGCCGGAGAAGATTTTAGTAATAAACAAGGGAAATGAACAATGCATTTTAACTGTGTTTTAAAATATATTTCCTTAGAGTTAAACAGTTCATATCAGCGAATATTAAAGGTCAGGTCCCTTAAATATACTGCAGTGCTATATTGTTAAAGCTGAATAATGAAAAGATACCAGGTAGAATTTAATAATGAAAAGGCGTGCGTCTTACCTTGCTGCACTCCCACAATGCAATACACGATTATGGGGCTGATGCAATAAAAGCTAAAAATATTACCTATGCTATAAATCTATAGCAACCAATCAGATGTTATCTTACTCTAGTAACCCAATAAAATGCTAACATCTGATTGGTTGCTGCAAATTAATAGCACTAGTAAACTTTTGCATCTCTTATTTCATCAGCCCGAGTCCGTAATTGCATCGCAGGATATCGGCAAAGTAAGGCACTCTGCTAACTCCTGCACTCCTTTTACGGCCCCATACAATGTCCTGTTTTGCGCCACTAATATTGAATCTGCTTGTGTGGATTTTGCACGTCATTTACCAATTATAGATCTCCCTAACCGTTTTGCAGGCAGAAACCTTGTCATATTAAGTGTTTGTTTTTTGCTTTTCTTGTAATTCAACATAATGAACTTATTTAACATTTGCAAGCTGATTTACCAGGAGGCACTGGGGAGCCGCAGCAAGTAGTAGATTTACAATTAGTGTAATGTGACTTTTACATCTAGGTTGCGACAACTGTGCAAGTTTTGCAAACGATACTCGCATAACCACCACAACCTATTCACCAGAGGATGCACTGCTTGTTTTGCTCAACTATTTAACACAGATAGCTGGTGAACAGTCTCTGGTAATTCTATTCTGAAAAATCTCAGAAACAAGAACAATAAATAGAGGCAGGATAACCCAGAGAAAGTTGCAAATGCTCTGCATTGTTTGGATTTAATACCACAATTTCTGTCTTGCAGTCCTGTGGAAGCTTGGTAAATTATTTAGGAAGGCGTGAAATTCAGTTTCTTTATTAAAGTGTGAATGTTGAAACAGATTTCCCCGAATACCAAAGAATTTAATTAGAATATAATGGTGTGGTGTTATAACTAAATATAATGGATATATTTCTATTGCCGTTATAGTTTTTTTACTAACTGGAGAACCAAAATGTAATTTGGCATTTCTGTTCATGCATGCGGCATGCAATATTTGTGGTAAATGAAAGGCTGACATGTAATGGTCTGATTTGACTTTCATAGCTAAAAGGCTTATATGCATGAGACCTATAATTTTCCTACATTATTGCAGGTGGTAACTCTGAAACTAGAGAAAGGTCAGTTACCGACAACTAAAGTTCATGCACCAGTTACTCCTCAAGGCACTTTGCCAAATCAGCCTGAGCAGGTGGGGTTCCAAGATAGGAACGGAAAGAAAAGTCCAGATTGCAATTTTATAACTGAAGGTAAAGGTACCATGATTTTTTTTTAAGTAACTGCTATTATTCATTGTTTGTTTTGGACACTGTAAAAAGAACTGGTGGGGCCATTTGTAGCCATCTATCTTTGTTATTTTTGGATTGGAAAAGTAGATTTAGAGATCTATGGAAATTCACATCATGTCCCTTTATTTTCTGCTAAAATAGTCAAATCATTCAGACTAGATAGTAACCAATGTCACATAATATTATGGATAAAGTAGCCAAAATGATCTGTGACATGAGTAAATATGGGTAGTATACCTATCCCATTATTTTTTTAGTATACTGCCATCATGTGTATAATAATATAGGAAATGTTTTATATGTTTATATTACACATGGTTACAGGTAGTTATTTTACATATTTTGTTCCATTTAAAAAAAAATCATTTGATTTCATACCTTTTGCTATGCTCTGCTGTGGTGTAAGAGTAATGTCAGAGTAAATGCACATTCAAATATTTTCTTTGTGACCATTTACATCTCTTACTGGCCTGGTAGTATTTAAAGGGATATAGATATTTTGCTGAATTTGTTAATATTTCTGTTTTTACTGATCTTTTAATAACGCATATATTGAGTTTTGGGGGGGGGGGGGAAATTGTTTTTAAATTATCTGTTCTCTCTTTCCTACAGAAAATTCATTTGAAGTAAAGTTAATAAAGAATAGCTCTGGCCTTGGCTTTAGCTTTTCCAGAGAGGAGAACATCTTTCCAGGTCAGGGGGGCTTAAGTATTGTACGAGTAAAAAAGCTATTTCCGGGGCAGCCTGCCTCTGAGAGTGGCAAAATAAATGTTGGTGATGTGATCTTGAAAGTGAATGGAGCTTCTCTGAAAGGATTGACTCAGCAGGTGAGATATTACCTTGAAGGAACAAATTGCAGTTTTACCACTTTTAGCATCACATGAAAAGAGTTATTATCCACTTTGAAATGTCACGTAAAAAAGAAAAGAATAACCATATGATTTGAGGGTTATTATAGGGTCACTATTTCTTTAATATTTGTTAAGAAATTAATATGTACATATATAATACTAGCAAAATTGTGCCCGTTGGTGCACAATGGAAATGGTGTGTGTATGTTTTGCTATGTGTGGATATAGTGGATATAGAATCTTTACACAGGTATATTTTAAACTGTTACTCAGACAGTCACCAGCTTCCAGAGGAACCAAATAGGATAATGCTGCAGGTCTGAGAGTAGACCCAGGCAATCCTGCTACACTGTGTGCTTGAAACATGCTAGGTTAATACTTATTAGTATTCACCATGGCAAGTGGTGATGGTACCTCATATATTATAACAGAAGGTACCTCACAGCATCATGTTATTGTAATAGCCTTGCCCTAACAATCTAACGTATAAACAAACATTTTTCATTCCCAGTTTACCTAAAGATATGGATCCTTTATATACTCTTATACAGATCTAATTGAAAAAAAAGTTGCTTCAGAGCAATTTTTAATAACTGATAACTGCTTTTTATATCAGTATTACAGTAAATCCTTGTTATACCTGCCTTGCTTTACCACTAACCAAAAAACGAACCCATTTATTTTAATAAAAAGTACAAGTTCCAAGCCAAGTTAAAAAGTAAAAAAAGGGGGGAAAATACAGTTTTATTCATAGACCTTAAGGTACAGTATATTACCAACTATATAACCTTCTAATACATTAATCTAAAATTGGCTGGCCAGCCACCATTAACATTAACATAATAAATTAATACTTAATACAATTTAGAATTACTATTATAAAAATAACAATTTTTTCCTTTATAAAACTTGTGCCCAAGTCCAGATTAGGTGACTTGTTGGAATTGTAACAATGTCTCTCAGATGACTAATAGTAAAAAAAGATCTTAAATTTGTAACACGGTCTCTCAGATAATTAGTAACAGGTGAAAGCTTGTAGAAAGCTGGAAGTAACAGTCAGCTACATACTTCAGGCCGCTGACGTCATCCCAACCATTCACTGCCAATTCAAATTGATCTAGCCAATCAGTCCACTCCCTAGTTACTCCATCAAATGGATCAGATTTAAAAATAGGTTTGGCAATTGGGCCTGGAAGAGCTACTGAGTCTAATTGGGGAATTTCATCTGCAGGTACAAGGACAGGAGGATTTAAATCAATACTATCAGTAGCAGCCTTCATAGCTTAACACAGAGAACAAATATACAAAGAAAACAGGGAGAATAAATTGTATTACCAGCACCGCTGCCACTAATTTGTACCAGATCACTGCTTTATGGAAGGATTTTGGGTAGCATGGCATTACTCTGGGTCTGGCACAAAGCAGACAGTGCACATAAACAGGTTACCCACATAACGTGCAGTAATCAGGAGTGTCCTTGTCTATGGTGCACCACTTTGAATATTGACCAGGCCTGTATACTGTGTCTTTGTAAGTTGGTGTACACTTATGTGTTGCCTCAGAGTTTTTATCCAATAAGGTAAATTGTCTGTCCAATAATCTGTCCTCCCAACAGGTGGTAACAGGATCTTATACACAGGATCTTGTGTTGCAGTCAATATCACTCTAAAGCACACACCAAAATCCACTTTCACTTTCTCTCCTCCTACCATAGAGAGCAGGGATGTCTTGTATTTTATTACTCACTGACACCACCTGCAGGCTGGAGGTGGTATATAAGGAGCTTTGGTGTATATGTCCATTACAATACACATCACATCCTGTGTAGCAGACAGAATTTTTTTTTGGATAACACTTCCTTTCACATGGAGCAGACAGGGGTGTGGTTTAAGCTGACATATCATTTTAAAATAGGGATCTCAGCTCTGTAAGTAAGTTTATGTATTTTATATAATTTTACTGATGCTCATTTAAATGGTAACAATGAGATAGTACACACATACCTTTCCTATGTGTACACACATACCTTTCCTATGTGTAATATGTGTAATATCCTATACCCCCCACCACATTGGTAGCAACTAGAAACTCAATGCAATCTCCTATGGAGATATAAATATATTTATATAATATAAGGGATATGTATGTATATTTTTTTATATAGCGCCAGTTGGGTATGCAGCACTGTACATTATAAAACACTGACAGGGAGATTCAATAAAAGTTCTTATTGTTTAAAATGGTGCTAATTTTGCCCCAACCAATCAGAACTTATGTAACATTTGAAAGCTAACACCTGATTGGTTGGGGCAAAATTAGCACCATTTTAAACGATAAGAACTTTTAGTGAATAACCCCCTGAGTGTACAAACAAGCAAGCTGTTATACAGATAAAATAAATTTACATAAATAAAGTTTCAAAGGTTAAGAATACATTTATATATCTTTATATAAAATAAATGTAAATCTAGGCACTCTTGGGTCAGTTTTAATAATAAAAAAAGACGAGGTTTCTGGCCTTAACTAAGGTCTTAGAAAAAGACATTTAACTTCTTGAATAAAAAATAAAATTAGATTGTGCAAATTTTTCTGTTTTTTTAAGGCAGGCACAGTTAGAGCTGGGCACTGGTAGTACACATTTTAAAGGTATTAACTCAATAATGAGGGTTAAAAAATGAATTTAGGCAAAGTAGAATGTTAAGGAAAAGGATCTTGGAGTTTTGGTGGATAACAAACTTTAAGGTTGCAAGCAGTGCCAGGCAGCAACAGCCAGAGCCAGCATGGTATTGTCTTATATAAAGAGAGGTATGAATTCAAGGGTGAAAAATGTTATTCTCCCTCTTTACAAAGCACTGGTAAGGCCTCATTTGGAATATGCAGTGCAATTTTGGAATCCTGTGTACAAAAAGGATATTTTTGAAATGGAAAGGGTTCAGAGAAGGACTAGGGGAGCTTGAATATGAAGACAGGTTGGATAAGTTACAATTATCTATGCTAGAGAAAAGGCATTTGTGTGAGGATATGATTACAATGTATAAATACATTAATGGGCCATACAATAAACTATCTGGGGCATTATTTCTTTTGAATCAGCTCTAAGAGAAGGCATCACAGGAAGGGTAAAGAGTTTTCTCCAAATGGACGCATGACTTTATTTTAACCTAAATCACTACATATATTACTTTGTATGCATGTATGCATTCACTCCTTACAAAAAGAAAGGCTTATGAAGATTGATAAAAATCTTTTTTAAGAAAAAAACTCCTCTAAAGCATTTAAAAGTATATCCCGGAGTTGATATGAAATGTTTATTGGTATACATGGACCGGACTGATCGTCCATACGTGGTATGAGAATTGGTCGACCATGTGACCATACATGGTATCAGCTCTCTTTACTTTATAAAAACTATAAAAAAAACTATAATTTTTTATCTTTCCCGACTGACCCTAATGCCAACCATAGACGTTCGTCGGCATTACAGTCGGTTGGTTTTCGGCCCCTACTGGCGATCTTGCTAATGTGTATGACCAGCTTTAGATGCAGGTTTATAAATAGGGGAAAGGGTATTATAAAATTAAGTGATATTTTGTTTCTTTTTTGGGACACTTCTTTTTTACATGACTAAACAAGATGAGGTACAAATATACGGTAAGACAGAAAGTATATATGTTTTATGGGTGGAATGTAACTTATCTATAGTAGGTGATAATATTTTAGCTTTTTAGGTAAACAGCTGATAAGGTAATAGCTCCCTGGAATTTTAAACATTTCCTCTAGAGGATTTTAAAGAACTATGCTTCAAATGTTATTCTGTGTACCCTGGGGCCAATATTCGAAATTCGTCTTAAAGGACAACTATTCTGTAAAAATGTACTTTTTAAAAATGAAAAGTACATAAAGTAGGGTGGTAAGATTGATTATTCCCACCTCCCAATATTGTTTCATTGAGGAGCTACAGCACATACAGTTTTCATCTGCCTTCCTGAATTAAGGAAAGTGCTGAAGCACTTATATTATAAGTATATATTATAATGGGAGGTAGAAAGTACCAATCCTACCTCCCTGCTTCAGGCCCTATTATTCTCCTTTAAGTATGCCTTGCGATCGGCCATGACAAAATATCAGCTGCACCACTTAATTTATCCATCAGACAGACTACCAATCAGATTCACCAGTCAGTAGGCTGTCAGAAGGTTATATGGGGCCATGGTTTGTGCATTCATTCTTTTCTATATTTTTTTAGAGCTGCCAGGTTTCTTTTCTGTTCCCAGTGCTCTATTTACCACATTTCATTGTGTCCTGTTTAGCTCACTTCTATTTATTATGAATCTCCCCTCTCTTTGTGCAAATTGTGCTCAGCCATTCCCAGAATCTGAGGGGTGGAGCATGTGTAGTGGAGATGAGCTGTGTCTCAAAACAGTGTGCAATGAGCTACCATCAATTGAATTCACCCTGTGAATATCACTGTCTTGCTATAAGAAAGGAAGCAGCTGTAGGAGTTTGGAGGTGTGTGTGTTTGTGGAGGGGGATACTTTGGAATTGATTCTTTAGATGCATTGGTAGACTGGGAACAAAGTAGAGCAGCTAACTGTTTGCCAGGTTATCAGGCAAAATATTGCCTGTATAATCCTAAACAAATGTTTACCAATGATTATATTGACTTTTCAGTTAGTCAAGAGCAGGTATTAGCCTTGTGTGTACCTTTTATTTGGAATCCTTGTTCCAGAAGCAAAAGTAGCTTACACATTTAATGTTAAAATAAGTAAGTGGAATAGCTGTAGTGAAAACCCAGCAACATTGAACAAATTCCTAATGAAAGATGCACTCTACATTTTTACAGTTTGCCCCAAGGCATTTCTCAGCATGATTCATCTAGAAAGAGAGAAAGGGATTACCCAACAACTACTTGTTGTTGTTGTCAGAAAGAGGAATTCCTCATTCAACTTCTTTCTATCTCCCTTTGTGAAAGGAAGGGGGTGGGGGTAATATTAGAAGTGAAAAGCAATGTACTGTTCTGAAAGGTTTTATTAATTTTCATCTTTATTAGGAATAACATAGAAAGATAAATGATGCAGCAGGTAAGTTTCTGGTCAATAAAAGGAAACTGTGATCTGTATACAAGTTCCTGGATATTGTAGGTAAGTCCAAGGGAGAAGACTAGCAGTTTAAAACCCAGGTTCTATTCATGGGGGGAGGGTGGGTTTTCTAGGTATAGTTGTCCTTTAAGCAGAGTTTTAATGCTGTCTAATTCCTCTCATTAATATGAATGGCAGATAGAACACATATGCAGGTACTACATGTATGTTAGGTAGGAATAATTCGATGAAAATGGATTTTTTTGCCTAAAATTTACTTTATTGTACAAGTTATTTTTAGATATACTTTATATGTGTTCATTTTAGGATGTTGTGTCAGCTTTGAGAGGATCATCTCCAGAAGTTACCTTATTAATTTGCAGACCTCCAGCTGGGGTTTTACCTGAAATCACTCCTTTAATATTGGTAAGAATATTGATTTTCTTTCTGTGGAATTAGTTGACACAGTGATATTGTAATTGTATTTGGAATTGGTTCTATCATGCAACAGTTTTTAAGTATCCCTAGTTTTGTATCTCTATGTCAGAAAACAAATAATTATTAAATAATATTGAAGTGGAACACGTAAATGTTTTTTCCGCACAACAGATTCACAGATTGTATTTAAAGGGTATCCCCACTGGTAAACCCCCAGTTTTATTTTTTTAAGTTTTAAGTTTTATTGAAGAATGGGAGGTAAATAAAAACCTTCAGGAGACGGGAACGAAGGGAAGGAACTTATCACTCATCCACCACTTGGAGAAGCGAGCGATCGGTAAGTTCCTTCCCTTCATTCCCGGGCTCCTGAAGGTTTTATTGAAGAACGGAAGGAAAGACTCAGCTCCTTTACCTCCTGTTCTTCAATAAAACTAAATAGAAAAAAGGGTGTTTTACCAGTGGAGATACCCTTTAAGCGATACCTTGCCTTTAATTGTTGAGAGACAGAATATGCTGTACTGTAGCTCTGTAGACCTCTGTCATGAAGGATTAGTTGTTTCAGAGTCTTTACAATGCGGTACTGTCATCTGTCCACCGCCCACCCCAACTAAAATTTGCCCTACTGTGTAGTGTTAAAAGATCCTTTCCTTACTTTTCTGCTCATTAAGGTTGTCCTGCAGGACCTAATAGAAGTAAAATAAAAAATTAAGAGTAAAGGCCTCTCTGTGTGTTATCGGTGCCTGCCACTTCCTGCTCCCCTTAGAGGAGTCTGACATGCACAGTGGAGCCCTCCTTCCCTACTCCCTCCTGGTCCCTCGGCAGGTTAACCCCCAACCCTAAACGCTAGCTTTAAAAATGCTAAAACAGTCCATAAATGTCCATAAACTTACCTGACCTTGTTCCCTCAGCTCCTTCTGTGGACTGGCAGCCGCGTCTCTGATTGGCTTAGGATTAGCCAATCATAGACATGGCTGCTGGTCAGGCCTCTTTTGCTCTTCCATGCATGGAACCAAGTTAACGGAAGTGAGTAAGTATATTTAGAGGCTGTTTTAGCACTTTTAAAGCTAGTGTTTATGGTTGGGGTGCCTTACATTCAATTATTTTTTGGGGATGGAGATACCCTTTAAAATGATCAAAATGTGTTTTAGATCTTGCAGTTCAGAGAACATTATGTTTTAACTTTGTTACGTCAGAAATTGACAGGTTACAAACAAAATGTAGGACAAATTTAAAGTAAAACTGAAGGCAAACAATGCAACATTTCAACAGTTGAAAAATTATATGGTTTTCACCGTGGTGGTCGAACCTTCGTCCAGATCCGAGGAAAGTTTTATTGGACCTGTCGGTAAATTTTAGACTTTTATGGGATACTCAATTGGCGGCAGTAAAATATAATGAATGTCTGTTTTTGCCGCGACAGACTATATTTCAACTTCAATAGTGTTGATTGGTCGTTCGGGTTGATATATGGGCCATAGGCACAGTGGCGTAACTACTGCCCCCGCCATGACCGCCACAAGCCCCTAATCTATGCGGCGACGTGCAGGGTTTAATCAGTTGATCGCGCGTATGAATGAAATATATGCGCAATCAGCTGTTTAAAAGGTTCGGTTCCAATTTTAAATAGCTGATTGTGCATATATTTCATTCATACGTGCGATTAACTGATTAAAACCTGCACGTCGACGCACAGATCTTGCAGTCTGCAGAGGGAGGAGGGGGCCCAGCCCCCAAACTCGCGGGGGGGCCTGGGCCCCTTCAGGTACGCCCCTGCATCGGCAGTAGTCATTAATCCAGTGAAGGGGGTTGGGGGTGTTTCTTTGAATGTTGGAAGATCCTGGCTAATTCCAATACCATACTCTGACAGTCACCAAAGAAAGGGTATTATAGCTGCCTTTTTTTAGGGTTTTAAATGCATCTTATTTAGTCCTGGCACCTTTCAGAGAATAACATCTTGAGCAGAATTTAACATACAGTACATATTTTATCTGCTTAATTGACTGTGCAATAAAAAAAAACTTTTTTTAAATTTTTATATTGACCTAAAACTTTTTTCAGACCCCAATAAATTCCCCACACAATTCTAACCCAGAAGATACGCTATCTAACCCAGAGGGTCCAGATGACAGTTCTGATGAATATGAAGAAGCAAATGAGAAAAGCACAACGCGGCTGAAAAATCCCTCCAGGAGGGATAGCTATAGTGATAGCAGTGGTACTGGGGAAGAAGACATCTTACCTATAGCAAATGAAATGCCTGTATGGAATGCAACCATCTATCAGACCCCTAGTAATTTCATGCCACCAGTTCACAATCAGTGTTACACACCAGAGAACCAGGAAGAGACCATTCGTACCAGTTTCTACACCCCTCAAGAGTCTCCCTGTAAACCAGAATTTGAGGACAGGTAGGACGTTTTTTCTTTACAATACTATCTTTTGCCTTGATGACCTTTAAGTGCAATGGTCCTACACAGTTGTAATTGTGTTGATAGCAGTTTAATGCTGGAATGTACATCCCATCATCTATTGCTTTAGCTTCCGTAATGTAATGTTCATTTCTTTTCTGCATTAAAGATTTCTTCCAGATCTGCAGTTATACATATATATTCTTAATTATTCCTAAAAATATATCAAAGCATTTGATTTTATTCAAACGTATTCCTTGAAGAAAATGAAACGTTAACCCCCCTTGTTTGGCAAGTTTTGTAGTTTTCAAAAGAAATCATTGAAGGTATTTTATTTATTTATTTAAAAATCATCCTTTTTCAACAGCAATCCCCCTTCCCCTGTTCCTAATGATGGGATCCTGAACTGCAGTGGTGATATCACCCAAGTCATTCTTTCTGACGATTTCCTCTCTGAGTCACTTATAGATGAGACTTTGTCTGTCAGGAGTTTGCAGCTGAAAGACCTTGAGGAATATGAACCGGTAAGTCATTGCCACCTAAGAATAGTAGATAATGGTACGTGGGTTTGTGTAACTGTGAAATTTGTTAAGACTATATTTGGGGGAAAGCCAAAAAACATAGTTTTAGTCAAAAAGGAGTAAGGAGTAAAACAGTTTTTTTTACTGATCCAGAAAATTAACCCCAAAGGAATATTGGGATAAGTTAGGCTTTTTATCTCCCTTCCTTTTGGAACTGCTATAAAGTTTTAGTTTGGATGATAAACTCCAACATGTTTTTCTTATTTGTATGATTATTGGATGAATGTAACCTTAACCTTGATTGTAATGTGGGTGATGCTATTTTGGTTGCTGTTGATTCATTAAATATTCTAACAAAAATGTGTCCATAGGAAGTGGAGCTACATGTCACCTTGACCAAATCAGAAAAGGGGAGTCTGGGTTTCACAGTGACAAAAGCCAATGACTGTATTGGCTGCTATGTTCATGATATTGTTCAGGATCCTGCCAAAAGTGATGGCCGACTGCAGCCTGGTGATAGACTAATTAAAGTAAGTGAGTTTGTCAATAACAATAATTTATTGCTTTTTATTTTATATTCTCTTTCAGTATGCATACATCCTATTTCTTTACTGTTATTGTATACACCAAAGACTAGATATGGGGTGTCCCACCTTTGGTATAAAACGTGCCAAACATGTAGACCCTGGTTACAAAAAGGACTTCGAGGGATAGGTATATAAGGGATTTTCTTAACTGGGAACAATAGTAAATGTTTGAAAATGCTGGATTTCTAAAGAAATCACTTGCAAGTAATGCATCATTTTAATGATAGAATTCAGGAGAAAATGTAGTTTTGTCTAATGATTTTTCTTTAAGGCATTTGCTTTTTGCACATTCTGATAAGACTATCACTCTTTACTAGGTAAATGATGTAGATGTTACAAACATGACCCATACTGAAGCAGTAAGTTTGCTAAGAGCTGCACCAAAGACTGTACGACTTGTTCTGGGCCGTGTCCTAGAGGTTCCCAAGCTTCAAGTTCCTTCAAATCTCCTTCCTGATATTACACTGGCATGTCACAAAGAAAACTTAGGTAAGCCTCATCTGGTTACTGAGTGATACTAATTGAAACCTATATACATTCTCTTAAGTAAATGTAGTCAGGCACTGCAGTAGCATAACTACGGTAAAGATACGCGCGATCAGCTGTTTAAAAGACTGGTACAGGTAAAACAGCATATCATGCGTAACTTTACTGTGGACACTCGATCAGCTGTTTAAAACCAGAGCAGGGCTAGAGCAAAGGTGAAGTGTAGTGGGTGTGTCGGGCCTGGCCTCCAAGCCTGCGGAAGGACCCGGGCCCCTGTTGTTACGCTACTGAAGCAGTGGCCCCTTACTCCCTTGCTTTGTAGGATCTGTGTTCACTATGAAATCTGTGTCTCCATAGCATTACCGTGTGTGACAAGTCAGCCTTAGCACCATGTAAGCAATTGTGTTTAATATTAGGCTGCATAGCCCCCCTCACCACAGTAGTCCCCTGTATAATGAAACCCGCAGGTGGGGAAAATGAAGTATAAATGTGGATCTCCAGTACAACTTTGACATTTCTTTCCCTGACTACCGTGCTGTGTGAATATTTCCACCATGATACTATTTCCTTTTTTTTACAGGACTACAGCTTTCTGGAAGCCCTCAGTGCATTTACATTAACAAAGTAAAAGCAGGTTCTATAGCTGATAGGGATGGAAGCCTTAAGCCTCAGGATTTAATCCACTATATAAATGGAGAGAGCACATTAGGAATGACTTTAAAAGAAGCAGAACAAGCCTTGGAATCGTCTCTGCACACAGTTACATTAAAAGCAACTAGGTATGAATATGGTGTATAATTTGTTTAAAGAGATAAAGCACTTGCACTAAATAAATCGTATTAAAATGTAGTACCCAATATAGCTCCAAAAGTGCCAAGTTTTGAAAAAGTTCTTCTTTTAAGAAGAAAGTTCTTCTTTTAAGAAGAAAGTTCTTCTTATAAGATTGACTAGACTTACTGCTGAGATGTGAATAGCTAAAACTGGGCAAAGTGAGCCATGGAGCATGATTTACTAATGGTAGTTTTTGCAGTTTATAATCTAAAATCATTTTTTTAAAACAATGTGTTTGGAATGACGCCTGCTTCTTAAAGGTTTACGTTTCAGATTTAATGTAAATCTGAATATAGTGTGTATCCAGTATCCATATAGTGTATGCATTGTCTATACTTATGCAGTGGTCCTTTTTGATATCTTTAATCTTATGTCTCGTTTTTCTTTTATCTAGGGATGGAAAACCTGTTTCTCCTAATAGCAGGGCCATTGTGAGCTTAAGCCCAAAGACCACAAAAATAAATGGTAAAGTGTAATTATTCTGTTACCTGCCTTTTAATGTAGGTGCACATTTGGCACATTTGTCTGCACACTCAGCTTTAAATGTTTGGATACATTTATTTTCCATAAAATAAGTGGACAGGACCTTTGCATCAATTAAAAATCATTGTGAAATTTATGAGGCTAGAGAAAACTTGTATATGATATTTAGATATATTGCATTAGAAACTATAGGTTAACAATATGTCTCACTTACCCTAGAGGTCCTCTGAGTTTATTGTCATGCCAGAGGGGGATACCGAATAAAGAAAAACAGATGTAATCATTAAGAACAAAGAGTAGTTTCTCCTTACCTATGTACTAATGGGAAAAGGTCAAATATAAAGACACTGGACTGCCTTCAGAATGTAATGCTGGATCTTTAAGGGGTTACTTTATGCGAGTAGTTAATTGTATTATGATTTTAAAAATGGGTTTTACCATGTAGTAAATCGATTCTGTCAAATTTACTACAAAAAATGCTTTCTTGCAAAAAGAGATGCAATGTTTGTTCACTGGCAAATGGTGAAGATAAGTTGAGCAAGATAATATAGCAGTGACTCGGTATCCTGAAGTAGATGTAGTCATTGGAATACACCGCGTCTAGTCCTGTTTAATCATGTAAGATTAAACAATTGACCTTTTTGGTTAAGAGTGAGTAATATGATATTTATTTTGTACAGGATTTCCATGTGGAGAGCGTATGATACAAATAGAAGCTGCTTCTGATGTATATACCCCAGAGGTAACTGCCATACACACTTCCAATACTTCTTATTTATTGTGACATACTTTGTCATAAAACCAGTTTATTTATGTTTTCAACATGTTGCCTTTTACTTTGAGTTTTCTCATTTCTGAAAATTCAGGTCCATTTCTGAAACATATTTCCATTCATACAGATCGTCTTTCATTTCCCTAAACAATGACAGCACTAGCTTTGGTTAGAAGGACTTGGAACACCTGTGAATGTTTTTATCAAAACCATGCTCACAATGTTCATCAAAGCATTTGTGCAGTTAGAACCTATAGAAAAATATTAAGAAAAAATATTACATTTCATAGACCCCGATCTGCACTTGTTTTATTAACATGAATTTAGGCAGGCGGGGTAGCCAACCAAATTTACTGTACATTCTCATGGGGTTTCTATTTCTGTCTCTCTTATATACCGGTAATCCTCCCACTTAATTACTCCCACAACGTTCGAAGTGTAATTACAGTGCAATTTACACTGAAAAGATCAGCTAGTATGTGCTGAAGCCACCATCTGTTCAAAGTAGTGTGCATTTTTAGAAAGAGTGTGTTTTACAATCTAGATAAGTAATGATGTGTGTTAGCTTTGTAATTTAAATATATTACAAATCTAACACTTTCAGAGATATACAGTATAATAAAAAAGATCACATTTCTCTTCCTGGTTCCTGTTGCTGGAATAAGGGATGATATACACTATTAAAAGGGTTGGTTGCAAACAATGTGCATTACAAGGTTTGTTTACTAGTAAAGCCACACTAGTAACATCTAGTAATAACACACGTACATGATTACTTATGAGTTGTTTTTGATCTGCCAATGGTTTTCTGCAAAAGCTTGTGTAGGATATCGTATGAGCAATTGTCAAGAAACCAGCAATATCTTTGTACCTTTGGCTGGCCTAAGGTAATATTGACAATGTTCTCTTTGAGAACATGTGCTGTCTTTGGAAGAGCAATCTAGTAACCTAGTGTATTGGGTGTGTATTCTTCCATTGGATACTGTTAGCAGGTTTTCTGTGGCTAAACCACAATTCCCAGCATCCTTAGCACATACTGGATATTATAATTCAGAAATTGCTGAAAATACTCAATGTAAACACCACTGTAGTATTACTAGAGTTTGTTTTGTTATTTTAAAATATTTTGCGAAGTACATCATTTTTATTAAGCCTCAGAATAGTTACCAAAGATTAGCTATTGGGTCAGAGATCAAAGAAAAATAGAGACAAATTAGGGAAATTAACAATTAGAAAACCTAGAAGAAAACAGGTGTTAGCATTTTTTGCAGAGAATCACCCATAAAGCTCTGCCTATAAAGCATTTTCCTGTAATGCTCTTTGGCTTTTATGGGAGTACCGTAGTTTCTTAATTAATCTGGTTTTAATGTCAGATCAAAAATCAAACTTTATATTTTCTGTATTAACATTATAAAAATGTAATATGCATATTTTCTCTGTGTGCTCTTAAAGGCAGGTGTAGTTCATATTGTTTTGGAAAAGCCAGCATGTGGAGAGTTGGGATTTTCCCTTATAGGAGGCGAATATGGTATTTTTGTCAAGTCCATCAATCCTGGGGGTGTAGCTGACATAGAGGGGCACTTACAGGTTGGAGACAGATTGCTTCAGGTAACTTTCTAGCTTTATGTATTTTCCACAATTTCTTTATTAATTCTAAAGTAATTATATACAGATTGGGATTTCCTGATCTCTGTCAAGATGGGATGTGTTCAGGGCTGGGAAAAGATTAAAGCCATTGGCCGAATATGGTTTTGGTAACATGTAAAATCTGGAAATACCTTATCTATAATTTGAAGGAGAATGAAAGTCTAATAATAAATTAGGTTTAGATGACTGATCAGTTCAATTAGAACTGAAATGCTATATTTTATCCTTTAGTTGCCTAAAAATGCATATTATTGTTGGTGCTGCTTCACTTGTTCCCAAGGTCCTCTGCTTCTGGTAAAACCTCCCTGTTAGCTAAATCCTTATTTGGCACATTCTCCATAGACATGAATAGGGCATTTATCACATCAGCAAAGTACTATGGGAAATAGGAAGAAATGAATGCGCAATAATTAGAATGGTTTTAGAAGTATTTGTTTAGCTTTCAAAAATAGAAATATATAGAAGAAAAGATCCTAATTACCCAAACTTATTTTGTGGATAGAATCTATCATTTAACAGCAGGAGGAGAAAAAGGAGAAAGGAGATAAGGAGAAAAATGAATCTTCATTTGAAACAATCTCTCTAAATAATCATTGATCTGACTATTAAATCTGGATATCATTTCCTATGTATTCTAAATAGAATAGATAATAATAAGGAAACTATATAAACATATATTTTTGATATATCCTTTTTAGTTTAACAGTATCTCCCATTTATTTGCCTAGTAAAAGCAAACTCTAGTTTACATGTAGCATTAATGTTCCCATACACATGCAACTTCAATTGCTAATTTTTGATCAGATTCCATTGGAATCCAATCGTGCAGCAATAGAACAGGTTCTGTATATCGTTCTGTTTATAATTTACGTTCATTTGGTCCATTGACGCAAACTCCCTATAGGGAGCTTGTAACATTTCAAAATGTTCAGACCGATAGGTTGCGATACTGACGTTCATGAACTATCCTTACACATTGTCAATATTCAGTAATATTCCCCCCTGCTGCTAACCAGGCAGCTTAGTAACTATCAGTAGATTGCTTCATAACTGGTAATGCATTGTTACAGGTGAAGCTGAATAGTCAATAAAAAGTGAAGTTAAAAAAGGGAAGAACAACAGAAAGGTTAAATGATTTCAAATGGTCGAGAACAATATAGTGATAAAGAAAGAACAAAAATTGAAGCAGTGATATGATACACTAAACTAGAAAGAGTAATGGTTAATAAGGGTGGGGATTAGATAAGCTAGTTTTTTGAGTGTATTCAAATTAGGCTACATAGTTGCTACATCTGAAGTAAAATGTTGTCCGCTATCACTCTCAGTGGAAACTCACAGTAACGCAGAAATAATTGGACATATCTATCTAAAGCTAGCCATACATGGGCAGATCATTTTTGATCGACTGCAACAATTGGAAATAATATTGGAAGAACTGGTTGAAGTTCCCCATCTTGTGCCGCAGATCTTTTTTGCAGATTTGCCCGTGGGGTTTTAAGGAAAATTTTTCTCCTGGCCTGATCTTCATTTTTCCCGTAAATACACATTTCAGTGTGCCTATATTATGCCATTATAATTATAGTTGATAAAGAAACCCCAGAATTCCTAACCAGGGAAACCACATCTGCATTCTTAAAGGGGAACTGTGGTCAACACCCAATATAACTTTAAATGAAAGGCCAGGTTCCTATGTTTAAAATGAGCCATCATCACTGTATGGGTGGTACAGTCCAAGATATAAAGAAATCTCTGATCAGAAAATTTCAAGGGCTGCTCCTCCCCCTCGCCGAACACATTCACAGATTACAATCTGTGTGAAGGAAACTGGAAGCTCCCATCTGTAGAAGGGAGAGGGGCCATGGTCCTGTGAGTGGGAGGGGCCCTGGGGAGCCAGCAAGAGGAGGGCCCCTGGGGATCCGGCAAGAGGAGGACCCGAGGGGGCACCATGCGGGGAAGGGTACACAAGGGGCATGGGGAGTAGGGGCCATGAGGCCCACAATTGGGAGGGGCCAATAAAGCCAATAAAGGTAATTGTATTTTAAATATACTAAGAATATGTTCCCAGGGTTGTTAAATGGTTTATTTGTATAACAGACAGCTTTAACTATTTTTGGCAAATAACAAACATTTCTTATTGAGTTTTCTTGAGAGAATAATTGTAATACTGGTCATACAGTACTTGTATTTATGTAACCAATGTTCCCATTAAATGTGTGTAGCCTGAAGAGTTAAGCTAGCTATACACGAGGGGGGTGGGGTGGGGGGGCTTCATATCAGGTTGACCATTGTTTCAGTCAAATTAAAATTAGGTCAGAAGCACCAATCGTCATTTCCCTCTTGCTCTACCAATCTTCCGTAAATTTCATTTTGAAATCTGTGGAAAATGGAAAGATTTTTTCCGGTAAGCCGATCAAATATTTCGTCCAATTTGGTAAAATTTGCCAAACTGGTCAAAAGTATCAATGACATGTATGGTCTTTAGATTTGAAATTAATTAGCAAGTTAATGTGTTTATTCGTCCCACGGTTTTATTGTCAATTACACTCCCACTGCCAGCGTTGCTGTAAAGCAGTGTTTTTAGGATAAAGCAACCTTTTTCAGAAAAGTTTTTGACTTTTGGTAAAATATTACCCTGATTGCTAACCTGAAAAATATTTTCCAAATCTAGTTTTATCCTTCTTCAGAACAGATGGAGTCAACATACATAATTATATTTCCAAGCAAAAACAATAGATTTCAGCTTATTACTTTACGCACTAAACCTTATTCTTTGATTCTTTTTTAGGTTAATGATGAGAATATGATAGGAGTCACACATGCCAAAGCTGTATCAAGTATTCGAAAGGCTAAGGGGTCTGTACAGATTGATGTGTCCCGAGAAGCCATGCCGAAAGATGTGAATACACAAAAACTATGCAATGGAAATCAAGGTATGTATAATAAAACCATTTAGAGATATGATACAACTTAAATACCCAAAGAAGCATGATGGCTGGGGGGCTGGGTTGAAATCAAATATTTCCAATGAGTTTTCACTGTGCTAGAATAGTTTTTTTTACTGATTTTGCAAAAATTATGAACACAAACTGCTAGGTTGCATGTTTGTTAAAGAGGTTCTTAGATTGCAAGCTCTTTGGGGCATGATGTGAATGGATAAAACTGTTTTTTTAATCACATCCTAAGAAAATATACAATTCATTTTATAAAACTATGCATAAATAAATATGTTCACAAATATATCTAGATGTTTTTAGAGCTATTATATGGTTCCCATTAACCTGTCCCAATTTGCCCAAGTAGCCTAGGTGAGAACACAAAATGTTAGATCCTTAAGACTGGGCTTACCTTAGAACAACTGCACTCCACACTAAGTACCATATTTCTAAATACGTGATATCGCACATTAGCGATATGGCATGTTATCAGTAAATCATGTACCCAGCATTAGATAAGTCCAGGGGTGAGGACCTAGCAGTATAGGTCCTGCCCTGGTAACTTTCAGTACCCATTCAGTATAGAATGGAGGTATTAACATATAATTCAATAAATGTTTTTCATTTTAACTTGAACACTCTTAAATGTTATGCTTAATTGACATTTATTTGTTTCAATAACAAAATAAAACATTTTGCAAATTCATTTGGCCCAGTTAAAGTAAATCACTACAGTTTGGATGAAGAAGAAGATCAGAATGATGTGATCCAGTCCCTTCTAGACGTTGTACATGAACAAACACAGAATCTTCTAGAACTTAATCGCCATAATGCTCTAATGAATAAGCAATTTTCAGGTGATTTTAAGAAATTGTAAACCATGTTTGAAATAAAATGGTAAATAAACAGTAAGAGGTCTAGCCATGTAGCATTTAGTTACAATCAATATAACTGGACCACATGATTAACTTGCATTCAAAGCTATTGTGGGGAAAAGTGACCATTCCATGCCTTTTAAAATGAGAGTAAAATGTTTGTTGTTTTGCTTTAGAATTGTATTCTATAAATTCTATATAAATTCTGTTCTATAAATGTAACATTATCTATATAAAAGTGCGTGATTTCTTGTACAGTGTAGTCACTCCTATCTCCTCCTCCTATGCAAGCCACTGGCTAGAATATTGTTACAAGAAAGTATAGGGGAGCACACTACAAATGTGAATCCAAGATTTTTATTATAACAACAAACTACAACTTTTCAGGCGTTCAGGGCGTCCCGTAACGTTGTAGTTTGTTGTTATAATAAAAATCATGGATTCACCTTTGTAGTGTGCTCCCCTATACTTTCTTGTGCTATAGAACTGTCTGGTCTTAGGTGTGGAGGGCTGGGGGACTGCACCTACGGATTTGTCTGGCAAAAAGCCAACAGCGGTGTGCTGGAGTGTTACCTGGACTGTACTAGAATATTGTTATCATTTTGCATAATCTCTTTGTCTAATTTAATACAGAAAAACCTTCTTAAAAAAAGGTTTTGCATTAGCATTATCCAACTAATCCAAGAAATACAGCCTCACTTCCCAGAACAGAGAGCAAAGACATTCACAGTTTATGTTACTTGGTATTTGATTAAATGTATTAATTGTCCTGCTATTTTATACCATTATTTTGCATGTAGCACAGCAAAGGCAAGAGGAAATGTCTGAAGATACAGACTGTGATGGATCTTCATTGCCTGATGACTCCCCTGAAGTAAGGAAAAATCTTATCTTGGAAACAAAGGAATTACATTTATATATATTTAGTAGCCTTAACAGCGATACATATAACACCAATTTAGCATCCTGGAATCCTGTCTTAAACTTTCTAAAAGTTAAGTATTTAACCCACCCAACCCCTCCCATTAAAAGTACCCTGGATGGACGAGGATGAAAACTGCTAGGGCCTGGCTCCTGGGTCTCTTATAGATCTATGGTAATACTTACCTTAGTTTGTGTTCCACTGGGTGGACCAGCAAATGCAAAATAAGGTAAATTACCAGCGATCTATAGAAAACCTAGGGAAATGGTTTAGTTGTCTTTTTAATCTTTTAAAAGATTCTTAGGGCTGGTACAGTAGTGCGCACAATGCCTGACCCCATGTACACGGCTTTTCTTCAGATGTCAACAAGATATGTCTGCATTCTCATCCATTCAGCAGCAGAGTGACCACCTGAGTTTACCTTATTTGCTGGAATTATGCTTGCCGGTTTACCCTGCTCCCGTCTTGTGTTCTGGGCCTGACCTTAGCAAGTTTGAGAACCCTCAATAATCTGTTTTATGTATGAGACATTTAATAACTGATTAATGATTGAAATGTCAATCTTTTCTCATAGCAAACAAAAACTAATGGAGTTGGCTGTTACAGGAAAAAAGAAAACTCTCAAAGGTAACAAATGATGGTGATGGAAACAAATAGTTTTTGTTTAGGATTTATATTTTGCAAAAGCACAAAACAATTGTTTACTAGAAAGGGAAAGTTTTAGAATAAATTTTAAATTTGTGATTGCCTTTTAGCGATTGCATGATTTTTAACACCTTCTATTTGGCAGATGTTAAAATTCACAGAAAAAAAGTGCCTCAGTCGCTTTATTGAATAGCATTGTGGCTGCTACCTGGGTGACTGTTCTGAAACCCACGCAGCCATCACAAATCTGCCTTAAGGGCAAGGCCACACCAGCGCATTGTAACAGGAAATGCTGTTGCGGTGGCCACACTAGTGCATTGCTGTGCATCTGTGCTGAGATGCGTTAATCATCTGTTTCCGGAAAGCTCATAAGCTCTACAGTGTGGACTCGGCCTAAAGTCATGCTAACTAAAACTCTTTTTTGAATTGATTAGCACACTTTGTTGGAGTTTCCAGTTCTGGGAACGCCTAAATTCTGTAAGCAAGTACAACAATATGTTTTAATAAAAATTGGGAGATAATTTCACTTAATTAAGATTCACTAAACGAAGATTTAACTGAAGCTTATTAGTTATTATACCACATATATCAAATGAGAACTAAACTTATTTTTTTCAATCTTAATTTTAAAGCTTTTATTCACCTATAAGTTGCAATTAGTACATGTAAGTAATATATTTGTAACTACTGCCAGAACATCTCACAGGCCATATTGTCTTCAAATGGCCATGCCTGACCCCAGTATTCACTGTCTCTATGCACAGAGTATTTTCTATACAGATTTCTCCACACCAATATGGAAGCCCCTTATAAGACGTTGAAAGCTGCTTGTTACCCTGCAGATTATTTACCAGCCAGCATGAATTGCATACAGCTTTCCTGGTGCACAAAATATTTAGCTGATTTTACTGATATATTTTTTTAATTCTGTTCCTGGCAAAAGGTAACATATCAAAATGTACCTGGATTTCTTGCATATGCTGTGGTGGCTCACCAGTCTAAACACAAGTTTTAGAAACTCACGGCCCATAAGATCATGCATACACTTTGCTGGGAGTCATCCAGCTAAAGTGGATTATGGAATCTGACCTCTAGTACCCACAGGTTTATTTTCATAAATTACCCAGCAGGTACAAGAGGTGAGACACAGCTTTTATTTGTGAATGTGCTCTGTCTATTAGGACAATGTTACCCTTTAACCTAAAAAAACAACAACACCAAAAAAAACGAGTCTAATAGTATTAATTAAAACAGGAAAATACATATGAAATATTTGATAACATTGCTGGAAATAGATTCAACAGTTTGGCATTAACAAATGACTGATACTGCAATGTTTTTTCAGATCTGCAATGCATCTCATAGAGAAAGAGGAGGAAGATAATGTAACTTGGCTAAGTAAAGACGACAAACAGCATGAACAACTTTCCAAACATCAATTTGGTAGGTGTATGTGCGGAGATCCTTCATTGGCTCCTCCTTTTAAAGTTTAATAGAAACATTAGCAAAATTTTGCCTGTGCTTCTAATCTGCAGCAACCAATCAGATGATACCTTTTTACTGGTCTACTACAGTTAGAAAACATCTGATTGGTTGCTGCATGTTTAAACTGGTTACACATCATCCCATTTTTTGGCTGCTTTTTGGATTGATTAACCCTTCTAGGGGTAAGGGTGGGAAGGATCTGCACCCCCTTCTGTGGATGTGCATAGGAAACCTATATCAGAGACTGTTCACTGGTGACAATGCATATTCATTGAGTTAAGTCCTGTATCGTGGCCAAAATGGAAAATGGTTGCAAGCAAAGGTCTTAATAAATGGGAAATCGCAGATCATATTACAGTAAATGCAGGGAAAAAAGTCTAACATCCTCCTTAAACCCTTATTAGAAACACTCCACTATGTGCCTACACATTCCAAGGACCCACTGGCAGACTAGATGTATGGGCACTTAAGCATTTTGGCCACAAGAACTTATCGCAAGAACACACTTATTGCTGTTTTCTAAATACGCTTGAGTGGTTAATAACTTTTTGGCAAAAACTGCAGTGATAAGGGTGGCAAAAAGTTAAACTTTTATAAATATGCCCCTAGGTGTGGCTTGTTTCATAATATACGTTATGCATAAAAAAATGAAACTCATGCATAAAAAGTATTAAAAGTGCATTCAGAGATTATTCAGACTAATTTTTTTAACTTTTTCAGTGTATTCTTATAAAACTTATTTAAAGGTGATTTTAAGCAAACACCATTCCGTTCACCTAAGCAGCATGCAGGGTGAGGACCTAAAATGCTAGCTCCTTAAACCTGGGTGTACAGCTGGCAAGTAGGAAGCTAATTCTCTATGGGCCCTATTTATAAAAAGATCGGTATCGTTATCGTAAAATACCGATCGTTATCGTAAAATAACGACCGGTTTTTTACCGATAACGACCATTATTTACCGATAACGACCGTTATTTACCGATAACGACTGGTCACCTTAACAGTACCCAAATATAGGTTTCTGGCTATCTACTATCCATCTATCTAATCCATCCATTGTTATTCTATAAGAGGGAAAACCTGTTTATTGGGCATGGTCAATACAAGGGATTGGAATAAATGGCAAAAACATTTTCTAAAGGAAGCACTTTCTTTTGTACAAAAGGAAATAGTATTAAAATGGGTGTCCCCATCTTCTTGAACACTAGGAGGCTAGATTACAGTAATAAATAGTGTTCTCCCCATCACAAAACCTATCCAGAAACATTCAACAAAATATGGAAGCGATGGGTGTGGTGAGACTTACCTTTATCGTTACTCACTAAATCTTGGGAATTCTAGAAAATTGTTGGAAGAAAGTATAGGCAGGAGGTTGGAATAAAACCATTTTATTTTATCTTTGCAAGAGAGAGCCAGCATTATGTGCTTCTTAGTTTGCTTCCTTAGTTTGCTTACTATATGGCAAAACCATTGCCATATAGTACATGCTATTCTATTTATTATTGTTGTTTTACCTAGCTGTATTATGCTCAATGAAATGAAATTAAAAAATAATTTGTGGTTTTCCTGTAGTTGTCCAATTTTTTTTCTTAATGTTTTCTTCTTTTTTTTCATTGTTAGATTGCATAGAAGTATCAGATGAATATCTTGCATTGTTGTCATTGGTTAAAGTGCAGCAATCAGGGCGGTATACTGGATCGAGCCTAGAGGAAATTATACTATTAATTCATAGAAAGCTTGAAGAAAGCATTCCTTCAAAAGAATTTGAGGTAAGTATATAGAATATAAGTGTGAAGAATAAACTGGTAAATGATTAGCCCTGCTAGAGGTAGCTCCACAGGGCAATGAACCAATGGTCATTATACAGGGTAGCACAATCTATGGGAGCGATGCACCAATAGCTGCTATTGTTGTATCTCAAAGTGGCGTTAACTATATTGCCATTTTTAACACCAGCCATGCCATTAGCTGGTGTTAAAAAGATCCGAAATAGAGTGCCACTATCAGCATACAACATCAATTGTGGCGGCTGCATGGTTACATTTTCCAATAGTCACACAGCTGATGCAATGTATAAGTTGTGCCAACTGATGTAACATCAAATCTTTGCACCCCTTGGTGCATTGCCCAGAAGTGCTTAATGCATTTTGGGGACATATGGAATATGTTGAGCCATCCCCTAAATGAGTGCAAAACCTGTGTCTGTGCCATTTTCTGTATTTTAATTACCATGTAAAGACATAAGTTACGACTATTAAGGAAAAAGAAACTGGGGGGTATATTAGGATACTATCACCCAAATTCAGACAAAACCCAATGTGTTATTGTGATATAGCGTGGGTTTTCTGTTGGTTTCACGAGGCCTGCTCTGTTTCTGAAACATCCCCAGACACACAATGAAAAACCTTTACTGTTAAATTTTGAGCTATTTAGCAAAAAAATGATTGTGTTTTAAATCCCCCACTAGCTGGCACAGCTTACCTGACACACACCCGCAATGCAGTACCAGTGCATCATGATTACTGCATTTCAGGAGCACGGTCACATAAAGTAGCTATTGCATCTCCCTGTAAATTCCAAATGGCAGTTGGTATTAACCTACAATCAACTGTAAACTAAAATATATACCAGCAATGCAGAAGTGTGTTGTGTTCTTGGTTCTAAAAAGCATTCTACTGTTATTATAAATATTAAAATCTGGCCTGTAGCTTTAATACCCATCAATATCAATGCTTTACTGCTGATTTAAACCATATTGTTCTCGTGTGTCCGTTAACCCTAACGAAATAACATCAGAAGTACTCCCTGGCTAGAACTAAACATAGCTTTAAGGTAGTTAAAAAGGACCAGTGATGGCATTGTTTTATTTTGCTTATTTGTTTGTATATTTTTTATAACTTTTTTTTTTTTATTTAAGTATCTTCAGGATTTAAAACCTTTAGATGACTGTCTCATAGGACAAACTACAGAAAATAAAAAGAAGAACCGGTACAAGAATATTCTTCCATGTAAGTTACCATGAAATCACTCCCATAATGCACAAGTTCATTTATCCCTCTTTTTCCTTTTAAAACAATATTTACTGTAGGATTAGCTAGGATAGATAGTCAGGCAGACAGACTGACAGTATCAATAGCTATTTTTCTTTAAAGGGTAAGTACACTGTAAAATTAACGCTAATGCTTGTGGGTTCCATGCACGAGCATCATGTCACACGTGCGCACTGGCAACAGTATTTTTAAAGCTGCAGCTTCAAAATGAACATAACTTGATTTTACTGTTCACTTATCCTTTAAAGTATTTTTCCTAGTTTAATTTTCAAGTTTCTGTTCTTTTATTGTTCTGCTGCATGTACTAGGTTGACTAGCATACGGCACCACTGCCATGACTCGTAAGGATTTTGAAAGTCACATAGTTATTTTGGTTGAAAAACTACAAAAAAGTCCATCGGGTTCAACCCTTCCATGCAAAACCCAGCAACCTAGTTCATACTCCCCAGTACACCCAACACAAATTCTGCTTTTTTAGTTTAGTTGCCTGTCTCTGTATCTTTTCCAATTCATTGGTATACTTTATGTGGGCTGGTCCCCTTCCAAGAGGTTTATGTAGAAACAGAATTATTCCATTGTGGCTCAAGTTAGGTACCTATTATTTTAGTTATCTAATTGTAATGCTCCGTTGCTCCCTGAAAAGCTTGCTACCCAAAAGGGTAGCCAGCACCAAACAAACTCAGTGCAATAACCAAATAACCTGCCAACCCCCCCCCCCCCCCCCGAAAACAGAACTAATTACAAACTATATACAATATAAGATTATATATATGAATATGGAAACAGGAATAGAAGCAAGAATAAAAGACTAAGAACAAGGACTGAATATACAGTACTGGGACTAGGACTCTAGGACTAGGACCAGGAATCGGAGATCAGGATACAGTACTAGGACCAGGAATCGGAGATCAGGATACAGAACTAGAATAGGAATCAGAGATCAGTATACAGGACTATGACTTGGAACAGAAACCAAAGATCAGGATACAGGGTTGACAATAGGAGTAGTACAATTCACAATCTGGCAAGGGTGTAAAGAGATGGGAGTCCTTATATAGGTGAAACAATTTGCAGGTGAAGGTGATAAGTGATAATGGTCCAGAAACTTGAAACGACCTGCTGGTGGTGGTGAGTTCAGGATCCAGCAGTGAAAACATACAGTGACAGTGACATCAACTGGTAAAAAACAGAATAGCAGGAGATACTAATACTAATTCTCCTGTCCTCCTAATGTAGAGAGGGAACTGGTGACCCAGAACTAAATGCTTTAGGATCCTCCACCTACCATTAATCTTTGTTAGAACTGATATGTACTAGCTGGTTCATGCCCAGCCTCTCTCAGTTATTTGTCCGATGCACCACATGCCAAACCCTGGTCCCAGAGACAGCAATAGGATTTTTTACTTTCTTACTAGTCATTGAAAAGGTAGTACTGTTCATTGAAAAGGCCCACTTCTACGTGATGTAGTGTGGCTTTGCCCTCAATGTTTATAGATCTCTTTAATTAGCTTTTGATCTAAGGTAGGCAGTACAGAAACATTTTTTCCCTGTAGGCAGGATTCCTCCATGCTCCAGTTCTGGTGTGGATCATTTATGCCAGGTTTGTCTTTTTGCAGATGATGGCACCAGAGTACCTCTGGGAACAGAAGATGGATATATCAATGCAAGTTTTGTCAGGATGCCAGTAGGTGATGAGGATTTTGTATATATTGCTTGTCAAGGACCACTTCCTAGTACAGTGTCAGACTTCTGGCAAATGGTATGGGAGCAAAATTCCTCAGTGATTGCTATGATGACGCAAGAAATTGAAGGAGGAAAAATAAAATGCCAGCGGTACTGGCCTGAAGAACCAGACAGGCCCCTAAAGATTTCAAGCAATTTGCAACTTACATTGGTGAAAACACAGCACCTGGAGAGTTTTGTTTTAAGAGTCATGGTACTGAAAGATATACAGGTAAGACACTCAATCAGTCAAGGTTTCTTAAGTTCTACTGATATTTAAATGTCTTATTTTCTGTTATTACATCAGGACCCATATTTTTTTGTTGCATGTAACTTGCTTATACTGTATTCTATTCAAAATCTAATGTCTAACTATTTAATTGTAGACTGAAGAAATACGTCAGGTTGCTCACCTGAACTTTACAGCTTGGCCTGACCATGACACTCCAAGTGATCCAAACCAGTTACTCACCTTCATCTCCTTTATGAGACATATCTACAAATCAGGACCCATTATTACACACTGCAGTGCAGGCATTGGGCGATCAGGCACACTCATATGTATAGATGTTATGTTGGCTCTAATTAGCAAAGATCTAGAGGTGAGTAGCAACATGTACAACAATCATATTCATCTTCGGAATATATAACCAGGGATATAGCGTCTTATGTCTTAGCCAACCAACTGCAAGGCCCCTTTTGCTGCTGCTGCTGCGAATGGAAAAGGCACGAATCAGCAGCAGCAGATAGCTGAGGGAACAGATCCATGTAAGTACACTGAGAAGCCTCGCAGAGAGTTTTAAACCTACCAAGCTCTATATTTTGGGGTGTGATTAGGTTAAGTTTAAATGTTAGTTTGGTGGGTGGACATGCCCTTTAAAGGGTGGCTAAATTTTTAGCAATTTCAGCAATTTATGGGGCTCTGTATTATTAGCTGCAAGTGCTCTCTAACCGTTTGAGGAACTGTAGCAAGGGTTAGCTCCACTTTAAGGCAGACCTGCACGCACACATGATTGTGTAAATAGCTTCTATTATTTTCAAGCAAAAGTTAAAAACTGAATCGCAATGTACCAACAGCCGCAATTGTGTTGCACAATACATCAAATCTGTATATTACACTGAAGGTAGCATATTACAGTATTTCTTATAATACATAAGGCCAGCCCAAAAAAACCCCAAAAACCTGTCCACTACCAGTGTCTCTACCTCTCCCTGTATTGGTTATTTATATAGGAATCTGTTTAGTGTATAAATAGTTAATTACCATTCATATTGAAATAGAACGAAGGGCCAAACATCGTCTGTCAACAATAAACATGGATTCCTATATAAATCACTAATACAAGGAGGGGGGAGACAGTGGGAGGGGCAGTGGAATCCATGAAGTCACTGAGTGACATCACTGAGTGACTGTAATATAGATTCTCGCCACTGCACCTGCTTCCTACCCCACATATGCTCAATGATGTTCATGTCAGGTGACTGGGCTGGCCAATCCTGGAGCATCTTGATCTTCTTCGCCTTAAGGAACTTTGATGTGGAGATGGAAGTATGTGATGGAGCATCATCCTGCTGCAGAATTTGGCTTTTTTTATGGTTGGGAATATATGAGGTAGCTAAGATTTCTTGTAATTTTACACTTTTGATGTTGCCTTCCACCCTGCAGATCCCTCGCACACCCCCATACTGAATGTAACCCCAGGCCATGATTTTGCCTCCACCAAACTTCACTGTTTTCTTGGTAAATCTCAGCTCCATGCGGGTTCCAGTAGGTCTCCTGCAATATTTGCAGAGACTGTGGTGTAATTCAACAGAAGATCCATCTGAAAAATCCACCTTTTGCCACTTTTCCAGCGTCCATCCTTTTAGCAGACTATGGGACTTGGCAAATGCCACACGGTTTTTCAATTGTCTTTTGTTTAGTGCTGGCTTATGGGCACTAATTCGACCATGGTGGCCATTTCCAGACAGAATCCGACAAACTGTTCTGGTTGATACAGGGATTTCAGGTTACCAGGTCTCCTGGAGCTCCGCTGCAGTTGAAAATGGGCTTGCCTTGGATTTTCGAGCCAATAAACGGTCCTCTCGAGCAGTTGTCTTGCGGGGTCTGCCTGACCTGGGCTTGTCAAAAACTTCTCCAGTCTCTTCAAATCTTTTCTTTATCCTCTGAACTTGACGCTGAGAGACATTGAAGGTGTGTGCCACATCAGCAGTGGATTTGGTCTTCAGCCTCTTGATAATCAACACTTTAGTCTCAGGGTGAATCTTAGGCATGTTTGCAGAGGTCTATTTGCAGTTGTTGTGAAGGTCTAGTGTACTGGGGTTCTTTTTATACACACCTGACACATAATTGATCCATTATTAGTCACTGGTGAAGCCCATATGACAAGGCGACAACAATTATGTCTTTGCAAAAATTGACTCAATGGGCTTTACCAAGCTGTGAATATTAGAATACTTTTTGTAAGTTTTGTTTTGCATTGAAACATTATTACAAAAGCTGTTTGGGGTAAAATGAACCATTTATTGAAACAAAATCTGCATTAGAATTATTGTTAAGTGGCACTTCAGGTCTGTTTGTACACAAGCGACAAGACTTTTGTCAGAAACTTTAGATAGATATAGATGGATAGGTAGTTAGAGAATGGATAGATAATCTATCCAAAGGTTGGACTAGATGTCTATCCATCTGTCTGTCTGTCTATCTATCCATCTTTATATCTATCTCTGTCTATCTATCTTATCTCTTTCTATCTATCCATCTATCTCCATCTATATATCTCCGTCTATCTATTTCCGTCTAATAGATAAGATTTAATTTACTGTAAATACAAAGCTTCAACTTTGACTTTACCTTCTACCATAAAAAAATTAGACTATTCAGCCCATGTTAATACTGTTTTTATCTTGCCGTAACTGGATATTTCAAAACAGGTTTTTTCATGGTTTTTCATGGTCAAAATACATAAATACAAATGGCCATATTTAAAGGGTAACTAAAGTAAAAAAAAACTAATTTAGATTTATTCTCAATAAAAGATAGTTTTATGGTTGTAAACACAAAAAAGACATACCCCCTCAACCAGACCCAGGTACACACACCTACTGATTTACTTATCCATTACTGTGGCAGCCATACTTAAAAGGTAACTAAAGTCAAAAAAATTTATTTTGATTAATAATAAAAAAGGTTTTTTTTAACCCCCATGTGGCACAGTTACATTCACCTACTGACCTACCCCTCCATTACTGTTGTAGCCATACCTAAAGGGTAACTAAAGTCAAAAAAACTAATTTTGATCAATCATCAAAAAAGTTTGTTTTTTTAACCCCCAACCAGACACAGGTACACACACCTACTGATTTTCTTATCCATTACTGTGGCAGCCATACCTAAAGGGTAACTAAAGTAAAAAAAAAAAATTTGCCAATCATCAAAATGATACAGAGAGATTCAATAAAAGTTCTTATCATTGAAAATGGTGCTAAATTTGCCCTAACCAATCAGATGTTAGCTTTCTGATTGATTGGATCAAAATTAGCACTACAAACTCATCATTCTTGAGTTTTAAAATCTGCAGCTAACACACATATTCCCTTCCAAAATGCAGCCCTTCAAGCCAAATTCAAAGTTTATATTTTCCCTTTCCTGTTATAATAAAGCCCCTAGTTCACCCAAACTACAATCATGCTTCCACTGCGTGGGTGTTAGTTGTAGCCATTGGCTAGTACACACAGGCTGATATTTTCGCAACCCTAAGCCAATGGTCAGTTAGCTCATGGTGAAAACATTGCATGTATTACTTGCTACAATTTAATTTGTGAATTGAAAAGCTAGAATGCATTCATTGTTTTTCTAATTCACATAGAAGGCAACTAATTATTTTTCATGTTTGTCTTCAACAGTTTAACATCTCCGAATTGGTGCAAACGATGCGACTTCAGAGACATGGAATGATCCAGACAGAGGTATTATAATAATATATTATAATACCCAATTGGCAGGTGCAGTGTTCTCCCCAGAATTTTTTTCCAGCCGGGTGGCATGAAAAAGTAGCCGGGTGGGGTGGGACGGGGACATTTGGTGGTGGGGAAAAATGTGCACTGCATCATGCTCATTATATAGGTCAGGGATGTCTACCTTTCGTCCCACTAGATGTTTGAAAACTATGACTCCCAGCATTCTGTGGTTGTAGAATGCCGGGAGTTGTAGTTTGTCAACATCTGCAGGGAGTTGTAGTTCCCTTTTGAAGGTAACCCATGTAACATGGCAGCATAAGCACATGTGCCACCCTTTTGTGGCCTTGGGGATCTTGGAAAAGCTAGTAAACATGTGCTAAAATAATCTTACAAGTGTAAAAAACAGGTCTGGACTGGGCAGTATTGGTGGGAGTTTTTACTGACCTATTGGCACACCAATTAAACCTACATCTAAATTCTTTTATATCACTAGTGTTCTCTCAAGGAATTTTTTCCAGCCGGGTGGCATGAAAAAGTAGCCGGGTGGGCCGCCCGGCTAAAAGACCCTAGGGAGAACACTGAGGTGTCTATCACATAGCTTGAGCGAAAGAACTTTAACAGTTCTTATTTCTAAATTATTAGTATCACTAAATAATGATCGATAAAGCATTTACAATCATTATTTTACAATATCAATTATTTTACGCCCCTGGTGTTAACTTGTGCGACATAAATTTACAATATTGATCGTTATTCTACGACCACAGTGTGAAATAATGATACCGTTAGATGATTTTACCATTGCCATGCTAATTAACTATATCCATTTTTATTTTACATTGGTTCAATATAGTTTTTATATTTAGAAATACCAACCTTGGTCCATATAGTGATACATTTTGCACATTAGCATTACTAAAGGAATGAATAAGAATGATAAGCTATTATGCCCAGCCAGATAGTTGGTTTGTGGCACATCTGCGCCAATAATATTTTACTTTCCAGGATATTTTATGTTGCCAGAAATCATCACAACTTTGTAGCTAAAAGAAGGAATTTTATATAGTAAATGTATATATAGAGTTGTACATTAACCTTCTACACCTGCATATTTTTTATTGCTTATTTTTATATTTAATATGATTTATTTCTAAATATTAATTCGGTAACACACATATAGGGATGATGCAATACGAGGTGTAAAACTTTGCACATGCAGTTAATTCGTAGCAACAGTTCTACAGATCACACAATCGCCTGTGGTTTTCCAACACGTCTGATCGCCTATTCAGGCGAACGAACGGGCGGTCACTTCCGCACAAAGAAACCATACAATATTTCGAGCCAATCGACCAAACACTGAAATGTCAGTTGGTCTGCTCGAAATATTGGATGGTTTGTAGCCAGCTTTACTGGTTGCTGCAGATTAATAGCACTGGCAAACTTTTGTAACTTTTACTGCCTCATAGATACAGTTAGGATGTTTAAAAGGCAAGGATTCTGAGACTGAACTATGAACTACACCGTCTATCAAAATCAGAAGTAGATATCAATAAAAAGACTTGTTGACAATGTCATTGGCCCTTTGGTTACAGTAAAAAAATACTTTCAGGCTTTCATTGTAAAAACACAAGTGAATTATTTTCCAGCACCAAAAGAAATTTTAATATGACACCCCAATATGGAATGCGTGTGAATAATGATACAAATATGTTTACTTTTTTTTTTTGGCAGGAGCAATATATTTTCTGCTATCAAGTTATTCTCTATATACTTAAACGTCTGCTGACAGAACCTGAGGGAGATCAGTAAAAATGTTTTGTTCACAGCTCCAAACTTTTTGAAAATGTACAGTTAATAAGCATTCCACCTCTCAGCACAAGGACATTAGTGGAATGGCCATTCATTTACTCCTGGGAGTGATGACCTTTGGATATTTTCTCCAGTTTCAATACTAAAAACACAGCCATTCAAAACATTCCATTTTCAAAAGTGAGAAAAGTTATCCTATAGGGATAAAATATCATTGGATAGTGAAACAGACTACAATCATAAACTTACAAACATGTAATAAGTACTATCAGCCCTGGAGCTTAATAAAGAAATGCAGAGGAAATATATAACTGACCACAAACTCCACGTAGCTCCAAATGTCATTTTGATTGCTGCCTTAAGAAAAATTGTCCAATTACAGCTGTATTTTAATAGCTGATTTCTGTCTTTTCTGGTGTTAAGGATACCAAGCCTACAGTCATCAGACTGTTGTTATTCTACAACTCCTAAAGCCCCCTAGACAAAGGAAAGGTCTACGTCTTACGTGAACTTCAGTTTAATAAAAATGCCAAGGGCAGGTTACAAGCTGCTTTTATAATTCCAGGTGGAAGACAGTATTTTCTTAAAAGTTTAATATCTTGCCAGAGCAAGTTCCATAGTTTGGTAACTTGGTAAGCATGTAAATTTGTTTGTAAGCTTTTCAAATATTTTCAGAAATATATTTTTTTGCAGAGGTAGGTGAAGCCAGTATTTAAATGTATCACACCAGATTACTTCTGTAGAATAAAAAGCAGTAACATTTATTGTAATTATTACATTCATTTCATACAGTTTACGTATATAGAGTTGTATGTATTATTTATATACTTATAAAAAAAATTATTACAGTGAGCCTTATGTTAGAATTTTTTAGTAGTTTGTAAATAAAAGTACATAATGATCTTTATTAAATATTGATAGTCCATATTATTTGCTACACGTTTATGATGATGTTACGGGGTTACTATTATAACCAAATACTAAAATTAGAACAGAAGTGAAACATAGAGTCCCCTCCAGCACTGGTAGAATTCCTCTTTCATTTAATGAATGTCCAATATAAGGACACAAAGTCAAAGTTTTGTTATAACCCTTGTATAGATTATTGCATGTAGCCCTACATTACATATCATCACTACATATAATCATTAAAAAGAATTTCACTGTTATCACAAGTGTGATACCTACATATTCACCATATAAACCAGTCTATATTATATTAAAAAGACACATTATATATGTGGACCTTATTAGTAGCCTTTAGCAATCATTGTCCCTGGAACATAAATATTCTAACAATGACTTCTACCAGATTAAATGTGTTTCTTCCAATCATATATTTAAGGACATATATCCAATTTGGATATAATATGGACAGTAATAGAATAAACCATACTGGGGTTATAATGAAATATTTAATCCATCTGTCCTTATATTGGACGTTCATTAAATAAAAGGGGAGTTCCGTGAGTGCTCTACAGGGAGATTCAATAAAAGTTCTTATCGTTAAAAATGGTGCTAATTTTGCCCTAACCAATCAGATCTTGTTTAACATTTGAAAGCTAACATCTGATTGGTTGGGGCAAAATTAGCACCATTTTTAACGATAAGAACTTCTATTGAATAACCCTGAATGTTTCTCTTTCATTCTAATTTGGTAATTTGTAGTTGAAGTCCTGAGCACTGTCTAATTACTAGGTATTTGGAGCTCCAAACTACTATTCATCATTATACTATAATAACCACACTGCTGCAGGACAAAACTATGACCTATCTCTATGCAAGGGTCTCTAAAACCTCATGGTATAGTGTATAAAAAGTTATAAGGCTTGGGGTTTATTTTAAACTATTTTCAGTGTACTTTTATATAATCTAAAGGAATATTCTTGCCCTGTAAAAAGTACTGTGAAACCCATTTATAAAATTATCCTAAATGTTTTTCTTTAATTGGTAATATACAGCAGCAATGTAATATCAACATAGCATGGGGGTTTCACTTGTTTAAAAACATCTTTGGAAACAGCGTGGCGCTCACGGTTCTAAAACTTAACGCCTATTGAATGGGTCACAAAAAAGACACACAATGCATACCTTAACTTCCACAATCCGGCAATACAGTTACAGCTGTAACCTGATTACTGCATTATGGAAAAAAGTTGGGGGTGGACTCCTCCCCCTGGTCCTTATTTGATAGGGACAATGACACCGGAAAAATGTTGTTTTAGTATAGGCACACAATGTGAATTTTACAAGAAGACACCTTCAGAGTTATTCAATAAAAGTTCTTATTTAAAATGGTGGTAATTTTGCCCCAACCAATCAGATGTAAGCTTACAAATATTAAATAAGATCTGATTTTATTTAGCACCATTTTAAACAGCATACCACAAATATTTATGATTATTTGTGGTATGCTGGTTAGCAGCTGTCATTTGACTGTTGAAAAGCAACACCACCATCAAAAAAACAAATTCTACTAGCAGTGGTTTTTCCGATCTCTTTAAAGATTTGTTAGCAGACATTACTTATAATAAACCTTTATAAATCCAGCCTATAATTCTATCCATTTATCAGGTTAGATAAATGGCAAAGGTAAATGTGTTAACATGATATGGTATTCAGGTTAAATTTCATTCAAGGCAAATTTTTTTACAGAAAAATGCATTGCTGTAATTTTTTTCCCCTGGTCAAACATGGCAATGGAATACAAAGAGTTAATTTCCCATTGCCCAGGCAGGACATTAAATATTAAGCTATAAATGCTTAGCAATACTCCTCCCCCCACATGTCACTTTTACTGTCATGCATGTTTCTGGGTTAGCTCACCTCCAAAGGTTTGTCACTGGTCTCTCTCTTACTCTCTCTATCCAGTAATAAGACCCAAACCAGGCACTTGTGTAAGGTTGGGTAAGGGGTTTGGCATAGCCTGAACAGCTGTGACCGCGTGGTTTCCAGTCTAATGACATCAAGCGGTCGAAGGGTTTTAAGCACACAGCACTTTTTTCATTTTGATCCTTCTCTGGTTGGAAAAGGACTCTGCTTCTTTGGGATATATTTATAAAGGCGCGGTATCGCTTTTTTGTGATATGCCCCCTTTAACAGTCCGGTTAACGTGCGTTAAACCATTTTGGAAGTTAGCAATCAGTTTAAGGATAAGTATCGTAAATTAACGATAACAATCATAAATCTATAACATGATCATAGATTTACTATCCCCACAGAATGCCATTGTGGTAGTTAACTACCGCATTGCATTCTACGACCGAATGGTCGTTAATTAATGAACGTTTGGCGTAAATGTATGACCGCGGCCATACATTTATGGCTGCTGTTGCACATTGCCGTTAACACATGGTATCACTAAATTGTGATACCGTGTGTTTAGAAATATGGCCCTAGATTTATGATCCCCATAGAATGCCATTGTGGTAGTTAACTACCGCATTGCATTCTACGACCGAACATTCGTTAATTAAAGAACGTTTGGCGTAAATGTACGACCACGGCCATACATTTATGGCTGCTGTTGCACATTACCGATAACGCACGGTATCACTAAATTGTGATACTGTGCGTTTATAAATATGGCTCACTATTCTGCCTTTAAACAGCTACTGCCTTCTGTTTAGTACGTATCCTGAATGAGAACCTTCTAGAGCATATCCAGACTTAGGGTTCACACAGTTCAAAGAAAAGACAGATCTGGATCAAAGGGATGAGCCTATGTTGTTAAAGAGAAAGTGTGCTGCACATTACAAATTTGATGATGTACAGATGCTGGTCAAGTGTTAAACAGGTCATGGAAAGTTCATTGGAGTCATTTACCAATAAAGAAGCTTTTACAAACAACAAACTTTCTGGGAACTGTGACAAGTCTTCAGGTCCTTTGACTAGTTCTTCTCTCTCTTCTCTCATTATCAGCCGAAATGGACAGTCATTTGGAGATCCGCCCGGCCGGTCGGGCAACGATCCCCTCAGCCGATAAAATGTCCATACAAGGGCCAATTATCAGCCGAAATGAACGTTTGGACACATCATGCGCCGCTGATCGGGACCCGCGATCACACGTGTGTACGAACCTTTAGAGTGGAGATAATCAAAAATCTACAAGACATTCATGCAGCGAATGATTGCATTGCTGAGGCTTAATTAGATACTTCTAGATTAAAAGCAAAATTAATGTGATTTTCTGTCATAGCCAGAAGATCATTGTGGCTACGTCAATTGAGAGAAGATGCCTATTCCAAGCAGAGTCTATCAGTAATCCCACTTGATAGTAATTCTATTTGGGTGCAAATGAGACGAAATCATGGTATTCTACGACTGAATGTTCATTATTTAACGAACGATCAGCGTAAATGTACGACATTATTAATAAATATGGCCAAAACTTTCATTTTAATCAAGATATTATCCTTCCTAACTTAATAGATCAAGAATCTGAAGACCCTCTTTGCAATAACACTTTAGATGTGAGCAAAGCACTGAAGATTTTTATTGAGACAACAGCTTCCATTTGGAAATCTGATGCCTTATTTAACCTGTTTTCCGGGCCTGCAATCATCCAGGTCAAACATGGCTTTTTAGATCTATATTACTATAAGGCAAGCTTATGTTTTGGCAGCAAACTCCCCTTGCTATAAAAGTGAATGCTTTTTGCACCAGAGAAGTATCCCCTATAATGTTTTACATTTGTGAAACATTATAAACTAGATACTGATACCATGGGGGCTTTATCGTTAACCGAGTACCTAGCTTAACTGTTGGAGCTTTGCCTGCCAATTATTTTTTTCTTTAGTCTCCCTTGTATTCCATTGCTGAAAATTTGCTTTATACTTCCCATTATTTTCTTTCCCTGGTCTGCAACATGGTAATGGAATACACCCTACCTTTGTTATTCTATTGGACCGTATAAGAGACATGGGTGGAGAAGTATCCTGTTACACGAAGGCAATGGAAAATTAATGGTTCCCTTAGTCAGCTGATATTTCTGTAACTTGCTCCAGTGTGCTCGAAAGGGCTTCATCTGCAGCTTCACTACCAATACATTGTCTATTATTCTCTTCATCAAGCTTATAAACAATATTTGTGGTACTATTCCTTGGCATTTTATTCATTTTGTTGCATTTCTCAGGCTGATTCTCAGATGTCGCTTGATCCTGTTTGATCGGCAGGGCATTATCGGCTTTACCAATATAACTTATACGGTTCTCTTCATCAGGCTCAAAGCCAATGTTTGTGGTACCGTTGATGGGCATTTCATCAATTTGGTTGCACCTTGCAGGTTGATTGTCAGATATCTCTTTAGTGCCAAGGCACATTCGTTTGTAAATTTGATAAACTAAAACCAAAATTGAAAACACTGAGTTATATAATATAAATTATTGCATATTATGATAATTGTTTTGTAAAAATATATGGTAACGTTTTAATGGAAATTAAATGACATCTGCCAACATCCAAGGATTTTTTCCCTAAAGCTGGGTACACACAATGAGATATTTCGGTCCGATCGACCGGTAGTTCAGTGTATCGGTCGACCGGACCGAAATTATCGCATCCGAATGCGGCCATGTCCGACCGACAGTTCGTCCAAATCGGACGAAAGGACGATCGGACATGGTGGAAAACCTTGTCTGACCGCACGATCGGTTGCGGTAACTGTCGAACGCGGCTGCTTTTGCCGCAACCGACAGTCCTTCCTCCTGGCCGATTGGTCGAAAGTATCGAACGGTCGGTCAGGAGGACCGTGTACCTAGCTTTAAATTACATCTTTGATATGCATATAACAAGTGATGGTAAAATTAAGGGTAGTTTGCCACCTTTTAAACAAGCCCAGTACTTCTCTGAGTGCATCTTGTTAGAAGATATGGTGGTTAAAATGTTAATGTTTCTGCTGCTGTTTATCTGATAACCAGGTGGAAGACCCTGCTGATTTGTTGATACCACAATGCATAGTAATTAGTGCACACCCCTTCAACAATCTTATAGTTCAGTATTTGATGCTACTGTTGTAAATTTACAGCCACATATGTAAATTTAGGACTGCAGAGATAAATATATGCCCATGGACATAAAATTAATCTCTAGTTAAATTATGCAAGGAGAAAGAAGGTGCATAGAGAGTTCAGTATTAGAAGCAGGAAAATTAAACATTTTCAACACCATATCTTTGCACAGGACGCGTGGCTTGTTTTGAAGGAAAATCAATGACCTTTTACATAACCCTGACCACAACTCGGCTTTTCATATACATTCTAAACATACATACAATTTTTTTTTGTCCAAAACGGCAAAGAGAATGCATTTTTGCAGCCCAAAAGATAGATTTTTTTTTTTTTTTTAAATGCCTTTTGCAGAAGCAGACCTAGGCCTCATTCACACTAGACACGATTTCTCCGTTTTCTAACAGAAATATGTGTTGCCGTACATTTTTTTTTTTAACGGATCAGTTTGACCAGGTCCATTTAAAAAACGCATAGCTATACACACATATATGTCAGAAAACAGACCCTTTTTCAGCACCACTAGCACGGCCACCTCCACTATAAAGTGTTTACAGCAGACCAAACGATACATGGCAATAATGGTCAGTAGGCTGGAAATTTTGTATAGTGTGTACCCAGCCTGAAGCTTTTTGCACATAGCCATATCTAGGTACATCAATCAGTTATGGACATGAAACACTGATAAATTCAGAAACAGATAAAAAGGCATGTGGGACTGTGTTTTGTACTAGAGTCTAGTCATTAGTTGGTGCTCAGCTGCTGATCTGCTCATAGTATCTATATTAAAAATGTTCAAAATATATATATATTGGTTGAGTTGAAGGTTCAGATTAATGCTGGTTTATGTCTTATAGGATTATTGCAGAGAGTTATGCTAGCCATACACTATATAGGCATTTGATAGATTTTTGATCATAGAATCAATTAGGTGTCTATAGCCAGACTTACCTTCCTGTGGGTTTTACCTCCCAACGTTCCTGTGATGTTCCCCATCCTTGCCCATTTGTTTGTAATTGAAAGTCGCACTTGGCCTGAAGCCAGTTAAACATTACAAGAATGATGGGAGGTAAAAAATTATAGTGTATGGGCATTCAATATTGAAATAACATCAGAATACTGTACAAAATGACTAATATTCCATGGCACACTGTTCTTTGACGAAATATCGCCTGTCACTTTGGTAAGATACATTGCTGTTCCTATACAGAAAGAAAAAATGGGCCCTTTTCAAGGAAGTTTCGTTTTTGGTAATTATTTTTCAAAAAATTATGTACTAAACCCCAGACATCAATTAGTCAATACCGGTATTTTATTTACACACATTCACCGGCATAATAATATTGTGTTTTCATTTCTGTAATCTTACCAGCCACTAACAACATTCCATTAATGAGCTGAAACGATCCATATATCAAAGGGAAGGTGAACATGTGGACAAGCTGTTGAGGAGGAAAGGACAGCTGTAAAACAGTGGAACACATCTGCACATTTTGGGCTCCAGTTTCCAAAGCAATTGTCCTGCATCTAGGGAAAAAATGAGTCTTAAAAAACTGCACTATAAAGAGCAGTCTGTGAAAATGACATTTCATAGAACTTTGTTCATATTGTACCATTTCTACAGATTATATTTTTTAAGGTCTGTTGTCAATTACCATATATACTCGAGTATAAGTCGAATTTTTCAGGCTTTAAAATTAGCCTGAAAACCTAACCTCGACTTATACTCGGGTCAAATCCTAATTTAGATCCAAATTCTGCAATTGCGGATAGTAACCAGTAGGTGGTGCTGTGTAATCTGCATAGAAAGTTATAGGAGCTGATCTGCCTTTATACTTCCTGCTTCCTGTAGTCTGGCTGCTGGACTCACTCAGCACTGTCACTGCTCATCTGTAAATCTGATTGGTCTCCTCAGTTTGGGGCAAAAAACAGCTGCTAGTTCAGTGCAAATGACAGCTTGAATCTACAACTCTCAGGTGACATTTTTAACTATTGGGGTCAGAGAGTCCTTTTCTATATGGAGTCAGAGGGCCATTTACTATATGGGGGTCAGAGGGCCCTTTACTATATGGGGTCAGAGGGTTCTTTACTATATGGGGGTCAGGAGAATTGTAAATGATGGTAAGCTTAATTAAAGGTTTACTGAACCTTGCCACTCCACATTGTTAGAAACTGAAACTCCCAGCAACAAAGCATGCTGGGAGTTGTAGTTTCCAAACATCTGGAGTGCCAAGGAATTGGGGGTTACAGGTACTGGATTTGGCTATTACTGTATAGGATTCATGTATGGGAATTCTGCTGTCCATTTAAAGGGTAACTAAAGCCTAAAAACAACACAGAATCAGAAGGCAGTAGTGGTCATAATTTCTACCATCGACTCGAGTCAATCAGTTTTTACAAATTTTTCAGGTAAAAATAGGTACCTCGACTTATACTCAGATTGACTTATACTCGAGTATATACGGTATATCTGAAAATATGACAGACCTTTCCTTTCTATGAAAACATTAAAACATTGGGGGTCTGGGGGACATAGTGTGTGGGGGAGCAGCCTATTTTTTATGGGACAATTACACGTGTTCATTGCAAAGGGACATTGTACGAGGGACAACATGCTATGTATGAAAATCAAAAAGAATATATTACACACTGCACATGGGAAACATATAAACAAATCTTAATATGAGAGGTCTAACCTTTTTAGCTCCTATACAGCTAGGAGCTTTACACAGGCATTTATTACATCCCATTATATTCCATAGGCTTCCCATCTTTCCCTAAGGATATATTGTAAGCAGCTCCCTGACACACCCAAAAAAAATTGTCACTTTCTATTTCACAAGATCATCTACGCCCTCAATCGCACCATAACGAGTGTGTTCGTAGTCTAGAGAATCTATTATAATTTGTTTGCTTTGTATATAAAGGGCATGTTAACCCTAAAACAAAAAAAAAATTATCACTTACGTGCCCCCAACCCTGACCAAACTGATATATTTTGCACTTACATGCATTACTAACCATATATTTAAGGATGATTATTGTCCCAATTCTGGCAAAGATGGTCCCTCCCTTCATGCAGTGAATCATCATGTTGTGACTGTGGACATCTCAGCCAATGATTGACTGCTGTCTCGCCTCTGCACATGCTCAAGCATATGAAAAGCTCTCTGGACAGTAGGGAGGAGGCAGATACCTTTGCCAGAAAAATATAATCTATCATTAAATATCTGGTAACAAATTCACATAAACTGGGAAAAATAGCAGTTGGGTTTGATATCAGATAACTAACAAGTCAGTTTTTTTGGTTTAAGGGTGGACATGCCCTTTAAGTACACATATCAGAAATTATCTTCTTATACAGTCAGTCTAATTTTTTTTCTTTTTGGGGGGGTGCACGTTAGGGTACCTCACAGAAGTTTTTGCAGGGAGGGCTGCATTGCATGACTTTTGAAAAAGGGAGAAGCAGTCTGCTTTTAATTTCTGTTAAAAGTTTAGACTGACGATTTCCTATTGAGAAAAGGCTATATTTACTATATAAATACTATTAAAATAACCTACAATGATCAAAATGTTATGTCCCTTCCAAATAAATGTCAGAACATCTTTTACACCAAACATCCAGTCTGTCCACGTTAATACATTTAAACAAGGGGGTGAAGCCTGGCTGTGTTTCTCGGAGGAAGTGTGTTGAGTTCTGTGCCAGGTGGACAGATTTTTTACAAAAGTGTTAATGCTCCCCAATCAAAAAGAAGAAAAAAAGGCAAATCCACAACACTCCCAATCTCCAGAAAAGAACTAGACGAGCTATATAAGGACTTGGATAAACTAATGAAAACCACACACCACAGTGATGGAATTTAGTAGGAGGCCGCAACTGGGGGGAGAATGTAGCTGACTTGTAGGCCACTAATGGCCACATGGCCAAATATTTTATTCAATCTGAAGCAGATATCACAGAATAATGCTCCCAATTACAAGCCCTGCAAGATGCCCAACAGGACATGGGCAATAGTGACCGTAGGCAGAATGTGCACCTACAAGGTATCCCAGAAGAAATCAAAGACCTTATACCCTACTTGAAGCATTTATTCCACTGCATAGCACCTACACTCAACATGATGGATAGACCACATAGGGCACTACAACAACATTCGGGTCGAGTCATGGCGAGACCCTTAGGGATATTGTTCCATTACTAACGGAATACAAAATATTAAGAGCTGCGAGGGCTCTCCCGTGAGGAGAGCACTGAGACCCTTATTGGATGTGCTAAAGAAGCAGAGGTATAGATGGGGATTCCCATTCTGTTTGTCCGCGATAATGGTAAGACTCTTTCAATTACCTCTTTGGAAGAGGCCCCTAACCTTGTCAAGGCCATGGGAATATAGGGGGCCCTACCTAATACAGATACAGACCTAGCCACTTACTACTAGAATACAAATAAACTGTGTAATCACTGAACATGGTATGAATTTTATAGTTATTATCTATCCCGATTAATCTAGGACACAGTATATCTTGGAACAACTCCCAATAGAACTGTGTACACATGCAGAGCCAATCTTAACAAGGGATGACCCAGAAATCAGATGAATAATCAGATTACACAATGCGAAGGGGTTGAATGCCCCTGTTAACCCTATTTAATATTTTTAAAAAGAAGAAGCATTGCAAACAGTATGCCCCAAGAAGCTCACTTCACTAAGGGGAACCCAAATACTGGGGTAAGCATTATACATCACACTATTTCATCTCTGCTGCAGCAAAAAAAAAAGCTATAGTAGCTACACCTATACATAACGCTGTACATTTCACACCAGATTCCTGATTTAGATGCGGCAATGGTGACTTTAACAGGAAAATGATCCAATATGAGAATCATTATTGTAAATGTCTATCTGCCCAGCCAAAAACGAAAGAAAGTGTTCTTTAATACCTTAGAAAATACATTTTTAACCAAAGATACTGGGAAATTGATTGTTTTAGGTGACTTGGATAGTGGTCTAGATAGGTCCAAGCCTTCCTCCAGTGGCTCCCCTACTTCCTCTCCAAAGCCACTGAGGGGCTTTCTCCATACTTTAATCTATGGAATACCAGGCATATACGTCATCCCTGAGACTGAAAATATTATCTCTTCTTGCACTTACACCAAATCTACACCAGGAAAGACTATTAGGGCCATGCACCAAGCGAAGCACCGCCTCTGTTCTGGGGTTTAAGTCCTGATGTTATATCGGTTAGCCGACTTAAACTCCTTTATTGCAGCGGCTGCGTGGCTAACACGGAAGTAATATACAATGTTATATGCCGAAAGCAGCATTCTATTGCAGCACTTATAACACAAGCAAATACCAATAGATTCTGCCACTTAGCAATACACCAAGAACCACTACTGGCATATAACATGGTCTGCGACTTTGCAACGGGTGGCTCTCAGTGCATCGACCTGTATATATTTATCACAGCACAACTGATTCTGTTCTTAAATGTACTCCACAGGTATCTTCTGAAAGCAAACATTATAGTAATACCAAAAGAAGGAAAAGACACTCTGAGTTGTGGTAATTACAGGCCTACATTACTAATTAATAACAATATGAATCTATTCACAAAGATATTAGCAAACTGGCTAGTTGAAGTACTGCCAAAATTGGTTCATCTGGACCAATCATGCTTTGTGCCATGGAGACAAATGACGTACACTTTCAAGTTATTGTACAGACACAGAGAAGGCTTTTGATGGGAATGACCTTTTATGAAAGCTTTACATAATTTGTACTCCCAACCAGTTGCAAACATTTCGAATATGGGATTTACTTCTGAAACTATAGCTATGCACAATGGAAAGCGTCAGTGTTGTCCGCTCGATTCCCTCAGCCGTTCGGTCGTGGATCATTGTCTGACCGGCTGGGCGGATCTTCAAACGAGCGGACATTGTGGCCGAGAAAGTGCCCATACACAGTAAAAAACTAAATCTTTGCAACACTGGAGGTGAGAGACACATTATGGCTATTTTCATAATTTATATATTTATGTACTGAGCTATATATGTATTTATCCCCCCTTATATGACTTTTTTGACTTTATTGTATTTTATTACTGTACAGCACTTTATAAATGTGGCGCTTTATAAATAAACTATACATACAAACAATATGAAGATAGCCTTATCACACTGTGGACCAAACCCATATCTTATGCTAGGTACACACTCCTGAAAAAGCCCCAATATGACAGTATCTTTCCCAAATGAGCCTGCGGCCACTGAATGTTCCCGTCGGAACTGAATAGCTAAGATATATATAAACAAATCACTATGGATAATCCATTTTAACAGCCCAAGAATCAAAAGTTCTTATGGTTAAAAATGATGCTAGTTTTGCTTTAACCAATCAAATCTTATTTAACATTTGAGAGCTTACATCTGATTGGTTGGGGCAAAATTAGCACCATTTTTAATTATTATTGAATAACCCTGTATGTCTGTTATCTCTCAGCGATTTATAAGATGGTAAATAATTTTAGACATTCTCCAAGCATGTTATTTATGACTAGATGGGAGAAATGGCTTGGGGAGGTTCTGGAGGATATCAAGTGGGAGGAATGGGGGACCCATGTCTGGCCTCTTTGCATGCCTGCCAGCACACTTTCTGCAACATTTAAAAGAATCAGAAGAGAACAGAAAAAAGGGGGAGGGAGAAAGAGATGTGTAAGTACAGTCCATGGTGAGGCTGCTCAGACACTACAAGAAGGCAGTGAGTAAAGGAGGTGGGGGCAGTTAGGAGTACTCACTAAACATTAAAAATGTAATGACAAAGCAAGTGCAGATAAATGTGTGAGTTCCAGCATTTTACTTGTCTCACGTTGTAGTTTCAGATAATGAAAAGTTGTTTCAGTGAGTATAGTGACCCTTTAATTTACCAGATCTGTGCTGCCACCAGATAGTTAATTGCCTCCACTTGGAAACAATAAGCACCTAATAAATAAGATATGGTGAATGTGTGAAAACAAAATCCACCCTGATAGGCTCATATGCAATATGATCACATTTTGAGCCATTGGATATATGGAATGGTAGGAGAGGAGAGACATACCCCTGGAGTAATAGCCACATACTAACCAAACAGAATAATCCAAAACAACTACACTGAGAAAAGTGTCCCAATCCTCCCTTTACATGCAGAACACAGAATAAGGCCAATAGAGTCAGAAATGTAAATGTAGTCCATAGAAAAAAAATACCTTGATTTTGATTCACAATAATAATGAAAAAAATACACATCTTACTCTTTGTTCTTGCCTCCTGTAAAATGTATCAAAGAACAGAAGGTAAGGCATATATACCTCCTATTCACTTTTTCAGTGAACTATTCCTTTAAAAGATATCTATCATTGTACCATTATACATGTCAGCTGTCATTCAAGTGCCTTATTATCATAAACTTTTCTGTTGTGTGCAGTTTTTCTGTAACTGGAATGGTTTGAAGGTATGCAGCAACACACACACCTCATGTATGTATGTACTGTATGTATTTATAGATTAACATGAGTCATTTTTTTAGTACGGTTGCCCTTTAAAATCTGTTCTTAATAAATTTAAAAATGCAACTAAAACAACTTTAAGAAAAAATCTAGAAATGAGGAAGCTTTCAAACTAACCTTTTCCAAGAATGGCGTGTAATGACAGCCATTCCAAATCCAGCTAGGTAGCCAAGCAGTGGGAAAATAATGCCTATTATTAAAACGGAAATGTCTGTGTTCCAGGACCCTTTATATAAAACCGAGCTGGCCACCCCTACAACAAGAATGAGAAGCCCTCCAATGATCGATCCCACCTAAGAAGAGAGAGAGTTGTCAGTATCAAGTGCAATCAATTTGGAATGCTGCCCCTTATATTGAGAGCAAAAACAATGAGGAACTGCGATTGTGTTAAGCCCTTAAGGACACACAAAATCCATCTGCAATATTTTTCCAGTGAACTAGGAATGACAACTTGTTTGATATGCTCATTGTACTGTTGTCCTAACTGAATGCAAATATGTTAATTTACAATAATTTCAACAGATTGATATTAGTTTTATCTCGACTCTACTGTACCCAGAGTGGTTAAGTTTAAAATCACTGGGTCAATTGAAATGTGTACCTTAGAAATTATTTTTGCTTGTTTTTCCCACTTGTAGTTAATGAAAACTCCGACTGCAACAGGAATAATTAGACTTAGAAGTGCCAAACCTAAAAAACAAAAAGAGCAAATTCATTCTTCAACATAGACCTTGCAGAATTTAGCCCTTTCACTAATAAAAAGAAATATTACAGATATAATAAACTAAGAAATTAGCAATTTTCAAAAACTGGCTATCCAGGAGAACTCTGGTACAACTGTCATTAAATGAGTGTAAACAAAGATATTATTCACAGGAAGCCTTGCTTTGTAATGTGTTGCTTTTTGCATTTGCTAGAGCAGATATGTGTCATTATGATTACAATCACAGGACTGCATTTATTGGTGGGTAGATAAAAGATAGCTGGACATCTTCTTCCTCCATGTGTCAATAGGAATGCGAAAAGGACAGGGTCAGAAACCAGGAGACATCACATCTCTAAAGATTATAGATTAAGGTACTAAATAATCTATATTCTACTTCTACTGTTAAGTAAATTGAATTAAGCATTCTATTAACCTTGGAGGAATGTTATGATAGAATCTTTCTATCATTGTTATAAAACAATTAATATTCAAAATCATATGATGTGTAGCTAAAGCTCCCATGGCAAAAGGATTTATGAGATATATGTTAAAATGTTGTGGAATAGCAACTTCAATCTTTTGTATATTGAGATTATTTTTAATCTATTCAGTTACTCCCTTTTCTAGCCTCCAGTGGAGATAGGAATGTAATTCCTGGAATCTCAATGATGAAAAAGAACAGACCAGGTAGATTAAGTCTACTCAATTCAAGCACAATTAAAGACAAACTTTCAGACATTTTTATATAGACATTGCTTTTTATTCCAGCATTTCAGTTTAATGGTAAAATTCATTTTTTTCTGATTTTTTTTTTTTTAGATAATATTGTTTCATATAAACAATGTTTTGCATCCTTCAAAGGTATGTAAAGGTTTCTGTGTAAGATATTTTCTGTTGGTAATAAATAAATAAAAAGTATACAGTATCTGAGTGAAATGCTCTAATTCCTCAGAACATCTATGGCATAGACCCATTTATAGACTCTGCGCCTTGTTAAAAAAAAATATTTCCTGACTTTAAAGGGAGGATAAAGTTAAAAACCAACACCTCCCTAATGTACCCATGGTGAGTACCTAAAATGCCAGGTCTTATTTCTGCCATAAGATTATGCAGGACACTTACAGAAAGTCACAGTCCTCTTTATTAAGGAGGTATCTTGCCAACCTAAAGAAAGTGAGTCCTATCATATTTAGAACACCCTCTGGCTTGAAGGCAAAGATGTAAGATATGAGAGGACCAGGATCTCACACGAGGAACTAGTGTTTACTCTGCTTTTGTATGGTACATTAAATAGGAGGTGGAGAAAATAGGTACAGGCCTATATTTTGCTTCACTTTGGTTGGATTCGGCAAGAATCAGCTGTAATTTAAAGACACAGTAAAGACACAGTACAGTATTTTGCTAACTCACATTTTTGATGCTGCCATAACATTTATCCATGGTTGTAGTATAGGACTAACAATTAAAATATCATGAGTCTTATCATAAAATACAGATCACCCAGTATGAACCACAGTACTGTAATTAACAATAATGTGGGTTTTATAAATAGGCCCCTTAGAAATATATATAAAGGCAAAGTAAGTTTACATTCGGGATTTGGGGAAATAGACCTAGCGAGATCTAGGTAATAGGACATTTTTGTAGCAAAAAAAAACGGCTATTGCCCTTGTACAAGGGCATTAGCCGTTTTTTTTTGCTACAAAAATGTTAAACAATGTGTGCACAGAACAGCAGCACGAGGGAGGGAGGAGGAGGGAACCCAGAAACCACCATGTAGGGTGTCATTTAACACTACAAAGGGGGCTCAGCATTGGGGCAAATTTCAGTTTGGGGAGTGGACATGCCCTTTAATTCTCAATATAGAAATTAAATATAAAATGTATGACAAAATAAATACATAAAAATGTGCTCTACTAAAAACATATAAATGTATTACCTATGTTGTAGTATGGTATTTTTATGCTTTTCGCCATTTCCCAAGAGTGTGTGTAGAGGTACAGGCATAAGGGCATCATTCCCAAAGCTAAAATGGTGGAACATGATGTCATACTGAGGCTATAAAAGAACCAAATGCACCTTTTATTGGTAAATATTTACAAACATTTTAGATAATGTTAAAGTCAAAACTTAGTTGTAAATGTTCCATATAGACCTTTTCAACCTTTTTTGGAATGTAAAATGTGCATCGAATAAAGTTTAGGATTCGTTTTCTGAGTTTTAATTAAAAGATGAGATATTATAAACTATAGGGCTTATTATGAAAGTTGCAAATCTGGGTAAATTGTGATTGGATCTTTACTGATAGTGACTTTAATGCCAGCTATGTGAAGCCACAATATTCAATTGCAGGAAAACTCTGTGTTTCTCATTCTCCTTTGTGCTAAGCCGCATGTTTGATATGTATAATTTTCCTTTATTGACTTTCTAAAACACTGCCTGATCTCAAGAACATTCTGGTTCTGATGTGAACCAATCAAGCTCCACAAGGGCTCAAAAGGCATCGGCATATAACATCAATGTGTTAGGGAAATAGTTACACATAGGTTACACCAGGTGTCAACTCCCTTTCGGCCACCTCTCCGACAAATATTCAATACTTCAAATGAAAAAAGTAGGTTTGTCCAGTCGTTAGTTTGTTCCAAGGGGTAATACCATTTTATTAGTGTAGAAACACACATAGCGACAGTGGATGACTAGCGAAACGTTTTTAAAGAACTAAGCTTCAAGTCCAGTCGATCTAATTGAATACAACAGATATACCATAACCTGGATGAACGAGAACCTTCACAAGCACACATAAAAACATTAATATCAAGCCAATGTTTGTGGGTACCGTTGATGGGCATTTCATCAATTTGGTTGCACCTTGCAGGTTGATTGTCAGATATCTCTTTAGTGCCAAGGCACATTCGTTTGTAAATTTGATAAACTAAAACCAAAATTGAAAACACTGAGTTATATAATTATAATTATTGCATATTATGATAATTGTTTGTAAAAATATATGGTACGTTTTAATGGAAATTAAATGACATCTGCCAACATCCAAGGATTTTTTCCCTAAAGCTGGGTACACACAATGAGATATTTCGGTCCGATCGACCGGTAGTTCAGGTATCGGTCGACCGGACCGAAATTATCGCATCCGAATGCGGCCATGTCCGACCGACAGTTCGTCCAAATCGGACGAAAGGACGATCGGACATGGTGGAAAACCTTGTCTGACCGCCGATCGGTTGCGGGTACTGTCGAACGCGGCTGCTTTTGCCGCAACCGACAGTCCTTCTCCTGGCCGATTGGTCGAAAGTATCGAACGGTCGGTCAGGAGGACCGTGTACCTAGCTTTAAATTACATCTTTGATATGCATATAACAAGTGATGGTAAAATTAAGGGTAGTTTGCCACCTTTTAAACAAGCCCAGTACTTCTCTGAGTGCATCTTGTTAGAAGATATGGTGGTTAAAATGTTAATGTTTCTGCTGCTGTTTATCTGATAACCAGGTGGAAGACCTGCTGATTTGTTGATACCACAATGCATAGTAATTAGTGCACACCCCTTCAAACAATCTTATAGTTCAGTATTTGATGCTACTGTTGTAATTTACAGCACATATGTAAATTAGGACTGCAGGATAAATATATGCCCATGGAAAAATTAATCTCTAGTTAAATATGCAAGGAGAAGAAGGTGCATAGAGAGTTCAGTATTAGAAGCAGGAAAATTAAACATTTCAACACCATATCTTTGCACAGGACGCGTGGCTTGTTTGAAGGAAAATCAATGACCTTTTAATAACTGACCACAACTCGGCTTTTACTATACATTCTAAACATACATACAATTTTTTTTGTCCAAAACGGCAAAGAGAATGCATTTTTGCAGCCCAAAAGATAGATTTTTTTTTTTTTTTAAATGCCTTTTGCAGAAGCAGACCTAGGGCTCATTCACACTAGACACGATTTCTCCGTTTTCTAACAGAAATATGTGTTGCCGTACATTTTTTTTTAACGGATCAGTTTGACCAGGTCCATTTAAAAAAAGCATAGCTATACACACCATATATGTCAGAAAACAGACCCTTTTTCAGCACCACTAGCACGGCCACCTCCACTATAAAGTGTTTACAGCAGACCAAAAGATACATGGCAATAATGGTCAGTAGGCTGGAAATTTTGTATGTGTGTACCCAGCCTGAAGCTTTTTGCACATAGCCATATTAGGTACATCAATCAGTTTGGACATGAAACACTGATAAATTCAGAAACAGATAAAAAGGCATGTGGGACTGTGTTTGTACTAGAGTCTAGTTATTAGTTGGTGGCTCAGCTGCTGATTGCTCATAGTACTATATAAAAAATGTTCAAAATATATATATATTGGTTGAGTTGAAGGTTCAGATTAATGCGGTTTATGTCTTATAGGATTATGCAGAGAGTTATGCTAGCCATACAATATAGGCATTGATAGATTTTGATCATAGAATCAATTAGGTGTCTATAGCCAGACTTACCTTCCTGTGGGTTTTACCTCCCAACGTTCCTGTGATGTTCCCATCCTTGCCCATTTGTTTGTAATTGAAAGTCGCACTTGGCCTGAAGCCAGTTAAACATTACAAGAATGATGGGAGGTAAAAAATTATAGTGTATGGGCATTCAATATTGAAATAACATCAGAATACTGTACAAAATGACTAATATTCCATGGCACACTGTTCTTTGACGAAATATCGCCTGTCACTTTGGTAAGATTACATTGCTGTTCCTATACAGAAAGAAAAAATGGGCCCTTTTCAAGGAAGTTTCGTTTTTGGTAATTATTTTTCAAAAAATTATGTACTAACCCCAGACATCAATTAGTCAATACCGGTATTTTATTTACACACATTCACCGGATAATAATATTGTGTTTTCATTTTGTAATCTTACCAGCCACTAACAAACATTCCAAATGAGCTGAAACGATCCATATATCAAAGGGAAGGTGAACATGTGGACAAGCTGTTGAGGAGGAAAGGACAGCTTGAAAACAGTGGAACACATCTGCACATTTTGGGCTCCAGTTCCAAAGCAATTGTCCTGCATCTAGGGAAAAAATGAGTCTTAAAAAACTGCACTATAAAGAGCAGTCTGTGAAAATGACATTTATAGAACTTGTTCATATTGTACCATTCTACAGATTATATTTTTTAAGGTCTGTTGTCAATTACCATATATACTCGAGTATAAGTCGAATTTTTCAGGCTTTAAAATTAGCCTGAAAACTAACCTCGACTATACTCGGGTCAAATCCTAATTTAGATCCAAATTCTGCAATTGCGGATAGTAACCAGTAGGTGGTGCTGTGTAATCTGCATAGAAAGTTATGAGCTGATCTGCCTTTATATTCCTGCTTCCTGTAGTCTGGCTGCTGGACTCACTCAGCACTGTCACTGCTCATCTGTAAATCTGATTGGTCTCCTCAGTTTGGGGCAAAAAACAGCTGCTAGTTCAGTGCAAATGACAGCTTGAATCTACAACTCTCAGGTGACAATTTTTAACTATTGGGGTCAGAGAGTCCTTTTCTATATGGAGTCAGAGGGCCATTTACTATATGGGGGTCAGAGGGCCTTTACTATATGGGGTCAGAGGGTTCTTTACTATATGGGGGTCAGGAGAATTGTAAATGATGGTAAGCTTAATTAAAGGTTTACTGAACCTTGCCACTCCACATTGTTAGAAAACTGAAACTCCCAGCAACAAAGCATGCTGGGGAGTTGTAGTTTCCAAACATCTGGAGTGCCAAGGAATTGGGGGTTACAGGTACTGGATTTGGCTATACTGTATAGGATTCATGTATGGGAATTCTGCTGTCCATTTAAAGGGTAACTAAAGCCTAAAAACAACACAGAATCAGAAGGCAGTAGTGGTCATAATTTCTACCATCGACTCGGTCAATCAGTTTTTACAAATTTTTCAGGTAAAAATAGGTACCTCGACTTATACTCAGATTGACTTATACTCGAGTATATACGGTATATCTGAAAAAATGACAGACCTTTCCTTCTATGAAAACATTAAAACATTGGGGGTCTGGGGGACATGTGTGTGGGGGAGAGCCTATTTTTTATGGGACAATTACACGTGTTCATTGCAAAGGGACATTGTACAGGGACAACAGCTATGTATGAAAATCAAAAAGAATATATTACACACTGCACATGGGAAACATATAAACAAATCTTAATATGAGAGGTCTAACCTTTTTAGCTCCTATACAGCTAGGAGCTTTACACAGGCATTTATTACATCCCATTATATTCCATAGGCTTCCCATCTTTCCCTAAGGATATATTGTAAGCAGCTCCCTGACACACCCAAAAAAATTGCACTTTCTATTTCACAAGATCATACGCCCTCAATCGCACATAACGAGTGTGTTCGTAGTCTAGAGAATCTATATAATTTGTTTGCTTTGTATATAAAGGGCATGTTAACCCTAAAACAAAAAAAAAATTATCACTTACGTGCCCCCCCCTGACCAAACTGATATTTTGCACTTACATGCATTACTAACCATATATTAAGGATGATTATTGTCCCAATTCTGGCAAAGATGGTCCCTCCCCTTCATGCAGTGAATCATCATGTTGTGACTGTGGACATCTCAGCCAATGATTGACTGTGTCTCGCTCTGCACAGCTCAAGCATATGAAAGTCTCTGGACAGTAGGGAGGAGGCAGATACCTTTGCAAAAAATATAATCTATCATTAAATATCTGGTAACAAATTCACATAAACTGGGAAAAATAGCAGTTGGGTTTGATATCAGATATAACTAACAAGTCATTTTTTGGTTTAAGGGTGGACATGCCCTTTAAGTACACATATCAGAAATTATCTTCTTATACAGTCAGTCTAATTTTTTTTCTTTTTGGGGGTGCACGTTAGGGTACTCACAGAAGTTTTGCAGGGAGGGCTGCATTGCATGACTTTTGAAAAAGGGAGAAGCAGTCTGCTTTTAATTTCTGTTAAAAGTTTAGATGACGATTTCCTATTGAGAAAAGGCTATATTTACTATATAAATACTATAAAATAACCTACAATGATCAAAATGTTATGTCCCTTCCAAATAAATGTCAGAACATCTTTTACACCAAACATCCAGTCTGTCCACGTTAATACATTTAAACAAGGGGGGGAGCCTGGCTGTGTTTCTCGGAGGAGTGTGTTGAGTTCTGTGCCAGGTGGACAGATTTTTTACAAAAGTGTTAATGCTCCCCAATCAAAAAGAAGAAAAAAAGGCAAATCCACAACAACTCCCAATCTCCAGAAAAGAACTAGACGAGCTATATAAGGACTTGGATAAAAATAATGAAAAACACCACCACAGTGATGGAATTTAGTAGGAGGCCGCAACTGGGGGGAGAATGTAGCTGACTTGTAGGCCACTAATGGCCACATGGCCAAATATTTATTCAATCTGAAGCAGATATCACAGAATAATGCTCCCAATTACAAGCCCTGCAAGATGCCCAAAGGACATGGGCAATAGTGACCGTAGGCAGAATGTGCACCTACAAGGTATCCCAGAAGAAATCAAAGACCTTATACCCTACTTGAAGCATTTATTCCACTGCATAGCACCTACACTCAACATGATGGATAGACACATAGGGCACTACGACAACATTCGGGTCGAGTCATGGCGAGCCCTTAGGGATATTGTTCCATTACTAACGGAATACAAAAATATTAAGAGCTGCGAGGGCTCTCCCGTGAGGAGAGCACTGAGACCCTTATTGGATGTGCTAAAGAAGCAGAGGTATAGATGGGGAATCCCATTCTGTTTGTCCGCGATAATGGTAGACTCTTCAATTACCTCTTGGAAGAGGCCCCTAACCTTGTCAAGGCCATGGGAATATAGGGGGCCCTACCTAATACAGATACAGACCTAGCCACTTACTACTAGATACAAAAATAAACTGTGTAATCACTGAACATGGTATGAATTTTATAGTGTATTATCTATCCCGATTAATCTAGGACACAGATATTTGGAACAACTCCCAATAGAACTGTGTACACATGCAGAGCCAATCTTAACAAGGGATGACCCAGAAATCAGATGAATAATCAGATTACACAATGCGAAGGGGTTGAATGCCCCTGTTAAACCTATTAATATTTTTAAAAAGAGAAGCATTGCAACAGTATGCCCCAAGAAGCTCACTTCACTAAGGGGAACCCAAATCTGGGGTAAGCATTATACATCACACTATTCATCTCTGCTGCAGCAAAAAAAAAAGATAGTAGCTACACCTATACATAACGCTGACATTTCACACCAGATTCCTGATTTAGATGCGGCAATGGGGACTTTAACAGGAAAATGATCCAATATGAGAATCATTATTGTAAATGTCTATCTGCCCAGCCAAAACGAAAGAAAGTGTTCTTTAATACCTTAGAAAATACATTTTTAACCAAAGATACTGGGAAATTGATTGTTTTAGGTGACTTGGATAGTGGTCTAGATAGGTCCAAGCCTTCCTCCAGTGGCTCCCCTACTTCCTCTCCAAAGCCACTGAGGGGCTTTCTCCATACTTTAATCTATGGAATACCAGGCATATACGTCATCCCTGAGACTGAAAATATTATCTCTTCTTGCACTTACACCAAATCTACACCAGGAAAGACTATTAGGGCCATGCACCAAGCGAAGCACGCCTCTGTTCTGGGGTTTAAGTCCTGATGTTATATCGGTTAGCCGACTTAAACTCCTTTATTGCAGCGGCTGCGTGGCTAACACGGAAGTAATATACAATGTTATATGCCGAAAGCAGCATTCTATTGCAGCACTATAACACAAGCAAATACCAATAGATTCTGCCACTTAGCAATACACCAAGAACCACTACGGCATATAACATGGTCTGCGACTTTGCAACGGGTGGCTCTCAGTGCATCGACCTGTATATATTTATCACAGCACAACTGATTCTGTTCTTAAATGTACCCACAGGTATCTTCTGAAAGCAAACATTATAGTAATACCAAAAGAAGGAAAAGACACTCTGAGTTGTGGTAATTACAGGCCTACATTACTAATTAATAACAATATGAATCTATTCACAAAGATATTAGCAAACTGGCTAGTTGAAGTACTGCCAAAATTGGTTCATCTGGACCAATCATGCTTTGTGCCATGGAGACAAATGACGTACACTTTCAAGTTATTGTACAGACACAGAGAAGGCTTTGATGGGAATGACTTTTATGAAAGCTTTACATAATTTGTACTCCCAACCAGTTGCAAACATTTCGAATATGGGATTTACTTCTGAAACTATAGCTATGCACAATGGAAAGCGTCAGTGTTGTCCGCTCGATTCCCTCAGCCGTTGGTCGTGGATCATTGTCTGACCGGCTGGGCGGGTCTTCAAACGAGCGGACATTGTGGCGAGAAAGTGCCCATACACAGTAAAAAACTAAATCTTTGCAACACTGGAGGTGAGAGACACATTATGGCTATTTTCATAATTTATATATTTATGTACTGAGCTATAATGTATTTATCCCCCCTTATATGACTTTTTTGACTTTATTGTATTTTATACTGTACAGCACTTATAAATGTGGCGCTTATAAATAAACTATACATACAAACAATATGAAGATAGCCTTATCACACTGTGGACCAAACCCATATCTTATGCTAGGTACACACTCCTGAAAAAGCCCCAATATGACAGTATCTTTCCCAAATGAGCCTGCGGCCACTGAATGTTCCCGTCGGAACTGAATAGCTAAGATATATATAAACAAATCAATATGGATAATCCATTTTAACAGCCCAAGAATCAAAAGTTTTATGGTTAAAAATGATGCTAGTTTTGCTTAACCAATCAAATCTTATTTAACATTTGAGAGCTTACATCTGATTGGTTGGGGCAAAATTAGCACCATTTTTATATATTGAATAACCCTGTATGTCTGTTATCTCTCAGCGATTTATAAGATGGTAAATAATTTAGACATTCTCCAAGCATGTTATTTATGACTAGATGGGAGAAATGGCTTGGGGAGGTTCTGGAGGATATCAAGTGGGAGGAATGGGGGACCCATGTCTGGCCTCTTTGCATGCTGCCAGCACACTTTCTGCAACATTTAAAAGAATCAAGAAAGACAACAGAAAAGGGGGAGGGAGAAAGAGATGTGTAAGTACAGTCCATGGTGAGGCTGCTCAGACACTACAAGAAGGCAGTGAGTAAAGGAGGTGGGGCAGTTAGGAGTACTCACTAAACATTAAAAATGTAATGACAAAGCAAGTGCAGAAAATGTGTGAGTTCCAGCATTTTACTTGTCTCACGTTGTAGTTTCAGATAATGAAAAGTTGTCAGTGAGTATAGTGACCCTTAATTTACCAGATCTGTGCTGCCACCAGATAGTTAATTGCCTCCCTTGGAAACAATAAGCACCTAATAAATAAGATATGGTGAATGTGTGAAAACAAAATCCACCTGATAGGCTCATATGCAATATGATCACATTTTGAGCCATTGGATATATGGAATGGTAGGAGAGGAGAGACATACCCCTGGAGTAATAGCCACATACTAACCAAACAGAATAATCCAAAACAACTACACTGAGAAAAGTGTCCCAATCCTCCCTTTACATGCAGAACACAGAATAAGGCCAATAGAGTCAGAAATGTAAATGTAGTCCATAGAAAAAAAATACCTTGATTTTGATTCACAATAATAATGAAAAAAATACACATCTTACTCTTTGTTCTTGCCTCCTGAAATGTATCAAAGAACAGAAGGTAAGGCATATATACCTCCTATTCACTTTTTCAGTGAACTATTCCTTTAAAAGATATCTATCATTGTACCATTATACAATGTCAGCTGTCATTCAAGTGCCTTATTATTCATAAACTTTTCTGTTGTGTGCAGTTTTTCTGTAACTGGAATGGTTTGAAGGTATGCAGCAAACAACACACCTCATGTATGTATGTACTGTATGTATTTATAGATTAACATGAGTCATTTTTTTAGTACGGTTGCCCTTTAAAATCTGTTCTTAATAAATTTAAAAATGCAACTAAAACAACTTTAAGAAAAAATCTAGAAATGAGGAAGCTTTCAAACTAACCTTTTCCAAGAATGGCGTGTAATGACAGCCTTCCAAATCCAGCTAGGTAGCCAAGCAGTGGGAAAATAATGCCTATTATTAAAACGGAAATGTCTGTGTTCCAGGACCCTTTATATAAAACCGAGCTGGCCACCCCTACAACAAGAATGAGAAGCCCTCCAATGATCGATCCCACCTAAGAAGAGAGAGAGTGTGTCAGTATCAAGTGCAATCAATTTGGAATGCTGCCCCTTATATTGAGAGCAAAAACAATGAGGAACTGCGTTGTGTTAAGCCCTTAAGGACACACAAAATCCATCTGCAATATTTTTCCAGTGAACTAGGAATGACAACTTGTTTGATATGCTCATTGTACTGTTGTCCTAAATGAATGCAAATATGTTAATTTACAATAATTTCAACAAGATTGATATTAGTTTTATCTCGACTCTACTGTACCCGAGTGGTTAAGTTTAAAATCACTGGGTCAAATGAAATGTGTTACCTTAGAAATTATTTTTGCTTGTTTTTCCACTTGTAGTTAATGAAAACTCCGACTGCAACAGGAATAATTAGACTTAGAAGTGCCAAACCTAAAAAACAAAAAGAGCAAATTCATTCTTCAACATAGACCTTGCAGAATTTAGCCCTTTCACATAAAAAGAAATATTACAGATATAATAAACTAAGAAATTAGCAATTTTCAAAAACTGGCTATCCAGGAGAACTCTGGTACAACTGTCATTAAATGAGTGTAAACAAAGATATTATTCACAGGAAGCCTGCTTGTAATGTGTTGCTTTTTGCATTTGCTAGAGCAGATATGTGTCATTATGATTACAATCACAGGACTGCATTTATTGGTGGGTAGATAAAAGATAGCTGGACATCTTCTTCCTCCATGTGTCAATAGGAATGCGAAAAGGACAGGGTCAGAAACCAGGAGACATCACATCTCTAAAGATTATAGATTAAGGTACTAAATAATCTATATTCTACTTCTACTGTTAAGTAAATTGAATTAAGCATTCTATTAACCTTGGAGGAATGTATGATAGAATCTTTCTATCATTGTTATAAAAACAATTATTTCAAAATCATATGATGTGTAGCTAAAGCTCCCATGGCAAAAGGATTTATGAGATATATGTTAAAATGTGTGGAATAGCAACTTCAATCTTTTGTATATTGAGTTATTTTTAATCTATTCAGTTACTCCCTTTTCTAGCCTCCAGTGGAGATAGGAATGTAATTCCTGGAATCTCAATGATGAAAAAGAACAGACCAGGTAGATTAAGTCTACTCAATTCAAGCACAATTAAAGACAACTTTCAGACATTTTTATATAGACATTGCTTTTTATTCCAGCATTTCAGTTTAATGGTAAAATTCATTTTTTCTGATTTTTTTTTTTTAGATAATATTGTTTCATATAAACAATGTTTTGCATCCTTCAAAGGTATGTAAAGGTTTCTGTGTAAGATATTTTCTGTTGGTAATAAATAAATAAAAATACAGTATCTGAGTGAAATGCTCTAATTCCTCAGAACATCTATGGCATAGACCCATTTATAGACTCTGCGCCTTGTTAAAAAAAAATATTTCCTGACTTTAAAGGGAGGATAAAGTTAAAAACCAACACCTCCCTAATGTACCCATGGTGAGTACCTAAAATGCCAGGTCTTATTTCTGCCATAAGATTTGCAGGACACTTACAGAAAGTCACAGTCCTCTTTATTAAGGAGGTATCTTACACTAAAGAAAGTGAGTCCTATCATATTAGAAACACCCTCTGGCTTGAAGGCAAAGATGTAAGATATGAGAGGACCAGGATCTCACACGAGGAACTAGTGTTTACTCTGCTTTTGTATGGTACATTAAATAGGAGGTGGAGAAAATAGGTACAGGCCTATATTTTGCTTCACTTTGGTTGGATTCGGCAAGAATCAGCTGTAATTTAAAGACACAGTAAAGACACAGTACAGTATTTTGCTAACTCACATTTTTGATGCTGCCATAACATTTATCCATGGTTGTAGTATAGGACTAACAATTAAAATATCATGAGTCTTATCATAAAATACAGATCACCCAGTATGAACCACAGTACTGTAATTAAAAATAATGGGGGTTTATAAATAAGGCCCCTTAGAAATATATATAAAGGCAAAGTAAGTTACATTCGGGATTTGGGGAAATAGACCTAGCGAGATCTAGGTAATAGGACATTTTTGTAGCAAAAAAAAACGGCTATTGCCCTTGACAAGGGCATTAGCCGTTTTTTTTTGCTACAAAAATGTTAAACAATGTGTGCACAGAACAGCAGCACGAGGGAGGGAGGAGGAGGGAACCCAGAAACCACCTGTAGGGTGTCATTAACACTACAAAGGGGGCTCAGCATTGGGGCAAATTTCAGTTTGGGGAGTGGACATGCCCTTTAATTCTCAATATAGAAATTAAATATAAAATGTATGACAAAATAAATACATAAAAATGTGCTCTACTAAAAACATATAAATGTATTACCTATGTTGTAGTATGGTATTTTTATGCTTTTCGCCATTTCCCAAGAGTGTGTGTAGAGGTACAGGCATAAGGGCATCATTCCAAAGCTAAAATGGTGGAACATGATGTCATACTGAGGCTATAAAAGAACCAAATGCACCTTTTATTGGTAAATATTTACAAAACTTTTAGATAATGTTAAAGTCAAAACTTAGTTGTAAATGTTCCATATAGACCTTTCAACCTTTTTGGAATGTAAAATGTGCATCGAATAAAGTTTAGGATTCGTTTTCTGAGTTTTAATTAAAGATGAGATATTATAAACTATAGGGCTTATTATGAAAGTTGCAAATCTGGGTAAATTGTGATTGGATCTTTACTGATAGTGACTTTAATGCCAGCTATGTGAAGCCACCAATATTCAATTGCAGGAAAACTCTGTGTTTCTATTCTCCTGTGCTAAGCCGCATGTTTGAATGTATAATTTTCCTTTATTGACTTTCTAAAACACTGCCTGATCTCAAGAACATTCTGGTTCTGATGTGAACCAATCAAGCTCCACAAGGGCTCAAAAGGCATCGGCATATAACATCAATGTGTTAGGGAAATAGTTACACATAGGTTACACCAGGTGTCAACTCCCTTTCGGCCACCTCTCCGACAAATATTCAATACTTCAAATGAAAAAAGTAGGTTTGTCCAGTCGTTAGTTTGTTCCAAGGGGTAATACCATTTTATTAGTGTAGAAACACACATAGCGACAGTGGATGACTAGCGAAACGTTTTTAAAGAACTAAGCTTCAAGTCCAGTCGATCTAATTGAATACAACAGATATACCATAAAACCTGGATGAACGAGAACCTTCACAAGCACACATAAAAACATTAATAAAATGGGATTACCCATAGGAACAAACTAACGACTGGACACCCTACTTTTTTCATTTGATATATCAAGGTGTCAGGAAAGTCCTAAATGCAAGGTGCTGACTACCCCTTTTTCATAATGCAATCAACACCTTGTATTCAGGATGTTCCTGACATCTTGCTGTAATATGCTGATCTAACGGAACACAACAGTCATATTTAAGTAATATGTAAACTGATAAACTACAATGCATTCAGATTGCAGGGTTAGCAAATACTTTAGGCTCGGTAAACACAAACTCATAATTCGGCCCAATAGATCACACAGTGACATTTCTGTGATGAAAAAGAATTTACCAGCCAAACGATTATTTGTGACTGATTTTTCAGCAAAATCATATTCAAAACACTTCCAATTATATTTCGAAAAAGCATATTATAAAATATCTTATTTACAATGATGCAGCTGAAATAAAAATGCTTTAAATAATAAAGAATTGTTCATGGACTTTTTATGATCTCCAATAAATTGTAATACACGCAAATGTTTCTAATGTATAAATCCAAAATCATTTCAAACAATTGTTCTTCACCCTCCAAATAACATGAAATGAAAATGAAATGTCAGTGTTTTCTCCCCACTCTCTTTTGTCTTCATTACAAATTACTAAGTGTTAGGCCCTTAACTACTAGGGGCCATAATTATAAAGGCACAGTATTGCAAAAAAGCGAAAACAATCGTAATCAGGGTTGTGAAATTCCATTAGTGTTTGTACAATTATGATTCCCTATACAATACCATTGCAGTATACTACTGCATGGTATTGTACGGTCGAACGATTGTATATGTACTTTTACGAAAACCTGCTGTATCAGAACTTTCAGATAACTTGGGTTTTTTAAATATTGCCCTTGATCCCTAACCCTAGCTTGTAATAGTTGACAAACGTGAACTAAATAAGAGCATAACTTTTCCCGTGTATTCTTTCAGCTCAAATAGCTTGATATAATACCACTCGCTTAAACAAGCCTCTGCTTGCCGGGAAGCTTGTAGCGCCTCACTTGTATTGGTTGCCGCTGGACATAGAGTGCGGGGTTATCTGAGCTGAGGCGGAGAATACACAAGGAAAGTGTAACACACAGACAGGGCACAACCATCCCAGAATTGGAGTCAGGGACAGAGCCAATGGTCAGTAACAGAAGATCAGTCAGCGAGGCAAGGTACAGAAGGGTAGAGCAGGGGCAAAGTCAGGGTCAGGCGGCAAACAGTCATAATGGATAGACAGGCAGGAATCAGTAACAGGAAAAACTAGACAAAGATCACCCCTAGAGCAATGGTAAACCACAGGCTATATCAGGGAATGAGACCAGGGAGAGCCACACCCTAAAAAGGGATTCATGACCAATCAGAATTCTACAGACAGGGTAAGAGAGAATCAGATAAGCAGCCCAGATTTGAATCTGCAGCGAAAACCCCCATAACCAATAAAAATAGAGCCAAGCAACCGTTTCCGGCAATGAACATTTCCGGAAACAACCATTTCTGGAAACTAATGAGTGCTCCTGAAAATAGCTGATTGAAACCCAGAAGTCTCTCCTATTCATTGCTATTAGTAGATTAGCTGCAAGTTTCTGTAACATTGTTTGTACTGGTGCCCTAAACCACAGAGCACAGTAAAGTCACAGCCTCACCAGAGATCTATAAAGAGCCAAAATAATGATTTCCTGATGCTGCTTTTTGTCAAATGTGCTATTTTTATTAGCTTTGGCTAGTACTGATTAGAAACATACAGGGAGATTCAATAAAAGTTCTTATTGTTTAAAATGGTGCTAATTTTGCCCCAAACAATCAGAACATATTTAACATTTGAAAGCTAAGATCTGATTGGTTGTGGCAAAACTAGCACCATTTTAACCGATAAGAACTTTTATTGAATAACCCTGATAATGTTTAGAAGTGCTGTGGTACAGGAGACCTGTTGCACCACGATTCACAACCAATTGGCATCATTGCAAGCAGGGGTAGTTCCCAGACATAAGCAGTTCTTGCTCAGTAGTGCAGCTATCTTTTCTCTCTCTCTCTGTCTATTACTGGGAGGTGATGTGATGTGTTTATGGTGCTTTCCATTCACTTTAAGTGCAAACGTGGTGTGCATTTTAAGAGCATTGTAATATTTACATTTACTGCATGATCACATTTAAAAACAGACATTCCAATAAAAAAAACTGCATGAAATGCATGAAAAACAAATAAAAATATTGCAAAACAATTAGATTTTCTATCAACTTTAACACTTTTATATATAAAATGAGGTACATACCTGAGATCCATGTCTCCATCTATCCAAAAAGTGATGATATTGGAGATCAAACCTCCAGGGCAGCATCCCATGATTAGGATAGCAATAGCTTGAGGTGGTGCTACAGAAAAAGTTATGGATAAGAGATAGGCTATTAAAGGCATCAGCCCAAACTGGCAAATAAGTCCTATAAAAATCCCCCATGGTCTTCTTAAATGATCCCAGAGTTTGTTAAGTTCCATAGTACAACCAAGTGACAACACAACCAAACCCATCATGATAGCCAATAAAGTACTAAACACCACTGAACTGGTTCCATGGTTTTCTGAATCAATGCTAGTATCATTAGAACATGTCAGGTTAGAGCAGTTGCTGGACATTTTGGTCAAAGAACTAACACACACTGACACAGGAAGCACAACACACAGAAAACAGTTACAGCAGAATGCAGACTCACGGTTTAAACTTAATCCTCTTCTGATTGCTTCACCAGCTTAGGGGAGACTGTGATTGAACAATAGCACCTTCAAGTGGCTTAGAAAACCTGATACAGATTACACAAAGAGCGGTTTGTTCAAATAACCAATAAGTTTAATCAGCTGATTTAGTTCAAATACCATTATTATTATTATAGCAATTGGCACTGCATAGAAAAAGACTTTTTCTTTACTCAAGTACAATATTTGAGAAGTTTTCATGTTGACTTTTTTTTTTGTTTTATAATTATATCATTTTCTCTCTAGAAACAGGATGTACAAACTGCTACAATTGTAGTTTGCAAACATCTGGAGAGCAGCAGGTTGGAGAACATCCCTGATGAAGATTTCTTTGCAAAGAAAAGAATGTTTAAAAAATGGGGCTTATTTAATAAGTTTATAAAAGTGTTCTAAATCTGAAACAACTAATCAGATACTGTCAAATGTTTTCTATAAGCCTCCATACACAGCATCAATATTCTGATCTATTAGAAGTATTGATGTGATTATAGAGACCACTATTCAGATAGACTGATCAGTAATATCGATTGGTCCTTAAAAAAAAAAACCTGATCGGACTAGATGGAAAATTTTCCATAGAATTCTTCCTTAGAATTCTAAAGAACATCGCCGGCAAAAGGTGGGTATTTGACAGGTTCTAATGATCGGATTTTCAATCATTTTGGACTATCGCAAATCCGATGGGAAAAAATTTGGACCGTGTATGGCTGCCTTAACTGTAGTAGACCAGCAAAATGAAACACTTGATTTGGGTGAGAATTACCAGTACAGGCACATTTTTTAACCTCTTATTATATAAGCCCCAATTTATTTAAAGGGGAACAAATAATTATATGCCCTGCATTATGTACAGCCTTATTCTTCAGGATGTTAAAAATATATTAAAAGAATAGTCAAATATCCAGTGGAACATCAGTACTACCAGTCCTGCTTCGATCAAATTATTGGTGAGAATAAGGTGGCCCGCATGTGTATGCCAGTTCCCTTAGTGGCATACTTTGATACATTGAGTGTTAAAATATATAATGTTACAAAGAATAACACATTGATCCCAGGCAATAAAATGAAAGGAGCGAGATACTGCAAATATCATATTTTTAGGAGGTGAAGTAAAATTGAGCATATCAACTTTTTAAAAAAGTAGTTAAAATTAAAAGTACCTGGGGCAGGGCTTCCTCCTGGCAGATTAGGACATTAAACTGGCAGATGGAACCAGGACATGCACAAAACGATTTGTTTCATGTTAGTGCACATTGGGAGGTAGGAATAATCAATCCTACCCCCTTGCCCCAGGTACCTTCATTTTTAAAAGTTTATTTTACAGTTGGCCTTTTGGTTTTCAGCTAAGCTATTTACTATGTTGCAATATTTACATTTTGACTATTTGTCAGTTCCTTTCAGTCATGTATTGTTCCTTCTTCCTAAATAAGTAAACAGAGAAAAATTCCCACTAGTCACAAATCAAGCAAAACAAGTGTGGAAGAGGAAGCATTAAACTTTCTTAATTTGACTCACTTGTTCTCAAAGTGGTTAACAAAACATACTTGAGAATATTTAATTTAATTTAGTCATTAGAATTTATAATATAAAGTGTAAATAAAACATATTGCATGTCATATGTAAGTTATAGTATTTATTCATGGATCCCGTAAGTATTGCAGTACATTCAACTGAATCAAGATAAAGGACACAGGAATGCACTAGACCCTGAGCCTTCATCCCCTTGTGTATTTATCTATTCCTTGGAAGGAATTTGCCAACTGTACAATCTTTATATTAGTTTCACCACCAGGCACAGCATTTCTAAAAAAAATTTTAAACAAATTTCTCTTTTATTTTATAGATAAAGAACATATAAACATGGAATCAAAAAACAATATTTTGCCATAAGAGAATATAATAGAGTCAAAATCTGCAATTAACTTTTACATATATACTATGCTACACAATAGTTATTCGCTTAATAGTATTATGATAATGATGATGACACCAGCTATTCAGCATACTGTATCTCTGGTCCTGGTCTTGTTCTTTAATTTAAGTTATTTCCTAACTTGATAAGAGAATAACCAATAAAACAATAAATCTAACAGCTGTCTTGGTTTCTTATTACAAGGACTCTTTGGGTCCTGGTTTGACCAGAGGAAGGCTCTGGCGGCTCAGTTCAATGCTGCCATAACTGTGCCCTTGTATATATCATTACAATTATTGCCCTTACAACAGGTTAAAATAGGTTGGGTACCTGCAATTCGGTGAAGCTGCAGCAGCTGGGGAGCCTCCGCATCATGGTAGAATCTCTCCTCCATCCGGACCCAGCACAACACACTCACTCCGAGGTGTAGATTAAGCTTTTATTCCCATACCTTACGGTCTGTGCTCACATTTGTAATTTTTATCTTAGACATAGCTATAGTAATATCCGTGATTATCCATATCTGCATATTTTAACTGCGCACTCTATCCATTATTCCAACTGGGTTAGATATGGGAAATTTGTCTTGTGGAGTCTTGTATGAAATGCTTGAGTTGTAAATAGAAATACTGGAAGGAGTTTGGGAGCTGGCGAGAGTGGCATAGATGATAGATCTTGAAAAGTTGGCACTTCCCCTGTTAGTTTATGTAGTACATCTCTGACTCTGGTCATCGCTTTGGTCAGGCCTGTTGACCTGATCTGCCTGGAGAGAAGTCGGGATTGGCTATAAAGGTAAGTAGGGTGGAGGGGTGCTCCGGTATATCATATTTCTTAATCACATTCCCCCAAATAATACTATTACATTGTGTAGCTTGTAACAATAAGGTTGCTGGACCTTTCTGCCCCATATTAACACATTCAAATTGATATCAGGTGCCCAATCCTGTTCTATGGAGGCCCAAATGGCTGAGTTTTGTGGTGTGACCAGTGAGCTATGGCACGTAATTGTGCCGCTTCATAATATTGTTGGAAACTTGGGGCCGCTATGCCTCCGTGGGCCCTTTGGGCTACTAAAACCGATCGGGAAACCCTGTGCCTTTTACCTTGCCATTAAAACATACAAAAAATAGAATTCTAGTTCACAAACAATTCTAATTGCATATTGGCTACCTCCATAAGGGTGCTGCTACACACAGCCTGCTAAACCCTGGCTAAATAAGAGCAATTAGTTCAATAAGTTGGCCAAATTATTTTAAGCCCAGTCACCACGTCAAGGTTGCTTTCTTTAACTGGGCCTAACCTACTGGTACTTTCTTTTTTGGCTGAATGAGCGGACAGCTTCTCCTGTGTGGCCTGGATGCTTGAAGCTGACTCTCTAGTTTAAAGTACTTTGCTCAAACGCGCACATGACCTAAATTTAAAACACTGCGTTTAAAAATCTCTTACTACCTTGGCGGGGATTAGTACCGGGAGAGTCTCGAAATAATAAAGTATTATGGGGAGAATATTCATTTTAAGAGTGGATAGTCTGCCAAAACAAGAGATGGGCAATCCTTGCCAGCGGGATGGGTTCCTTTCAGAGTTGGGTAAATAACTTGGGGTAGTTGGCAGAGTCAAAGTTTGGTATGTAGGGGTGAGCAGAACATCTAAATATTTTATATGATTTGTCTTTCAGTTTAGAGGGTGTTTGGATTGTAAGGTTGTCAGTGTCAGGTTGGGAAAATTAATAGGTAGGGCTTCTGACTTATGCTGGTTTACTTTATACCCTGATCGAGACCCAAACTGGAAAAGAAGGGAAGTTAGAGTAGACAATGATTGTTTGGTGGAGGTTAAGGTAAGGAGGACATCGTCAGCATCGTCAGAATTTGAATTTCCCATATGGGAATTGTATGCTCCTAATATTTGAGTGGAGTCGAACATGGGCTGCTAGGGGTTCCATACAGATTATGAAAAGTGGGGACAAAGGGCATCCCTGACGTGTTCCATAATATTGGTTATAATATTGGTTAAAAATTTAGTATTTTGCATGGGGAAGTTGTACCAGGGCGATGGGGGATGGGGTCACCTGTTAAAATTGAGTTGAACAAATCTAATAATCTAGGAGCCAGTAAGTTGTTGAAAGTCTTATAATATCCATATGTATATCCATCTGGGCCTGGGGATTTTTTTGATAGGGATTCTTTGAGGACATTTTTGAGTTCTGTCATAGTAAAAGGGGCGTTTAACTGAACGGATTCTTTGGGTGGGATCTGGGGGAGTTTAGAGTGAGATATGTTTGTGTAGAGGCTTCTGGGATTGCTGGTTCCAGGTGGTATAATGCTTTATAATATTGTGCAAAAGCTGTTGCCTGTTCTGTAGGGGAATAGCAAGGGCTCCCTTTTTGCAATATAACCATATTTGGGGTTGAGTTTGCTGATCTGTTGTTTAGTTTTTTTTACTAATAATGCATTCGCTTTATTTCCTTTGTCGTAATAGTTCCTGTGAAGCCAGGATAGTGAAGCCTCTACTTTGTGTATCGGTCCTTTAGTTCTTTGTGTAATCTTAAAATCCTTCTCAAGGAGGCTTGTGAGGGTTTTTGAAAATGTAGTGTCTCCATGTTCTTGAGGTCCTCTTTAACCTGTTGAATAGATGATAGGCTATTTCGTTTGAAGTGAGTGAGGGATGCAATAATATGTCCCCTTATTGTGGCCTTATGGGCTTCCCAGACTGTAGACTGGGATGATACAGACCCTTCATTGTTTTCGAAATATTCATGAATGGCCTGGTAGAGTTTCCTTTTAGTTGGGTGTTTTTAAGTATAATTTCGTTTAGATGCCAGTTATAAGATTTATGATTGTGGCTGGCCAGTATTATATCTAATTCTAGTGGAGCATGGTCTGACCATGAGATAGGGTGAATTTTGTATCTATATGGGGTTTTTAATAGGGGGCTATGCAGGAGTGGGAGCACTTTGGCCTTGTCTTGTGGGGGGGGAAATCTGTCCTTTCTACGCAATAGAACTGAATTAAAATCCCCTCCCACTATTTTGTATGGGCATTGATAGTTGTTGAGTTTCAGTAGGATTTTTTTTTAATAAAAGGGATCTGGCCCGTGTTAGGGGCATATATATTCACGAGGAGTATTGAGACATTATCCAGCTTTCCCTGAAGTATTAGATATCTGCCTTGGGTGTCTTGTTCTATATGGGCAGGTTGGAAATTACAGGACTTGTGGAATAGATTTGCCACTCCTGCCTTTTTGTTAGTGGCGGATGAAAGATATTGGGTGGGGAATTGATGAGTCGCAAAGGAGCATGAACCTGTAGAATCAAAGTGCGTTTCCTGAAGGAATATTACCTGAGCTTTTAGGTGTTTTAACTCTTTGAGAGAAACTTTATGTCTAATAAAAGTGTGTCTTTTCTGTGGGGAGTTTAGACCTTTTACATTTAAAGTGAATATTTTAACCATATCTACATACAGATAACAAATGCTTTGTTAGTGAGCACATACAAGCATGGAGCTTACCATTTGGAGGCCCATTATGTAGTTGTGTGTCGCGCGGTGGATGGGCCGGACGGCAGCGACAGAGGGAGGAGAGAAGGTAGATTTTCTTCATGGACGCTAAGTGCTACAGTAGGTAGTCTAGTAAAACTATTTCTATTGGGGGGGGATTATGACTTTGCCAATTAAAGTCAATTGTGGTATTAGGCAAGTTTCACAGGATTTGGGGACTCTAGGTTTTCCTTTTTTGGGGAGGGGGGTTGGTGGTCACCAAGAAGGATAGGGGGGTGTTGTTATTGTTCTCCGAGATGTCAGCCTGGGTCCGTATGTTTCCCTGAATCTCTTTGAGCTAAGGAGGGGGGGGGAGAGAAAAAAAGGGGGGAGGGGGTTGTAGCCCGCGTCCTGTTCATAAATTTTGGTTATAAAAAGTTCCTGAGTCACTTTGACACATATCGTATATTTGGGGTATCATAGTACTTAAGTTATGGCTCAGTGAGGTTTTCGTGATGTGTGGTGAGGGACTGTGTCCCAGGCCGGAGTAAGCCTAGGTCGTGGAGACGAAGGCTGTGAACGGCTTGGGCTTTCACTGTAGAAGATGCCCAATTGCCTATGGAAATCCTGAGAGTCCTCTGGGTCTTTTATGGAGTGTTGACGGCCGTTTTTGATGACTATCAACCTAAATGGGAATCCCCAGTGATATGGTATGTAGTTGTTTCGTAGTTTAGTCATCAAGGGACGGAGTTCTCTGCGTCTCGCCAGTGTTCTAGGGGACAGATTGGCAAACACCTGTAGAGAGTGTTTCCGATATTGGATCTGTGGTAGTGACCTGGTTGTCTGCATTATACGTTCTTTCACTTCATAGTAATGGAACCGTAGTATAACATCCTTTGGTTGGGTAGAGCCTGGTGGGGATGGGCCCAAGGTCCTATGTATATGGTCCAACTTCCACGTGTCCTTGTGGGCCTCCGGATTTAGTTGCTGGTAAAGTCCCAAAAGGAATTCTGTTAGGTCCTTGTCCGGTATCTCTCGAAGCACGCCTTTTATACAGAGATTTTGTCTGCGTTCTCTGTCCTCCAGGTCCTCCTGGATTAGCTGCAGGGTGGTTAATTCCTATCTCAGGAAAGTTAGGTCGTCCACCATATTCCCTTACTGCTTTACTATTTCCTCCACTCTACCCTCTAATTCCGCTGTACACTCTCCCAGGCCTGTTATTTCAGTTTTCAGGTCATTTACTGCTTTAGTGAAAGAGGTGTGGAAGGTGGAGGAGAGCCTGTAATGGAGTGTGTCCAGGGCCTCAGACAGTACTTTGGAGGTTAATGGGGGATCCTGGGTAAGGCTTGGATCCTGTTCGTGGCCTGGTGAAGACGCCTGGCTGTTTTGCATGGATGCTGCCTCTGACATCACCCCTGGCCACGTGATGAAGCGGTCCAGCGGGGTTTCAGAAGTGGGGGTGTCTGGGGACTGAGGTTTGCATCTCCCCATGGCGGGACAAGGTAGTTATGGTGCTCTGGCGGTTGGGGCGTGTATTTAGCCCCTGTTCTCTGTGCTATGTCAGCTGCTATGGGGCTTGAGGCCTCGGTCACAGATGGAGCTCCCTCTTCAAGCAGCCATCTTGGTGCACTTCCAAGCCCCGCCCCCAGGCATTTTTACATTTTAAAGACACTGAGAAAATGCAAAAAAATAAGTTTGTCCGCGTTTTTTGTTTTTTTTGCGTTCCTATAGACCATTATTAAAGTGCAATTCTGAGACACAAAGCCCAAAAGTTGTGCACGCATGCAAAGTAAGAGTGTTCCTTTAAACTTTAAAGGCCATAGAGATGCTTGATAATTGTTGCCTATCATAAAGAAGACAATGTAGCATCTGTTCAGGTGTCACAGTGTTTAAGGTCTGTACACACATCCGATATGATGGACGATGCACGACCCGAGCACAAGGTTTCGACCAATAATCACATGTGTGCATGCGTTCAGTCTGGCGTCATTCAGTGATCCACCCAACCAAAAGCATATACACGTGCGATTATCACCTGAAATGGGTGCTTGTCGCACGTATGCGCAGGGGTCGTGCGCCGTTCATATTTGAGGCATTTGCAAGGCTTAAGCCATCTGCTTTGCCATATCACGCTATATGATAAAAACAAATGGTTGCTTTTGTTGTTCCCCTGGGGAGGGGTCTTCCAGGTTTTCTTCCTGCAATTGTCAACAATTATTTACCACCTGTACATACGTTTAATCCTGACCTGCATGTGTGACTGTCAAACTGTTAAATAAAATAAAATTGTAAGCTCTTTATGGCAACTATTGTTCTATTGTCTACCAGTTATTCTCCCCACTCGGCATTACAATCAAGCGCTCTGCCGGGACAAATGTCCATCGGTCGAGGACGAATTTGCAAACGATCGACCGTGCAGTCCCATAGGGAACCGCATGATCGATCTGGTTTTTCCGACATGTCTGATCGGGATTTTCCGACACGACCGTCGATCGAGGTTGGTCGTGGCCGGCCACCCCACATGATGAGATATTTTCAGCCGACGAACCGACCGAAAGTGCCGTGAAGGCATTTACTGGCACGTGACCAAATATGATGTTTCTTTAAACCTCAGAATTCATAGTGGAACTAGCATAAGCAGTTATTTCATCAATGAAGATAAGTGTGTTGGTACCTGTGGATGCCATTCATGCAAAACGTCCCCACCGCCATGTTTATCAGATAAACTGGTTGATAAACTGGTTTTCCTCTTGCCATCACTCAAAAAACAGTATAGTCTTATGCTTGTATGTCTAAAACACCTTTTCCATAATTTTGCAGGTTATTTTATGCACTTTTTTTGCCAAGTGAAATCTGGACATCCTGTTTTGTGGCTTACTTGTGGTTTGCATCTTGCAGTGTAACCTCTGCAATTCGGTTCATGAAATTTTTGGTGGACTTATCTGTTCGATACTGGCAATTGTTCTATTCTTAACAATAAGGTATGTATAACTACTGACCTGCTGGACCTTCGGCAGTGTGATCTCACCACTCGTTACCTCGACCGGTGGGACTTGGCCGGACGGATGTTCCTCGTCTCCCCGTTGTTAACTGGGCGGGCTGTTTAGACGCGATGGCCACCTCACCGACGTGATCCCCTCACACACCTGTCGGGATTGGCTGTTGTTCCACGTGTCCTCTAGCCTCTAAGACGAACCAGGATCTCTTCACCCACCTAGAAGTGCCAAGTGGTGGTCTCTTACCTCCGCGTCACAAGCCGGTTTTGGTCATACAAACCTACAAACATTTTTCCACATGTTGCCTTTTGAATTAGCAGTATTTATCCAACGCGCGTTTCACCCCATAAAGTGTAGGCGGGGCTTCTTCAGGGATAATCCTTTACTTCATTTCCTGTGGGTCATCTCCTTTTAAACTTGCTGTTGCCAATACAATTAACCCTATGTTTGCTTTTGATCGGACTATCATTCATGAATGTCCAATTGTTTATTACAGCAATATCCTTGTGAAGGTTCTCATTCATCCAGGTCATGGTATATCTGTTGTATTTCATTAAAATCAACTGGACTGAATGTAGTTCTTGAAGACGTTCGCTAGTCATCCGACTGGCTTTCAATTCAGAATGACTTGTACAAGAATCTGTGGCAATATGTACCCTGGAAAATCCCAATTAGCATATCACAGCCAGGTGTTAAGGGTGTGATTAGATAGTGGCTAAGAGGTGTTATAGGAACGCCCAGAGTAAGGTGTTAAAACAGCATTGTACATGGCAGACAGTTGGTGTCGAACCCCCCACCCTATTTAGGCTTGGTTTCTTTATTTTCACATAAATGGCCTCCTTAACACCTTCTTGAACCAGTCACGTTCCTTCGCCAGTATGTTAACATTACAATCTCAAAGGTATGTCCTTTATCCTTAAGATGCAGATACACGGCTGAGTCCTGACCCGAGGAATTGGCTCTTCTGTGCTGGGCCATACGTCGATGCAGTTGCTGTTTGGTCTCCCACATACAAATCAGAGCATTCTTCACTGCACTGCACTGCATATATGATGTCGCTTTTCTTGTGTTTTGGTATTGGGTCTTTCGGATGTACCAATGCTGCCTCAGTGGTGTGTCGGTTTAAAGCAGACAGGGATACGATGTTTTTGAAAATTCTTCTTAATTTCCGGAGACCCCTGCTACATATGGGATGACCATGTTCTTCCTCCTGTCTTGCTTTTCCCCTTCACTGTTGGTATTCGTGTTCTTTTCTTTCACAGATCAGTATTTGATGTTTGACTCCACACACCTTTAGATCACAAGCTGGGGGTCATCAGAAACCTGCAACACAGAGCCGACAACATCCCCACTAGCACAGAGGCGAAGGCTAAAGAAATGAAACATCTCAGAGGAGCCCTTAAAACTTGTGGATATCCAGACTGGGCCTTTGTCAAAAGAAGTAGAAGGAAAAGAAAGAACACGAATACCAACAGTGAAGGGGAAAAGCAAGACAGGAGGAAGAACATGGTCATCCCATATGATAGATTTGTGTGGTAGTTTACTCCCAGGCCAGTGGTGTTCGGGAACAATATAGAGCAGCACTCCAAAGTTTTTCCACTGATAAGTTGCATATTTGTTCACTATGAATTGGTTGCGCTCATATGCAAGATAAAAGGAATAAAAAAGACCAAGTTGTTTTAAAAGTTCTTAAAATATATAAAATCTAATAAAAACCTACATTAAATGGTTAAAACACACTTAATTCTTTGGTAAGGATTCAGGTCCAGCCAATAGTAAGATTTTTTGAAAAAAAGTTTTATTACAGGTAATGCTAAAAGATATTTGCCATAAAAACACGTATGCATTGGTTATTTAGGATCCCCTTAAAATTTCTGGGTCTGCAGGGGCCAAGATTCTTGAGGTCTTGAGAAAGCTGCAGCAAGCAGTGAAATGCGTTGACTATTAAATCTTGGCCCCTGTAGACCCAGAAAGTCTAAGGGGATCTAGTAACCAATGCATACTGTGTTTTTATGGCAAATATCTTTTAGACTTTGGCACTTACTTTCTGTGTTTGAGTGTACCTGTAATAAAACTTTTTTTTACTACTGGCTGGACCTGAATCCTTACCAAAGAAATAAGTGTGTTTTAAACCATTTAATGTATGTTTTTATTAGATTTATTGCTTTTTAAGAACTTTTAAAACAACTTGGTCTTTTTTATTCCTTTTATTTCTTGCATATAAGCGCAACCAATTCATAGTGAACAACTCTAAATTTAAGACCCCAAACTTAAATTTAAGTTTCTCCAAAAGTTTTGGAGTGCACTAATTTCATATACATAAATGGTTGTCATTATTGCTGAAGTGGCAAACTAAAAAAAAACATCCAAATTCCTCTGGTTTTAACTTAAAGGATAGTGCACTGTAAAATCAAGTTTAGTTAATAATAAGATGCCACTTTAAAAATCTTTCCCCCCCCTCTTCCCCCCCCAGGTCCCTCCTGAGCCTACCTGTGTGGTGACATCTTGATGTGAAGGTAAGGCTGGTGAGCTCCTCCCTCGGGAGTTGTTTGCTTCCCCTCTTACCTTAGCCTCCAAATACATGCTTGTGGTGTCCTTGTGCGCGTGGGCATGATGTCACAGCACACAGCAACGCAGGGGGAAGCAAACAACTCTCAGAGGGAGGAGCTCACCAGCCTTACCTTCACATCCAAGATGTCACCACACAGGTAGGCTCAGGAGGGACCTGGGGGGGAAAAAAAGTTTTGTTTTTTTTTTTAAAGTGGCATCTTACTATTAAAGGACAATTATACTCACCTCCCCCTCGTTCCTTTCCCCCCACTCCTGCAAAGTACCCAGGGTGAGGACCTAAAACGCTAAGTCCTCACCTCTGGGTACTTTACAAAAGTCCCCATCCCCATCCATCCATTGGCACTTTGAGTGACAGGCCTCGAGGCAGCCAATGGGAAGACGCGCTCGGCAAGGAGGCATGTCTTCCCATTGGCTGCCTCCCGGACTGTCACTGACAGTGCCAGTGGGGAGGATCCAACCGGAGCGACGAAGGAGATTACAAGTAAGTAGTGCAGGGCTTTTGTAAAGTACCCAGAGGTGAGGACTTAGCGTTTTAGGTCCTACCCTAGGTACATTGCAGGAATGGATCGGGGAAATGGTAAGTATAATTGTCCTTTAAACTAAACTGATTTTACAGTGCACTTATCCTTTAAGGGCATAAAGTGTAAGCTTCATGAAAACTGGGGATTGGGTTTGTCTGTATAGTAAATTATAATTAAGTGATTTTAGGCATTTTATTTATACCCCAATAAATTAAGCTGGGTACACACATGGCTTGTAATTAACCAATCCTGCTTTCATGGCAATGTATAAAGCATGAAAACAACAATCCAGCAGCTGATGAGCTATCATAGTTGGCCATAGGGATCAGTCATTTCATATAAAAAAAAACTATCATAAGTTGTTATCTGTCTTCCACTTTAAAGGGCATCTATAGTGGGAAAATTAAATTTTTTTGTTTCTTTCTATGTGTTCTATAATTCCCCCAACCCTGAGTACCTTTATTTTCTTCAGTTTCCTCCTCTCTTCGAGATATATAGGTTAAAAGAAGTGAAGATTTCAAACACACACTCCTGCTTGAGCGGTCAATCAAATCCCTCAACATCATGCCGGTATAGTGTGTAGGCACACAAGTTTACAGCAAGTCTCCCAATGACTTCTTCCTGCTCACTAAAATACTTGGCAAATACGAGTTAAAAACAGAAGTAAAGGGAAGGAGAAGTCCCCTCCACCCCAAGTTTTCACTAATTTATTTCCTGTCAAAGGGAGATCGGGCTGCAGTGATAAGGCAGGATTGGGTCTCTCCTAACTCAACCAGAGCAACAGAGATACTTGCTTTCTACAGGCTTACATACCGAGGGGTTTTTTTGTTTACAAAGGTTAGAGTGATTTTCATTTGTGTAGGAGATTATTGTGCATGAGCGACTTGTTTACGGGCTTAATTTACAGCCGGACTACTGAATGGGGGAATGAACAGAGAGGGGACGGGGAGTGGGAAGCTCTGCGGTAAATCAGACTGTGTGCAAACACGAAGCCACAGAGGAAGGTAAGAATAAGGCAGAATACACTAACCTTTTTTTATGTCTGTATTGGAGCAAGTATACATTTCACTATAGATGCCGTTTAAGTAAACAAAACCAAAGACAACGTGGTAATGCAAATTCACCTAAACAATCATCCTCATACAGCATTTGATGGGTAATATAATATGAGACAAATATCTTATGAGTGTAAGATAGTTTGTGTTACACTATTCTTAATGAATGCTGGAGTATATCTAATATAGTTGTTACAGTACCTAAGAAATTATGTTTATGGTTTTGTGCAAAACTATTAGTGTTTATACTAGATCATCCATTCTGTAATCTGCATTGGATCTATAGTTTATATTGAATGATTTTGGGTGAAGGGATAAAAACAAAGAATCATGTTCGTTTTTCAGGGCAGTTAATGTACAAAAATAAAAGTTAAATCTCCCAAAAAAGCACTACAAATTAACATAAGAAACATATTAATATTTATACAGATAAGGATCTAAACAAGCATATTAATAGGTCACATTTTCTATATTTGCTGTATAAACCAGCTCTGTTATTCAGTCAGCATGAAGGGATTACAGTTCAGATATATTTATAGCTCCAGGGCTGATTTTCCAGTTTCCTGATACCAAATACTAGGATCTTTTCAGTAACAGGATCAAATTTTCTGAAATTGGCATTTGATTAGACGAGTACAAGTTTTTGGTTAAAAAATCAAAAACAATATTGTAGTATATATCCGAGCAAACATTTTTTATGGATAGAACAACTCCTGAGGTGTAGTTCCTTGTGAGGAGGTAAAGACATGGTCTACAATAAGCGACTTGTAGGTCTTAGCCCATAAAACAGTGTCGACTGAATTTCCATCTCCTTCTTGTCTTTTAGTTTTCAACACAAACGGTTCTGTCTCACAAATACATAACTTAAGTCAACAGCCAGACTAGCACAGTTCTTGTAAACATTGGATGGAGTCAAACTATTGTAACCCAGGAAAAGCATTCCTCCATCATAATAGTTGAACTGTAGAAAATAGATACTGTGAACCTTTCCTCACTGTGTACCTTTAATTCCTGGTTGCTTTACTAAAGGTCAAGCAAAACTATGGTCTTGTTGAATCCTCCTGTGTGCTTTTTACTTGATCAAATCTGGTTCCAATTAATTTAAAACATTTCTTTGATTTTCATTTTTCTGCAGTTCAATAATTTGTCTATTCAATAGCCAAGAGCAAACTCTGCAAACAAAGCATAGTAGGAATTATTTTCTTCTGGTTGTAGGAAGCCTGGCAAATGCACAAATTTGGGTGTGATCTTGGTATGTCTTTACATGGTCTATATGGAGAAACAGGGCTTAAAAGTCCACTCTGTTAATGTTGTAATTTGCCCTTCCAATTTAATGGTTCCACATGAGGAAGCAAAGCCAAAATAGTATAATGCAAGTCAATAAGGCTGATCAAACGTTTTTGATTTATAAACAGGGACTTTGTTCCTTTCAAACCAAGAATTTTAGAAGCGTCATCAGGTAAAATGACAAAAATGAAAGGCTGAAAGATTTCCACCTGGGATTCTGGGGACAACGAAACAAACTTACCATAATTTTCCCATGGTCAGAAATGATAAATGATATAGTGTTTGATTGCTGTGCAAGAAAGGAGACATGATAGCTAAGCTCTCATCCAATTGCTTTATCCTAATACCGGTGTCCTCGTGACCTGTATCCAACATAAGGAAGTTAATGTAGGTTCTTTAACTTGAGAAATGACTTAAGAAATACTCTATGTATTGTAAGAGGTAGCTATGTGTGGTGAATGCCATTGTAACAAATAGATTCGGGCCATGAAAAACATTGGTCACTTTGTTTTCTTCAAGAATCAAGCAGCTACTGTAAGATATATCCAGACGCTCTATTCCAGCTTGGAGAACGCTTGTTTTAAACAGTTTAACCCTTTCTCTGAATGTGCGAGTTAAGTTTCGCCTTTGCTCCTTTACAAGACCCCATTCTCCCTTCCAGCACAGGTCTTCAACATACATATCTCATAACCACTGGCTTTAAATTTACCTATTGTTCATTAATATTGACTGAATATGGAGGCATTCCCCAAACATCAAATATGGGAGTTGATTTTACATCACCCCAAAAAGAGCTTGAAGTGATTCAAATGTTCGGCCTTTGATTGCCTGTACAAGTTCAAAGTCAAATATTGTCCACTTTTAAAATGATTTTCATTAGGTCATCAAATTTCTGAATAGTCTTTGGCAGCGATCTATAAAAATGGTGCCTAGAAACAGAATCCAGTACAAAATATTAACATTTAACAATTGCTTTCTTGTTTGTATTTTCCCTCTCTTCTTATTAGTAGATTTAAGTAGGAGGCAAGACCAGAAGTTGTGAAATAAAGTCTCTAGATTTGAAACATTGAATCAAGCAATAACCATTGTTGTGATAATGGTTTGAAAAGTCCTTTAGAAGCTCTTGTATTATAAAAGATGCAGTTTCTTCTAATGAATTCATCTTGTACCTTATATATTCCCCCATCTCGATATTGTATAAAGCAGTGTACACAGGGAAATCTGTCCTGCAGGTGTCAGGATGGCAAAAACACATTGGGCTTATGCGAGTTGTAAACCTGCTACAAATAAAATAATAAATGATCACATAACTAGTTAATGGTGCATCACAGAAATTAACCTTATGACAATTCATTGGTACTCATGTTATTTAGTTTTCCTGACATTATGAATGAGTAATATATTTAAAATTCAGGATCTATTCTAAAAGTTTTTTTAATTTCTTTTTTACTTAAAAAGAAATGTTTAAGAGTGTCACTGGAGAAATGTAAAGTTTTCTACATTACAACTTCACGGAAATTATTTTTAGTGTGCTAAATCTATTTTGGGAGCCAGCAGAGATGAAACAAAGATAATATGGCAGGTTTCACACACCTCTTGCCCTATAAATCATGCCCTGCCCTAACCACCTCCAACCATTTGATGATGTCATTGACATCATGCCAGCCCATCATGCCCCTTTTTCCCCCCTGCCTGGAAGCCACATTTGGCAGGTGGGATGTCTGATATGGAAATCAATTGGTACTGAGTGGAAATCACACCTTTAAAAGGGTAAAAAAATATTCTTATATATATATAAAAAAAGATAGCTCTGCTTCAACCGCTTCTAGTTATTAGATCACCAGGGACATTTATGTTAAATGAGTGTGTCAAGTAGCACATGATTTTATAATATCTAAAGACTATTGAGTATATTGTCATTGCTTAACAATACTGACCAAACTATTGCAATAGTAGGGTTTAATTTCCAATTATGTTTAAAGAGTATGTACACTGGAATTTTAAATTGGCCATTACTGAAAATATAATTCATCCCAACTATTACTATACCATTTATTTGTTGATCTGCCCCTTATTTCTTTAGATATCTAATCTGAAGCATAAGTTGATTCAGCAGTCAATCAAGTACCTTATCTTCTGCGTGTGTCAAGTACTGGATTTTGCTGTAACTGGAAGGGTGTGACCAGGGTGTTTTTAGGCATACACCACCAAGTGCTAGGGGTCTATGTTAAATCAGGGGCCCAGTGTTTCCCTAGCATCTCCCTGTCAGCTTTTACTGCTGTGTTTAGAACTGCTCTCCTTGTTCTGCTGCTGTAATTTGCAACATTGTAGTAAGCCAAAACTCAGTTCACTCTATTGGAAACAATGTTGCAAAAGAACTAAAGGTGAAGGAAGGAGGGGGGAGAATGAGCTCAGCAAAAGGACTGAGGAGAACAGTTCTAAAATGCCAGGTAAAAAGCTGCTGCAGACCTTTATAACAGTGGCCTCTGTGACTAGTAGCCAGAACCTCTGCCTCTTCTTCCCTGGACCAGACTCTCCAATTAGAACTTAAGAGTAGGTGAGGAGTGAACAATTCAATGGAGGAGACATTGAAAGCAGGTACATACTGTATATTATGTCAATGTGGCAGCTGAAAAGGGTTAAAGGTAATACACTGCTGGCCCTAAAAGTGTTAATGCCAATACTCTAGGAAAGTGCTAGTACTGAAGGGTTAATGGCAATACTCTGGGAAAGTGGCTGGCATTGAAAATGTTGAGTCCAATACTATTGGATGGCTAGGCCACATTACTACGATTTTAAGTGCGATGGGATTGCGATCTGTTCATGCTACGGCACCAAGATGGCAGAAACAGCCCTGGATGTAACTGTAATTGGATGGGTGACAGTTGGGGAATTCACTCTCTTAGTGCTTAGATGATTGTGATTACAGAGCATGCTCAGTTTAAAAAAAGCCAGGTCTGAGGAAATGAGGAGTTGTTAAGAGAGGGAGATGGGAATGGGATACTGAACCTAGCAAAACTAGTACTGGATTAAAGCCATGCAGCAACACACACACCTCAGAGTAATTGCTACTTACATGTACGTATTTAATTATAAATTAAGACGAGGCAAAATAATTTTTCATTCTACATATCCTTAACAAGGTAGTAATACGTCATTAACATTGCCCTAAGATAATTTACGTATACAGTGTTAAATAATGACTGTGCAGAGCTAAATAACGATAATGTTCATAGTGTGTTACTTTATACACTGTACTCATACAGTTAGTTGCCTTTTCTACAGATACTAAATTTCCAGGTAATGATTATGTTTCCACCATGGGTTCTGCAAGGTGGGAAATATTATTTAAACTACAACAACAATCATTATTAAACCTGCTTTACTGAAACAAGACAAAAAATAGTTTACCTTAAGTTCACAAATTATATTCATGTTTGGTGGGAGCAGTCTGCTGGATTTGACCTGAAAAGAGTCTTCATTAGATGACAGGAGCCTGGAACAAAAGATGAAAGTTTGCATGTAACCATGTCGAAAGTATTTTGGTGAGATTTCAGTTTAAAAACTGGGCATGTTTCATCCATGTAAGCAAATTCATCATTGTTTAGACTAGGAATTCTCTGTTAAAGAAAAGGAATAATTCATTATGCATTTATACTAAAAGATACTTAAAATCAGTGCCTACAAAAACTAAGCAGATCATGCTGTTCAGTTTCACTCAAGTCCTTAACTATGTGTGAAATTTTAGGAAAGTGAAATTTGAATATCCCCATTTACCGTAATGGAGAACAACAGATAGGCCTGCTTTTATGCTTGGTCTGCAGTGTTTGCCTGTCTACAAGTCTACAATGAGATTAACAGATCAGTCTTTGAAGGGTTTTAGTGAAAAGTAAAATATGGGGTAAAACATGTAGGTGACTGTGTAAAGGGTATGAAGACAATGGATTATTCTCTTATGAAAAAATAATTACATAAACAATAGTACTCATGAGTCAAATCAAGATGCAGCTATTCACAACATGGGTCAATGAGTTTCAGCTTTCCATTAGGCCTTTATTATAAAGTCATTATATTCTGCTCTTTATATAAACCACAAAAATGTAATGATTAGTGTGATTTACTGAAAAAGTATTAAAAGATGTTTAAAATTGAATTATCGCTTATCAATAAGGGGCCCACTCAACATTCCATTCCCCTTTTCTGCTCATTATTCTATCTCCCTCACACATAATTTTTATGATATTTCTTTGTCCCTTTGCCTCGGTATTTAACTTGTAAAAGAGAGATATTCCTTTAATCATACAAATGTATACCAATATAAGACATAAAATATATACATCAAATGCTTAAGTGAGTCTTAAAGGGGAAGTTCAGTACAAATACATATGATTTTCAGAAAAAAGACAGTATATTTTCATCCCAATGACATTCATTTTCCAATTCAGCATTTGCTGTGGTATAAATAAACGCAACCGAAATACTGACTTCCTGTTTGCAGGACCCTAGTAGAGACCGTTATGGTCTTGCCTTTGACCCAGCACCTGGGTTGATTCAGTTGCTCTGTAGAGATCTGAACATGTTTGACCCATCCAACAGCTAATCAGTAGAAATTACTGTTAGGAACATTCCAAGGATGTGGTGCATCCTGGGAAGAAGAAGGACCGTTAGAACCTGAAAGTCAGCTCACTAATGTCAACAGCAGGGAACAGCACAAGGGTATTAAATCAACTGATTTTTCCAAAACAGGAGAGATAGAAGAATAACTAAAATATGCATTACACAAACTAAAAAATAACAAATATTGAGAATTTCCACTGAACGTCCCTTAAAAACCATATCCAAGTGTTCCATTAATATTAGTCTATATTATAGTTTAGTCCATGTGTTACACTATAATCCAAGTGTTGTGACCTCTATACAAGTCCTGCACACGACTAACCTCTCATATGCTGTCTACACTGCTATAGAGCACTGTACGCTTGTGACTATCTCACCCCTGCTGCGGTTGTTTCCACCGGTCAGCTCTCCTTCAGTAGGCTGGTGACAGTATGTACATCTGGTCTTCTGTTGGTAATACGTAAACGGTTAGCACTCTGATGCGGTCTCGGACCCACACGGCCAGTGATCACAAGGAGTTCCGGTACTTGGATCCCTCGGCTCCATGATGACTTCACTGGTAAGAAAGGCGTCCACGCACAGTGCCTTTCGCTGTGGGACAGTCATAGGGGGCCAAGGGGGCCTGCAACTATAGGGACCATGGGGTCCATGAGTGGGCGGGGCCACATGGGGCTGTAAGGGAATGGGCCAAAGGGGGCCTGCAACTAGAGGGACCATGGGGTCCATGAGTGGGAGGGACCAGGGGGGCTGCAAAGGGGAGGAGACACAGAGACAGATTGACTGACAGGTTTCAGAGCAGGAAGCAAGAAGTGCAAGGGACCTGGTGATGCTGCTGTATATACACACACAAAAATGTAAATATCTTCAAAAACTATGTAAAATAAACAATGAAAATAAATTGCAAAAACTCTCAGGAGAGCAATTCCTATCAATATTATATTATCATATATTTACCTAAAGTCATTTTTGGACCACAGTTCCTCTTTAATAACTTGTCAATATGGATTAAAATATATAGGAAAAACAATCAGAGAATTACATGTGAGAATTAAAGAACATATAAGAGAAATTAATAAAAGTACGAAGATAAACTGATGCAATTACTCCATCTATAAAAATTTTAAATTATGTTATAATGCATCATTTAACGATAATAGGAACATTGATATATAAGACATAGAAGAAGAGGTGATTTTAATAATAAATTATTAAAATTAGAACAAAAAATTAATTCCAATATTAGCAGTATATTCTGGTGGTTTAAATGAGATGATCGAAACTAATGCCTTTTTTTAAAGTAAAAAGAATAATATTAAGTGTGAATTATTAATAATAAAGTTCATTGTAAGATTATATATTATAATGTTCTGATATGTATGATTGAGTATAAAGTAACAATTAGGTAACATGTGATGGTTATAGTAGTATATGCCACGTTGTTTCCTCCCCTGTAGAATTTGGTGAATTGATTTGTCCCAACAAGCATAAAAGGGATATTGAATAGGTGCCCTTCTGATGCCTGATGAGAGTCCGACAAACGCGTAGCAATTATTAGTGTATGTTTGTATACCCATTGTGCACTTTATTATTTTTTTTCAGAAAAGCTCTTTTATCAGCGCTCGGCACTTTATACTTCTCTGACTTTCCCACGGTGAAAGACACTGTGCGCGTATGGCTTTGTCACCCAGTGAAGTCATCATGGAGCCGAGGGATCCAAGTACCGGAACTCCTTGTGATCAGCTGGCTGTGTGGGTCTGAGACGCCGCATCAGAGTGCTAAACGTTTTGGCGTATATCGATATGGTTTATTAAGACACACTTAAGCATTTGATGTATATATTTTATGTCTTATATTGGTATACATTTGTATGATTAAAGGAATATCTCTCTTTTTATTGATACCCAAGTATCTATGGTTTTTTATTTGGTTGTTTTTAGTCAGACAGAAGATTTCAGTTGTATTTACTGGGTTTTTTAGCCTAACCCAGTTGATACTTGGGCTTATAATCATTATTTAAATCCTAAGTTTATTTTAGGAAACATATTACCTGTAAAAATATTTTTGCCACATTAAATTGAGGGCAGTTTAAAAACCCATGGTATCCAAAAGTTCTGATACCGGGGGTTTTGTAAAAGTTATAAATATATAATGACTCTCCAGAATAATATTTGATTTTACATTGCCCCAAGGATTCATAATAGTACCAAGCAATGTATGTATAGTGTGTGCCCTGTCGAAAATGTTATATGGTAAGATGGTCAAGAAGTTATTGGTAGAGAAGATTGGGTTTGAATGTGTGTAGCACCCTGCCATTCATTTAAACATAGTAGTCGGATTAACTTCTTATGAGCTCAATTAATTACTTATTACTTAATTAATTCAAATTTAAAAACTTAATTAAAAAGCATTTGAAAGCATGATACATAATATTACTTGTCCAACATACTAAAACAAAAATGTTAAATCTAGTTGTTTATCTTAAACTACATAGAGTACATAAATATGCATGTAACCAGAAATTGCCAAGTGTCCCCTACAATAAATATACAGTAACTATGTCTATGGGGCAAATATATACAGATATATACAAATATATACAGTAACTAAAGTCTATGGGGCAGGGACCTCCTTTTCTCTTGTTGCAAAGCTCTAGCACTTCTTTTTATAAAATGTATATGTTTATGTACTGAACTATCTATGTATTTATCCCCCTTGTATGACTTATTGTATTTCGTTACTGTACAGTGCTGCGCCACCAAGTGGCGCTTTATAAAAACTACACATACATACATACAACTTTATAGTTGAGTCTATAGTGGGGCACATCTGAAATATACATCACTTTAAAATCTGAATCTTATCACAATCTATTCAAATGAGTGACATAGCATTATACTACATATCACAAAAACAACTTAATTCTTAAGTTTTTTTTAAACCTTCTGGGGAGATAGTATGTAAGTGGGAATCCAATAGGTTCTCTTGAGGAGACCTTTACTCTTATCTCCTTTCTAATATCTAATCCACATTATCTATAATTTGAAAACTGACACCCATTCTTTTAATGTTATCAATCAATATTTGCCACAAATGGAAATTCTATCCTTGTGCTTATTGTTATGGTACCAGTATTACCATGAACTGAACTCCAGAAAGGATTTTATGTTGTTTTTACTATAAAGAGGTCTATACCTGTAACAAAGGATAGAACAATGTTAACACATCTCATAATGTTATATGATCAGGGACTCCTTGGTGACTTCTAATATCCTTATATTTATAATAAAGGTAAGAATTATATAAGAATACATACAATACAAGGATGTGGAAGCACTCCAATTAGAAAGTGTGCAGATAATGATATTGTATGGGGCCTAGGAATGTGCATTGATTACTTTTCTATGTTTGAATTATATAAGAAGAAGAAATCTAGAAAAAGGAAATTATAGAAATACTTTAATATTGGAGTGGCCTAAAATGGTGAGTGCGATGTGCTCACCACTGCCCATGATAAACCCTTTCAGGAATCCCTCCCTTGAAATCCTGCACTTGCCCCAGCTCTTAGGCTGGTAGCACACTATTCAATTTTTGAGGCGAACAACCAGTATTACCATGTATTGGTGAGTGATCTTAAAAAATGGGTGGTAAATTTGCGTTCAGCCGCAAGTGATTTGGTACACACCGCCCGCAGATCAGGTATGTTGTAAAATCATACAGTGGTTCAGTGGTTAGCACTGTGCCTTCCAGCGCTGATGTCTGAGTTTGATTCCACCCTTGGACACATCTGCAAGGAGTTTGTATGTTTCCCCCTGCTTGCATGGGTTTCCCCCACAATCATAAAGACATACTGTTGTATGTCTTTAAAGACTACGGTTGTATGGTCAAACAAATGTGCTTAATTGTAAGCTCTTTGAGGAAGGGCCTGATGAGAATGTATACATGTAATTGTAAAGAGCTACGGAAGATGTTAGTGCTATATTAATCCACAATAATAATAATGCACTGCACAATCGGTGTGTGCCAAACTGCTGTCCGTGTCTACTTTTGCTGGAATGAAAAATTTGATAGTGTTTTACCCAGCCTTATAGATATACCCAATATTCTTTTCCTCTCTCGCTGTAATATATCTCTATCTGTTCACTCTCTCTGTATATCTATCTCTATCTGTCTCTCTCTGTATATCTATCTCTATCTGTCTCTCTCTCTCTCTCTGTATATCTATCTCTATCTGTCCTCTCTCTCTGTATATCTATCTGTCTGTCCTCTCTGTATACAGTATCCATCTCTATCTGTCTCTCTCTGTGATATCTGGCCTATATATTGCCTCTTGTTTTATCTATTTTACTCTGTGTTCTTTCTGCCTATTGTCTATCTATCTTTGTCTCTCTATCTAACTGTGTCTATCTGCTTCTTGTCTCTCTCTGTCTATCTAACTCTGTCTGTCTGTCTGTCTATCTATGTATCTACCTGTTATCTATCTAACTCTCACTATCTATCTAATGCTGTAATCTGTCTATCTAACACTGTCTATCTATCTCTGTCTGTCTATCATCTAACTCTGTCAGATCATCTATCTATCTATTATCTATCTATCTATTATCTATCTATCTATCTATCATATACCTGTTTGTCTTTATGTCTATCTATCTATCTATCTATCTATCCGTTTGTCTTTATTTATCATATCTATCTATCTCTCATCTATCTATCTATCTATCTATCTATCTATCTATCTATCTATCTATCTATCTATTATCTATCTATCCTGTTTGTCTTTATGTCTATCTATCTATCTATCTATCTATCTCTATCTATTATCTCTATCTATCTATCTATCTATCTATCTATCTATCTATCTATCTATCTATCCTGTTTGTCTTTATGTCTCATCTATCTATCTATATGTCTATTTATCTTAAATCTTTCCCAGCTTTAGAAAAATAAAATAAACCCCACAGCAGCTGCGAGAAACACTGGGGTCCAGATAACCATGAGAGCCATTAACTAATATTATTCTTCCCTCCCACCACAGACCACACTAAGGAGCAACTCACACTATTCCTTTGGTGCATTTGTGCGCACCACCCCGCACGTGCCCGAATCTTTGTAAAAGTGCCCTGAATGTTTTTAAGGCGTTCTCCAGTTGTGGTGCCCCGAATACCTTAAAAACCAGCAGCAGCAGAGTTGCACCAGCGCAGGAAACACACCCCCTCCCCATGGGAATCAGAGAACACTCCAGCGTGCGTGCATATACCCGCCTGCACACTCACCCGCTCTGACGCACAGCACACAAAGATTCTGGGCCCTCTGTGCATCAGAGTGGGTGAGTGTGTGGGCGGGCATATGCACGCACGGTGGATCGTTCTTTGATTCCCATGGGGAGGGGGTGTATTTCCTGTGCTGGTGCAACTCTGCTGCTGCTGGTTTTTTAAGGTATTCGGGCACCACAACTGGAGAACGCCCTTAAAACATTCAGGGCACTTTTACAAAGATTCGGGGCACGTGCCCCGAATCTTTTAAGCGTAGCGACGCCACTGGAGAGGAGACATGCATGCTAACTAGAAGTGAGCTGAAAAGGACATGAGGAGATCTAGTGACAGGGAGCACTGAGACCAAAAGGGATCAAGTTCCTGACAGCACTAAAAATATAGAAAAGAAAGTATAAAGGCAATTCATTTTTACAGTTTAGTGTCTCTTTAAAAAAGAAATATTTATTAATTACCCTTTAAACTAAAGGATATTATGTTGAGATTTTCCACAAATTGGATCAGATTTATGTAAGTTTTAATCAGGGTATAAGAATTCTAAAAAGGAGAATTATTGTGTTTACAATACATACAATGTCAAGGGGCACTTGATAGCTTAGGTAATTGGTTCCCTAAATAAGCACTTATCAGAAAATATGTACTGTATATACATGTATGTTTATTTTAATACAGTAAATATACAATAAACTGATTTTTTCCCCACAGATCAAGATGCCAGTAGCCAGCCAGCTGTTTGCTCGTTGTCATTTGTATTTCATGGACACACAATAGGGAACATTGATAACACAATGATAATGACACTTAGGGGCATATTTATAAAGGATTGTCTTTTTCGCCAAATAATTAGCGCAGCACATCGCAGCGAAAATAGCGCCATTTGGGGCTTGTTTCGCCTTATTTATAAAAAGCGGAAAAAACACACTTCGCGGCTGAAAAAGGCGCAACGGGCGCGATAAAGAGCGAAAAGTATCGCAGCGAAAACTAAACGCATCTAAGAAGACTGCATTGCGAAAAACCATTCAAACCAGAAAAGCCCACTAGAAAATGATGTCAAGTTCAAAAGTGGCCACCTCACATTTACCAAGAAGTCAGCCATGTCTTATTTAGTCATCTTCTTAGAATTTCTCAATTGGAATCAATTTTCTTTTGCACTGCACATTCGCCTTTCTAATGCGCGATCGCTTTTCCAAGGCATATTCCATTATAATGCACGGTCGCCTTTCTAATGTGCGTTCGTTTTTCCAAGGCATATTCCATTATAATGCGCGGTCGCCTTTCTAATGTGCGTCGTTCGTTTTTCCAAGGCATCATTCCATTATAAGAGCGGTCGCCTTTCTAATGTGCGTTTGCCTTTCTAATGTGCGTTCGCCTTTCTATGCGGGTTCGCCTTTCTAATGGCGTTCGCCTTTCTAATGTCGCTTTTCCAAGGCATATTTCATTCTAATGCGCGATCGCCCTTTAATGCGCGTTGCCTTTTCAAGGCAATTACCCATTAGATGCCTTTTCGCTCAACAATGACTTTTCACCACCTTCAGGGTCGTGCAATCTTTCGCTCTTTTTAACGCAAAAACCACCTTTCGCTCTTTTATAAATCGCGTTATGCCTTTTAGCTCCCTTTTCGCTAAATTACCATTGCGAAGTAAGGCGAAAAGGGTTTAGCGATAGCTTGCGGAAACGGGTTCGCCATTTGTTAACGCTACCTTTATAAATAGCGTTAACTGTCTTTTTGGCGAAAACCCATGCGAAAAGCGAATGCGAAAACATTTCGCTACTTTGCTCTTTTATATAATATGCCCCATAGTTTGATCTTGGGACATCCTATATGTCAGTCAGTAATTGTGCAATCTGTGGTGAATTGTTGTAGCATGTCAAAACCCAACAAGTTCTTTTAGGAGGTTGCACAAGTACAGTCAATGTGCTGAATGATTTAAATAGCTCAGTTTATAAATTTAGCCTTGAAGTGGCTTTCACAGTTCAAGAGACAAGCATTTATTTGCAGTTCTAAATGCATCCTGTAAGAAGCTTTAGGTCTGAAAAGGTTAACTTTTTCTGCTTTTAGTAACTTCAGTATTGTCTCTAGTACCTCTGCCCTGTCCCTTTTCCTGTAGTAAACCAGATTGGACAGAGAGGAAGTCCTTCTAGATAAAGGTCATACTGCATGGCTCCATAATCAGAACATTGCAGAGGTGGACATGAATCAGCTGAGAATTCCTATTGGACCGGAGCAACAGAAAAGCAGGAACAATAACCTTTTACCCATCATATCTCCTGACAAGCTGCACTGAGGGCTTATTTATAGAGATGCAACACATTTTATTTTACCGTAACTTTTGGGACTTTACAGTTCTTATTTAAACTTTTAACCTTATTTTGTGAAAGAATCTAGGTCATAGAAGAGGCAATATCCTTGTGAAGGTTCTCATTCATCCAGGTCATGGTATATCTGTTGTATTCAATTAGATCAACTGGACTTGAAATGTAGTTCTTGAAGACGTTTCGCTAGTCATCCGACTGGCTTTCTCAATTCAGAATGACTTGTACAAGAATCTGTGGCAATTATGTCCCTGGAAAATCCCAATTAGCATATCACAGCCAGGTGTTAAGGGTGTTGATTAGATAGTGGCTAAGGGTGTTATAGGAACCCCAGAGTAAGGTGTTAAAACAGCATTGTACATGGCAGACAGTTGGTGTCGAACCCCCCCACCTCTATAGGCTTGGTTTCTTTATTTTCACATAAATGGCCTCCTTAACCCTCTCTTGAACCAGTCACGTTCCTTCGCCAGTATGTTAACATTAAAATCTTCAAAGGTATGTCCTTTATCCTTAAGATGCAGATACACGGCTGAGTCCTGACCGAGGAATTGGCTCTTCTGTGCTGGGCCATACTCGATGCAGTTGCTTTTGGTCTCCCCCACATACAAATCAGAGCACTTCATGCATGCACTGCATATATGATGTCGCTTTTCTTGTGTTTGGTATTGGGTCTTCGGATGTACCAATTGCTGCCTCAGTGTGTTGTCGGTTTAAAGCAGACAGGGATACGGTTTTTGAAAATTCTTCTTAATTTCTCGGAGACCCCTGCTACATATGGGATGACCATGTTCTTCCTCCTGTCTTGCTTTTCCCCTTCACTGTTGGTATTCGTGTTCTTTTCTTTCACAGATCAGTATTTGATGTTTGACTCCCACCACCCTTTAGATCACAAGCTGGGGGTCATCAGAACCCTGCAACACAGAGCCGACAACATCCCCACTAGCACAGAGGCGAAGGCTAAAGAAATGAAACATCTCAGAGGAGCCCTTAAAACTTGTGGATATCCAGACTGGGCCTTTGTCAAAAGAAGTAGAAGGAAAGAAAAGAACACGAATACCAACAGTGAAGGGGAAAAGCAAGACAGGAGGAAGAACATGGTCATCCCATATGATAGATTTGTTGTGGTAGTTTTACTCCCAGGCCAGTGGTGTTCGGGAACAATATAGAGCAGCACTCCAAAGTTTTTCCACTGATAAGTATGCATATTTGTTCACTATGAATTGGTTGCGCTCATATGCAAGATAAAAGGAATAAAAAAGACCAAGTTGTTTTAAAAGTTCTTAAAATATATAAAATCTAATAAAAACATACATTAAATGGTTTAAAACACACTTAATTCTTTGGTAAGGATTCAGGTCCAGCCAATAGTAAGATTTTTTGAAAAAAAGTTTTATTACAGGTACATGCTAAAAGATATTTGCCATAAAAACACGCTATGCATTGGTTATTTAGGATCCCCTTAAATTTTCTGGGTCTGCAGGGGCCAAGATTCTTGAGAGTCTTGAGAAAGCTGCAGCAAGCAGTGAAATGCGTTGACTATTAAATCTTGGCCCCTGTAGACCCAGAAAGTCTAAGGGGATCTAGTAACCAATGCATACTGTGTTTTTATGGCAAATATCTTTTAGAACTTTGGCACTTTACTTTCTGTGTTTGAGTGTACCTGTAATAAAGCTTTTTTTTACTACTGGCTGGACCTGAATCCTTACCAAAGAAATAAGTGTGTTTTAAACCATTTAATGTATGTTTTTATTAGATTTTATGCTTTTTAAGAACTTTTAAAACAACTTGGTCTTTTTTATTCCTTTTTATCTTGCATATAAGCGCAACCAATTCATAGTGAACAACTCTAAATTTAAGACCCCAAACTTAAATTTAAGTTTCTCCAAAAGTTTTGGAGTGCACTATATTCATATACATAAATGGTTTGTCATTATTGCTGAAGTGGCAAACTAAAAAAAAACATCCAAACTTCCTCTGGTTTTAACTTAAAGGATAGTGCACTGTAAAATCAAGTTTAGTTTAATAATAAGATGCCACTTTAAAAAATCTTTCCCCCCCCTCTTCCCCCCCCCAGGTCCCTCCTGAGCCTACCTGTGTGGTGACATCTTGAATGTGAAGGTAAGGCTGGTGAGCTCCTCCCTCTGGGAGTTGTTTGCTTCCCCTCTTACCTTAGCCTCCAAATACATGCTTGTGGTGTCCTTGTGCGCGTGGGCATGATGTCACAGCACACGCAACGCAGGGGGAAGCAAACAACTCTCAGAGGGAGGAGCTCACCAGCCTTACCTTCACATCCAAGATGTCACCACACAGGTAGGCTCAGGAGGGACCTGGGGGGGAAAAAAAGTTTTTTGTTTTTTTTTAAAGTGGCATCTTACTATTAAAGGACAATTATACTCACCTCCCCCTCGTTCCTTTCCCCCCACTCCTGCAAAGTACCCAGGGTGAGGACCTAAAACGCTAAGTCCTCACCTCTGGGTACTTTACAAAAGTCCCCATCCCCATCCATCCATTGGCACTTTGAGTGACAGGCCTCGAGGCAGCCAATGGGAAGACGCGCTCGGCAAGGAGGCATGTCTTCCCATTGGCTGCCTCCCGGACTGTCACTGACAGTGCCAGTGGGGAGGATCCAACCGGAGCGACGAAGGAGATTACAAGTAAGTAGTGCAGGACTTTTGTAAAGTACCCAGAGGTGAGGACTTAGCGTTTTAGGTCCTCACCCTAGGTACATTGCAGGAATGGATCGGGGAAATGGTAAGTATAATTGTCCTTTAAACTAAACTTGATTTTACAGTGCACTTATCCTTTAAGGGCATAAAGTGTAAGCTTCATGAAAACTGGGGATTGGGTTTGTCTGTATAGTAAATTATAATTAAGTGATTTTAGGCATTTTATTTATACCCCAATTAAATTAAGCTGGGTACACACATGGCTTGTAATTAACCAATCCTGCTTTCATGGCAATGTATAAAGCATGAAAACAACCAATCCAGCAGCTGATGAGCTATCATAGTTGGCCATAGGGATCAGTCATTTCATATAAAAAAAACTATCATAAGTTGTTATCTGTCTTCCACTTTAAAGGGCATCTATAGTGGGAAAATTAAATTTTTTTGTTTCTTTCTATGTGTTCTATAATTCCCCCAACCCCTGAGTACCTTTATTTTCTTCAGTTTCCTCCTCTCTCTCGAGATATATAGGTTAAAAGAAGTGAAGATTTCAATACACCACTCCTGCTTGAGCGGTCAATCAAATCCCCTAACATCATGCCGGTATAGTGTGTAGGCTTACACAAGTTTTACAGCAAGTCTCCCAATGACTTCTTCCTGCTCACTAAAATACTTGGCAAATACTGAGTTAAAAACAGAAGTAAAGGGAAGGAGAAGTCCCCCTCCACCCCAAGTTTTCACTAATTTATTTCCTGTCAAAGGGAGATCGGGCTGCAGTGATAAGGCAGGATTCGGGTCTCTCCTAACTCAACCAGAGCAACAGAGATACTTGCTTTCTACAGGCTTACATACCGAGGGTTTTTTTTGTTTACAAAGGTTAGAGTGATGTTTCATGTGTAGGAGAATTATTGTGCATGAGCGACTTGTTTCACGGGCTTAATTTACAGCCGGACTACTTGAATGGGGGAATGACCAGAGAGGGGACGGGGAGTGGGAAGCTCTGCGGTAAATCAGACTGTGTGCAAACACGAAGCCACAGAGGAAGGTAAGAATAAGGCAGAATACACTAACCTTTTTTTATGTCTGTATTGGAGCAATGTATACATTTCACTATAGATGCCGTTTAAGTAAACAAACCAAAGACAACTGTGGTAATGCAAATTCACCTAAACAATTCATCCTCATACAGCATTTGATTGGGTAATATAATATGAGACAACTATCTTATGAGTGTAAGATAGTTTGTGTTACACTATTCTTAATGAATGCTGGAGTATATCTAATATAGTTTGTTACAGTACCTAAGAAATTATGTTTATGGTTTTGTGCAAAACTATTAGTGTTTATACTAGATCATCCATTCTGTAATCTGCATTGGATCTATAGTTTATATTGAATGATTTTGGGTGAAGGGATAAAAACAAAGAATCATGTTCGTTTTTCAGGGCAGTTAATGTACAAAAATTAAAAGTTAAAATCTCCCAAAAAAGCACTACAAATTAACATAAGAAACATCATTAATCATTTATACAGATAAGGATCTAAACAAGCATATTAATAGGTCACATTTTCTATATTTGCTGTATAAACCAGCTCTGTTATTCAGTCAACATGAAGGGATTACAGTTCAGTATATATTTATAGCTCCAGGGCTGATTTTCCAGTTTCCTGATACCAACTACTAGGATCTTTTCAGTAACAGGATCAACTGTTTCTGAAATTGGCATTTGATTAGACGAGTACAAGTTTTTGGTTAAAAAATCAAAAACAATATTGTAGTATATATCCGAGCAAACATTTTTTATGGATAGAACAACTCCTGAGGTGTAGTTCCTTGTGAGGAGGTAAAGACATGGTCTATCAATAAGCGACTTGTAGGTCTTAGCCCATAAAACAGTGTCGACTGAATTTCCATCTCCTTCTTGTCTTTTAGTTTTATTCAACACAAACGGTTCTGTCTCACAAATACATAACCTTAAGTCAACAGCCAGACTAGCACAGTTCTTGTAAACATTGTATGGAGTCAACCTATTGTAACCCAGGAAAAGCATTCCCTCCATCATAATAGTTGAACTGTAGAAAATAGATACTGTGAACCTTTCCTCACTGTTACCTTTAATTCCTGGTTGCTTTACATAAAGGTCAAGCAAAACTATGGTCTTGTTGATATCCTCCTGTGTGCTTTTTACTTGATCAAATCTGGTTCCAATTAATTTAAAACATTTTCTTTGATTTTCATTTTTCTGCAGTTCAATAATTTGTCTATTCATATAGCCAAGAGCAAACTCTGCAAACAAAGCATAGTAGGAATTATTTTCTTCTGGTTTGTAGGAAGCCTGGCAAATGCACAAATTTGGGTGTGATCTTGGTATGTCTTTACATGTTCTATATGGAGAAACAGGGCTTAAAAGTCCATCTCTGTTAATGTTGTAATTTGCCCACTTCCAATTTAATGGTTCCACATGAGGAAGCAAAGCCAAAATAGTATAATGCAAGTCAATAAGGCTGATCAAACGTTTTTGATTTATAAACAGGGACTTTGTTCCTTTCAAACCAAGAATTTTAGAAGCGTCATCAGGTAAAATGACAAAAATGAAAGGCTGAAAGATTTCCACCTGGGATTCTGGGGACAACGAAACAAACTTACCATAATTATTCCCATGGTCAGAAATGATAAATGATATAGTGTTTGATTGCTGTGCAAGAAAGGAGACATGATTAGCTAAGCTCTCATCCAATTGCTTTATCCTAATACCGGTGTCCTCGTGACCTGTATCCAACATAAGGAAAGTTAATGTAGGCTTCTTTAACCTTGAGAAATGACTTAAGAAATACTCTATGTATTGTAAGAGGTAGCTATGTTGGTGAATGCCATTGTAACAAATAGATTTCGGGCCATGAAAAACATTGGTCACTTTGTTTTCTTCAAGAATCAAGCAGCTACTGTAAGATATATCCAGACGCTCTATTCCAGCTTGGAGAACTGCTTTGTTAAACAGTTTAACCCTTTCTCTGAATGTGGCAGTTAAGTTCATAGCCCTTTGCTCCTTTACAAGACCCCATTCTCCCTTCCAGCACAGGTCTTCAACATACAATATCTCATAACCACTGGCTTTAAATTTACCTATTGTTTCATTAATATTGACTGAATATGGAGGCATTCCCCAAACATCAAATATGGGAGTTGATTTTACATCACCTCCAAAAAGAGCTTGAAGTGATTCAAATGTTCGGCCTTTGATTGCCTGTACAAGTTCAAAGTCAAATATCTGTCCACTTTTAAAATGATTTTCATTAAGGTCATCAAATTTCTGAATAGTCTTTGGCAGCGATCTATAAAAATGGTGCCTAGAAACAGAATCCAGTAACAAAATATTAACATTTAACAATTGCTTCTTGTTTTGTATTTTCCTCTCTTTCTTATTAGTAGATTTAAGACTAGGAGGCAAGACCAGAAGTTGTGAAATAAAGTCTCTAGATTTGTTAAAACATTGAATCAAGCAATAACCATTGTTGTGATAATGGTTTGAAAAGTCCTTTAGAAGCTCTGTATTTATAAAAGATGCAGTTTCTTCTACTGAATTCATCTTGTACCTTATATATTCCCCCATCTCGATATTGTATAAAGCAGTGTACACAGGGAAATCTGTCCTGCAGGTGTCAGGATGGCAAAACACATTGGGCTTATGCGAGTTGTAAACCTGCTACAAATAAAATAATAAATGATCACATAACTAGTTAATGGTGCATCACAGAAATTAACCTTATGACAATTCATTGGTACTCATGTTATTTTAGTTTTCCTGACATTTATGAATGAGTAATATATTTAAAATTCAGGATCTATTCTAAAAGTTTTTTTAATTTCTTTTTTACTTAAAAAGAAATGTTTAAGAGTGTCACTGGAGAAATGTAAAGTTTTCTACATTACAACTTTCACGGAAATTATTTTTAGTGTGCTAAATCTATTTTGGGAGCCAGCAGAGATGAAACAAAGATAATATGGCAGGTTTCACACACCTCTTCTGCCCTATAAATCATGCCCTGCCCCTAACCACCTCCAACCATTTGATGATGTCATTGACATCATGCCAGCCCATCATGCCCCCTTTTCCCCACCCTGCCTGGAAGCCACATTTGGCAGGTGGGATGTCTGATATGGAAATCAATTGGTACTGAGTGGAAATCACACCTTTAAAAGGGTAAGAAAATATTCTTATATATATATATAAAAAAAGATAGCTCTGCTTCAACCGCTTCTAGTTATTAGATCACCAGGGACATTTATGTTAAATGAGTGTGTCAAGTAGCACATGATTTTATAATATCTAAAGACTATTGAGTATATTGTCATTGCTTAACAATACTGACCAAACTATTGCAATAGTAGGGTTTAATTTCCAATTATGTTTAAAGAGTATGTACACTGGAATTTTAAATTGGCCATTACTGAAAATAATAATTCATCCCAACTATTACTATACCATTTATTTGTTGATCTGCCCCTTATTTCTTTAGATATCTAATCTGAAGCATAAGTTGATTCAGCAGTCAATCAAGTACCTTATCTTCTGCTGTGTGCAAGTACTGGATTTTGCTGTAACTGGAAGGGTGTGACCAGGGCTGTTTTTAGGCATACACCACCAAGTGCTAGGGCGTCTATGTTAAATCAGGGCGCCCAGTGTTCTCCCTAGCATCTCCCTGTCAGCTTTTACTTGCTGTGTTAGAACTGCTCTCCTTGTTCTGCTGCTGTAATTTGCAACATTGTAGTAAGCCAAAACTCAGTTCACTCTACTTGGAAACAATGTTGCAAAAGAACTAAAGGTGAAGGAAGGAGGGGGGAGAATGAGCTCAGCTAAAAGGACTGAGGAGAACAGTTCTAAAATGCCAGGTAAAAGCTGCTGCAGACCTTTATAACAGTGGCCTCTGTGACTAGTAGCCATGAGACCTCTGCCTCTTTCTTCCTGGCACCAGACTCTCCAATTAGAACTTAAGAGTAGGTGAGGAGTGAACAATTCAATGGAGGAGACATTGAAAGCAGGTACATACTGTATATTATGTCAATGCTGGCAGCTGAAAGGGTTAAAGGTAATACACTGCTGGCCCTAAAAGTGTTAATGCCAATACTCTAGGAAAGTGCTAGTACTGAAGGGTTAATGGCAATACTCTGGGAAAGTGCTGGCATTGAAAATGTTGAGTCCAATACTATTGGATGGCTAGGCCACATTACTACGATTTTAAGTGCGATGGGATTGCGATCTGTTCATGCTACGGCACCAAGATGGCCAGAAACAGCCCTGGATGTAACTGTAATTGGATGGGTGACAGTTGGGGAATTCACTCTCTTAGTGCTTAGATGATTGTGATTACCGAGCATGCTCAGTTTAAAAAAAGCCAGGTCTGAGGAAATGAGGAGTTGGTTAAGAGAGGGAGATGGGAATGGGATACTGAACCTAAGCAAAACTAGTACTGGATTAAAGCCATGCAGCAACACACACACCTCAGAGTAATTGCTACTTACATGTACTGTATTTAATTATAAATTAAGACGAGGCAAAATAATTTTTCATTCTACATATCCTTTAACAAGGTAGTAATACTGTCATTAACATTGCCCTAAGATAATTTACGTATACAGTGTTAAATAATGACTGTGCAGAGCTAAATAACGATAATGTTCATTAGTGTGTTACTTTATACACTGTACTCATACAGTTAGTTGCCTTTTCTTACAGATACTAAATTTCCAGGTAATGATTATGTTTCCACCATGGTTTCTGCAAGGTGGGAAATATTATTTAAACTACAACAAATCAATTATTAAACCTTGCTTTACTGAAACAAGACAAAAAATAGTTTACCTTAAGTTCACAAATTATATTCATTGTTTGGTGGGAGCAGTCTGCTGGATTTGACCTGAAAAGAGTCTTCATTAGATGACAGGAGCCTGGAACAAAAGATGAACGTTTGCATGTAACCATGTCGAAAGTATTTTGGTGAGATTTCAGTTTAAAAACTGGGCATGTTTCATCCATGTAAGCAAATTCATCATTGTTTAGACTAGGAATCTCCTGTTAAAGAAAAGGAATAATTCATTATGCATTTATACTAAAAGATACTTAAAATCAGTGCCTACAAAAACTAAGCAGATCATGCTGTTCAGTTTCACTCAAGTCCTTAACTATGTGTGAAATTTTAGGAAAGTGAAATTTGAATATCCCCATTTACCGTAATGGAGAACAACAGACTAGGCCTGCTTTTATGCTTGGTCTGCAGTGTTTGCCACTGTCTACAAGTCTACAATGAGATTAACAAGATCAGTCTTTGAAGGGTTTTAGTGAAAAGTAAAATATGGGGTAAAACATGTAGGTGACTGTGTAAAGGGTATAGAAGCAACAATGGATTATTCTCTTATGAAAAATATATTACATAAACAATAGTACTCATGAGTCAAATCAAGATAGCAGCTATTCACAACATGGGTCAATGAGTTTCAGCTTTCCATTAGGCCTTTATTATAAAGTCATTATATTCTGCTCTTTATATAAACCACAAAAATGTAATGATCTAGTGTGATTTACTGAAAAAAGTATTAAAAGATGTTTAAAATTGAATTATCGCTTATCAATAAGGGGCCCACTCAACATTCCATTCCCCTTTTTCTTGCTCATTTATTCTATCTCCCTCACACATAATTTTATGATATTTCTTTGTCCCTTTGCCTCGGTATTTAACTTGTAAAAGAGAGATATTCCTTTAATCATACAAATGTATACCAATATAAGACATAAAATATATACATCAAATGCTTAAGTGAGTCTTAAAGGGGAAGTTCAGTACAAATACATATGATTTTCAGAAAAAAGAGCAGTATATTTTCATCCCAATGACATTCATTTTCCAATTCAGCATTTTGTCTGTGTATAAATAAACGCAACCGAAATACTGACTTCCTGTTTGCAGGACCCCTAGTAGAGACCGTTATGGTCTTGCCTTTGACCCAGCACCTGGGTTGATTCAGTTGCTCTGTAGAGATCTGAACATGTTTGACCCATCCAACAGCTAATCAGTAGAAATTACTGTTAGGAACATTCCAAGGATGTGGTGCATCCTGGGAAGAAGAAGGACCGTTAGAACCTGAAATGTCAGCTCACTAATGTCAACAGCAGGGAACAGCAAAGGGTATTAAATCAACTGATTTTTCCAAAACAGGAGAGAATATGAAGAATAACTAAATATGCATTACACAAACTAAAAATTTAACAAATATTGAGAATTTCCACTGAACTGTCCCTTTAATAAACCATATCCAAGTGTTCCATTAATATTAGTCTATATATATGTTTAGTCCATGTGTTACACTATAATCCAAGTGTTGTGACCTCTATACAAGTCCTGCACACGACTAACCTCTCATATGCTGTCTACCACTGCTATAGAGCACTGTACGCTTGTGACTATCTCACCCCTGCTGCGGTTGTTTCCACCGGTCAGCTCTCCTCTCAGTAGGCTGGTGACAGTATGTACATCTGGTCTCTCTGTTGGTAATACGCTAAACGGTTAGCACTCTGATGCGGCGTCTCGGACCCACACGGCCAGCTGATCACAAGGAGTTCCGGTACTTGGATCCCTCGGCTCCATGATGACTTCACTGGGTAAGAAAGGCGTCCACGCACAGTGCCTTTCGCTGTGGGACAGTCATAGGGGGCCAAGGGGGCCTGCAACTATAGGGACCATGGGGTCCATGAGTGGGCGGGGCCACATGGGGCTGTAAGGGAATGGGCCAAAGGGGGCCTGCAACTAGAGGGACCATGGGGTCCATGAGTGGGAGGGACCAGGGGGGCTGCAAAGGGGAGGAGACACAGGACAGATTGACTGACAGGTTTCAGAGCAGGAAGCAAGAAGTGCAAGGGACCTGGTGATGCTGCTGTCATATCACACACAAAAATGTAAATATCTTCAAAACTATGTAAAATAAACAATGAAAATAAATTGCAAAAACTCTCAGGAGAGCAATTCCTATCATATATTTATATTTATCATATATTTACCTAAAGTCATTTTTGGACCACAGTTCCTCTTTAATAACTTGTCAATATGGATTAAAATATATAGGAAAAACAATCAGAGAATTACATGTGAGAATTAAAGAACATATAAGAGAAATTAATAAAAGTACGAAGATAATAACTGATGCAATTACTATCCTATCTATAAACATTTTAAATTATGTTATAATGCATCATTTAACGATAATAGGAACATTGATATAATAAGACATAGAAGAAGAGGTGATTTTAATAATAAATTATTAAAATTAGAACAAAAATTAATTTTCCAATATTAGACAGTATATTCTGGTGGTTTAAATGAGATGATCGAACTAATGCCTTTTTTAAAGTAAAAAGAATAATATTAAGTGTGAATATTATTAATAATAAAGTTCATTGTAAGATTATATATTATAATTGTTCTGATATGTATGATTGAGTAAAAGTAACAATTAGGTAACATGTGATGGTTATAGTAGTATATGCCACGTTGTTTCCTCCCCTGTAGAATTTGGTGAATTGATTTGTCCCAACAGCATAAAAGGGATATTGAATAGGTGCCCTTCTTGATGCCTGATGAGAGTCCGACAAAACGCGTAGCAATTTATTAGTGTATGTTTGTATACCAATTGTGCACTTTATTATTTTTTTTTTCAGAACAGCTCTTTTATCAGCGCTCGGCACTTTATACTTACCTCTGACTTTCCCACGGTGAAAGACACTGTGCGCGTATGGCTTTGTCACCCAGTGAAGTCATCATGGAGCCGAGGGATCCAAGTACCGGAACTCCTTGTGATCAGCTGGCTGTGTGGGTCTGAGACGCCGCATCAGAGTGCTAACCGTTTGGCGTATATCGATATGGTTTATTAAGACACACTTAAGCATTTGATGTATATATTTTATGTCTTATATTGGTATACATTTGTATGATTAAAGGAATATCTCTCTTTTTATTGATACCCAAGTATCTATGGTTTTTTATTTGGTTGTTTTAGTCAGACAGAAGATTTCAGTCTGATATTTACTGGGTTTTTTAGCCTAACCCAGTTGATACTTGGGCTTATAATCACTTATTATAAATCCTAAGTTTATTTTTAGGAAACATATTACCTGTAAAAATATTTTTGCACCTATTAAATTGAGGGCAGTATTTAAAAACCCATGGTATCCAAAAGTTCTGATACCGTGGGTTTTCGTAAAAGTTCATAAATATATAATGACTCTCCAAGAATAATATTTGATTTTACATTGCCCAAGGATTCATAATAGTACCCAAGCAATGTATGTTATAGTGTGCCCTTGTCGAAAATGTTATATTGGTAAGATGGTCAGGAAGTTATTGGTAAGAGAAGATTTGGGTTTGAATGGTGTAGCACCCTGCCATTCATTTAAACATAGTAGTCGGATTAACTTCTTATGAGCTCAATTAATTACTTTATTACTTAATTAATTCAAATTTAAAAACTTAATTAAAAAGCATTTGAAAAGCATGATACATAATATTACTATGTCCAACATACTAAACAAAAATGTTAAATCTAGTTGTTATTCTTAAACTACATAGAAGTACATAAATATGCATGTAACCAGAAATTGCCAAGTGTCCCCTACAATAAATATACAGTAACTATGTCTATGGGGCAAATATATACAGTATATACAAATATATACAGTAACTAAAGTCTATGGGGCAGGGACCTCCTTTTCTCTTGTTGCAAAGCTCTAGCACTTCTTTTTATATAAAATGTATATGTTTATGTACTGAACTATCTATGTATTTATCCCCCTTGTATGACTTTATTGTATTTCGTTACTGTACAGTGCTGCGCCACCAAGTGGCGCTTTATAAATAAACTACACATACATACATACAACTTTATAGTTGAGTCTATAGTGGGGCACATCTGAAATATACATCACTTTAAAATCTGATATCTTATCACATCTCATTCAAATGAGTGACATAGCATTATACTACATATCACAAAAACAACTTAATTCTTAAGTTTTTTTTAAACCTTCTGGGGAGATAGTATGTAAGGTGGGAATCCAATAGGTTTCTCTTGAGGAGACCTTTATCTCTTATCTCCCTTTCTAATATCTAAATCCACATTATCTATAATTTGAAAACTGACACCCATTTCCTTTTAATGTTTATCAATCAATATTTGGCCACAAATGGAAATTCTATCCTTGTGCTTATTGTTATGGTACCAGTATTACCATGAACTGAACTCCAGAAAGGATTTATATGTTGTTTTTACTATAAAGAGGTCTATACCTGTAACAAAGGATAGAACAATGTTAACACATCTCATAATGTTATATGATCATGGGACTCCTTGGTGACTTCTAATATCCTTATATTTTATAATAAAGGTAAGAATTATATAAGAATACATACAATACAAGGATTGTGGAAGCACTCCAATTAGAAAGTGTGCAGATAATATGATATTGTATGGGGCCTAGGAATGTGCATTGATTATCTTTTCTATGTTTGAATTATATAAGAAGAAGAAATCTAGAAAAAAGGAAATTATAGAAATACTTTAATATTGGAGTGGCCTAAAATGGTAGTGCGATGTGCTCACCACTGCCCATGATAACCCTTTCAGGAATCCCTCCCTTGAAAATCCTGCACTTGCCCCCAGCTCTTAGGCTGGGTAGCACACTATTCAATTTTTGAGGCCGAACAACCAGTATTACCATGTATTGGTGAGTGATCTTAAAAAATTGGGTGGTAAATTTGCGTTCAGCCGCAAGTGATTTTGGTTACAACCGCCCGCAGATCAGGTATGTTGTAAAATCATACAGTGGTTCAGTGGTTAGCACTGATGCCTTCCAGCGCTGATGTCCTGAGTTTGATTCCACCCTTGGACACATCTGCAAGGAGTTTGTATGTTCTCCCCATGCTTGCATGGGTTTCCCCCACAATCATAAAGACATACTGTTGTATGTCTTTAAAGACATACGGTTGTATGTGTCAAACAAATGTGCTTAGATTGTAAGCTCTTTGAGGAAGGGCCTGATGAGAATGTATACATGTAATTGTAAAGAGCTACGGAAGATGTTAGTGCTATATTAATCCACAATAATAATAATGCACTGCACAATCGGTTGTGCCAAACTGCTGTCCGTGTCTACTTTTGCTGGAATGAAAAATTTGATAGTGTTTACCCAGCCTTATAGTTATACCCAATATTCTGTTCCTCTCTCGCTGTATATATATCTCTATCTGTTCACTCTCTCTGTATATCTATCTCTATCTGTCCTCTTTCTCTGTATATCTATCTCTATCTGTCTCTCTCTCTCTCTCTGTATATCTATCTCTATCTGTCCTCTCTCTCTGTATATCTATCTGTCTGTCCTCTCTGTATACAGTATCCATCTCTATCTGTCTCTCTCTGTGTATATCTCTGCCTATATATCTGCCTCTTGTTTATCTATTTTACTCTGTCTGTCTTTCTGCCTATTGTCTATCTATCTTTGTCTCTCTATCTAACTGTGTCTATCTGCTTCTTGTCTCTCTCTCTGTCTATCTAACTCTGTCTGTCTGTCTGTCTATCTATGTATCTACCTGTTATCTATCTAACTCTCACTATCTATCTAATGCTGTAATCTGTCTATCTAACACTGTCTATCTATCTCTGTCTGTCTATCTATCTAACTCTGTCAGATCATCTATCTATCTATCTATCTATCTATCTATCTATCTATCCTGTTTGTCTTTATGTCTATCTATCTATCTATCTATCTATCCTGTTTGTCTTTATGTCTATCTATCTATCTATCTATCTATCTATCTATCTATCTATCTATCTATCCTGTTTGTCTTTATGTCTGTCTATCTATCTATCTATATGTCTATTTATCTTAAATCTTTCCCAGCTTTAGAAAAATAAAATATAACCCCACAGCAGCTGCAGAAACACTGGGGTCCAGATAACCATGAGAGCCATTAACTATATATTATTCTTCCCTCCCACCACAGACCACACTAAGGAGCAACTCACACTATTCCTTTGGTGCATTTGTGCGCACCACCCCGCACGTGCCCCGAATCTTTGTAAAAGTGCCCTGAATGTTTTTAAGGCGTTCTCCAGTTGTGGTGCCCCGAATACCTTAAAAACCAGCAGCAGCAGAGTTGCACCAGCGCAGGAAACACACCCCCTCCCCATGGGAATCAGAGAACACTCCAGCGTGCGTGCATATACCCGCCTGCACACTCACCCGCTCTGACGCACAGCACACAAAGATTCTGGGCCCTCTGTGCATCAGAGTGGGTGAGTGTGTGGGCGGGCATATGCACGCACGGTGGATCGTTCTTTGATTCCCATGGGGAGGGGGTGTATTTCCTGTGCTGGTGCAACTCTGCTGCTGCTGGTTTTTAAGGTATTCGGGGCACCACAACTGGAGAACGCCTTAAAAACATTCAGGGCACTTTTACAAAGATTCGGGGCACGTGCCCCGAATCTTTTAGCGTAGCGACGCCACTGGAGAGGAGACATGCATGCTAACTAGAAGTGAGCTGAAAAGGACATGAGGAGATCTAGTGACAGGGAGCACTGAGACCAAAAAGGGATCAAGTTCCTGACAGCACTAAAAATATAGAAAAGTATAAAGGCAATTCATTTTTACAGTTTAGTGTCTCTTTAAAAAAGAAATATTTATTAATTACCCTTTAAACTAAAGGATATTATGTTGAGATTTTCCACAAATTGGATCAGATTTATGTAAGTTTTAATCAGGGTATAAGAATTCTAAAAAGGAGAATTATTGTGTTTACAATACATACAATGTCAAGGGGCACTTGATAGCTTAGGTAATTGGTTCCCTAAATAAGCACTTATCAGAAAATATGTACTGTATATACATGTATGTTTATTTTAATACAGTAAATATACAATAAACTGATTTTTTCCCCACAGATCAAGATGCCAGTAGCCAGCCAGGCTGTTTGCTCGTTGATCATTTGTATTTCATGGACACACAAATAGGGAACATTGATAACACAATGATAATGACACTTAGGGGCATATTTATAAAGGATTGTCTTTTTCGCCAAATAATTAGCGCAGCACATCGCAGCGAAAATAGCGCCATTTGGGGCTTCGTTTCGCCTTATTTATAAAAAAGCGGAAAAAACACACTTCGCGGCTGAAAAAGGCGAACGGGCGCGATAAAGAGCGAAAAGTATCGCAGCGAAAACTTAACGCATCTAAGAAGACTGCATTGCGAAAACCATTCAAAACCAGAAAAGCCCACTAGAAAATGATGTCAAGTTCAAAATGGCCACCTCACATTTACCAAGAAGTCAGCCATGTCTTATTTAGTCAATCTTCTTAGAATTTCTCAATTGGAATACAATTTTCTTTTGCACTGCACATTCGCCTTTCTAATGCGCGATCGCTTTTCCAAGGCATATTCCATTATAATGCACGGTCGCCTTTCTAATGTGCGTTCGTTTTTCCAAGGCATATTCCATTATAATGCGCGGTCGCCTTTCTAATGTGCGTTCGTTTTTCCAAGGCATATTCCATTATAATGAGCGGTCGCCTTTCTAATGTGCGTTTGCCTTTCTAATGTGCGTTCGCCTTTCTAATGCGGGTTCGCCTTTCTAATGTGCGTTCGCCTTTCTAATGTCGCTTTTCCAAGGCATATTTCATTCTAATGCGCGATCGCCCTTCTAATGCGCGTTCGCCTTTTCAAGGCATATTACCCATTAGAGTGCCTTTTCGCTCAAACAATGACTTTTCACCACCTTCAGGGTCGTGCTAATCTTTCGCTCTTTTTAACGCAAAAACCACCTTTCGCTCTTTTATAAATCGCGTTATGCCTTTTAGCTCCCTTTTCGCTAAATTACCATTGCGAAGTAAGGCGAAAAGGGTTTAGCGATAGCTTGCGGAAACGGGTTCGCCATTTGTTAACGCTACCTTTATAAATAGCGTTAACTGTCTTTTTGGCGAAAACCCATGCGAAAAGCGAATGCGAAAACATTTCGCTACTTTTCGCTCTTTTATAAATATGCCCCATAGTTTTGATCTTGGGACATCCTATATGTCAGTCAGTAATTGTGCAATCTGTGGTGAATTGTTGTAGCATGTCAAAACCCAACAAGTTCTTTTAGGAGTTGCTACAAGTACAGTCAATGTGCTGAATGATTTAAATAGCTCAGTTTATAAATTTAGCCTTGAAGTGGCTTTCACAGTTCAAGAGAGTAACCAATAAACAGAACAATTGTTAAATTCTACAAGATTAAAATTGTATAAAAAGAATATCCATAGCTCACATAGTCAGATAAAGTTAAATTAGCCTTTACAGGGGCTGGGGCTGGATTTTTTGTGATGTAATAAGGGATGTCCAAGGATATATTCATCTGCCATATAATAATCTGCAAGAAAAAACAGACAACATTTGATTAAAATAATATGAAATATTAATGTTTTTTGTGTTTTTTAGAACTTAATGACCATGACACCAAATAGCAGACTATGGTGCCTCTTAAACCAGAAGGCACAGTGAGACGCTAAATGGAAATAAGAACAACATTGATGTTGCAGAAGTCTTGCATGTTGGCCTCTATTCACCAAGCAACACTAGGCTTACATTAGGCTAAACCGAGCAATAGATCAGTTGCTTAAATATCACTCACCACAAAAAATGCATCTTAAGTGTACTAAACTTAGTTCCCTAAAATTGTGGATTTCAAGGAAGTTTAGAGGGTTTCCAGAAAAATGCACATGCATACAGTAGGTATGTATGAAAACTGTTTGAATAGAGCCCCTTTGACCTTTCTAATACAGTTAAATTAGATTGTCTTTGTCAAAATAATTCCAAGATATCCCTCTCTAATCTCCATGTTTAAAGTGTCAAAAAATAAGATACCACTTCCTCCTGTAACCACGCAACCTTATTGTGGGTATACTTATCTAGGTTCCCATGTACATTACTACCTATTTGCCTTTTATAAAGTCCTAATGTTAAAAGTGGAGGAGAATCCTCCACTAAATATTATCTTAAACAATGCATTAATGTTTTTAAATAAAGCCAAAGAGATATCATACAAAATGTTATTATTTAAAGGAAATGTCCACCCACAACATAAAATTTCTAGTATAGGTAGAGCACCCCCCAAACCATCCAACCTTCATAATCAGACAGATAGACTCTTCCAGGTAGCCCTGTCAGTCAAGGCCATGATTGATGACATCATGGGCAAAAAACACAGGCTTCTCACAGTGATTCCTCCATTGAGAATGTGGGAAAGCTCTAAACTTTCTTTGCACGCGTGAACGTGCTTTGGCTTAAAGGGCATGTCCACCCCCAAAACTATAATCCCCCCAACTACTGGCCCCATTATGTAGTGTAGTGTAATCCTTACCTCACATCCCAGCTCCATATGGTTCTCCTGTAGTCCCCCCCAAAGTCCCAAAAACTGCCCACCAGGAGACAGCAGAGTCCATTAGGACTCTGCCTCTTACCTGGCCTCCGAGAAGTTTGGCATGCGTACTGCAGCCCTTCTCCCCCTCCCTCCCCCTCCTTCTCCCGATCCCTCCCCCTAGCGATAACCATTAAAGTAAAGATTCCCCCTGGTCTCCCACCCCAACCGCTCTATTTCTATGTTTATAAAGCTCCCCAAACTTTACTTACCTCTCCTCTTTCCTCCGCCGAAATGAGCTGCCGGCAGCCGCGTCCGTGATTGGCTGCCGCTCAGCCAATCACAGACGCGGCTGCCGGTCCCGCCCCTCTGCTTGCATTTTCTCTCAAGCAGAGGGCCGGGAGCGCGGCGGAGGAAAGAGGGGAGGTAAGTAGAGTTTGGGGGGCTTTCTAAACATATAAATAGAGCGGTTGGGGCTGGGAGACCAGGGGGATTCTTATATTAAAAAATATAATTTAGGGTGGACATACCCTTTAAAGAGCAACTGTGGTCTCCAAATAAGTTAGGATTAAATGAAAGCCTGCAGTATTATAATGTATTATAATATTATACTTTTATAATGAGCTGACAATCACATCTCTGGCTTCAGCCTGTGAGAAATGATATTGGGGTGAGTTCAAAAAGTTCAAATTTCCTGCTTCCTGTAGCTTTAGTGACATCACCTTAACTCTGCCTGCCCCACTGCCCCGGGGGAGAAGCATGCTCAGTAAAGACTTAAAGCTCGGGAAATCAGGAAGTACCTGTGGGAAAAAATTGACAGTTGAGAAGGGGAGCCTATTAATGCGGACAGGCTGGTCACATGGCTAAAAACAAGCAGGAAGTAATAATGCTGAGCTTCTCCAGCAATAACTTTTCACAAATTGTATCTAGAGATGTGATTTAGGTTTTATTTTGAAGGTAAGATGGGAGTTTTTTTTATATAATTCTTATAACTAGTTTGGAAGAATTGGAGACCACAGTTACCCTTTAAGATACATATGTAAATGAGTGATTTTAGAGATATGAAATGGAATGTAAGAGAAAAGATCAAATAAAATAACAGATTAATATTATTTTAGATCTACTATATAAAGTAGAAATTTTGTGATTATGTATGTATGTGCTCACCTCAAAGCCACACCCCAGAATGCACCCACATAACGGCGACACCCTCTGAAAGGGACGATGTCCGTGAAGTACAATTTGAACAACAAAAAGCCTGCATGTCACTTGCAGAGTGTGACACCCCAGATATTGCTGTCACGGCCACACCCCCAAACATCATGGTCACGCTCATACCACAACCACCAAGGCTACACCCCAAAGATAACTGCTATGCCCCAAACATCGCAACAATGCCCCCAAAAGTTGTGACCACACCACCAAATATTGTGGTCACCCCCCAAAACTAACATTGTGGCCCATCCCAATACATCATGGCCACGCCCCCAAACATCACAGGTATGCTTCCGAATCACGCCCACATCCACAATCATCCTGTCCATGCCCCCAAATATCACAGACACACCCCCAAACACCACGCCCCCCAAACTTGAAATCCACAAAACATCGTATCCATGCCCCTAAATGTCAGTGCCATGGCCACGCTTTCAGTGTGGCAATGCCCCCAAATGTCATGTCCATGCCTCCTGTATACCACAACATCACAGATGTGCCCCCAGACCATCCACACGGAATGCCATGCCCCCGCCCACCTCAACATCGGAGACATGCCCAAATACACCTACTAAAGCTCGGACAGTTGGGGGGTATGGACTACATGGGAATTACCTGCATTACCTGGACTTAAGCACCAGACACACACTGACCACATGTCACACACTTCACAGACAGTTACAACTAAAAGAACAAAGACATCATGGCACTTTCAATTCGGACCAGAAAGTAACTTTATTGATTGGGATCTAATAGTCAATATAAAGTGGTCCCTGAGCAAGGATAAAGTGTTAAAGTGACATACTGCTAACTAATGTGCAAAAAATAGATAAATATCTAAAAAAAATCACACAAATCTCACAACAGAATGAAGCCCATCATTAAACATAGACAAAGAGCCCACGTGTCACATGCTTCAGAGACACAAGAACAGCGTGACGACTGTTGCAAACAACATATTTTCCCCACGGCGAATTCCATGTAACATGTTCATGAGTAGATTCACCTACATAACTATCAAATACATGATGTACATTACCAACTGTGCACTTATTTCCCCCGTCTCTTCCATCTAAGCACACCTGCACATAACAAATACATACCCACATGTGTACACAGGCAACACCAGGTAAAACTGCTCAACTGCTATTTATCAATAAAAGAGATATATTAAAAGAATAACAGTAACTTACCACCACATCTGGTCAACATTAGTTTTAAAGTGCTTTAGTAGGAATTAAAACAGAAAAGGTGCAAATAATCTAGCAATTATGGTGTGTGTGTGTGTGTGTGTGTGTGTGTGTGTGTGTATGTGTGTGTGTGTGTGTGTATGTGTATGTGTGTGTGGTGGGTGGGTGTATTCTAGCTATAGTATAAAGTAGATTCTGGGATGAAAATGTAATTGGCCACAGCATCAGAATGAATACAGAAGTTACAGTTTACATGCAAGGTTTCTCAAAGAACATTCTAAAGTACATAAAATAAATACTGGAATCAAAGCCTGGCTAACAACACATACAAAGTATTTCCATGGTCTTGACTAACATTTGAGATACTTACCAATGTAAAAATAACACCCAAGAGGAGAACAACTTGCATTGTTCGATACATACTCTGCCATTTGTGATGCATACCGAACAAACCCCATCTTCTAAACATGTTGTTTTTCCTCTCTGGAGCAATTGAATTCTAGAATGTTTTATTTATTTCGCACACACATTGAAACTGTTTTCAATCCAGGCTCCAAACACTCCCTCCCACAGGTGTTGCCATAGATCCTGTTCACCAAACTTAAAAAACCACTGGGATGTAACTGCATATTCATATTATACTCACATTAACCCATCTCCACTGATCTTTCTAACCCTAGTATTTTTTCTTATGTAGCAGCACTGTTACAAACAGACTAAAAGGGAAAACATATCCTAATACTTTCACTGTTCGGATAAACTGATTAGAGCCAGAAAAGTCTTGTTCTTTTACACCAATTTTATTTCTTATTTCCATTTTTGGATAATGCTATTTTTCTTATAATTTTACAGTTTGTTAGCTTGATGAAAAAAAGTTTAATATTCAGTAACTTAAATTATTATGACAGCTGTCAGTATGGATCCTCAGAAATCAGCATCATCTGATTTGGTAGATTATATTGACTCTATTATTAGAAAGGTGGATGGGAGATGATGGTAAGAGGGTTAGATGGGATTTTAAACCAGGTTTGTGGGGGGAGGGTATTGTCAATCTCACTGGGGTAGAGAGCACAGGGGGTAAGCAGGGGGTTGAGGGACAGTGGTGGGAGGAAAGGGGGAAGCGGCTAGCATAGAGGATAGGGGGTCTTTAAAAAATTACAGGATAATAATCCAAAATGTATGTTTACAAATGCGAGAAGCCTGGTTGAACGTGAGTTGGAGATAATGGCTTTGACTGAAAATTAAGACGTAATGGGCAGAATTGTGATTAAAAATAATCACAAGACTGGGCTGCAAATTTAAAAGGACACTCCTTGTTAAGGCATGATAGAGAAAATAGGAAAAGGGGTGGGGTATGTATTTAGGTTAAGCTAGTGTTGAAGCCAAATTTAAAAGAGATAACTGTCGATATTAAAGCAGAGGCAATATTCATGAAAAGGAATATGTTTAAAAAGAAAAAGGGCACAGAGTTAAGTAAGAAGCAAATTTCTCTGGGGATAAAAATAGTTCTTCAGCATAAACTGGGATAATATATTATCAGACAAAGTTACTAAACAGAAGTGCTTTTAATCTATTTCACATCTAAATTTATACCCTTGGGGAATAAATGTAAAAAAAAATAATGGTATAAAGGATATAATTAAAGAAGGTTAAATGGAATGTCTACTCTTTAAAGTGCATGTCCACTTTAAAAACTTACTTTTGATACAATGTTCTTCAGGGTTGCCCACCCCCAACCGTTATAATAACACACAAAAAAAACTTTCAGATATCAACTTGCAGCCCCTTCACTCCCGCAAGTCTCTTCTTCCCTCTCTGCTAACAGGAAACAGCAGAGAGGTGCCGGACCGGCAGCTGCATCTGTGATTGGCTACAGGTCAGTCAAACACAGAGGCAGCTGCCAGCTAAAAAGACAGTCGCAGGAGCCAGGGGCTGTAAGTAAATATCTGAACTTTTTTTTGTGTGTTATTATAGCGGTTGGGGGTGGGCAACCCTAAAGAACATTATATCCAAAGCCTGTTATCCTAGGAGAAAGGGGTGGCAGATGGGAACCCAGAGGAAGGGAGGGAGGGGGGGAAAGGGCTCCCCTGTGCATGTCAGCATCCCTCCCGGAGGCATCACAGAAGGCAGAGACCATTGGACAGGAAGACGGCCACTGCTCTTCAGTTTCCTGGACTTTGGACAAGGACTATAGGAGAACCATAAGGAACAGGAATGTAAGGTAAGGATTTTTTAAAACTATACTTGGGGCCAGCAGTTGGGAAAATTTTCGATTTGGGGGTGGACATGCACTTTAACCAAAAATTGGTGACTTGTCAGTTACAGTATTTGCCTGCAACCACAACAGCTATTTTTACCAGTTTATTAAATGCATTTGTAAACAGGTATTTTTTCTGTTATGAAAAAGGTATCTGCCTCCACCCTTGGGTCACAGAGCTTTTTTGAACTTGAGCATGTGCAGATGAGGCAGCATGGGAATTTGCAGTCAGTAATTGGATGTGAGGTCAACAGTTACAGCCTTGATTGACTGCAGGAAGGTATTAGCTTTCTCAATAATTATACTTTAATATCTGGTTAGTAATGCATCTCATAATGTGCTAAATATATCAGCTGGGGTTTGGAGCAGGTAACAGACATATGGACATTTATTTTTGTTTTAAGGGTGGGCATGTCCAAAAAAGCTCCTGGGCCAGCCAGATAAAGTACATTCTTAGGGAAAGTTCAGTTTTATCCAGAGCATTCTTTCATTTTTTCTCAGATTCCCTCATGTCTAAAAAAGTGCCCCTGGTTTGGAACAAGATGATGTAGTTCCAATATTCAAAAAATGGAAGTAATGCACAGCCTGGTAATTACAAACCTGTGAGTTAAACTTCCTGCATTAAACGTTCCAGTAAACTCGGGAAGATACTGGAAAGTTTGATACAGGAAGATATTCTAGAGTATGTTTTAAGGACAGACCTTATAAGTAGTAATCAGCATGGATTTATGAGAAACAAACTTGCTTGGCTATTTTGAAGAAGTGAGTAGGAATATGACAACTGTGTATATACACATTACTGGGCCATACAGTAAACTACTTTTAAACATGCCACAGGACACAAGGATATCCCTTAAGGGATAGGCCACACTAGCGCAATTTTTTTGGCAACATTGCAATCACGGCAACACTTGCGATTGCATTTCCATTTGCGATACGCAATCGCATGCAATCACCACTTTAATGCGCAATTGCGTGTGTGATTGTGTTTGCGGCGCAGTGTGGCCGTGCCCTAAGACTGGAAGAAAAATGGTTTCGTTTTTCACATTGACGTGGTGATAGCAGGTTCATTGGATAGGTTTTTTTTAAACACTGGATGAGTTTCTTTTTTTTTTTAGCCTCTAGATCAACTGTTTGGCAGGAAAAGTGGGTAAGTGGGAAAAGTGCTGAGTAAGTTGAACTAGATGGACGTATGTCTCTATTCAACCTCAAATACTTTATTATATTATATTTAAAGAGCATGTCCACCCTAAATGTAAATTTTTGATATGCTATTGCCCATGGGCTCCCAGCCCCAACCGCATTAATTTTTTTTTTTTTAAGCCCCCCAAACTCTACTTACCTCCCCTCTTTCCTCCGACGCGCTCCCGGCCCTCTGCTTGCGAGGAAATGCAAGCAGAGGGGCGGGACCGGCAGCCGCGTCTGTGATTGGCTGAGCGGCAGCCAATCACGGACGCGGCTGCCGGCAGCTCACTCCAGCGTAGGAAAGCAGAGAGGTAAGTTAAAGTTTGGGGAGCTGTATAAAAATAAAAATCATGCGGTTGGGGCTGGGGGACATTGGGGGAAGGCTGCCATGAGGGGATTTATGCTAGGGGAGGATAGCAGAACGGGAGGGGGGAGAGGAGGAGAGGGGGGGAGGGAGGGGGGAAAGGGCTGCAGTACGCATGGCAATGATCTCGGGAGGCCAGGTAGCAGGCAGTGTCCTATATGGACCTGCTAGCCTCCTGGTGGTCATTTTTTGGACTTTGGGGGGGACTACAGGAGAACCCTATGGAGCTGGATGTGAGGTAAGATTAAACTACACTACATGGTGGGGCCAGTAGTTGGGGGGATTTAGCTTTGGGGTGGACATGCCCTTTAAGAGTACTGTACACAGAGAAACATATCAACCTATATGTAACAAGTTCTGTGTGATTATGCTATTTCTCTAAAGACCATCACATATACATAGAAACTACCACCACCAGATACAATTTTCCGGCCCTAATTTTGTTAATTGTTTACTAATACAATAACATATATTGTTACATGTGTGATATTAGTAAATCATAAGAACTAGAAATGGAAAGTTTAAGTATCAACTTTGAATTTAGCTTGAAAGACTGCATTTTGGAAGGGAATTTGTGTGTTTGTGCTGCAGATTTTAAAACTCAATAATGTCAATGAAGAGGGATATGCTTGTGAAGGTTCTCATTCATCCAGGTCATGGTATATCTGTTGTATCAATTAGATCAACTGGACTTGAAATGTAGTTCTTGAAGACGTTTCGCTAGTCATCCGACTGGCTTCTCAATTCAGAATGACTTGTACAAGAATCTGTGGCAATTATGTCCCCTGGAAAATCCCAATTAGCATATCACAGCCAGGTGTTAAGGGTGTGATTAGATAGTGGCTAAGAGGTGTTATAGGAACGCCCAGAGTAAGGTGTTAAAACAGCATTGTAGATGGCAGACAGTTGGTGTCGAACCCCCCCACCTCTATTTAGGCTTGGTTTCTTTTTTTCACATAAATGGCCTCCTTAACACCTCTCTTGAACCAGTCACTTTCCTTCGCCAGTATGTTAACATTACAATCTTCAAAGGTATGTCTTTTATCTTAAGATGCAGATACACGGCTGAGTCCTGACCCGAGGAATTGGCTCTTCTGTGCTGGGCCATACGTTGATGCAGTTGCGGTTTGGTCTCCCCCACATACAAATCAGAGCATTCTCACTGCACTGCACTGCATATATGATGTCGCTTTTCTTGTGTTTAGGTATTGGGTCTTTCGGATGTACCAACTGCTGCAGATGTACCAACACACTGAGGCAGCAGTTGGTACATCCGAAAGACCCCTTAACACCTGGATGTGATATGCTAATTGGGATTTTCCAGGGTACATAATTGCCACAGATTCTTGTACAAGTCATTCTGAATTGAGAAAGCCAGTCGGATGACTAGCGAAACGTCTTCAAGAACTACATTTCAAGTCCAGTTGATCTAATTGAATACAACAGATATGTCAATGAGAGGACATTGTTGTTTTTTACTTACCCTTTTAATATGTCACATGCATTAAAGGTAGGTCAGTTGGTGCGTGTGTATTCATATCAGGTTGGGGGATAAAATACTAACAGGGTTATTCAATAAAAGTTCTTATCGTTTAAAATGGTGCTAACTTTGCCCCAACCAATCAGATGTTAGCTTTCAAATGTTAAATAAGATCTGATTGGTTGGGGCAAAATTAGCACCATATTAAACGATAAGAACTTTTATTGAATCTCCCTGTAACTTTTTTGATGATTGGTCAAAATGAGTTTTTTTTACTTTAGTTACCCTTTACGTATGGCTGCCATAGTAATGGATAAGTAGATCAGTAGGTGTGTGTACCCGTATCGGGTTGAGAGATTAAAAAAAAACTTTTTTGCTGATTGGTCAAAATTAGTTTTTTTGACTTTAGTTACCCTTTAAATATGGCTGCAACAATAATGGAGGGGTAGGTCAGAAGCTGTGTATACCTGTATAACGTTGGGGGTTAAAAAACAAAGTTTTTTGATTATTGATAAAAGTTTGCTTTTTTGACTTTAGTTACCCTTTAAAGTATGGCTTCCACAGTAATGGATAAGTAGATCAGTAGGTGTGTGTGCCTGGGTCTGGTTGAGGGGTATGTCTTTTTTGTGTTTACAACCATAAAACTATTTTTTATTGAGGATAAATCTAAATTAGTTTTTTTACTTTAGTTATGCTTTAAGTATGGCTGCCACTGTAATGGATAAGTAGATCAGTAGGTGTGTGTACCTGGGTCTTGTTGAGGGGGTATATCTTTTTTGTGTTTACAACCATAAAACTATCTTTTATTGAGGATAAATCTAAATTTGTTTTTTTGATTTTAGTTACCCTTTAAATATGGCTGCCACCGTAATGGATAAGTAGATTAGTAGGTGTGTGTACCTGGGTCTGGTTGAGGGGGTATGTCTTTTTTATGTTTACAACCGTAAAACTATCTTTTATTGAGAATAAATCTAAATTAGTTTTTTTTTACTTTAGTTACCCTTTAAGTATGGCTGCCACTGTAATGGATAAGTAGATTAGTAGGTGTGTGTACCTGGGTCTGGTTGAGGGGGTATGTCTTTTTTGTGTTTATAACCATAAAACTATCTTTTATTGAGGATTAATCTAAATTAGTTTTTTTGACTTTAGCTACCCTTTAAATATGGCTTCCATGGGAATGGAAAGGTAGGTCAGTAGGTGGGTGTACCTGGGTCTGTGTGGGGGGTTGGGGGTATCACCATTTGTATTTATGACCATGAAAAAAACTGTTTTGAAATATCCACATTTGAGGATTGTTACCATTATAGTCTATGGGAAAAAATGTCCGGAAATTTGCCTATAACGCCGTAACGCTTCCGCGGATTCCTTAGCTAGAAGATAGCACACTTCTCCTATATGCCCCTCACGTCTGTACCGAATTACATGTCACTAGCTCAAAAATTGTGGGAGGAGATATGGTCCAAAAAAGCGGAAGAATAAAACGGAAGAAGAAAAAGAAGAAGAAATAGAAAGAACAGTAATTTGGCTTTTTCAAGCCAAATTAATTATATTTATTTTATAATACATTTTACATTTAGGCCCCATTGTAATACTGTAGGGGAAAATATCTAATAAATTAGGTGCAGTAAGCAGAAATAGCCAGCAGGTGTCAGGAAGGAAACATGATTGTGACAGATTAAAACACAATGATTATCATCATACAGTATTTTGCAACATGGAAAATGATTGTAGCAAAATTCTTAAATGAAGGGCCTAAATGCTTTAATTATTCATTTGGCTTGAAAGAGCCACATTTCTGTTCTTTTTATTTATTTTTTTCTTTAGTTCTCAAGCTAGATACATTAACTTCGGTACAGACAGGTGGGACATATTGAAGAATTGTGCTTTTAGCTACCTAAGGAATCCGTGGAGGATTTTACGTGTTATCATTGAATTTAGAGTTTTTTTGTGCATAAACTTTGTCTGTCACATGCACTATCAACACCAGCCACTTTATTTTATCAGATGTGAACATTCCTATCCAGCGCTAATTAGCTGCCCCCTTATTTGATTCACCCGTAAGCAGACATAATAAGCTGCCTCTTAGTGGCATAACTAGAGGGCCTACAAATCTATATGTCAGGTACCACGATCAGCTGATGATGCATATGTTATTAAAGGTGCGCACAATCAGCTGTTTAAAAATACTGCCTGTCTGGTACAGGTGTTTTAAAAAGTTGATTGCGTGCACCTTTATTAACATACACACGATCAGCCGGCCGCTGGTGAGGGGTTGTTTCAAGTGCCTGACACAAAACTTGCAGTGGGGCCTGGGCACCTACAGTTTCGCTAGCGATGCCTCTTGATTTGATTCTCCTGTGAGCAGAGGTAATGAGTGCTGATTACCTGCCATGATTGCCATTGTCACAGGAGTAGGTTTAGAAAATTTACAGCATACACAGACATATACATTAATAGAGTTTTGTTCAGCCTTTCAAGCCAGATTCAACATTCATACTTTAAGCGTTCTCTTTCTAGTTTAAAATAACAATGCATTGAAAAAGCAGTTTAATCAGGACTTCTTTTCTGGTTATTGATATTTTTTATTTAAATCGGGGATGTGAAACTTGCGGCCCTCCAAATATTTAACATTTTCAACTTCTAGCATATACTGCAACCAGGGAATAGTTTTTAAACATCTGGAGGGCCCCAAGTTTCATATCACTGCACCAAACCAAATAAAAAAATTGCTATCTTTCAGGTACCTTAAATCTATGGTTGCCAGGACACTTATTATTTTCACATGCTGTAGTAATTGCATATTTTTAAGTATATGATACCATGTGTATCATGATTTAATGTGACGTAAAAAATATAATTCTAATAATATTAATTTTTGGTAATCTTTGGTAATATTACATTTTAGTAATCTCTAAGTGTGTAACAATGGTTGTGTGTAGCAGAGTTCCTGTGTGTAAGTTTTCATATTGCTTATTTCTTGTGGGCCCCTGGTGGTAAGTTCCCTAGTGGGCCCCAAGTGCCCAGTCACCAAGTCAACATGTTATGTAACGAACAGTATATATAAACTAGCAATACACACAGGGAACAAGCATAAAAAATGAGCTCAGCTAGTTCTGCCTTTTATTATTAAATATACAAATTAAAAATTTAATCATGGGACTTTCACACTACAACGTGCTGTAAAACGTATGGTAAGGCATATGCGTTACCATGTGATATTGTGTGTATTTTTGCGCATTATTTGGAGTGCGATACTGCACACGTCAATGTGTTTTTGTGCATTTTTCTTTGCTACAGATTGTGGGAACATTGCATAGAAACACACATTCCAACGGTGTACAAAGCGTTAGTATGCAATTTTCTCAAGGCTCCTGTTAACTTTTTTGATTTATTATTCATGCGTAAAAATGCATGCAGCTGTGTGTTATCACACTACTATTCAACTCAATGCACCAGTGGTAACAGGACACATTGGATTGTATAGAAAAATTAAAGCCTGTACATTATCGCATACCATATGTGTTGCTTTACAGTGCTAAAAACGTCCATAGTGTGAACGAGCCCTTAAAGGGGGGCTATACCCCTTCAAACTACCCGTCTCATTAAAATTATTAGATCAGAAAATAAATGTGTTTTAGCTCATCTCTGCTTGCATGGCAGTGGTCTATTTTTAAAAATGAGAATATCTGTTAAAGGACCATTCAGTTATTGCCCCTATTTCTTTAGATATCCAATCTAAAACATCTTACATATCAGCGGTCAATCAAGTGCCATACGCAGTACAGCCCTCCCCCCCCCCCCCCCCCCCCCCCCCCCTTTTTTTTTCCCCTCCCCCTAGTGTAAATCCCCTTTATGGTATAGTAGGTCTCCCTCCCCTAGCCCCAACCGCTATAATAGTTTTGTCAGAAACTCCTACAAACTCTACTTACCTTACCTCTCTCCCCCGGCGTTCTCCACTGCCGGCAGCCAGGTCCGTGATTGGCTGTCTCTCAGCCAATCACAGACACGGCTGCCGGTCCGGCCCCTGCTTGCAGTTTCATGCAAGCAGAGGGCTGGGACAGTACTACCACAGTAGTACCAACCCCCTGGAAATAAAAGGCAACGTTTAAGACACCATTTTGTCAGCGTGTTGGAGAGTTTAGTAGGAGAGCTGACAGTGTTGGAGTTTGGAGAGATTGTTTTTGCTTTCTGAGCAAACTTGAGCTTTGATTGTGTGGATTACAGTGTGGTAATCCAGTGTGGTGGGTTAACTTGCTTTTACCCCCCTCAGTTCACACATTTATAAACCCAAAATGCTTCCACAATCTTTGTATTGTATGTTTTTATTGGGAGGCCTGGTCAAGCCTCTATGTGGTAATAGCACCCCCAACACGCCCCTTTTATGGGAGGTCCTATGCCTTTAATATAAAGCACTGGATGGCCTCTTCCCTCATTTTAAAAAGCCAAAGGGCTGGGGGGAAGTGAGAGAGCCTGTTATATGGATCCAGTGTGTAAGAATGAGAAATACAAAAGTTTGCTAATCGTATTGAAGTAAAAGGAATTTAAAAAGGTTAGAAGTTAGGACCTTCCACTCTGGGGTAACCTTGATGTGGTTGGCTTTTCATTCATGTGATCACAGTAATGTATACTAAAACCCCTTTGTTTTTAAAGTATGCCAGTGTACAGATAATATGATATTGTATGGGGCCTAGGAATGTGCATTGATTATCTTTTCTATGTTTGTATAAATGTTTGACCAGATCAGTAGCACTTTCGCTAAATGTAGATGTAAATTAGCCTAATTGGAGTGCTTCCACAATCTTTGTATTGTGTGTATATATATACATATAAATAGATCAAACAATTTATTGTGACAATTGACGCGTTTCGGAAAACACAGCAGCCATCCTCAGGATATGACATCACTACAAACAAAGGTGGTATTTAACAATACTAGTGAAACCCAACTCCTCCCCCGGTGCTCCTCCCTCTAAAGTGCTTAACCCTGTCAGCGCCTCATTCGATAAGTGCTACTGAAGTGGGCAAATACATTCCTCATTATAAAGTGCAGGAATAAAGTGCTAAAGCTGTATTGATTAAGAGTAAAACATTAAAAGTGATAAAAGATTACTCGTCTATCATAAAGTGCCTAGTGCTATATAAAAAGAATACAGCCAATATGGTATTAAATACAATAGTGCAATGCCTGTGTTAAAACACAATAATAAAACATACTTATAAGTTACATTCTAATAAAGTTATAATGGTTCCACTTCGCTAATTTCAGATTTCTACACAATGTACATATCATATGTTAAAACAGTAATCAATTGGCGATGCTAGAGGTAATATATATATATATACACACACAGATTTATAGGGAGAGCGAAATGCCAGACAGGGCAAGAGGACGAGGCAGAGGAAGAAGTGCCTCTGCACGTGATGTTAGAGGCATAGGTGGGACCATGCAGTCTGCTGCTGCTGGGCAGGAGCCACCTGGCTCTTCACAGGGCAGGGCAACACTGCCTGATATGTTCTGGGGTACCCGGGCTAGGGCTATCGATCTTGATCAAGGAAGGCAGGTAATTGACTGGATTACCCAACCTTCCCCTTTGACCTCCTCACAGAACAGCCGATCTGCCACCACTGATAATGTGCCTGCCCCTCCTTCCCCTGTGGCTCCTACTGTGGGCATGGACCCTGATCCTATCTATCAGGAGTTTATTGGCCACATGGTCCAAACTTTCGGGGATCCGGAGGTTCATGAATTACAGGAGATGTTTTTTGCTAGTGTGCTTAAGGGGGGGGGGTTGCACTGACACACAGTCCTTCCTGATGCATGTGGCAGAGGAAGAAAGTGTTCAGTGCACAGGGGGACAGGAGGTTGAGGTTATCATGCAGCAGTCCAGAGACAGCAGCCAGGGAACTAATATAGGGGGTGAGGTTCCAGCTGCTGCTGCTCATGTTAGTGACACAGCCTCAAGTGATGAGAAGGTGCTCGTGGACGATGATGTCACAGATCATTCATAGGTGCCACAAGTGGGAGAGGAGGAGCAGAATTGTGTGTCTGAGGGAAAGCGCTCAGAGCATGAGAATGAGCCTTATCCCAGAGGCAGGACTGGGGTCAGGGGCAGAGGTGGCAGCAGTGGCTCAGCAGTGTGGGACTTCTTCACCTTGGCTCCAGGTGATGTCTGTGCCTGCAACTTGTTAGCCATGGGAAGACCACCTCTAACTTGGGCACGACATCTATGAGGAAGCACCACAGAGGTTGGTGGAAGCAACAGACAAAGAATGTACAGGCACCTGCACGTTCCTTTCCTCATGGGGTCCTCTGAGGCAGGCAATTTGTAGTAGATGTGCTCCTTTATGTTGCAATGCCTGCGCAAGGACCCGGATTAAGGCCATCAAGGAGAAGGAGCAGTACTGGGTGGCCACCCTTGTAGATCCCTGCTACAAGGGTAAAATGTCCGAGTTCATCCCCGCATCTCAGAGGGAAGGGAGAATGCAGAACTATGAGGCGTTGCTGCATCACCTCTGTTCTGCCTTCCCAGGAGCTAGCAGGCAGACAGCACCTGATGTTGGGGGTGCACAGGGCTCACGTCCCCGTGCCTGAGTGGAGGAGCAGTACTGGAGGCGGTCTCGTGGCAAACTTCAGACTATTCTTCCAGCCGCAGTTGCCAGGTCCATCTACTGGCAGCTTCAACAGGCAACACCTCAGTCACCAGGTCACTGACTACATTGGATCCAGGGACGGTGTAGACTCATCAGAGACTGAGGATCCACTGGACTATTGGGTGGCGAGGCTTGACATCTAGCCTGAGCTGGTACAGCATGCTATTGAGGTCCTGTCCTGCCTGGCATCCAGTGTCCTTTCAGTGCAGCAGGGGGTGTTGTTACGGAGAGGAGGACTTGTCTCTCTACTGAGAATGTGGACCATCTGACATTCGTTAAGATGAATGAGGCGTGGAACACATCTCATTACAGCATCCCTGTTGCTGATATCTGTGACTGAAGGCCTGTTTCCCCTTGCCATCTATACTGCTCCTTCCCACTGTCTCAGTGTTCACCTTGAGGCCTAGCTAATGCCAGCTCAGCTGGCAACTAGTGGCTAATTTTGCTATTTCGTAGGGTCATGTATGGTCCTACCTTGCTCTACCTCATTTAAGCTGTGTAACGGCTAATTTTTCCAGTGTAGGGTCAGTTGTGTGTGGCTCTATTATCATGGCTGACTAAGCTATACTAAAGCTAATCTTTCATGGTAACTAAGTTAAGAACAGCTGCTCTGTGGCTAATGTTTCTACCTGTGGGTCAATCCTGCCTGGCCCATGCCAAATGTTTACACCCTTGTGGTGTCACCTGTTCTGACCATTTTGTACAGCTGCACCAGCTACTCTGTGGCTAATGTTTCTACCTGTGGGTCAATCCTGCCTGGCCCATTAATACACTGCTTGGCCCTAAAAGTTTAATGCCATACTCTAGGAAGTGCTAGTACTGAAGGGTTACTGGCAATACTCTGGGAAGTGCTGGCATTGAAAATGTTGAGTCCAATACTATTTGATTGCTAGGCCACATTACACGATTTTTAAGTGCGATGGGGATTGCGATCTGTTCATGCTCGCGGCACCAGATGGCATAAACAGCCCTGGATGTAACTGTATTGGATGGGTGACGTTGGGGATTCACTCTCTTAGTGCTTGATGATTGTGATTACCGAGCATCCTCGATTTAAAAAAACCAGGTCTGAGGAAATGAGGTTTGGTTAAGAGAGGGAGATGGGAATGGGATACTGACCCTAAGCAAAACTAGTACTGGATAAAGCCATGCACAACACACACACCTCAGAGTAATTGCTACTTACATGTACTGTATTTAATTATAAATTAAGACGAGGCAAAATTTTTTCATTCTAATATCCTTTAACAAGTAGTATACTGTCATTAACATTGCCCTAAATAATTTTACGTATACAGTGTTAAATAATGACTGGTGCAGAGCTAAATAACGATAATGTTTCATTAGTGTGTTACTTTATACACTGTATCATACAGTTAGTTGCCTTTTCTTACAGATAACTAAATTTCCAGGTAATGATTAGGTTTCCACCATGGTTTCTGCCAAGGGGAAATATTATTAAAACTACAACAAATCAATTATTAAACTTGCTTTACGAACAAGACAAAAATAGTTTACCTTAAGTTCACAACTTATATTCATTGTTTGGTGGGAGCAGTCTGCTGGATTGACCTGAAAAGAGTCTTTCATTAGATGACAGAGCCTGGAACAAAAGATGAACGTTTGTCACTGTAACCATGTCGAAATATTTTGGTGAGATTTCAGTTTAAAAACTGGGCATGTTTTCATCCATGTAAGCAAATTCATCATGTTTTAGACTAGAATCTCCTGTTTAAGAAAAGGAATAATTCATTATGCATTTATACTAAAAGATCTTTAAAATCAGTGCCTACAAAACTACAGCAGATCTGCTGTTCAGTTTTCACTCAAGTCCCTTAACTATGTGTGAAATTTTTGGAAAGTGAAATTTGAATATCCCCATTTACCGTATGGGAACAACAACAGGCCTGCTTTAATCTTGGTCTGCAGTGTTTGCCACTGTCCTACAAGTCTACAATGAATAACAAATCAGTCTTTGAAGGGTTTTAGTGAAAAGTAAAATATTGGGGTAAAACATGTAGGTGACTGTGAAAGGTATAGAAGCACAATGATTATTCTCTTATGAAAATATATACTAAACAATAGTACTCGATTCAAATCAAGATAGCAGCTTTCACCAACATGGGTCATGATTTCAGCTTTCCTTAGGGCCTTTATTTAAGCATTATATTCTGCTCTTTATATAAACCACAAAAATGTAATGATCATAGTGTGATTTACTGAAAAGTATTAAAGATGTTTAAAATTGAATTATCGCTTATCAATAAGGGGCCCACTCAACACCTTTCCCGCTTTTTTCTTTCTTGCTCATTTTATTCTCATCTCCCTCACACAATTTATGATATTTCTTTGTCCCTTTGGCCTCGGTATTTAACTTGTAAAAGAGAGATATTCCTTTAATCATACAATTCTACCAATATAAGACATACAATAATACCAATCAATGCTAAGTGAGTCTTAAAGGGGAGTTCAGTACAAATACATATGATTTTCAGAAAAAAGAGGTCAGTATATTTCATCCCCAATGACATTCATTTTCCAATTCAGCATTTTGTCTGTGATAAATAACGCACCGAAATACTGACTTCCTGTTTGCAGGACCCCTAGTAGAGACCGTTATGTCTTGCCTTTGACCCAGCACCTGGTTGATTCAGGTTGCTCTGTAGAGATCTGAACATGTTGACCCCCAACAGCTAATCGTAGAAATTACTGTTGGAACATTCCAGGATGTGGTGCATCCTGGGAAGAAGAAGGACCGTTAGAACCTGATGTCAGCTCACTAATGTCAACCGCAGGAACAGCAAAGGGTATTAAATCACCTGATTTTTTCCAAAACAGGAGAGAATAGAAGAATAACTAAATATGCATTACACAACTAAAATTTAACAAATATTGAGAATTTCCACTAACTGTCCCCTTTAAATAACCATATCCAAGTGTTCCATTAATCTTGTCTATATATAGTTTGGTCCATGTGTTACACTATAATCCAGTGTTTGTGACCTCTATACAAGTCCTGCACACGACTACCTCTCATATGCTGTCTACCACTGCTATAGAGCACTGTAACGTTTGGACTATCTCACCCTGCTGCGGTTGTTTCCCACCGGTCAGCTCTCCTCTCAGTAAGGCTGGTGACAGTATGTACATCTGGTCTCTCTGTTGTTAATACCTAAACGTTAGCACTCTGATGCGGCGTCTCGGACCCAACGGCCAGCTGATCACAGGATTCCGGTACTTGGATCCCTCGGCTCCATGATGACTTCACTGGGTAAGAAAGGCGTCCACCGCACAGTGCCTTTCGCGTGGGACAGTCATGGGGGCCAATGGGGCCTGCAACTATAGGACCATGGGTCCATGAGTGGGGCGGGGCCCATGGGGCTGTAAGGGAATGGGCCAAAGGGGGCCTGCAACTAGAGGGACCATGGGGTTCCATGAGTGGGAGGGACCAGGGGGGCTGCAAAGGGAAGTACACATGACAGATTGACTGGACAGGTTTCAAGCAGGAGCAAAAGTGCAGGGACCTGGTGATGCGCTGTCATATCACCACACACAAAATGTAATATCTTCAAAACTATGTTAAAATAAACAATGAAAATAAATGCAAAAACTCTCACGAGAGCATTCCTATCATATATTAATTTTATCATATATTTACCTAAAGTCTTTTTGGACCACAGTTCCTCTTTAATACTTGTCATATGATTTAAAATATATAGAAAACAATCAGAGAATACATGTGAAATTAAAGAACATATAAGAGAAATTAATAAAGTCGAAGATAATAACTGATGCATTACTATGCCTATCTATAAACATTTTAATTAATGTTATAAGCATCATTTAATACCATAATAGGAACATTGATATAATAGACTAGAAGAAAGGTGATTTTAATAATAATTATTAAAATTAGAACAAAAATTAATTTTCCAATATTAGACAGTATATTCTGGTGGTTTAAATGAGATGTCGAACTAATGCCTTTTTTAAAAGTAAAAGAATAATATTAATTGTGAATATTATTAATAATAAAGTTCATTGTAAGATTATATATTATAATTGTTCTGATATGTATGATTGAGTAAAAGTAACAATTAGGTACAGTGATGGTTATAGTAGTATATGCCACTTGTTTCCCTCCCCTGTACAATTTGGTGAATTGATTTGTCCCAACAGCAAAAAGGGATATTGAATAGGTGCCCTCTTGATGCCTGATGAGAGAGTCCAGACAAACCGTAGCAATTTATTATGTATGTTTGTATACCATTGTGCACTTATATTTTTTTTTTTCAGAACAGCCTCTTTTTCTCACGCTCGGCACTTTATACTTACCTCTGACTTTCCCACGGTGAAGACACGTGTGCGCGTATGGCTTTGTCACCCGTTGAAGTCATCATGGAGCCGAGGGATCCAAGTACCGGAACTCCTTGTGATCAGCTGCTGTGTGGGTCTGAGACGCCGCATCAAGTGCTAACCGTTTGGCGTATATCGATATGGTTTATTAAGACACACTTAGCTTTGATTGTATATATTTTATGTCTTATATTGGTATACATTTGTATGATTAAAGGAATATCTCTCTTTTTATTGATACCCAGTAATCTATGTTTTTTTATTTTGTTGTTTTAGGTCAGACAGAAGATTTCCAGTCTGATATTTACTGGGTTTTTTAGCCTAACCCATTGATACTTGGGCTTATAATCACTATATTATAAATCCTAAGTTATTTTAGGAACATATTACCTGTAAAATATTTTTTTGCACCTATTAATTGAGGCAGTATTTAAAAACCCATGGTATCCAAAGTTTCTGATACGTGGGTTTTCGTAAAGTTCATAAATATATAATTACTCTCCAAGAATAATATGATTTTACATTGCCCAAGGATTCATAATAGTACCCAAGCAATGTAATGTTATAGTGTGCCCTTGTCGAAAATGTTTATTGGTAAGATGGTCAGGAAGTTATTGTAATAGAAATTTGGGTTTGAATGGTGTAGCACCCTGCCATTCATTTAAACATATTAGTCGGATTAACTTCTTATGACTCAATTAATTACTTTATTACTTAATTAATTCAAATTTAAAAACTTACTTAAAAAGCATTTGAAAAGCATGATACATAATATTACTATGTCCAACTACTAAACAAAAAGGTTAAATCTTTTGTTATTCTTAAACTACATAGAAGTACATAAATATGCATGTAACCAAAATTGCCAAGTGTCCCCTACAATAAATATACAGTAACTAGTCTATGGGGCAAATATATACAGTATATACAATATATACCGTACAAAGTCTATGGGGCAGGGACCTTCCTTTTTCTCTGTTGCAAAGCTCTAGCACTTCTTTTTTATATAAAATGTATATGTTTATGTACTGAACTATCTATGTATTTTATCCCCCTTGTATGACTTTATTGTATTTTCGTTACTGTACATGCTGCGCCACCAAGTGGCGCTTTATAAATAAACTCCACTACATACATACAACTTTATATTTGAGTCTATAGTGGGGCACATCTAAATATACATCACTTTAACATCTGAATCTTATCACATCTCTTCAAATGAGTGACATAGCATTTACTACATATCACAAAAACAACTTAATTCTTAAGTTTTTTTTAAACTTCTGGGGAGATAGTATGTAGGTGGGAATCCAATAGGTTTCTCTTGAGGAGACCTTTATCTCTTATCTCCCTTTCTAATATCTAAATCCACATTATCTATAAATTTGAAAACTGACACCCATTTCCTTTAATGTTTATCATCAATTTTGGCCACAAATGAAATTCTATCCTTGTGCTTATTGTTATGGTACCATATTACCATGAACTGAACTCCAGAAGGATTTATATGTTGTTTTTTACTATAAAGAGGTCTTACCCTGTAACAAATGGATAGAACAATGTTAACACATCTCTAATGTTATATATCATGGGACTCCTTGTGACTTCTAATTCCTTATATTTTATCTAAAGGTAAGAATTATTATAAGAATACATCAATACAAGGATTGTGGAAGCACTCCAATTAGAAAGTGTGCAGATAATATATTTGTATGGGGCCTAGGAATGGCTCATTGATTATCTTTTCTATGTTTGAATTATATAAGAAGAAGAAATCTAGAAAAAGGAATTATCGAAATACTTTAATTGGAGTGGCCTAAAATGGTAGTGGTCGATGTGCTCACCACTGCCCTGATAACCCTTTCGAGGAATCCCTCCCTTGAAACTGCACTGCCTGCCCCCAGCTCTTAGGCTGGGTAGCAACACTATTCAATTTTTGAGGCCGAACAACCAGTATACCATGTATTGGTGAGTGATCTTAAAATTGGGTGGTAAATTTGCGTTCAGCCCGCAATGATTTTGGTTACAACCGCCCGCAGATCAGGTATGTTTGTAACATCATCACAGTGGTTCATGGTTAGCACTGATGCCTTCCAGCGCTGATGTCCTAGTTTGATCCACCCTTGGACCAATCTTGCAAGGAGTTTGTATGTTCTCCTCCCCATGCTTGCATGGTTTTCCCCCACAATCATAAAGCATACTGTTGTATGTCTTTAAAGACATACGGTTGTATGTGTCAAACAATGTCTTAGATTGTAAGCTCTTGAGGAAGCCTGATGAGAATGTATACATGTACATTGTAAAGATCTACGAAGATGTTAGTGCTATATAATCACCACAATAATAATAATGCACTGCACAATCGTGTTTGTGCCAACTGCTGTCCGTGTCTACTTTTGCTGGAATGAAAAATTTGAATAGTGTTTCCCAAGCCTTATAGTTATAAACCCATATTCTGTTCCTCTCTTCGCTGTATATATATCTCTATCTGTTCACTCTCTCGTATATCTAATCTCTGATCCTGTCCCTTTCTCTGTATATCTATCTCTCGACTTGTCCTCTCTCTCTCTCTGTATATCTAATCTCTATCTGTCCCTCTCTCTGTATATCTATCTGTCTGTCCTCTCTGTATACAGTATCCATCTCTATCTGTCTCTCTCTGTGTATATCTCTGCCTATATATCGCCCTTGTGTTATGATTTGTACTCTGTCTGTCCTTTCTGCCTTTGTCTATCTATCTTTGTCTCTCTATCTAACTGGTCTCCTGCTTCTTGTCTCTCTCTCTGTCTATCTAACTCTGTCTGTCTGTCTGTCTATCTATGTATCTACCTGTATCTATCTAACTCTCACTAATCTATCTAATGCTGTAATCTGTCTATCTAACACTGTCTATCTATCTCTGTCTGTCCTTATCTATCTAACTCTGTTCAGATCATATCTATCTAGCTTCTATCTATCTATCTATCTATCTATCTATCTACTCTATCTACCTCTGTTTGTCTTTATGTCTATCTATCTATCTATCTATCTATCCTGTTTGTCTTATCTAAGTCTATCTATCTATCTATCTATCATCTATCTATCTATCTATCTATCTTCTATCTATCTATCTCATCTATCTACTACATCACTTGTTTGTCTTTATGTCTATCTCTCTTCTATCTTCTATCTACTCCTATCTATCTTCTTATCTATCTATCTATCTTCTATCTATCTTCTATCTATCTATCCTGTTTGTCTTTAGTTCTGTCTATCATCTATCTATATGTCCTATTTAGTCTTAAATCTTCCCAGCTTTAGAAAAATAAAATATAAACCCCACAGCAGCTGCAGAAACACTGGGGTCCGATAACCATGAGAGCCATTAACTATATATTATTCTTCCTTCCCTCCCACCACAGACCCACACTAAGGCAACTCACACTATTCCTTTGGTGCTTTGTGCGCACCCACCCCGCACTGCCCCGAATCTCTTTGTAAAGTGCCCTTAGATGTTTTTAAGGCGGTTCTCCCATTGTGTTGGCCCCGAATACCTTAAAAACCACAGCAGCAGAGTTGCAACCAGCGCAGGAAACACACCCCCTCCCATGGAATCAGAGAACACTCCAGCGTGCGTGCATTACCCCCTCCTGCACACTCACCCGCTCTGACGCACAGCACAAAAGATTCTGGGCCCTCTGGTGCATCAGAGTGGGTGAGTGTTTGGGCGGGCATATGCACGCACGGTGGATCGTTCTTTGATTCCCATGGGAGGGGTGTTTTTCCTGTGCTGTGCAACTCTGCTGCTGCTGGTTTTTAAAGGTATTCCGGGGCACCACAACTGGAGAACGCCTTAAAACATTCAGGGCACTTTTTACAAGATTCGGGCACGTGCCCCGAATCTTTTAGCGTAGCACGCCCACTGAGGGAGACATGCATGCTAACTAGAATTGAGCTGAAAAGGACATGAGGAGATCTAGTGACAGGGACACTGAGACCAAAAAGGATCAAGTTCCTGACAGCACTAAAAAATATAGAAAAGTATAAAGGCAATTCTTTTTACAGTTTATGTCTCTTTAAAAAAGAATATTTATTAATTACCCTTTAAACTAAAGGATATTATGTTGAGATTTTTCCACAAATTGGATCAGATTTATGTAAGTTTTTATCAGGGTATAAAGAATTCTAAAAAGGAGAATTATTGTGTTTACAATACATACATGTCCAGGGGCACTTGATAGCTAGGTATTGGTTCCCTAAATAGCACTTATCAAAAAATAGTACTGTATATACATGTATGTTTATTTATCGTAAATATACAATAAACTGATTTTTTCCCCCAAGATCAAGATGCCAGTACCACCAGGCTGTTTGCTCGTTGATCATTTGTATTTCATGGACACACAATAGGGACACATTGATAACACAATGATAATGACACTTAGGGGCATATTTATAAGGATTGTCTTTTTTCGCCAAATAATTAGCGCAGCACATCGCACGAAAATAGCGCCATTTGGGGCTTCGTTTGCCTTATTTATAAAAAGCGGAAAAACAAACACACTTCCGCGGCTGAAAAAGGCGACGGGCGCGATAAAGAGCGAAAGTATCGCCGCGAAAACTTAACGCATCTAAGAAGACTGCATTGCGAAAACCATTCAAAAACCAGAAAAAGCCCACTAGAAAATGATGTCAAGTTCAAAATGGCCACCTCACATTTACCAAGAAGTCAGCCATGTCTTATTTAGTCAATCTTCTTAGAATTTCTCATTGAATACAATTTTCTTTTGCTGCACTGCACATTCCGCCTTTCTAATGCGCGAATCGCTTTTCCAAGGCATATTCCTTATAATGCCACGTCGCCTTTCTAAGGCGTTCGTTTTTTCCAAGGCATATTCCATTATAATCGCGTCCGCCTTTCTAATGTGCGTTCGTTTTTCCCAAGGCATATTCCATTATAATGAGCGGGTCGCCTTTCTAATGTGCGTTTGCCTTTCTAATGTGCGTTCGCCTTTTCTAATGCGTTTCGCCTTTCTAATGTGCGTTCGCCTTTCTAATGTCGCTTTTTCCAAGGCTATTTCATTCCTAAGCGCGATCGCCCTTCTAATGCCGTTCGCCTTTCAAGGCATATTACCCATTAGAGTGCCTTTTCGCTCAAACAATGACTTTTCACCACCTTCAGGGTCGTGCTAATCTTTCGCTCTTTTTAACGCAAAAACCACCTTTCGCTCTTTTTATAATCGCGTTAGGCCTTTTAGCTCCCTTTTCGCTAAATTACCATTGCGAAGTAAGGCGAAAAGGTTTAGGCGATAGCTTGCGGAAACGGTTCGCCATTTGTTAACGCTACCTTTATAATAGCGTTAAACTGTCTTTTTTGGCGAAAACCCATGCGAAAAGCGAATGCGAAAACATTTCGCTACTTTTCGCTCTTTTATAAATATGCCCCATAGTTTTTTTGATCTTGGGACCATCCTATATGTCAGTCTAATTGTGCAATCTGTGGTGATTGTTGTAGCATGTCAAAACCCAACAAGTTCTTTTAGGATTTCTACAAGTCAGTCAATTGCTGATTGATTAAATAGCTCGTTTTTAATTTAGCCTTGAAGTGGCTTTCCACAGTTCAAGAATAACCAATAACAGAACATTGTTAATTCTACAAGATTAAAATTGTATAAAAAGAATATCCATAGCTCACATAGTCAGATAAAGTTAAATTAGCCTTTACAGGGGCTGGGGCTGGATTTTTTGTGATGTATAAGGGATGTCCAAGGATATATTCATCTGCCTATAATAATCTGCAAGAAAAACAGACACCTTTGATTAAAATAATATGAAAATTTAATGTTTTTTTGTGTTTTTTAGAACTTAATGACCATGACACCAATAGCAGACTATGGTGCCTCTTAAACCAGAAGGCACAGTGAGACGCTAAATGGAAATAGAACAACATTGATGTTGCAGAAGTCTTGCATGTTGGCCTCTATTCACCAAGCCACACTAGGCTTACATAGGCTAAACCGAGCAATAGATCATTGCTTAAATATCACTCACCACAAAAATGCATCTTAAGTGTACTAAACTTAGTTCCCCTAAAATTGTGGATTTCAAGGAATTTAGAGGGTTTCCAGAAAAATGCACATGCATAATAGTAGGTTATGAAAACTGTTTTGAATAGAGCCCCTTTGAACCTTTCTAATACAGTTAAATTAGATTGTCTCTTTGTCAAATAATTCCAAGATATCCCTCTCTAATCTCCATGTTTAAAGTGTCAAAAAATAAGATACCACTTCCTCCTGTAACCACGCAACCTTATTGTGGGTATAACTTATCTAGGTTCCCATGTACATTACTACCTATTTGCCTTTTATAAAGTCCTAATGTTAAAAGTGGAGGAGAATCCTCCACTAAAATTATCTTAAACAATGCATTAATTTTTTAAATAAAGCCAAAAGAGATATCACAAATGTTCTTATTCAAAGGAAAGGTCCACCCCAAACATAAAATTTCTAGTATATAGAGCACCCCCCAACCATCCAACCTTCATAATCAGACAGATAGACTCTTCCAGGTAGCCCTGTCAGTCAAGGCCATGATTGTGACATCATGGCAAAAAACCACAGGCTTCTCACAGTGATTCCTCCATTGAGAATTTGGGAAAGCTCTAAACTTTCTTTTGCACGCTGAACGTGCTTTGGCTTAAAGGCATGTCCACCCCCAACTATAATCCCCCCAACTACTGGCCCCATTATGTAGTGTAGTTGTAATCCTTACCTCACATCCCAGCTCCATATGGGTTCTCCTGTAGTCCCCCCCAAAGTCCCAAAAACTGCCCACCAGGAGGACAGCAGAGTCCATATAGGACTCTGCCTCTTACTGGCCTCCGGGAGAAGTTTGGCATGCGTACTGCAGCCCTTCTCCCCCTCCCTCCCCTCCTCTCCTTCCCTCTCCCTCCCCCTAGCGTATAAACCATTAAAGTATAAGATCCCCCTGGTCTCCCAGCCCCCAACCGCTCTATTTCTATGTTTATAAAGCTCCCCAAACTTTACTTACCTCTCCTCTTCCCTCCTCACGCCGAAATGAGCTGCCGCAGCGCGTCCGTGATTGGCTGCCGCTCAGCCAATCACAGACGCGGCTGCCGTCCCGCCCCTCTGCTTGCATTTTCTCTCAAGCAGAGGCCGGAGCGCGGCGGAGGAAAGAGGGGAGGTAAGTAGAGTTTGTGGGGGGCTTTCTAACATATAAATAGAGCGGTTGGGGCTGGAGACCAGGGTGGTCTTATATTAAAAAATATAATTTAGGGTGGACATACCCTTTAAAGAGCAACTGTGGTCTCCAAATTTTAGGATTAAATGAAAGCCTGCAGTTTATAATGTATTATAATATTATACTTTTATAATGAGCTGACAATCACATCTCTGGCTTCAGCGTTAGAAATGATATTGGGGTGAGTTCAAAAATTCAAATTTCCTGCTTCCTGTAGCTTTAGTGACTCACCTTACTCTGCCTGCCCCACTGCCCCGGGGAGAAGCATGCTCAGTAAAGACTTAAAGCTCGGGAAATCAGGAGTACCTGTGGAAAAAATTGACAGTTGAGAAGGTGAAGCCATTAATGCGGACAGGCTGTCACATGGCTAAAACACGCAGGATATAATCTGAGCTTCTCCAGCAATAACTTTTCACAATTGTATCTAGAGATGTGATTTAGGTTTTATTTTGAAGTAAGATGGGAGTTTTTTTTATATAATTCTTATAACTAGTTTGGGAGAATTGGAGACCACAGTTACCCTTTAATAATACATATGTAAATGAGTGATTTTAGAGATCTGAAATGAATGTAAGAGAAAAGATCAAATAAAATAACAGATTAATATTATTTAGATCTACTATATAAAGAAATTTTGTGATTATGTATGTATGTGCTCACCCTCAAGCCCCCACCCCAGATGCACCCACATAACGGCGACACCCTCTGAAAAGGGACGATGTCCTGAAGTACAATTTGAACAACAAAAGCCTGCATGTCACTTGCAGAGTGTGACACCCCAGATATTGCTGTCACGGCCACACCCCCAAACATCATGGTCACGCTCATACCACACACCAAGGCTACACCCCAAGATACTGCTATGCCCCAAACATCGCAACACTGCCCCCAAAGTTGTGACCCCCACACCCAAAATTTGGGGTCACCCCCCAAAACTAACATTGTGCCCATCCCAATACATCATGGCCACGCCCCCAAACATCACAGGTATGCTTCCGAATCACGCCCACATCCACAATCATCCTGTCCGGCCCCCAAATATCACAGACACACCCCCAACACCACGCCCCCAAACTGAAATCCACAAACATCGTATCCATGCCCTAAATGTCAGTGCCATGGCCACGCTTTCAGTTGGCAATGCCCCCAAATGTCATGTCCATGCCTCCTGTATACCACAACATCACGATGTGCCCCAGCACCATCCACACGGAGCCATGCCCCCGCCCACCCTCACACATCGGAGACATGCCCAATACACCTACTAAAGCTCGGACAGTTGGGGGTATGGACTACATGGGAATTACCTGCATTACCTGGACTTAAGCACCAACACACACTGACCACATGTCACACACTTCACAGACAGTTACAACTAACAAAACAAAGACATCATGGCACTTTCAATTCGGAACTCAGAAAGTAACTTTATTGATTGGGATCTAATGTCAATATAAGTGGTCCCTGAGCAGGATAAAGTGTTAAAGTGACATACTGCTAACTAATGTGCAAAAATAGATAAATACTAAAAAAATCCAAAATCTCACACAGAATAAGCCCATCATTAACAAGACAAGAGCCCACGTGTCACTGCTTCAGAGACACAAGAACAGCGTGACGACTGTTGCAAACAACATATTTTCCCCGGCGAAATTCCATGTAACATGTTCATGAGTAGATTCACCTACATAACTATCAAATACATGATGTACATTACCAACTGTGCACTATTTTCCCCCGTCTCTTCCATCTAAGCACACCTGCACATAACAAATACATACCCACATGTGTCACAAGGCAACACCAGTAAAACTGCTCAACTGCTATTTATCAATAAAAGATATATTAAAAGAATAACAGTAACTACCACCAATCTGGTCAACATAGTTTTAAAGTGCTTTAGTAGGAATTAAAACAGAAAAAGTTGCAAATAATCGCAATTATGGTGGTGGTGTGTGTGTGTTGTGTGTGTGTGTGTGTGTGTGTGTGTGTGGGTGTGTGTGTAGGTGTAGGTGTGTGTGTGGGTGGTGTATTCTAGCTATAGTATAAAGTAGATTCTGGGATGAAAATGTATTGGCCACAGCATCAGAATGAATACAAAGTTACAGTTTACATGCAGGTTTCTCAAAGACTTCTAAAGTACATAAAATAATACTGGAATCAAAGCCTGGCTAACAACACATACAAAGTATTTCCATGGTCTTGACTAACATTTGAGATACTTACCAATGTAAAATAACACCCAGAGGAGAACAACTTGCATTGTTCGATACATACTCTGCCATTTGTGATGCATACCGAACAAACCCCATCTTCTAACATGTTGTTTTCCTCCTCTGAGCAATTGAATTCAGAATGTTTTTATTTATTCGCACACACATTGAAACTGTTTTCAATCCAGGCTCCAACACTCCCCCCACAGGTGTTGCCATAGATCCTGTTCACCAACTTAAAAAACCACTGATTGTAACTGCATATTCATTTATACTCACATTAACACCCTCTCCACTGATCTTTCTAACCTCGTATTTTTTCTTATGTAGCAGCACTGTTACAAACAGACTAAAGGGAAAACATATCCTAATAACTTTCACTGTTCGGATAAACTGATTAGAGCCAGAAAAGTCTTGTTCTTTTCCAACCAATTTTATTTCTTATTTCCATTTTGGATAATGCTATTTTTCTTATAATTTTACAGTTGTTAGCTTGATGAAAAAATTTTAATATTCAGTAACTTAATTATTATGACAGCTGTCAGTATGGATCCTCAGAAATCAGCATCATCTGATTTGTAGATTATATTGACTCTATTATTAGAAAGGTGGATGGAGATGATGGTAAGAGGTTAGATGGGTTTTAAACCAGGTTTGTGGGGGGAGGGTATTGTCAATCTCACTGGGGTAGAGAGCAGGGGTAAGCAGGGGGTTGAGGGACGTGGTGGGAGAAAAGGGGAAGGACGGCTAGCATAGAGGATAGGGGGTCTTAAAAAATTACAGGATAATAATCCAAAATGTATGTTTACAAATGCGAGAAGCCTGGTTGAACGTAGTTTGGAGATAATGGCTTTGACGTGAAAATTAAGACGTAATGGGCAGAAACATGGTTAAAATAATCACAAGACTGGGCTGAAATTTAAAGGACACTCCTTGTTAAGGCATGATAGAGAAATAGGAAAAGGGTGGGGTATGTATTTAGGTTAAGCTAGTGTTGAAGCCAAATTTAAAAGAGATACCTGTCGATATTAAAGCAGGGCAATATTCTGAAAAGGATATGTTTAAAAAGAAAAAGGGCAACAGAGTTAAGTAAGAAGCAAATTTCTCTGGGGATAAAAATAGTTCTTCGCATAAACTGGGATAATATTTATCAGACAAAGTTACTAACAGAAGTGCTTTTAATCTATTTCACTCTAATTTTATACCCTGGGAATAATGTAAAAAAAAATAATGTATAAAGGATATAATTAAAGAAGGTTAAATGGAATGTCTACTCTTTAGTGCATGTCCACTTTAAAAACTTACTTTTGATCCAATGTTCTTCAGGGTTGCCCACCCCCAACCGTTATAATAACACACAAAAAAAACTTTCAGATATCAACTTGCAGCCCCTTCACTCCCGCAAGTCTCTTCTTCCTCTCTGCTAACAGGAAACAGCAGAGAGGTGCCGGACCGGCAGCTGCTCTGTGATTGCTACAGGTCAGTCAAACACAGAGGCAGCTGCCAGCTAAAAAGCAGTCGCAGGAGCCAGGGGCTGTAAGTAAATATCTTGATTTTTTTGTGTGTTATTATAGCGGTTGGGGGTGGGCAACCCTAAAGACATTATATCCAAGCCTGTTATCCTAGGAGAAAGGGGTGGCAGATGAACCCAGAGAAGGGAGGGAGGGGGGGAAAGGGCTCCCTGTGCATGTCAGCATCCCTCCCGGAGGCATCACAGAAGGCAAGACCATTGGACAGGAAGACGCCACTGCTCTTCAGTTTCCTGGACTTTGGACAGGACTATAGGAGAACCATAAGGACACAGGAATGTAAGGAAAGATTTTTTAAAACTATACTTGGGGCCAGCAGTTGGGAAAATTTTCGATTTGGGGTGGACATGCACTTTAACCAAAAATTGGTGACTTGTCATTACAGTATTTGCCTGCAACCACAACAGCTATTTTTACCAGTTTATTAAATGCATTTGTAAACAGGTATTTTTTCTGTTAGAAAAGGTATCTGCCTCCCACCTTGGGTCACAGAGCTTTTTTGAACTTGAGCATGTGCAGATGAGCAGCATGGGAATTTGCATCGTATTGGATGTGAGGTCAACAGTTACAGCCTTGATTGACTGCAGGAAGGTATTAGCTTTCTCAATAATTATACTTTAATATCTGGTTAGTAATGCATCTCATAATGTGCTAATCATATCAGCTGGGGTTTGGAGCAGTAACAGACATATGGACATTTATTTTTGTTTTAAGGGTGGGCATGTCCAAAAGCTCCTGGGCCACCGAATAAAGTACATTCTTAGGAAAGTTCAGTTTTATCCAGAGCATTCTTTTTTTTCATTTTTCTCGATTCCCTCATGTCTAAAAAAGTGCCCCTGGTTTGGAACAAGATGATGTAGTTCCATATTCAAAAAATGGAAGTAATGCACAGCCTGGTAATTACAAACCTGGGAGTTAAACTTCCTGCATTAAACGTTCCAGTAAACTCGGGAAGATACTGGAAAGTTTGATACAGGAAGATATTCTAGAGTATGTTTTAAGACAGACCTATAAGTAGTAATCAGCATGATTTATGAGAAACAAACTTGCTTGGCTATTTTGAAGAAGTGAGTAGGAATATGACAACTGTGTATATACACATTACTGGGCCATACAGTAAACTACTTTAAACATGCCACAGGACACAAGGATATCCCTTAAGGGATAGGCCACACTAGCGCAATTTTTTGGCAACATTGCAATCACAGCAACACTTGCGATTGCATTTCCATTTGCGATACCAATCGCATGCAATCACCACTTTAATGCGCAATTGCGTGTGTGATTGTGTTTGCGGCGCAGTGTGGCCGTGCCCTAAGACTGAAGAAAATTGGTTTTCGTTTTTCACATTGACGTGGTGATAGCAGGTTCATTGGATAGGTTTTTTTTAAACACTGGATGAGTTTCTTTTTTTTTTTTAGCCTCTAGATCACTGTTTGGCAGGAAAAGTGGGTAGTGGGAAAAGTGCTGAGTAAGTTGAACTAGATGGACGTATGTCTCTATTCAACCTCAAATACTTTATTATATTATTTTAAGAGCATGTCCACCCTAAATGTAAATTTTTGATATGCTATTGCCCATGGGCTCCCACCCAACCGCATTAATTTTTTTTTTTTAAGCCCCCCAAACTCTACTTACCTCCCCTCTTTCCTCCGCCGCGCTCCCGCCCTCTGCTTGCGAGGAAATGCAAGCAGAGGGGCGGGACGCGCCGCGCGTCTGTGATTGGCTGAGCGGCAGCCAATCACGGACGCGGCTGCCGGCAGCTCACTCCAGCGGTAGAAAGCAGAGAGGTAAGTTAAAGTTTGGGGAGCTGTATAAAAAAAAAAATCATGCGGTTGGGGCTGGGGGACATGGGGGAAGGCTGCCATGAAGGGGATTTATGCTAGGGAGGGATAGCAGAACGGGAGGGAGAGGGAGGAGAGGGGGGGAGGGAGGGGGGAAAGGGCTGCAGTACGCATGGCAATGATCTCGGGAGGCCAGGTAGCAGGCAGTGTCCTATATGGACCTGCTAGCCTCCTGGTGGTCATTTTTTGGGACTTTGGGGGGGACTACAGGAGAACCCTATGGAGCTGGATGTGGAGGTAAGGATTAAACTACACTACATGGTGGGGCCAGTAGTTGGGGGGATTTGCTTTGGGGGTGGACATGCCCTTTAAGAGTACTGTACACAGAGAAACATATCAACCTATATGTAACAAGTTCTGTGTGATTATGCTATTTCTCTAAAGACCATCACATATACATAGAAACTACCACCACCAGATACAATTTTCCGGCCCTAATTTGTTAATTGTTTACTAATAACAAAACATATATTGTTACATGTGTGATATTAGTAATCATAAGAACTAGAAATGGAAAGTTTAAGTATCAACTTTGAATTTAGCTTGAAAGACTGCATTTTGGAAGGGAATTTGTGTGTTTGTGCTGCAGATTTTAAAACTCAATAATGTCAATGAAGAGGGATATGCTTGTGAAGGTTCTCATTCATCCAGGTCATGGTATATCTGTTGTATTCAATTAGATCAACTGGACTTGAAATGTAGTTCTTGAAGACGTTTCGCTAGTCATCCGACTGGCTTCTCAATTCAGAATGACTTGTACAAGAACTGTGGCAATTATGTCCCTGGAAAATCCCAATTAGCATATCACAGCCAGGTGTTAAGGGTGTGATTAGATAGTGGCTAAGAGGTGTTATAGGAACGCCCAGAGTAAGGTGTTAAAACAGCATTGTAGATGGCAGACAGTTGGTGTCGAACCCCCCCACCTCTATTTAGGCTTGGTTTCTTTTTTTCACATAAATGGCCTCCTTAACACCTCTCTTGAACCAGTCACTTTCCTTCGCCAGTATGTTAACATTACAATCTTCAAAGGTATGTCTCTTTATCCTTAAGATGCAGATACACGGCTGAGTCCTGACCCGAGGAATTGGCTCTTCTGTGCTGGGCCATACGTTGATGCAGTTGCGTGTTTGGTCTCCCCCACATACAAATCAGAGCATTCTTCACTGCACTGCACTGCATATATGATGTCGCTTTTCTTGTGTTTAGGTATTGGGTCTTTCGGATGTACCAACTGCTGCAGATGTACCAACACACTGAGGCAGCAGTTGGTACATCCGAAAGACCCCTAACACTGGATGTGATATGCTAATTGGGATTTTCCAGGGTACATATTGCCACAATTCTTGTACAAGTCATTCTGATGAGAAAGCCAGTCGGATGACTAGCGAAACGTCTTCAAGAACTACATTTCAAGTCCAGTTGATCTAATTGAATACAACAGATATGTCAATGAGAGGACATTGTTGTTTTTTACTTACCCTTTTAATATGTCACATGCATTAAAGGTAGGTCAGTTTGGTGCGTGTGTATTCATATCAGGTTGGGGATAAAATACTAACAGGTTATTCAATAAAAGTTCTTATCGTTTAAAATGGTGCTAACTTTGCCCCAACCAATCAGATGTTAGCTTTCAAATGTTAAATAAGATCTGATTGGTTGGGGCAAATTGCACCATATTAAACGATAAGAACTTTTATGAATCTCCCTGTAACTTTTTTATGATTGGTCAAAATGAGTTTTTTTTACTTTAGTTACCCTTTACGTATGGCTGCCATAGTAATGGATAAGTAGATCAGGTGTGTGTACCCGTATCGGGTTGAAGATTAAAAAAAAACTTTTTTGCTGATTGGTCAAAATTAGTTTTTTTGACTTTAGTTACCCTTTAAATATGGCTGCAACAATAATGGAGGGGTAGGTCGAAGCGTGTATACCTGTATAACGTTGGGGTTAAAAAACAAAGTTTTTTGATTATTGATAAAGTTTGCTTTTTTGACTTTAGTTACCCTTTAAAGTATGGCTTCCACAGTAATGGATAAGTAGATCAGTAGGTGTGTGTGCCTGGGTCTGGTTGAGGGGTATTGTCTTTTTTGTGTTTACAACACCATAAAACTATTTTTTATTGAGGATAAATCTAAATTAGTTTTTTTACTTTAGTTATGCTTTAAGTATGGCTGCCACTGTAATGGATAAGTAGATCAGTAGGTGTGTGTACCTGGGTCTTGTTGAGGGGGTATATCTTTTTTGTGTTTACAACCATAAAACTATCTTTTATGAGGATAAATCTAAATTTGTTTTTTTTGATTTAGTTACCCTTTAAATATGGCTGCCACCGTAATGGATAAGTAGATTAGTAGGGTGTGTGTACCTGGGTCTGGTTGAGGGGGATGTCTTTTTATGTTTACAACCGTAAACTATCTTTTATTGAGAATAAATCTAAATTAGTTTTTTTTTTACTTTAGTTACCCTTTAAGTATGGCTGCCACTGTAATGGATAGTAGATTAGTAGGTGTGTGTACCTGGGTCTGGTTAGGGGTATGTCTTTTTTGTGTTTATAACCATAAAACTCTCTTTTATTGAGGATTAATCTAAATTAGTTTTTTTGACTTTAGCTACCCTTTAAATATGGCTTCATGGGAATGGAAAGGTAGGTCAGTAGGTGGGTGTACCTGGGTCTGTGTGGGGGGTTGGGGGTATCACCATTTGTTTTATGACCATGAAAAAAACTGTTTTGAAATATCCACATTGAGGATTGTTACCATTATAGTCTGGGGAAAAAATGTCCGGAAATTTGCCTATAACGCCGTAACGCTTCCGCGGATTCCTTAGCTGAAGATAGCACACTTCTCCTATATGCCCCTCACGTCTGTACCGAATTACATGTCACTAGCTCAAAAATGTGGGAGGATATATGGTCCAAAAAAGCGGAAGAATAAAACGGAAGAAGAAAAAGAAGAAGAAATAGAAAGAACAGTAATTTGGCTTTTTCAAGCCAAATTAATATATTATTTTAATAATACATTTTACATTTAGGCCCCATTGTATACTGTAGGGGAAAATATCTAATAAATTAGGTGCAGTAAGCAGAAATAGCCAGCAGGTGTCAGGAAGGAAACATGATTGTGACAGATTAAACACAATGATTATCATCATACAGTATTTTGCAACATGGAAAATGATTGTAGCAAAATTCTTAAATGAAGGGCCTAAATGCTTTAATTATTCATGGCTTGAAAGACCACATTTCTGTTCTTTTTATTTATTTTTTCTTTAGTTCTCAAGCTAGATACATTAACTTCGGTACAGACAGGTGGGACATATTGAGAATTGTGCTTTTAGCTACCTAAGGAATCCGTGGAGGATTTTACGTGTTATCATTGAATTTAGAGTTTTTTGTGCATAAACTTTGTCTGTCATGCACTATCAACACCACCACTTTATTTTACAGATGTGAACATTCCTATCCAGCGCTAATTAGCTGCCCCCTTATTTGATTCACCCGTAAGCAGACATAATAAGCTGCCTCTTAGTGGCATAACTAGAGGGCCTACAAATCTATATGTCAGGTACCAACGATCAGCTGTGATGCATATGTTATTAAGGTGCGCACAATCAGCTGTTAAAAAATACTCCTGTCTGGTACAGGTGTTTTAAAAAGTTGATTGCGTGCACCTTTATTAACATACACACGATCAGCCGGCCGCTGGTGAGGGGTGTTTCAAGTGCCTGACACAAAACTTGCAGTGGGGCCTGGGCACCTACAGTTTCGCTAGCGATGCCTCTTGATTTGATTCTCCTGTGAGCAGAGGTAATGAGTGCTGATACCTGCCATGATTGCCATTGTCACAGGAGTAGGTTTAGAAAATTCACAGCATACACAGACATATACATTAATAGAGTTTTGTTCAGCCTTTCAAGCCAGATTCAACATTCATACTTTAAGCGTTCTCTTTCTAGTTTAAAATAACAATGCATTGAAAAAGCAGTTTAATCAGGACTTCTTTTTCTGGTTATTGATATTTTTTATTTAATCGGGGATGTGAACTGCGGCCCTCCAAATATTTAACATTTTCAACTTCTAGCATATACTGCAACCAGGGAATAGTTTTTAAACATCTGGAGGGCCCCAATTTTCATATCACTGCACCAAACCAATAAAAAAATTGCTATCTTTCAGGTCCCTTAATCTATGGTTGCCAGGACACTTTATTATTTTCACATGTGTAGTAATTGCATTTTTTAAGTATATGATACCATGTGTATCATGATTTAATGTGACGTAAAAAATAATTCTAATAATATTAATTTTTGGTAATCTTGGTAATATTACATTTTAGTAATCTCTAAGTGTGTAACAATGGTTGTGTGTAGCAGAGTTCCTGTGTGTAAGTTTTCATATTGCTTATTTCTTGTGGGCCCCTGGTGGTAAGTTCCCTAGTGGGCCCCAAGTGCCCAGTCACCAAGTCAACATGTTATGTAACGAACAGTATAATTAAACTAGCAATACACACAGGGAAACAACATAAAAAATGAGCTCAGCTAGTTCTGCCTTTTATTATTAATATACAAATTAAAAATTTAATCATGGGACTTTCACACTACAAACGTGCTGTAAAACGTATGGTAAGGCTATGCGTTACCATGTGATATTGTGTGTATTTTTGCGCATTTTTGGAGTGCGATACTGCACACGTCAATGTGTTTTTGTGCATTTTTCTTTGCTACAGATTGTGGGAACATTGCATAGAAACACACATTCCAACGGTGTACAAAGCGTTAGTATGCATTTTCTCAAGCTCCTGTTAACTTTTTTGATTTATTATCATGCGTAAAAATGCATGCAGCTGTGTGTTATCACACTACTATTCAACTCAATGCCCCCAGTGGTAACAGGACACATTGAATTGTAATGAAAATTAAAGCCTGTACATTATCGCATACCATATGTGTTGCTTTACAGTGCTAAAAACGTCCATAGTGTGAACGAGCCCTTAAAGGGGGGCTATCCCCCTTCAAACTACCCGTCTCATTAAATATTTTAGATAAAAATAAATGTGTTTTACTCATCTCTGCTTGCATGGCAGTGGTCTATTTTTAAAAATGAGAATTCTGTTAAGGACCATTCAGTTATTGCCCCTTTTTCTTTAGATATCCAATCTAAAACATCTTACATATCAGCGGTCAATCAAGTGCCATACGCAGTAAAGCCCTCCCCCCCCTCCCTCTCACTCACACCTGTTTTGTTCTCCCTCCCCCTAGTGTAAATTCCCCTTTATGGTATAGTAGGTCTCCCTCCCCTACCCCCAACCGCTATAATAGTTTTGTCAGAAACTCCTACAAACTCTCCTTACCTTACCTCTCTCCCCCGGGTTCTCCACTGCCGGCAGCCAGGTCCGTGATTGGCTGTCTCTCAGCCAATCAACACGGCTGCCGGTCCGGCCCCTGCTTGCAGTTTCAGGCAAGCAGAGGGCTGGGACGTACTACACAGTAGTACCAACCCCTGGAAATAAAGCAACGTTTAAGACACCATTTTGTCAGCGGTTGGAGAGTTTAGTAGGAGAGCTGCCAGTGTGGGAGTTGTTGAGTGTTGTTTTGTGCCTGAGCAAACTTGAGCTTTGATTGTGGGGATACAGTGGGGTAATCCAGTGTGGGGGGGGTTAACTTGCTTTTACCCCCTCATTTCACACATTTAACCCAAAATGCTTCCACTCTTTGTATTGTTATATGGTTTTTATGGGGCTGCGTCAAGCCCTAGTGGTAATAGCACCCCCACACGCCCCTTTTGTGAGGTCCTATGCCTAATAGTGCACTGGATGGCCCTTCCCTCATTTTAAAAAGCACAGGAGAAGGCTGGGGGAAGTGAGAGAGCCTGTTATATGGATCCAGTGTTGTAGAATGAAAAATACAAAAGTTTGCTAATCGTATGTAAGTAAAGAATTAAAAAGGTTAGAAGTTAGGACCTTCCACTCTGGGGTAACCTTGATGTGGTTGGCTTTTCATTCATGTGATCACAGTAATGTATACTAAAACCCCTTTGTTTTTAAGTATGCCAGTGTACAGAATATGATATTGTATGGGGCCTAGGAATGTGCATTGATTATCTTTCCTATGTTTGTATAAATGTTTGACCAGATCAGTAGCACTTCGCTAAATGTAGATGTAAATTAGCCTAATGGATGCTTCCACAATCTTTGTATTGTGTTGTATATAATAAAATAAATAGATCAAACAATTTTGTGACAATTGACGCGTTTCGGAAAACACAGCGCCATCCTCAGGATATGACATCACTACAACAAAGGTGGTATTTAACAATACTAGTGAAACCCAACTCCTCCCCCGGTGCTCCTCCCTCTAAAGTTGCTACCCCTGTCAGCGCCTCATTCGATAAGTGCTACTGAAGTGGGCAATACATTCCTCATTATAAAGTGCAGGAATAAAGTGTCAAAGCTGTATGGATTAAAGTAAAACATTAAAAGTGATAAAATAACTCGTCTACATAAAGTGCCTATTGCTATATAAAAAGAATACACATATGGTATTAAATACAATAGTGCAATGCCTGTGTTAAAACACATATAAAACTACTTTAAAAGTACATCTAATAAAGTTATAATGGTTCCACTTCGCTAATTTCAGATTTCACACAATGTACATATCATATGTTAAACAGTAATCAATGCGGATGCTAGAGTATATATATATATACACACACAGATTTATAGGGAGAGCGAAATGCCAGACAGGGCAAGAGGACGAGGCAGAGGAAGAAGTGCCTCTGCACGTGATGTTAAGGCATAGGTGGGACCATGCATTCTGCTGCTGCTGGCAGGAGCCCCCTGGCTCTTCACAGGGCAGGGCAACACTGCCTGATATGTTCTGGGGTACCCGGGCTAGGCTATCGATCTTGATCAAGGAAGGCAGGTAATTGACTGGATTACCCAACCTTCCCCTTTGACCTCCTCACAGAACAGCCGATCTGCCACCACTGATAATGTGCCTGCCCCTCTCCCCCTGTGGCTCCTACTGTGGGCATGAACCCTGATCCTATCTATCAGGAGTTTATTGGCCACATGGTCCAAACTTTCGGGGATCCGGAGGTTCATGAATTACAGGAGATGTTTTTTGCTATGGTGCTTAAGGGGGGGGGGGTTGCACTGACACACTCCTTCCTGATGCTGTGGCAGAGGAAGAAAGTGTTCAGTGCACAGGGGGACAGGAGGTTGAGGTTATCATGCAGCAGTCCAGAGACAGCAGCCAGGGAACTAATATAGGGGGTAGGTTCAGCTGCGGCTGCTCTGTTTTAGTGACACAGCCTCAAGTGATGAGAGGTGCTCGTGGACGATGATGTCACAGATAATTCATAGGTGCCACAAGTGGGAGAGGAGGAGCAGAATTGTGTGTCTGAGGGAAACGCTCAGAGCATGAAAGAGCCTTATCCCAGAGGCAGACTGGGGTCAGGGCAGAGGTGGCAGCAGTGGCTCAGCAGTGTGGGACTTCTTCACCTTGGCTCCAGTGATGTCTGTGCCTGCAACTTGTTAGCCATGGGAAGACCACCTCTAACTTGGGCACGACATCTATGAGGAAGCACCACAGAGGTTGGTGGAAGCAACAGACAAAGAATGTACAGCACCTGCACGTTCCTTTCCTCATGGGGTCCTCTGAGGCAGGCAATTTGTAGTAGATGTGCTCCTTTATGTTGCAATGCCTGCGCAAGGACCCGGATTAAGGCCATCAAGGAGAAGAGCAGTACTGGGTGGCCACCCTTGTAGATCCCTGCTACAAGGGTAAAATGTCCGAGTTCATCCCCGCATCTCAGGGGAAGGGAGAATGCAGAACTATGAGGCGTTGCTGCATCACCTCTGTTCTGCCTTCCCAGGAGCTAGCAGGCAGACAGCACCTGATGTTGGGGGTGCACAGGGCTCACGTCCCCGTGCCTGATGGAGGAGCAGTACTGGAGGCGGTCTCGTGGCAAACTTCAGACTATTTCCAGCCGCAGTTGCCAGGTCCATCTACTGGCAGCTTCAACAGGCACACCTCAGTCACCAGGTCACTGACTACATTGGATCCAGGGACGGTGTAGACCATCAGAGACTGAGGATCCACTGGACTATGGGGTGCGAGGCTTGACATCTACCTGAGCTGGTACAGCATCTATTGGGTCCTGTCCTGCCTGGCATCCAGTGTCCTTTCAGTGCAGCAGGGGGTGTTGTTACGGAGAGGAGGACTTGTCTCTCTACTGAGAATGTGGACCATCTGACATTCGTTAAGATAAATGAGGCGTGGACCACATCTCATTACAGCCTCCTGTTGCTGATATCTGTGACTGAAGGCCTGTTTCCCCTTGCCATCTATACTGCTCCTTCCACTGTCTCAGTGTTCACCTTGAGGCCTAGCTAATGCCAGCTCAGCTGGCACTATGGGCTATTTTTTTGCTATTTCGTAGGGTCATGTATGGTCCTACCTTGCTCTCCACCTCATTTAAGCTGTGTACGGCTAATTTTTCCAGTGTAGGGTCAGTTTTGTTGGGCTCTATTATCAGGGCTGACTAAGCTATACTAAAGCTAATCTTTCATGGTAACTAGTTAAGAACAGCTGCTCTGTGGCTAATGTTTCTACCTGTGGTCATCCTGCTGGCCCATGCCAAATGTTTACACCCTTGTGGTGTCACCGTTCTGACATTTTGTACAGCTGCACAGCCAGCTACTACTCTGTTGGCTAATGTTTCTACCTGTGGGTCAATCCTGCCTGGCCCATGCCAAATGTTTACACCCTTGTGGTGTCACCTGTTATGACTATTTTGTACAGCCGCACCAGCTCCTCTGTGGCAAATGTTTCTACCTGTGGGCCAATCCTGCCTAGCCCATGCCAAATGTTTACACCCTTGTGGTGTCACCTGTTCTGACTATTTTGTACAGCCACACCAGCTACTTTGTGGCTAATGTTTTTACCTGTGGGCCAATCCTGCCTGGCCCATGCCAAATGTTTACACCCTTGTGGTGTCACCTGTTCTGACCATTTTTGTAAACTAGGGCAAATCATTTTTGAACTAATCACACAGTAATAAGGATTAATTACCACCAATCTTAAATCTTAATCTTTTTTTTCTCCGACTTTCTATCCCATTTTTTTTTAAGCTCTGGGAATTTTACTTTTTAAAAAGGGCAGGGCACAGCTAGTCAGTAAAGAACTGTCAATCACCCAGCCCCTCCCCCGGAACACTACATGTAGAAACTATACATTATATAAAAGTAAATTTCTCTATCACTGTATGGCAGATTGATTCAGCATTAAAATTAGGAAAAGGAATAAGAATTATCTGTTTCTCTGTGCTCTTTCTGTGCAGATAAACCCAATCTTGCAGTTAGCTGCTGTCTCTGTTGCTGTTACTCTGTTAAGTCCCAAAGTAGCACTGTACCTAAATAAATCAATTACAAAGCCCCCCTCCACATACACACACACGCACACACACACCTTCAAACCCCCAAAACAGCCAAAAGAAAAATCTTACTTGATTCAAGCAGTTAGGTTTTGAACCTAACAAAAAGAAGTTTCCTGTGAGTGGAAACGAACTTGAGTGGAACCTGCTCTTAAAGGGGAACTGTGGTCCAAAAATGACTTTAGGTAAATTGATAGGAATTGCTCTCCTGAGAATTTTTGCAATGTATTTTCATTATTTATTTTGCATAGTTTTGAAGATATTTACATTTTTGCGTGTGATATGGCAGCAGCATCACCAGGTCCCCTGCACTTCCTGCTCTGAAACCATGTCAGTGGATGAAAGCCAATCTGCCCTGGGTCTCCTGCTCACTTTGCAGCCCCCCTCCTCTTGCAAGCCCCCTGGTCCCTCTCACTCATGGACCCCTTGGCCCCTCCTACTCATCAGTGCCTAAGCCCCATCCACTCGCGGGTGCTGTGGTCCTGCCCACTCGCGGGTGCTGTGGGACACTCAGACCCCCCCCCTACAGAAAACTGTGTGAAAACAGTCTTTTCAGGCAGAATGATAACAACTTTAGCCCGAAAAGGCTGTTTTCACATAGTGGGAGAGTAGGGCTGTAGATTCCTTTCACTCTAGGAATCTTCACACAGCAGGGAGGAGGAAGGATTCCTGTCTCTTGTCCTGTCACTGAAGTCTGAGGCTGTACTCGCCAGCGATGAGGTGGAGGAGCAGCCTTAGGAATGTCACATGTCAGCCTCACACCCATTAACTTTCTGGTCAGTAATTACTTTTTATCTTGGGCTGTGGAGCACTTAGAGAGGTGGTTGATGGCTCATTTTAAAGGTAGGAAACTTGACTTGTTTGGAGACCACAGTTCCCCTTGGACATAGAAAAATAAGGACATTAAAACAAGAAGGGCAATTAAACAAGGTTGGTGTGTCACTGTGCTGGTGTTGTGTAGGCTCTGGGGGGTCCTAGGGAAAAAAAAAGGAACACATTACTTGAAGCTGCAGCTTCCAAATACAAGTCAGTTGATTTTAGGGTGTACATATCCTTTAAGTGACTCCTTTTTGTAACCAATTTACTATGTGCCTCAAACTTTTAAATTTAATGTTCTCTATTGTAATTTGGTCAGACAATCCATTTAATTACTTGTTTAGGTCAAGGCCACACTGCAGTATGGCAAAGTGTGTATGGCGTGTTGCCATCAGGACCGCCTCACTAATGATGCAGGGTGCAGCACACTGCAGAGCGGCACCCTGTAGGGAAGCAGCACTGGGTCATAGTGGGGAAGGCAGGATTTTTTTTTTTTTTTTACTGGAGGCCGGCGTCCGCCCTAATCTGTTGGGGGGGGGGGTGCACGCTACCGGTGTAACCTGGAACTTCTGATGATCCGATGCTCTGTCCATCCCGTATGATCCATCCTCTCATCCTCAACATCGTTGCGTGTGCTGCGTCGCCGTCAGGTAATCGCTGAAAGAGCGCAGGACAGGCGCCTGCTAGAGCTGTGCTGCGCTTGTGGCCTGCGGCTGCCGCCTAAGTTGCGATCTTGCGGACTCTGGTCTCAGTGGTCTGTACTGGAGAGTGTCCGAGTGATCAACAATAAATAAATCGGAAATTCGGAATTAGGAAAATCCTATCCTAATAAGGCAAGGCAAACAACTTTTATAGGGATGGGTAATGGCTGGGTTTGTTCTGTTCTGTCTACCCCACTCCAAGAGCTGTCTAGCTGAGTACCCAATTTCATTTTCCTTTCTTGGCTGGGCCTGGAAATATTACAAAATAATATTATGTGCCCAGTCAGTCATAATTAAAATAATGTGCCCAGGGCCCAGTGCCTTGCAGACAGCAACCAATATAATGTGCCAAGGCCTAGCATAAATAATTAGACAAACAAATAGCCAGATGATGATAGATAGATTAGATAGATGATGATAGATAGATTAGATAGATTATATAGATGATGATAGATAGATAGATAGATAGGTGATAGATAGATAGATGATAGATAGATTATATAGATAATTATAGATAGATGATAGATAGATTATATAGATGATGATAGACAGACAGACAGATGATAGAGAGAAAGATAGATAGGCAGATGATGATTGATAGATAGACAGATAGATGATAGATAGATAGATGATAGATATATAGATAGATATATATATAGATAGATAGATAGATAGATATGGAGATGATAGATAGATAGATAGATAGATAGATGATAGACAGATACAGATAGATAGATGATAGATAGATAATAGATAGATGATAGACAGATGATAGATAGATAGATAGATAGATAGATAGATAGATAGATAGACAGACAGATGATGATGACAGATAGATAGACAGACAGACAGACAGACAGACAGACAGACAGACAGATAGATAGATAGATAGATAGACAGACAGACAGACAGACAGACAGACAGACAGACAGACAGACAGACAGACAGACAGATAGATAGATAGATAGATAGACAGACAGACAGAAAGATAGATGATCTTTTGGGGATACTATTCTAGAGGGTGGGTCCTTCAATGTATTGTAAATAAATGGAGGAATGATTTGTAAATACAATGATAATGACACAAGTTAAATCAACGTGTATAAAGCCCCTCCCACTTCTGGACAAGCCACATCCCACTTCCGGACAAAGCACCACCCACTTTCAATTCTTTCAATTATAAAACCACACCCCTTCCGGCAGCGAGGGGGGCAGCATTTAGAATTTTGTGTCAGGTGGCAAAAAGTCTAGAGACGGCCCTGGTTGCCATGCTCTGCGATTGTGCAAAAAATGAGGATCTCATGCGCTCTGATTAAAGGATATGTACACCCTAAAATCAACTGACTTGTATTTGGAAGCTGCAGCTTTAAGTAATCTGTTCCTTTTTTTTCTCCCTAGGGCCCCCATGAGCCTACCTGTGACCATCTGAAGTTACTGACATCTTGGGTTATGGTTGCAGTCTGTGCCTGTGCGTGTGACGTCAGCACGTGCACGGACGCGTTCACCAGTGATGTCATTGCTCCGCACTGCGTCTGTAAGCAGGCTCCATGCACACACTGACGTCATGGCGTGCCGCGCATTCTTCGACACAGCAAAGCAGGAAATGAAAGAAATCTCAGGGGTCGGAGCTAAAGAGACTGCAACCATAACCCAAGATGTCAGTAACTACAGATGGTCACAGGTAGGCTCACGGGGAGCCTAGGAAAAAAAAAAGGAACACATTACTTGAAGCTGCAGCTTCCAAACACAAGTCAGTTGATTTTAGGGTGTACATGCACTGTTGTGGCCTCACCCATAATAAACATTTAGGGAAGGAATTAATATGTCCCTACAACACTTTTTTTCATTGTTGATTTCCAAGTGCAATCCAATTGTGGACACTAGCATGAGTCGTGGCCAATTGATGTGGCCACACTGGTACGTTGTTGATTGTTGCACAATGGCATGCGCTCCCATTTCGCAGCATTGCACGATCGCAGCACACACGCACAGCAACACCTGTTTCCGGCACGCTACCACCCGTTACAGTGTGGCCTCATCCTTAATGTTACCAAAATCACGTCTTTCAAAGAAGCAATAAACAGGTTATGACAACACTATATCTGGTAAGAAATGCTGAACGTGTAGTTCAAACATTAACTCGGGTAATTTTAACCATGCATTGTTGCTGTGTTACCTGCTGCCCTGAATAATGCGTTTATATATGACTTTGTTTGATAATGGATGATGGGATGTGTAGTTCAACCACCAACCAGGACAATTTTAAAATAGTTACTTAAGTGATATAAAAAAAGGCATATGTTAGGGCAGCAATGATTATTTAACAACAGCACATGATCTTAGTTGATTCTGAACTACTTATTCCAGCATCCTTTACAAGAAAAAGTTATGTAAGCAATAAATAGAAATGTATTTTTCAGTACAGTTCTTATTTGTAGCCTTATGGGTGAACTACGGGTCCCACCATCATTTACCACCTGATTAAAGGCAACATTGTTTATTTTGCATACCCTCCAACATTCCCCTTTAAATAGGTACACTTTTGAGAAATGCAGGATTAAACTACAAAAACTTCAGATGGGTATATTGTAACTACGAAACTACCAATGATCTATAGGTTAGTAAATTCTGTGTAATGTGTGCAGTATTTCTAGCCTTCAAAGGTGGTTCTTCCACTGTAGTTTTCCTTTAACGATCAATATTAACCTTACTAAAAATAGTTCCCTTTAACTCTGTCTCCCAGTAAGGGAAGGTACATAAAGGACTTTTCTACACCCCGTTCCAACAAATATTTGCTGTTCTGGGACAGTTTTCAAATGTATTCTTCTATGCTTATTTCACAAACAATCCCTATTCAAGTCATATTTTTTGTACTTAAAATTATGTTTTGACATGTACATTGAAATTATCAGGCAGATAAATGACTCTTTATGGTTGTGGCAAAAAAAAAATTTAGAATCAGAAGATACATTTTCTTGCATTACAATAACGTTATACAATAATATTATTGTGAAATTCAATAAACACATAAATGGTAGATTTCTAAATCTCGTTTTGTTGTTTTAGTCCCAGGATATGATAATTTGTAATTAACTATTAGCTGTACTCACTGTTCCTTTAGCATGTGTTATTTCCCACGTTTATAAAATATGGGCAGGAAAAAGTATTGTAAATTTTGCACCATAGTTAGCTTAAATAGCACTGAGATTTAAGAAAAAAATGTATCAGGGAGATTCAATAAAGGTTCTTGGTTTAATGGTGCTAAGTTCCTTACCTTAATTCCCGGCTCCTGAACGTTTTACTGAAGAACGGGAGGTTAGACACAGCTCCTTTAATACCCTTCATTAGTGTTTGTCTTATAGGGAACAGTGACAACTGGGTTGCCAGATCATTTGGTCTATTAAGGACACACTTAATAAATGTTGGGGTAGGTAGAAAGTAGTAAACACTACTTCTGTTTTTATATATCAATATATATTGACAGCTATTCTTCAGGACTGAACTTAGAAGTACCGTTAACATCCTGTGAATTATAGATTTTCTTATTCAAATAAAAATTTCCAGTCGCCACAAGGAGTCAGGAAGGATATTTTTCTCCTTTTTCAGCTGGGCGGGGCCACATGGGGCTGTAAGGGAATGGGCCAAGATTGGCCTGCAACTGGAGGGACCATAGGGTCCATGAGTGGGAGGGACCAGGGGGGCTGCAAAGGGGAAGAGACACAGGGCAGATTGACTGACAGGTTTCAGAGCAGGAAGCAGGAAGTGCAGGGGACCTGGTGATGCTGCTGCCATATCACAAACAAAAATGTAAATATCTTCAAAACTATGTAAAATAAACAATGAAAATAAATTGCAAAAATTCCCAGGAGAGCAATTCCTATCCATTTACCAAAAGTCATTTTTGGACCACAGTTCCCCTTTAAAACACAGGAACTGCACCAGCAGTAGTTTAAAACATCTGATGCTCTCTTCCTGCAGCAATCAGGGTGTTCTATGACATCATTGGAAATGTGTTTCAGGGACATATGCTCTGCTTTATCGTTGGTTGCCATGTCACAGTAAATATAAAAATAAGTACCTACAGCAGCAGCAATTACACAGCACCCATATACATACCTCCCAACATTTGAAAACACAAAAGAGGGACAGTAAAAAGGAGAGCGAGTTGCGGGCGCCCGCGGCAAATTTTGGCCACACCCACTTTTATTAGGCCACACCCGTTTTCTTAAACCACTCCCATCTTTCATAGGATACGCCCCCAATTTAAAGATAAATCCCATGAAAAAGAAGACTATATGCATACGCCACTACCCGCCACTACCCAGTATGCTAATATCAGTGTTTATTTGTGTTTGTCTGTATCTGTTTTTATAGTCTGGTCTGTATATCTATCTTTTTCTGTCTGTCTATATATCTTTCTGTTCATCTTATCTATTTATCTCTTTCTGTCCATCTACCTACCTGTCTGTCTTATGTATTTATCTCTTTCTGTCTGTCTACCTGTCTATCTATTTGTCTATCTGCATCTTTTTATCTACCTGTATATTCATTTATCTCTGTCTGTCTGTCTACCTACCTGTCTATCTGTATCTTTCTATCTACCTGTTTATCTATCTGTCTGTCTGTGTCAACCTATATCTATCTTTGCCACAAACATACACTTAACCACACATATGACACAAACATGCACTGACATACAGACACACAAACATGGACACAAACTGACACGCATACACTGACTGACATACTGAGACACAAACCAGCATACACTGACACACACATGCATTCATATACTGACACACACATGCACTGATATACTGAGACACACACAAAGATATACTGACACACACACTACATACATGACACTCATACACTGATATACGGACACATACACCACACACACATGGAGATATGCTGACACACACTACAAACATGACACGTACACATATTATTTGGACACTCATGCACGTATACTGACACACACTACACATGCACTGATATACTGACACACTACACACATGACACACTCATGCACTGATACACACATACAGATATGTACTGAAACACAAAGTCTTGTCCCCCCAGGGCACACTACTGACTAGATATGAGCATAACTATCTGTGTACCTAACTGCCCCTTACTAGAAGCTAACACTGGCCCTGTAAGGGAAGGGATAATGTTTGGTGCCTGTATTTACTGTGTCTGTGCTGTACTAGTATCTAACTCTGTCACACTGCAAGTTCATCTGGAGTGTTTAAGTGACTGCACAGAGTCTCACCCAGACCTTCAGCAGTTTTCTCTCTCCAACCTCAATCCCCAGCAGCTCCATTCTGGTCAAAGCCCCGCCCCCAGCAGGCAGGACTGGGAGTCTCCAACTGCAGGGTCCTAATGCCTGCTAGTCACTTCCGGTTTAGCGTTTTTACCCTGAAAAATGGACCAGACACCCGGAAAAAAACGGGGCAATGCGGGAACAGAGAGGGGGTGCCGGGACAGCGGGAAAGGACCCCAAAAACGGGACAGTCCCGCCGAAAACGGGACTTTTGGGAGCTATGCATATATAAGGGGTACCTTGGAAAGAATCAATATAAAATAAGTCTATTCACAGATAAGGTAATTCAGACCTCCACAACAACTGATCCAAAATGAAACTATCCTTGCTTGGACAAAACACAGCATTCAAAATGGCCTACCACAAATACTCTACCTTTTTAGAATGCTAGTTGTGGAACTACTTAAAGATAAGTCATATGGAATATGGAAATATGAAAGACCCAGAATGAATTGAAAAGCAGCATACAAGACAGGAGGATAAGAATGTCTGGGAATCCCAAACCTGATGAGATACAGACCATGCAATGGTGGAAACAGAACCCATACAAATTATGGATACAGATAGAACCAGATCTGCTGAATATTACCTTATTAAAGTCCATACTGGGCAAATTACTGCTTATATAGGGCATCTATAGTGTGAAATGTATTTGTCTTTATTTCCATTTGTCTATAATTCCCCCAACCCCCAGAGTGTTTTTACTTTCTTCAATTTCCCACTCTGTCCTGAGATTACAAGAAGACGTGATTTCAGTCCTCTTACTCTACTCTACTTGTAATGTCAATCAAATCCCTGTGACATTACCCTCTTCCCTGCTCAAGTCCCTCCCTCCTCCTTGCTCTGGTTGAAGCTCTGCACAAACACAGAGATAAGAACATTAGCAGGGGGAGAGAGGTAGCTTTGACTGCAGAGATAAGGCCCCTTCTTGCTGGATTTCACTGTTTGATGGTCCCAAAGAGGGAGATCGTCTTGCAGCAGCTTGTTTTCTATTGATCACTGTGCGTGGGTATGTTTTAACTTTTAACTACTACTGCACATGAGAAGCTTGATGGGCAGCCAGCATTTAGACACGGAGGAGGTAACAGGGAGGGGAGGAGGAAGTGGGGAGTGCTGCAGAAAGATCTTACACCGTGACACTGACAGAGATAGGAGAAAGGCAGCACAGAGTACATTAATTTAACAATGGGACAATGTGTTTTTTTCACTAAAGATGCACTAAAAGAACCCCCATTAAATCTTCAACTTCCTGACACTATCAAAATCACATGGAGACAATAGAATCACAAATGGAAGCAATATAACACCCTGAAACCAGAAATACAAAAACTGATATCAGCAGTGTTGATTTCAGCCTTGTCTCTAATCATCCCAAATATCCAGCTAAATACATGGGAGTACGCTGGAATCCGTCAACACAACTAACAGTCAGATATTTTAAGAGCTACCCCAATAATGCAATATTCCACTGACAGAATTCTACAAATATCTGCAAAGATATCCACAACCCCAGCACTGCCAAAAATCTAGAAAACAAGAGGGGTATTACAATCTTTTACCACCAAAACCACACCACAACACCTGAACTTCTAATCACCCACACTAAATGTAGCAGGGATTTACACATCTCAATCAACAGTTAACAATGGCAAGATGCAAAAACCACAATATATAAATTAACAAAATGTGCAAAACACTGGTTAACCTCAGACTAAGATGGTTTTAAAGAAAAACCCTCACTACTATTCAAATTTAATAAATCAATACCAAAAACATGTTGGATAGGACGTGGAGCTACATGAACGGTTCCCCATACCTACAGGGAGTATCCAATAATCCAGGCAACCTGGAACAAACTACTCCAATTCTTATCAAAACTATGAGCATGGACAATAGACCATACCCCCGAAATCCTAGATCCATGCAATTATATGGCTTAGTTGCTGGCTGTTCTGCAGTGTTTCCATGTATCCCCTGGGGAATAATTGTGCTGAAAACAGTGGCACCAGCCTAAGTTTACAAATGCACAGCAAGTTGCTTGCTAAGCTGGATCACAGCAGTAGCAAACACAAGAAGTAGTGTTAACTCCCTATGCAATGTATTGATGATACATTAGTTGGTTGATGTCACCAATAAATTAAATAGTATAGGGAGAGAATAAAGGCTTTGAAACTCCCTTCAGCAATATGAAATAAGGAACAAAGACTTCTGGGTATTTACCATGGTTCCATGGAAGCTTTTAGGAAAGCTATATCTTTAAAAAGACTTTTACAGCATTCCACAAGCCAAATGCAAAACCAGAGTGCCAACTGTAGACCGGTAACGGTCATTAGTTGGCTGGCACCAGCAAACTGAATTGCACAGCACTACAGCGCTAATCAACTACTACTAACCAAGCTGGTTGCGTACCTTGCCAAGTACATATTCTGGTTATGTTCCATTGTTTTTTAAACTGGTTAACCTACAATTCTAATAATCTACCAGTAGCAACTCCAAATACCAGCAAGCAAGTCATTTGGAATAATAATAATGTCTCTGCTAATAATAATTATATTAGCAGAGACATAACGGTGTGAAAAAACGAATGCGAGCAAACCAGCTGTAAATACGCTTTGTTTACGGATGTCCACAAGGAACTACCCCTTTAATTCTAATCTTACTTCACTGCTTATTTGTTTCTGAGGACATTGTTTTTTTTATTTCTGGAAAAAAATCAACTCTTATTGCCAAATCAATTCTTATTGCCCTTTAGGTAAAAAGCGTGGAACTAAAAATAACTGAAATGCCCATTTCATTTGGTATGGCACTGCGTGCTACTTTATCACAGTTCCAGATCAGGCAGTAGCTCCAGGCTGTTGCTGGAAATGGCAGCTCTGCTGGTTATACGAGGCTTCTAGGCAACAGCAATTAAGGCTGCAAAGTGGCTTTCATAGACATAATTACATTCATATTTACTGTTAGTTATCATTTTTAAGTAATGCTTTGGAATAATATCTTGTGCTTTCCTGAAATCTAGTGTCGTTATTTTTATGCCTAAAAGCAGCTCTATCTGTTGGATTCATCCAAGTCTCTAGTGTTTTCAGCTAAGCACATTAAATAAACATGACAACTACAGTAAATGTATGTGGTGTGGAAAATATATTCAGGAAAAAAATGGTCCAGATGATACTTTGCATTCTCATTCTGGTAAAACGACATGTCTGAAACAATGTTTTTTTTCCTAGCAGCTAGCTGCAGATTTACAGTGAGTCATCCTACCAGCAAACTCCCATATTGCAAAGCAGTTGGAAAGCAGCTTCTGACAGCAAGAACGTGACACATAATAACACAGAGAACAATTCACTGCAGGTCTAAAACACAGCAGAGGGTGATAAAGATAGATTGTAAAAAAATCCCTTTCTTAAGGTGCCCATACGCTACTAGAATATTACATAGACATTTGTCTATAGACAAACGTCTAATCTATCTAATATCTTTAAACAAAAATGTTAGCAGGGCACTGGGCTACCCTGTATGGACAGGGGGAGGGTGTCGTACAGGTGATAAACAATTAATATATATACAGTATATACTCAAGTATAAGCCAAGGTTTTCAGCCTGAAAACTGAACCTCAGCTCATACTCGAGTCACTCACCTCAAAGAGAAATCTGTCTGCCGCTCGCTCCGCATCTTCCGCCTGACTTCACTACTCGGCGTCTGTCTCACTTACCGACGCCAAGTAGTGACGTCAGGCGGGAGATGCGGAGCAGACAGATTTCTCTCTGAGGTGAGTGGCCAGAGAACTTGCCTGGATTGAAGTACATTACCAGGATGGAAGACTGGATTTAAGGCAAGGTCTCGGGGCAGGGTTCAGTAATCCCATACAGTAACCCAAATTCCTTGCCACTGCAGATGTTTGAAAACGACAACTCCTAGCAACTAAAGCATGCTGGGAGTTGTAGTTTCCAAACATCTTGAGTGCCAATTGGGGGTTACTCTATGGGATTAATGTCCATTTAAAGAGCATCTGATGCTTCAAAACAATACAGAATCAGGAGGATGGTATCTATTGTTAAAAATATTCCCTTCTGATTCTGTATTGTTTTGAGGCTTTAGTTGCCCTTTAAATGGACAGCAGAATTCCGATACAATAGTCCCATACAGTAATAGCCATACTGGATTTGGCTATTACTGTATTGGGCTACTGTATCGGAATTCTACTGTCCATTTAAAGGGCAACTAAAACCTCAAAACAATACAGAATCAGAAGGCAGTAGTGGTCAGAATTTCAACCCTCGGACTATACTTGAGTCAATCATGTTTTCCTAATTTTTTAGGCAAAAATAGGTACCTCGGCTTATACTCTGGTCGGCTTATACTCAAGTTTATACAGTAAGAAAGAAGATACCTGTGGCACACAACTGTATTTAATATCCCTTTATTACATTATACAAAAATGGGGAAAGAGTGAATGCCAAGCACTAATTATCAATTAAAAACAATTCAAAATTACTACAATAACCAAGCTGCCACTGACAATTCATATCATTAATAGTCAAAAATTCATAATCAGAAGATTAATGTTAACGTTATCTTCTGATTATGATTTGAAAATGAATAATGAACAAAGTCAGCTTAAAGGACAATTATACTCACCTTCCCTCCACTCCTCTTTCTTAGTCAGTGCTTTCTACCCAGGGTGAGGACCAAAACCGTTAGGTCCTCACCCCTGGGTTCACTTAACTTGCGGCATATACTTACTTATGCACTGCTCCCCCTCCTCCCAGTTGGCGATGAGGCCAATAGGAAGACATGCTCTGTAACGAGGCCTCGTCGCACAAGGAGAGGAGGGGGCAGAGCCTACCTGAGCAGCATGTTAGTAAGTATATGCCACAAGTTAAGCGAACCCAGGGGTAGAAAGTACTGACTAAGGAAGAGGAGCAGAGGGAATGTGAGTATAATTGTCCTTTAAAGTATCCAGGCAACACAGGAGAAGCTGTCAGCTCATGCAGCCAAAAAGGCAAGTACCATTAGGTTAGGACCCAGTTAAATAAAGCAACCTTAACGTGGTGGCTGGGCTTAAAATAATTTGGCCTACCGTAATTATTTAACTAATTGCTTTTAACCAAGGTTTATGGCAGGCTCTTTTTAGCAGAAACTTTATGGAGATAGCCAATATACAATTAGAATTGAATGTGCACTAGAATTATTTTTATGTATTCTATTTTTTATCTCTCGTTGCACTTTAAAATGGATGTACAACAGCCCAATTTTATATATATTGTGGTTTTCAAGATATCAGCCCCGACCTTTTTATGATTTTGTAGACAAGGGGGTGTTACTTGCCATGACAGACAAAGGTCTAGAAGATAAGTTTTGTATTATTCTGTCATGGTTTATTTAAATAAAGAACAAAGACGTCTGGGAATTTACCATGTTTCCATGAAGGCTTTTAGGTAGTTATGTCTTTAAAAAGACTTTTACAGCATTCCACAAGCTAAATGCAAAACCAGAGCGCCAACTACAGACCGGTTTCGGCTTTGTTGAGCCATCATCAGTGTAGTGCAGGCCTCTGGTTTTGCAGTGTGAAGCGCCTATAGACCGCAGGTGCTCTGGTTTTGCATTTAGCTTGTGGAATGCTGTAAAATTCTTTTTAAAGACATAGCTTCCTAAAAGCCTCCATGGAAGTGTGAAGCGCCTATAGACCGACGTCACCAATAAATTAAATGGGATAGGGAGACAATAAAGGCTTTGAAACTCCCCTTTTAGCAATATGCAAATAAGGAACAGAGACTTCTGGGAATTTACCATGTTTCCATGGAGGCTTTTAGGAAGCTATGTCTTTAAAAAGACTTTTACAGCATTCCACAAGCTTAATGCAAAACCATAGCGCCTGCGGTCTATAGGCGCTTCACTCTGCAAAACCAGAGGCCTGCACTACACTGATGATGGCTCAATAAAGCCGAAACTGGCCTGTAGTTGGCACTCTGGTTTTGCATTTAGCTTGTGGAATGCTGCAAAAGTCTTTTTAAAAATATAGCTTCTTAAAAGCCTCCATGGAAACATGGTAAATACCCAGAAGTCTTTGTTCCTTATTTGCATATTGCTGAAAGGGGAGTTTTAAAGCCTTTATTGTCTCCCTATCCCATTTCATTTATTGGTGACAATGGTTTATTTAAGTAATAGATTTTAATTATGTTTCAGGTCCCCATTTAGCTGGAAGTCACCTGAGCTGAAATTGTGTTTAGATTTTACTAAAAGGAGTGGTCACTGGCCAAGATGATTTTACCAGCAGCAGGTGATTGATTGAAATGGTAACCTAAAACTCAGCACAAAAAATGAAGGAGCTTTATTTTGATGTGTGTCTGATTCTTTATAGTATTTGGTTTGAGTACACTTTGAACTTTTAGCCACATGATCAAGTCCATAATTGCATGTTTAAATTAGCAAAACATAGTTTAACCTGCGGATCTGTTACAGTTTTTGCATTTTGCCACACATTATATTTTTGACTTAGGCCATATTTAGCTGAAGCCAGCTTAGACTGGGTACACACCATACAATATTTTCAGCCGACCAACTGATAGTGCCATGTATCGGTTGGTTAGCTAGAAATATTGCATGGTGTGGGTGGGGGCAGCCGCGACCAGACTCTGGCAATTCGACCTGCTGGTAAATCACGGCTGATCATGTGGGTGGTAGGAGAATGTGGGCGAACTGTCGACCACGGCCACTAATGCCACAAACAACAGTCATTTTCAACCAGCCAATCACTTTTCAATCAACATTCAATTGCAAAATGAATGGTCCAGTCTGGGATATGCCACCTGGTTAGTTTTATTGAATTATTAAACATCAAATTAAGATTAAACATCGGGACAATATATTGCCAGCATTAGTTAATTTACAGAATCATAATACAGTCTAGCTAGCATTTTTCACTAATTTAGTTAAAGTCCACTTTCAGGATCTTAATTAGAAGTCACTCGGTCCCCTTGCAAAAAATACAGTATGCCACCTCTCCTCAGAACTAGCCCCACAACCGTAATCGTTGGGACTACTCCCCTCTTCCATTTGCGAAACAAAAATGTTACAATTTGTAATTTCTACCCTTAGATTTTAATGTCTGACTTACACAGTGGTCAAATACTTTTTACTTTACTTTTAGTTGGATAAACACAATCCTGTTTATAAACACACATTACATTGGAATCCAAAGTTCTAAAAATACTACACAAGGCTTAACTTAATTATAGGTTTGCCCAGAATTCATTGGTGCACGCACTCGAAGATGGAACATAACGCAATGCAGTACACAGTACAGTTTAAGAACATATGGTGTCTAAGGGGCACATTTATAAAGTCGCTTTAACTTTGAAATGTTATTTTGCACATCGCAGCGGGTGCACTGACCAGTGCCTTTTGGGACTTAGGGGACCCCCTCCCTGGCACTTTTAAGTGCCTTTGCAGCACTTATAAGTGCACCTGGAGCACTGACATGTGCTCTTTGGGGCTAAAGGGGCCCCACTAGCTCGAAACCAGAACCCTCCTGCTTTTGCGGCACTTGTAAGGGCACCTGGAGCACTGACAAGTGCTCTTTGGGGCTAAAGAGGCCCCACTAGCTCGAAAACCAGAACCCACCTGCCTTTGCGGCACTTGACAAGTTCGCTTTGGGGCTTAAGGGGTCCCGCATCTCAAAACCGGGACCCCCCTCCCTGGCACTTGTAAGTGCCTTTGCAGCACTTATAAGTGCACCTGGGGCACTGACAAGTGCCTTTTGAGGCTAAAGTGGCCCTACTGGCTCAAAACCAGAATCCTCCTGCCTTTGCAGCACTCATAAGTGTACCTGGGGAACTGTCAAGTGCCTTTTGGGGATAAAGGGGCTCTACTAGCTCGAAACCAGAACCCTCCTGCCTTTGCAGCACTCATAAGTGCACCTGGGGCACTGACAAGTGCCATTTGGGGCTAAAGGGGTCCCGCTGCTTGAAACCAGATTCCTTCTCCCTTTGCGGCACTGACAAGTGCCCTTTGGGGTTGAAGGGGTCCCACAGTTTGAAACCAGAGCCCTCCTCCCTTTGTGACACTTAGAAGTGCCCTTGTGGCACTGACAAGTGCCCTTTGGGGCTTAAGGGATTTCGCAGCTCAAAACTTCCCCCCCCCCGGCACTTGAGGCACTTAGAAGTGCCCTTGTTGGGGGTCCTGCAGCTTGAAACCAGGACCCCCCATTGGCTCTTAGAAGAGCCCTTGTGGCTCCTAATAAGATCAATATTTCCTAATTAGAAATTGACAGGGAAGTAGAAAATTGCTGTACTACCTGCACCAGCAATCTTAAGCAGTTTTTATCTGCTCAAGCTTATGCAGCTGCAGGTCAGATCGTTCAAAAATATACCAACTTGTCTGATTGAATGCTGGTGCTGTAAAAATGACCCATAAGCTTATTTTGTTGCATGTTGAAACATGAGCAGCAGTAAAGCATTTTTTACTGTCAGCTATATTATTTCATGACTTTCACATTTCATTCTATATTTGCACTTTAAATATTACTATCAAGACTTTAGTGATTTATGTGTTTGTATTTAGAAAGGAGAATTATACTCAATGTGCCTAAGAATTGGTTATTCTAAAGGGTTCAAGTGTGATACTATAATAGGATGCAACTTTTGCAATAAATTAGTTTATAAATGTTATCTGCTAGCTATTCCAAGGTCAATTGTCAGAAGTATTATTGCAAAGTGTAAGAGCTTAGGAACAAAATAAATATCAGACTAAAGTGGCAGACTACTGTATATAAAGTTGTTATGTAAAGACAACAAAGCTGGGTCTTGGGTCACCACCTCTTCCCTTTAAAGGGAAGTTCAGTGGAAAATATAATTATTTTTAAAATTCTTTCAGGGTTATTCAATAAAAGTTCTTATCGTTAAAAATGGTGCTAATTTTGCCCCAACCAATCAGGTGTTAGCTTTCAAATGTTAAACAAGATCTGATTGGTTGGGGCAAAATTAACACCATTTTAAACAACAAGAACTTTTATTGAATCTCCCAGTATGTTTGTATTATGCATACCTATTCTCTTCCATTTAAAAAAATCTGTTGAATCTATACCCCTTGCTATTCCCTGCTCTTGAGCTGATTGTTCAGGTTTGGTGCTTCTTTTTCCCAGAATGCACACTACCTTGAAATGTTCCTAACAGTAATTTCTACTGATTGGCTGTTTGATGGGTTAAAGGGCAAGTCCAGTCCCAAAATGAAAACTTACATACAGGTAAATAAGCCCCCAAAACCCTAAACGGTAATAGTTTGAAATGTGAAATATATAAGTCTAACCTGAAATCCTGCACAATGTCCTGTTCCTGTTTCTGCTTCCTGGTTCTTCCAGTTAGTAACTGACAGTTATGGATTTGACAGTTGACATCACAGCCAATGACTGAATGTTAATCCCCTGTCTGCCTCTTCTTAGCATGCCCAGGCTCAGTAAATGCTCAGTACAGGTTACTAAATTGCTCAGTTTCCATGAGGCATCCAGAAGCATAGCAGACATACAGTAATGAATTCATAGGACAAATTATGACATATCATAGTACAGCCATTCTTTCTAAAATATGTTCTTATGAGGGTGAAGTTGTCCTTTAAACACGCTCAGATCTCTACTCAGCAACTGAATCAACCCAGGCATTGGGTCAAGGGCAAGACCATAATGGTCTCTATTAGAGCTCCTGAAACAGGAAGTCAGTACTTTTGAAGCATTTATTTATATACAGACAAAATGCAGGAAAGGTCATTGGGATGGAAAAATACTGCTCTTTTTTCTTAAATGTATATGTATTTGCACTGAGCTTCCCCTTTTAAAATAACTATACTGTTTTATGACTCAGTCAAGGGACACTAAACTCCTTTTTGTAGATTATTTTTATCAATACTAAACAAATCTGGGAAGTAGGTGTGAGTACTTCTAACTTTTATTTTACTTAAGAAGCCCACTTGGCAAAATTAAAAATAGTTAACTGACAGCCTATAACTGCCCTCCTCTACCCGACAGACCCACCTATCTCTAAAGTAGAAAAAAATTATCCTATGTTCAAGGGGTTTAGAGAAGTAAAAATGGGGGGCAGAAATACCTACCTCTACCTTCCAGGCATTTATAGAGTTTTTTAAAAAACAGCTAAACCCTTGGGTGGGGGAGGGGTACAGAAGCTACTCCTGTAAGGGACCCAAACATCCTAGTTTCCTGAAGAGCAGGAATATCCCGCAGCTATTCTCCACTGCCTGTTAACCCAGCCAGTCAGGTTGGTGACAGAGACTTAAGGGGCCAATAGAATAGGGTGTCAGTGACTGCTGTATAAATCATAGGGCCCAGTAATTGCTGTATAAAGTATAAGGGCCAGTAATCACTGTATAATGTATAGGAGACATTAATCACTGAATAAAGTATAGTAGCCAGTGAGCATTTTTTTAAGTGCAGGGAACAGTAATCACTGTATAAATTATAGAGGACCAGTAATCAGACTGTTAGCAAGAGCAAAAAATGAAACTGAGGTGCACCTAGACCCTTCACCTAATGAAGGGAACAAGGTGATCCCCGAAACATTGTTGCCATTTAATAATAAATGGAGAAATCCAAAGAGAAAGGGACAAATTTATAAAGAGCCAAAAATTACCGCCGCACGTCGCGGCCGTGAAAATAGCGCTATCATCGTATTTATAACGGCGAGCGCCATCGCCATGATATCCAGCGGTAATTTTAAGTCCCTTTTCGGCAATACTGCACTTAGCGCAATGCGCTAAGTACAATATCGCCGCAAAGGGACTTAAAATCCCTTCCTGGTGCCACCGCTACAGGGGCGGGGCATACGCCCACCCTGCCCTCGACTCCTGCGGTGGCGGCAACTAACCGCCGCTGCTTCCCAGCAGCTCCTCCTAACCCCCAACCCCGCTCGTGGCGAACATATGGAACAGGAGGCTAGGAGGGGCTGCTGGGAAGGGGCCGCAGCAGGTGGTCGTGCCATGCACCCCCTCCCCAGCAGCCCCCTGCCGCTAGCGGAGAGATGAAGGGAAGGGCCCGCTGGGAGGGGTGGAGGCACCCTCTCCATCTTCTTTCTTCAGCCATCTACTGCGGTGGCATCTGAGTTCCGAGACGGAGTGCACCTCTTTATATAGGTTTGCAGAAAATCGGTTAATGTAAAGCATGTAAACCAAGCATGCCAAAGCCACTTCTCAGTGCTGCAAGGGCCCTTACAAGGGCCGGGGAGGGGGGTCCTGGTTCGAGCTGCTGGACCCCTAAGCCCCAAAGGGCTCTTGTTAGTGTCGCAAAGGCCCTGATAGGGCCGAGGAAGGGGGGCCCAGTTCGAGCTGCTGGACCCCTAAGCCCCAAAAGGCTCATGTTAGAGCCGCAAAGGCACTTGTAAGTGTCGCAAAGGTCCTGATAGGGCCGGGGAAGGGGGTCCCGGTTCGAGCTGCGGGACCCCTAAGCCCCAAAGGGCTCATGTTAGAGCTGCAAATGCCCTTATAGGGTCCGGGCAGGGGGTCCCGGCTCAAGCTGCGGGACCCCTTAAGCCCCAAAAGGCCCTTCTCAGGGCCTCCGCTGGAGGGTGCCTCCACCCCTCCCAGCGGGCCCTTCCCCTCCCCCCAGGGCGGGGCAGGGGCTTGGAGGGGCTGCAGGGAGGGGTTGCGTGGCGGGTGGTCGCGACCACCTGCTGCGGCCCCTTCACGCAGCCATATGTACGGCGCGACGGGGATGGGGTTGGGAGGGACTGCTGGGAGGGTGGCGTGGCGGGTGGGTGGTTGCTGCCGCCGGCATGGGGGCGAGGTGGGCATTGCCCCACCACACCCCTTCGCTGCGGCGACCACCCGCGGGAGGTGGGGGTGCCTTCCGGGGGCGGTGCGACCACCCACCGTGTTCAAGGGGGAATCTCGCCCATTTTCGCCACCTTTAAGGCGATTCGTTAACTTTTCATGGCCATTTCCGCCCATTTATAAATCACGGAAAACACGGGACATGGGACCCCTAAGCCCCAAAGGGCTCATGTTAGAGCTGCAAATGCCCTGATAGGGCCGGGGAGGGGGGTCCCGGCTCAAGCTGCGGGACCCCTTAAGCCCCAAAAGGCCCTTCTCAGGGCCTCCCGCTGGAGGGTGCCTCCACCCCTCCCAGCGGGCCCTTCCCCTCCCCGCCAGCGGCGGGGCAGGGGGCTTGGAGGGGCTGCAGGGGAGGGGGTGCGTGGCGGGTGGTCGCGACCACCTGCTGCGGCCCCTTCACAGCAGCCATATGTACGGCGCGAGCGGGGATGGGGTTGGGAGGGACTGCTGGGAAGGGGTGGCGGTGGCGGGTGGGTGGTTGCTGCCGCCGGCATGGGGGGCGAGGTGGGCATATGCCCCACCACACCCCTTCGCTGCGGCGACCACCCGCGGGGAGGTGGGGGTGCCTTCCGGGGCGGGTGCGACCACCCACCGTGATTCAAGGGGGAATCTCGCCCATTTTCGCCACCTTTAAGGCGATTCGTTAACTTTTCATGGCCATTTCCGCCCATTTATAAATCACGGAAAACACGAGCGACACCCCTTAGCGGACCCCTAAGCCCCAAAGGGCTCATGTTAGAGCTGCAAATGCCCTGATAGGGCCGGGAGGGGAGGGGGGTCCCGGCCAAGCTGCGGGACCCTTAAGCCCCAAAAGGCCCTTTCAGGGCCCTCACCGCTGGAGGGTGCCCAACCCTCCCGGGGCCCTTCCCCTCCGCCAGCGGCGGCGGGCAGGGGGCTTGGAGGGGCTGCAGGGGAGGGGGTGGTGCGTGGCGGTGGTCGCGAACACCTGCCGCGGCCCCTTCACAGCAGCCATATGTACGTACGGCGCAGCGGGATGGGGGTTGGGAGTTGGGAGGGAATGCTGGGAAGGGGGGTGGCGTGCTCGGGGGGGGGTGGTTGCTGCCGCCCGGCATGGGGGGCGGGGTGGGCATAATGCCCACACACACCTCGCTGCCGGCGACACCCGCGGGGGACGGTGGGGGTGCCTTCCGGGGCGGGTGCGACCAACCCCACCGTGATTCAAGGGGGAATCTCGCCCATTTTCGCCACCTTTAAGGCGATTCGTTAACTTTTCATGGCCATTTCCGCCCATTTATAAATCACGGAAAACACGATTTTTGCGAAAATGTCATGAATAACGTCCGCGAAAAGTTAACAAACCTTTATAAATATGCCTCAAAGAGTTCAATGTTTTGCTTGTGTTATAGCTTACAGTCTCCAGGTAGAGGAGTGACTGAGGAAGTACCTTCAAAGAGACTGGTAAGTTGCCATTGTGTGCCGCTAGGTCCAAACTGAGTATATTGGACTCTCAGCAAGACCCTTAGGCTGGTACACATGTAAAGACTTTTTGTCTCAACCGAGCGGTCGCTACTAGCGAGCGCTGTATCTGGACAAATGACTGTTGGTCGCGCCAATAGTGGCTGCGGGCAACAGTTTGCGTGACTAATTGCCTGTGATTTACCTGCTCCGATTTAGAGGAACAGGCAACCGACATGTTGGTCGCAGTCACTAGAGAAACTATCGTATGTTTTTTGGCCCAACCAAAAAAAATCTGCCCGTGTGTACCCAGCCTTAGGCTTTGATCACACAAAAAAACACAATTTAAAAAAATACATTGCACTATAACACATTTCAACACATTTTTCCCAGACAGAAATGCATGCTACACATGGGAACACAGCAGTGTGAACAGTAATATGGAGATAAATGGACTTGTGTCCTTCAAACACAGTCAGGGTTATTCAATAAAAGTTCTTATCGTTAAAAATGGTGCTAATTTTGACCCAACCAATCAGATGTTAGCTTTCAAATGTTAAATAAGATCTGATTGGTTGGGGCAAAATTTTAAACGATAAGAACTTTTACTGAATCTCCCTGTGTGTGTTTCAAAAAACAGACAAAAACAATATATATTCAACTTTTTATATAGTTTTCATGTTTTGGTTTAGGGTATAGTTTTCCTTTAAAATTTAAAACTAGCATTTTACAGAATCCCAAAACTATGACATATTAGTATCAGGTAGGACAGCTTTGATTAAAAGCAGCCTGCCTTGAGGAAAATGGTGTAACTGTATTTGTGCCAAAGATACGCTGATCAGTCTGTATTCTTTTCCCTGCATTTTCATTATGTGGAAATGTCCCAGGTTTTGAACATTAAAAATTATATTCTAAACATTAAACAAAATTTCTGGTTTTAACTTTCAAAATGTCAACAATCCATTGGAACCTCAGTAGTAGTTTTGACTGACAAAATTTTAATGTCGGAACCAGTAGTTTGGATCCAAAAATAAGGTTCTGGTTGAAACTCTGTCCTCAGCAGCAATCCAGTAGGCTGGAAATACTTACCTCCAAAGTTTCCTATAAAGCCGACTATGGTCAGTTAAATGGTCAGTCAATTAAGTTAAATTGGATGCAGCAGCTTTAATTAAAAAAATCATCCCCCCCCCCTTTTTTTCCCCCTAGGTCCCTCCTGAGCCTACCTTTCTGATGTAAAGTTGCTAACATCTTGGACGTGCAGTGTAGACTGTTTAGCTCCTCCCCTCTGAGATTTGCTGGATCTCCTTGTTCTTAAGCCTCCAAAAGCAGTGATTGTTTCCTCCATGTGCGATGTCGTGGCGCATGCAACCTCACCGCGCTGCACCGTGCTGTACAAGCAAAAGGTCGGCTCAGGAAGGACCTAAAAAAAAAATAAAGGGGGGGGAAGATTTTTTAAAGTTGCTGCTTCCAATTTAATTTAACTTGCTTTTACAGTGTACTTATCCTTTAATGTGGCAGTACAATGGAAACAATGTTTCAGCAATGTGATAATAGTAACTGTAGTGTACAAAATGATTAAAAAGTATAAATAAATAAAGTATATTTAATTAGCATAAAATATCAACAATGTTACAAATATGTTTAAATTTATGTATGTGTACAAGTAACACTTGGTATAAATAGAATGTTTTCAAATTGATTTTATTAGCAGTATAATATATTCAAGTACGTCACACTTTAAAATGAAGCACTGTATAAAATAACATGGTCTTAGACAGCACTATTTAGTAGACTAAAATGATGCACAGTTATGTATAAGAATAGGTATTTAAAAAAGTACAGTACAATCTAGCACATCATGTCTAGAGCACATTAGCAGTTTGGCACTTTTTGTAAATGCACGTGTTAAGAGAACTACACTCCACCCATTTGAGGGAGGGATTTACCGTAAGTACTTACAGGGAGATTCAATAAAAGTTCTTATTGCTTAAAATGGTGCTAATTTTGCCCCAACCAATCAGATGTTAGCTTTCAAGTGTTAAATAAGATCTGATTGGTTGAGGCAAAAATTAGCACCATTTTAAACAATAAGAACTTTTATTGAATAACCCTGTTAGTGTCGTTTTATGCACCAGGCGAAGGGGCCTGCCCCCGAAACGTTGTGCACATATCTCTCTGTGAGTGCGTCCCTCATTATGAACTCTTTTGGAAACAATGTACATCAATTGGATGTGCACTAGGCTTCTCTCTTATTTAGTCTGTAGCATGAGAAGTTGGTCTATGCAGCTACTGATATTTAAACCTTGGGAGAGAAGGACTGTTTGGGCTCATACACACAATTTAACCCCCCCCCCCCCAATTATGCTTGTGAAGGTTCTCATTCATCCAGGTCATGGTATATCTGTTGTATTCAATTAGATCAACTGGACTTGAAATGTAGTTCTTGAAGACGTTTCACTAGTCATCCGACTGGCTTTCTCAATTCAGAATGACTTGTACAAGAATCTGTGGCAATTATGTACCCTGGAAAATCCCAATTAGCATATCACAGCCAGGTGTTAAGGGTGTGATTAGATAGTGGCTAAGAGGTGTTATAGGAACGCCCAGAGTTACAAAACAGGCGATACAAATAGCAGTACTGGATAGAATTATTTGGCACGAAAATCACTGGATGGGCAGACTAAGGCTAATGGAACGAGAAAATACTCTTTCTTTTTTTGGAAATGTAAATAATGGTGCTTAACTTCCCTTAAATCAAGGTACTAAAATCAGCCTCTAGGAAACAAGCCATAAAGCCAAAGCATGAGCTTGTAAAAGGCAAGTACTGTAAGTAGTGTTAGAACCAAACAGAACGTGTTTCCGAGTTTATGTAATGACCATTAAATTGCTTCATATATCAATAGAGAAAGGAATGCTATAATGCAGCAATAAAATAAAGAAATAAGCAGAAATTTTATGCACACCTGTGTTCGTCATAGCTTAGGTGCTGTGCAATATGTGTATTTACAGAAATGTTGTTTTAGAGCAGGTGTGTGATCTGGCAAAGATGGTTATTACCTTTCAACATATTGGCTGTTGGATTAAACTGTCAAAGTCTAAACTATAAAATTAAACTGCACTTAAAGGGCATGTCCACCCTGAAATCTGTCTTAGTATAAAGTAGGTGCCAGCTGCCACTGCCGTAATATTTCTTAAAAAAAGCCTCAGATCGTTACTTACAAAGCCTTCTCTCCGTGACATCTCCAATCCAGAGTGGGAGGGGGTGTTGAAGGGCTCCCCTGTGCATGTCATTGCCTTGTTGAGTTGAGGCCCTAGATGAGTCACTGACAGCTTTCTATTCTGCACTTTTCTGGACATTAAAAATGCATAGCAGGAGAAGAGATGTACGGTAAGTTTATTTACTGGGGCCAGTATGGGGTAAATTTAGTTGGACATGCCCTTTAAGCATTTGATTTGTTTGAGGATCCATTTATGACTGAGTAGTATACCCCTAAATATCACCAGGCTTTGGACTATACTAGATGCCATTGGAAAATATAGCGAAAACAACTAGAATGGACTGGTGCATATGTTGTAACAGCTGAGAGCACGCAGCTGAATGACAGCAAAGATACATGGAGGGAGATGCAAATATTCCCTATAACAACGACCTGCACTCGCTAAACATTTTCAGAGCATTTACGTCCAAATTTAATAGGTGACCATTTTATGCTATTTATCGCTTGTGCTGTGCTATTCCAAAGCCTTTGAGAAGTGGTCCAAGGAGCGCAAAATGATTGCAATACCCTTGCTAACATGATAGTAAATTGTTATAGCGTTTTACACCTAATTAGGGGATAGTACTATATATTGAATCTATTTAAAACTGCAACTACTTTTGATTTTATTTATAACACATGACAATACATGTGACTTACATATGCAATGGGATTAAAAGTATAAGCTTGCTTGATATAAAGGGAAACTTTATATCATCCATAACGCTTATTCCCCCCCACATATTTATACACACCCTTCAACAATTGCCTTTAAAATGTGCTGAATTTTTAAATAGTTTTTTCTCTTATTTACAAATTATATCATATATGTGCCAAAGGATGCACACTTATGAAAGCACGTGTTTCTTGCAGAGCGTGCCCTGTGATATTTAGGCTTAAAACCTAGAAAATGGCCAGGCTGAGTGTGAACCAAGCACACAGAGAAGGAGCAGGAATGGTAAGTGTCTTGCACAATCTAATGTAAAAGACTTTTACAGGGAGATCTAATAAAAGTTTTTATCTTTAATAATGGTGCTATTATTCCCCAACCATTCAGATGTTGACTTTCAAATGGTAAATAACATTGATTGGCTGGGGTAAAATTGCACATTTTTACCGAAAATAACTTTTATTACATCTCCCTGCTACATGCTAAATTTAAGGTCTTCTCCCTGAGCACATTAGATGGGAGGGATTACTTTTAAATGTCCTTAGCTTTTTTATGATTTTTATAAAAAGTTAAAATAGAAGTTATGTGGGACACAACATAATTGTCCCAATATGTATATATAAATAACGATTTCTTCTTACTTACTCTTGTGAAATATAGTTTTAATAAAAATGAATGAAGAAAAACAGAATTGGCCCCATTTTCAGTATAAGGGTACTAGCTGGTAGACTCCTGTAATCTTCTGCAGATATTTCTGACAGCAAGATGGATTATATAACAATGCTGGGCGAGAACTCCACACACGTCAAAAGATCATTCTTTGGCTGCTTTAGCCGACATTTATCTAAAAGTATTGGAGGTTAAATAAAAGATACGGTATACGTCCATTTAGTACAACCTTTTTAGCCTACCTGAACTCTACCTACAGATTAAAGTTCCTTTAGAGATTCTGGGGGAGAAGCAATGATGCTATGTCTCGCACCTTGCCTGTCCAAGATCCTACAATGCATTGCAAGATTGGGGCCGGTAAGGAGTGCCATCATCTTACCACCGCTTTCAGGACATGTTCAGTTTTGTGTTATATATTAGTGCAAAATATAACATTGATTATATGATTATGATTGCATCTGTTGCCCAGTGCCTTGAAACAGCACAGGCCCTCATACTGCAAGACTAAATACGTTAGTATATTTAGCAACATGCAACTGTGAGCAACAATATGTGGGGTAAAACCATAAGGTGGGCTTCCCAAAGCATAGTGGAACACATCAATGCGATACCTAAAATAATTTGGATTTGCTGTGTCTAAACACTCTATCGAGACACATCAAGCTAAGAGTAAAATTGTGTTTCAGATTATTGACCAGCAGATGTGATATTAGGAAGGGAGACTGACATAAAAATTCTCCGCCCTCCGTGCGCCTATGGTGGTTTCTTACACTGTGTTTTGGGACTAAACTTAAAGGTCAGATTTTAGGATTTCCATGTGCAGCCTGCTCTGTCTCTTCCTCTATCTCACCTGGTGGAGTACATGATTAAAACAAGCATTCCAATAGGTCACAGGTTCAATTCATTATGTTTGCAAATTGTTCAAGGGATCCACATATAATGTCTCATAAGGTGGTCAAGGGATCCACATATAAGTCTCATAAGGTGGGTACACACAGTACAATTTTTGAAAGATGACAGCCGCTACGCCACTAGCGATAAAGCCTGATACCGACGGTATCGGGGCTTTTTTCGCTAGTGTGTATACCTAGCTTTAGGATTAGGGTAAAAATATGATATTAGCAAGAATGACTACATGAAGTTGCCGGTTCAATTTCCCAGACATACTACATTTTTACTGAAATGTTAATATTCTTGTTTATTACATTCATGGTAGCTAAGAAATACAATGCAAATATTACTTTTTTTGTGTGTGAAAGGATTATATTATAGTAGGATAGGATAGGATAGGAGCAATGGAAATCTGAATATAAGGGGAAAAAGTAAAAAAAAAAAAAAATATTAGTGTATAGTGTGCAACATTCTACTAACACCAGTATTGCGCCATTTACTGTATCCATTGCTTTCACTGTATGGTGTTAGTAAATCATGCTCTTATTGTGTGATGTACTTATGTGACAGCATACAGCAGTTATGTTGTTTGCTTGGGTTGAGTGATTTTGAAACCTGGTTATGCATAGCCCTGTGTACATTATTATTACACAAAAACTTTTTGGGATATTGGCACGATGTTTTCAATGAAATTTGACAAAACATGGGAATTGTAATACTTAACTTCGTGCTCCTCTTATTTCCAGGTTCAACAGATGGTAAAGAGTGCAAAGAAAATGTTCAATTTAAAAGATGTTAGTTTTGGCACTACAATATAGTGCAAAAAACTATCGCAAGGGGATTATTATCCGGTGCCTGTGGTGTTTATATAAAACAGTGCAGCCCACGCTAACCAACATTGCATCGGGAAGTAAGGGTTTAACTATAACCAAATTTTACCAATAACATTTCATATTACATCTCCCTGTTAATTATTTTTTCAAATATAAGCTAACTTATTGGCCCAAGGTGTAAGTACAAATTCTCTCATAAAGTTGCACTAACCTATTATTATTATATTTTTTTTTTTAACTCGGTTTTATTGAAGTACAGGTATGGATTGATATCTCCTATACAACAATATAAGTTGTAAGTTCAATGCATTGGTTCTTTCACTATTGTCATTACATCCTGTGGAGTTGAAGACTACAGGTCTGTGTACTAAAAGTTCTTATGTTTAAAATGGTGCAAATTTTGCCCCAACCAATCAGATGTTATTTACCATTTGAAAGCTAACATCTGATTGGTTGGGGAAAACTAGCACAGCTTTTAATGATAAGAACTTTATTACATAGGCCTGTTTGTTTGTGTGCACTAACATACATGAGCATGGCATAAAAAGTTAATTGCAGAAGCTGCATGTGTACCACTTTCTTGCAAAACTTTACACCACCCACAAAACGCCATTAAAGTCTTCCGGAAGAAGCATTTATCAAGGGTGCAATTTTAAAATAAAATCCATGTAGTACAGTGGTTAGTGACCATGACTTTTGGAAAATGAGCCTGATGGTACAGTCTTTAGATTATCCATAGAGCTCTACAATAAAAGTTCTTAAAATGGGGCTAATTTTGCCCCTACCATTCAGATGCTAGCTTTCAAATGTTAAATAAGATCTGATTGGTTGGGGTAATATTAGCACCATTTTAAATGATAAGAACTTTATGAATAACCCTGGTCTTTAGGCTTCTTTTAAGACTTTTTCTAATCCACCACTGACTCTAATGCTTCGTATACACATCCAATCTTTGCACCGACCCCCGAGCGTGTGCACAAGTGCAACAAACGGCCTTTTCAGCCAATAATAGCACTTGTGTTGTGTTCCATTGGGCGCTCGTTTGTTGATCTGCAATGTCTGACAGAACGCATACACACGTGCGATTGTCTGAAATGTCGTTTATCGCCTGTGTACGTTGTGGTGAGGGATCGTTCGTCAGTTCAAATATCGCACATGTACGAGGTCTAGCTACGAGACTAGCCATTTCTCTTTTAGTTGAATGTATTAATTCATTTATGGCATTTTGTGCTGTGAGAAAAATATTCTACCCTTATCAGAACAACACTAATGCCTTTGATTTTCACTTTAAAGGAGCCTAGTGTTCCTTACTTGTCCTCAAGCAGTAAACTGCACGCATGTAAAGTAAAGAATACTTTGATAAGTGTAGCAATAAAATCCTAATTTAGAGCTGGCCAGTGTCCATGTTTTTATATTAGGAAGGTATAATTTGCACACACACCTCAACAAAAATAGTGTTATAGCCTTTAAAACATAGACACATGATTTGTTTAACTGCCTTCTTTCAAAAGCATAGGAAGGTTTAGAGGCAAAAAGAAATTGTGTTAAATAGAATGTTTTCATCCCAAGCCCTGTTTATGCACTTACAGAATAGCTGTCTTACTTTATAATGTTTTCTGAGATACTCATCTCTGTTTTCCAAAGATGACAAAAGGCTTATTTACGCTACACAAAAAAAAAAACACATTATTTTTTTGCACTGTTGTATGTTTTCCTGTGTATTTCTGTTTCAGATTGTATAATTATGCACACACACAAACAGGCCTATGAAATGGACAGAAAATGGGACAGGCCTATGAAATGGGCAGAAATACGCACAGCAGCACCTTCAGTGCATTCAACTTATATTGTATAAAAACAAAATAAATGTAATGGGGGGGGGGGGTATCTGTTGTATTCAATTAGATCAACTGGACTTGAAATGTAGTTCTTGAAGACGTTTCGCTAGTCATCCGACTGGCTTTCTCAATTCAGAATGACTTGTACAAGAATTGTGGCAATTATGTACCCTGGAAAAATCCCAATAGCATATCACAGCCAGGTGGTTAGGGTGTGATTAGATAGTGGCTAAGAGGTGTTTATGGGAACGCCCAGAGTAAGGTGTTAAAACAGCATTGTACATGGCAGACAGTTGGTGTGAACCCCCCCACCATCTATTAGGCTTGGTTTCTTATTTTCACATAATGGCCTCTTAACACCTCTCTTGAACCAGTCACGTTCCTCGCCAGTATGTTAACATTACAATCTTCAAAGGTATGTCCTTTATCCTTAAGATGCAGATACAAGCTGAGTCCTGACCCGGAGAATTGGTCTTCTGTGCTGGGCCATACGTTGATGCAGTTGCTGTTTGGTCTCCCCACATACAAATCAGAGCATTCTTCACTGCACTGCACTGCATATATGATGTCGCTTTTCTGTGGTTGGTATTGGGTCTTCGGATGTACCAATTGCTGCCTCAGTGTGTTGTTCGGTTTAAAGCAGACAGGGATACGATGTTTTTGAAAATTCTTCTTAATTCTCGGAGACCCCTGTAATATGTGATGACATGTTCTTTCTCCTGTCTTGCTTTCCCCTTCACTGTTGGTATTTGTGTTCTTTTCTTCCTTCTACTTTTTTGACAAAGGCCCAGTCTGGATATCCACAAGTTTTAAGGGCTCCTCTGAGATGTTTCATTTCTTTAGCCTTCGCCTCTGTGCTAGTGGGGATGTTCTCGGTCTGTGTTGCAGGGTTCTGATGACCCCCAGCTTGTGATCTAAAGGGTGGTGGGAGTCAAACATCAAATACTGATCTGTGTGTGTTGGTTTTCTGTAAACCCTACTTCCAGTTTACCATTTTCCTTAACTTCTACCAAGCAATCCAAGAAAGCCAGTTTGTTGTGTGTACCTCTTCCTGTGAATTTAATGTTTTGGTCCACCGCATTAATGTGTTCTGTGAAAGCTTGTACTTCTTCTGGTGGATTTTAACCCAGGTGTCATCAACATATCTGAACCAGTGGCTGGGTGCTATGCCCTTAAAGGTATTAAGAGGCCTGGTTTCTACCTTCCATGTAAAGGTTGGCCACAATAGGTGAAACTGGAGATCCTATAGCACATCATGTTTTTGCTTATAAAACTTATCCCTGTATTTGAAATAGGTGGTATTCAGGCACAAGTCCAACAAGGAACACCCTGTTCTGGGTTGAGATCAGTTCTGGGTAAGAGTGCTGTCTGGCTCAGCCGTTTTCTCACCAATAGAGGTGGGGGGGTTCGACACCAACTGTCTGCCATGTACAATGCTGTTTTACACCTTTGTACATGGCAGACAGTTGGTGTCGAACCCCCCCACCTCTATTGGTGAGAAAACGGCTGAGCCAAGACAGCACTCTTACCAGCAGAACTGATCTCAACCCAGAACAGGTGTGTTCCTTGTTGGACTTGTGCCTGAATACCACCTATTTCAAATACAGGGATAAGTTTTATAAGCAAAAACATGGATGTGCTATAGGATCTCCAGTTTCACCTATTGTGGCCAACCTTTACATGGAGGAGGTAGAAACACAGGCGCTTAATACCTTTAAGGGCATAGCACCCAGCCACTGGTTCAGATATGTTGATGACACCTGGGTTAAAATCCACCAGAAGGAAGTACAAGCTTTCACAGAACACATTAATGCGGTGGACCAAAACATTAAATTCACAAGGGAAGAGGTACAAAACAACAAACTGGCTTTCTTGGATTGCTTGGTAGAAGTTAAGGAAAATGGTAAACTGGAAGTAGAGGTTTACAGAAAACCAACACACACAGATCAGTATTTGATGTTTGACTCCCACCACCCTTTAGATCACAAGCTGGGTGTCATCAGAACCCTGCAACACAGAGCCGAGAACATCCCCACTAGCACAGAGGCGAAGGCTAAAGAAATGAAACATCTCAGAGGAGCCCTTAAAACTTGTGGATATCCAGACTGGGCCTTTGTCAAAAGAAGTAGAAGGAAAGAAAAGAACACAAATACCAACAGTGAAGGGGAAAAGCAAGACAGGAGAAAGAACATGGTCATCACATATGTAGCAGGGGTCTCCGAGAAATTAAGAAGAATTTTCAAAAACAGTCCGTATCCCTGTCTGCTTTAAACCGAACAACACACTGAGGCAGCAATTGGTACATCCGAAAGACCCAATACCAAAACACAAAAAGCGACATCATATATGCAGTGCAGTGCAGTGAAGAATGCTCTATTTGTATGTGGGGGAGACCAAACAGCAACTGCATCAACGTATGGCCCAGCACAGAAGCAATTCCTCGGGTCAGACTCAGCCGTGTACTGCATCTTAAGATAAAGGACATACCTTTGAAGATTGTAATGTTAACATACTGGCGAAGGAACGTGACGGTTCAAAGAGGTGTTAAGGAGGCCATTTATGTGAAAATAAAGAAACCAAGCCTAAATAGAGGTGGGGGGTTCGACACCAACTGTCTGCCATGTACAATGCTGTTTTAACACCTTACTCTGGGCGTTCCCATAACACCTCTTAGCCACTATCTAATCACACCCTTAACACCTGGCTGTGATATGCTAATTGGGATTTTCCAGGGTACATAATTGCCACAGATTCTTGTACAAGTCATTCTGAATTGAGAAAGCCAGTCGGATGACTAGCGAAACGTCTTCAAGAACTACATTTCAAGTCCAGTTGATCTAATTGAATACAACAGATACCCCCCCCCCCCCCATTACTATTTATTTTTGTTTTTATACAATATAAGTTGAATGCACTGAAGGTGCTGCTGTGCGTATTTCTGCCCATTTCATAGGCCTGTCCATTTTCTGTCCATTTCATAGGCCTGTTTGTGTGTGTGCATAATTATACAAATCTGAAACAGAAATACACAGGAAAACATACAACAGTGCAAAAAAAATTAATGTGTTTTTTTTTTGTGTAGCGTAAATAAGCCTTTTGTCATCTTTGGAAAACAGAGATGAGTATCTCAGAAAACATTATAAAGTAAGACAGCTAATTCTGTAAGTGCAATAAACAGGGCTTGGGATGAAAACATTCTATTTAACACAATTTCTATTTTGCCTCTAAACCTTCCTATGCTTTTGAAAGAAGGCAGTTAAACAAATCATGTGTCTATGTTTTAAAGGCTATAACACTATTTTTGTTGAGGGTGTTGTGCAAATTATACCTTCCTAATATAAAAACATGGACACTGGCCAGCTCTAAATTAGGATTTTATGCTACACTTATCAAAAGTATTCTTTACTTTACATGCGTGCAGTTTACTGCTTGAGGACAAGTAAGGAACACTAGGCTCCTTTAAAGTGAAAATCAAAGGCATTAGTGTTGTTCTGATAAGGGTAGAATATTTTTCTCACAGCACAAAATGCCATAAATGAATTAATACATTCAACTAAAAGAGAAATGGCTAAAGTCTCGTAGCTAGAGCCTCGTACATGTGCGATATTTGCACTGACGAACGATCCCTCACCACAACGTACACAGGCGATAAACGGACATTTCAGACAATCGCACGTGTGTATGCGTTCTGTCAGACATTGCAGATCAACAAACGAGGCCCAATGGAACACATACACAAGTGCTATTATTGGCTGAAAAGGCCGTTTGTTGCACTTGTGCACACGCTCGGGGGTCGGTGCAAAGATTGGATGTGTATACGAAGCATTAGAGTCAGTGGTGGATTAGAAAAAGTCTTAAAAGATAGCCATAAAGACCAGGGTTATTCAATATAAGTTCTTATCATTTAAAATGGTGCTAATATTACCCCAACCAATCAGATCTTATTTAACATTTGAAAGCTAGCATCTGAATGGTAGGGGCAAAATTAGCCCCATTTTAAGAACTTTTATTGTTAGAGCTCTATGGATAATTCTAAAGACTGTACCATCAGGCTCATTTTCCAAAAGTCATGGTCACTAACCACTGTACTACATGGATTTTATTTTAAAATTGCACACCTTGATAAATGCTACTTTCCGGAAGACTTTAATGGCAGTTATGTGGGTGGTGTAAAGTTTTGCAAGAAAGTGGTACAACATTGCAGCTTCTGCAATTAACTTTTTAATGCCATGCTCATGTATGTTAGTGCACACACACAAACAGGCCTATGTAATAAAAGTTCTTATCATTAAAAGCTGTGCTAGTTTTGCCCCAACCAATCAGATGTTAGCTTTCAAATGGTAAATAACATCTGATTGGTTGGGGCAAAATTTGCACCATTTTTAACAATAAGAACTTTTAGTACACAGACCTGTAAGTCTTCAACTTCACAGGATGTAATGGACAAATAGTGAAAGAACCAATGCATTGAACTTACAACTTATATTGTTGTATAGGAGATATCAATCCATACCTGTACTTCAATAAAACCGAGTTAAAAAAAAAAATAATAATAATAGGTTAGTGCAACTTTATGAGAGAATTTGTACATTACAGCCTTGGGCCAATAAGTTAGCTTATATTTGAAAAATAAATTAACAGGGAGATGTAATATGAAATGTTATTGGGTAAAATTTGGTTATAGTTAAACCCTTACTTCCCGATGCAATGTTGGGTTAGCGTGGGCTGCACTGTTTTATATAAACGACACAGGCACCGGATAATAATCCCCTTGCGATAGTTTTTGCACTATATTGTAGTGCCAAAACTAACATCTTTTAAATTGAGACATTTTCTTTGCACTCTTTACCATCTGTTGGAACCTGGAAATAAGAGGAGCACGAAGTTAAGTATTACAATTCCCATGTTTTGTCAAATTTCATTGAAAACATCGTGCCAAATATCCCAAAAAGTTTTTGTGTACATAATAATGTACACAGGGCATATGCATAAGCCAGGTTTCAAAATCACTCAACCCAGAGCTAACAACATAACTGCTGTATGCTGTCACATAAAGTACATCACACAATAAGAGCAGTATTTACTAACACCATACAGTGAAAGCAATGATACAGTAAATGGCGCAATACTGTGTTAGTAGAATGTATGCACACTATACAATAATATTTTTTTTTTTTTTACTTTTTCCCCTTATATTCAGATTTCCATTGCTCCTATCCTATCCTATCCTACTATAATATAATCCTTTCACACACAAAAAAAGTAATATTTGCATTGTATTTCTTAGCTACCATGAATGTAATAAACAAGAATATTAACATTTCAGTAAAAATGTAAAGTATGTCTGGGAAATTGAACCGGCAACTTCATGTAGTCATTCTTGCTAATATCATAGTTTTTACCCTAATCCTAAAGCTAGGTATACACACTAGCGATAAAGCCCCGATACCGTCGGTATCAGGGCTTTATCGCTAGTGTGCGTAGCGGCTGTCATCTTTCAAAAATTGTACTGTGTGTACCCACCTTATGAGACATTATATGTGGATCCCTTGAACCACCTTATGAGACATTATATGTGGATCCCTTGAACAATTTGCAAACATAATGAATTGAACCTGTGACCTATTGGAATGCTTGTTTCTAAATCATGTACTCCACCAGGTGAGATAGAGGAAGAGACAGAGCAGGCTGCACATGGAAATCCTAAAATCTGACCTTTAAGTTTAGTCCCAAAACACAGTGTGTAAGAAACCACCATAGGCGCACGGAGGGCGGAGAATTTTTTATGTCAGTCTCCCTTCCTAATATCACATCTGGCTAGGTCAATAATCTGAAACACAATTTTACTCTTAGCTTGATGTGTCTCGATAGAGTGTTTAGACACAGCAGAATCCAAATTATATTTAGGTATCGCATTGATGTGTTCCACTATGCTTTGGGAAGCACACCTTATGGTTTTACCCACATATTGTTGCTCACAGTTGCATGTTGCTAAATATACTACGTATTTAGTCTTGCAGTATGAGGGCCTGTGCTGTTTCAATGGCACTGGGCAACAGATGCAATCATAATCATATAATCATAATGTTATATTTTGCACTAATATATAACACAAAACTGAACATGTCCTGAAAGCAGGTGGTAAGATGATGGCACTCCTTACCGGCCCGCAATCTTGCAATGCATTGTAGGATCTTGGACAGGCAAGGTGCGAGACATAGCATCATTGCTTCTCCCCCAGAATCTCTAAAGGAACTTTAATCTGTAGGTAGAGTTCAGGAGTAGGCTAAAAAGGTTGTACTAAATGGACGTATACCGTATCTTTTATTTAACCTCCAATACTTTTAGATAAATGTCGGCTAAAGCAGCCAAAGAATGATCTTTTGACGTGTGTGGAGGTTCTGCCCAAGCATTGTTATATAATCCATCTTGCTGTCAGAAATATCTGCAGAAGATTTACAGGAGTTCTACCAGCTAGTACCCTTATACTGAAAATGGGGCCAATTCTTGTTTTTCTTCATTCATTTTTATTAAAACTATATTTCACAAGAGTAAGTAAGAAAGAAATCGTTATTTATATATACATATTGGGACAATTCTATGTTGTGTCCCACATAACTTCTATTTTAACTTTTTATTAAAATCATAAAAAAGCTAAGGACATTTAAAAGTAATCCCTCCCATCTAATGTGCTCAGGGAGAAGACCTTAAATTTTAGCAGTAGCAGGGAGATGTAATAAAAGTTATTTTCGGTAAAAATGGTGCAAATTTTACCCCAGCCAATCAGATGTTATTTACCATTTGAAAGTCAACATCTGAATGGTTGGGGAATAATTAGCACCATTATTAAAGATAAAAACTTTTATTAGATCTCCCTGTAAAAGTCTTTTACATTAGATTGTGCAAGACACTTACCAAAAGTCCTGCTCCTTCTCTGTGTGCTTGGTTTCACCTCAGCCTGGCCATTTTCTAGGTTTTTAAGCCTAAATATCACAGGGCACGCTCTGCAAGAAACACGTGCTTTCATAAGTGGTGCATCCTTTGGCACATATATGATATAATTTGTAAATAAGAGAAAAAACTATTTAAAAAATTCAGCACATTTTAAAGGCAATTGTTGAAGGGTGTGTATAAATATGTGGGGGGGAATAAGCGTTATGGATGATATAAAGTTTCCCTTTATATCAAGCAAGCTTATACTTTTAAAATCCATATGCATTATGTAAGTTCACATGTATTGTGCATTGTTATAATAAAAATCAAAAGTAGTTGCAGTTTTGAAATAGATTCAATATATAGTACTATCCCCTAATTAGGTGTAAAACGCTATACAATTTACTATCATGTTAGCAAGGGTATTGCAATCATTTTGCGCTCCTTGGACCACTTCTCAAAGGCATTTGGAAATAGCACAGCACAAGCGATAAATAGCATAAAATGGTCACCTATTAAATTTGGACGTAAATGCTCTGAAAAGTGGTTAGCGAGTGCAGGTACGTTGTTATAGGGATAAATATTGCATCTCCCTCCATGTATCTTTGCTGTCATTCAGCTGCTGTGCATCTCAGCTGTTACAATATGCACCATGTCCATTCTAGTTGTTTTCGCTATATTTTCCAAATGGCATCTAGTATAGTCCAAAGCCTGGTGATATTTAGGGGTATACTACTCAGTCATAAATGGATACTCAAACAAATCAAATGCTTAAAGGGCATGTCCAACTAAGATTTACCCCATACTGGCCCCAGTAAATAAAACTTACCGTACATCTCTTCTCCTGCTATGCATTTTTAATGTCCAGAAAAGTGCAGAATAGAAGCTGTCAGTGACTCATCTAGGGCCTCAACCTCAACAAGGCAATGACATGCACAGGGGAGCCCTTCAACACCCACTCCCACTCTGGATTGGAGATGTCACGGGAGAGAAGGCTTTGTAAGTAACGATCTGAGGCTTTTTTTAAAGAAATATTACGGCAGTGGGCAGCTGGCACCTACTTTATACTAAAAGACAGATTTCAGGGTGGACATGCCCTTTAAGTGCAGTTTAATTTTATAGTTTAGACATTTGACAGTTTTAATCCAACAGCCAATATGTTGAAAGGTAATAACCATCTTTGCCAGATCACAACACTGCTCTAAAACAACATTTCTGTAAATACACATATTAGCACAGACCTAAGCTATGAACGAACACAGGTGTGCATAAAATTTCTGCTTATATTCTTTATTTTATTGCTGCATTATAGCATTCCTTTCTCTATTGATATATGAAAGCAATTTAATGGTCATTACATAAACTCGGAAACCACGTTGCTGTTTGGTTCTAACACTACTTACAGTACTTGCCTTTTACAAGCTCAATGCTTTGGCTTTATGGCTTGTTTCCTAGAGGCTGATTTTAGTACCTTGATTTAAGGGGAAGTTAAGCACCATTATTTACATTTCCAAAAAAAGAAAGAGTATTTTCTCGTTCCATTAGCCTTAGTCTGCCCATCCAGTGATTTTCGTGCCAAATAAATTCTTCCAAAGTACTGACTATTTGTATCGCCGCTTCTCCAGTGTAAACAGCCCTAGCTTGTTTAATCTGTCTGCATAGTCAAGCCCCTCCATTTCCCTTATTAATTTAGTTCTCTAAACATTAGTACCAAGCAGCATACAGAAAAAAAAGCTTTGCTTTTGGTCCAGTAAATCCTTGAAATTGGCAAAACTTCCTTGCAGTTGCAGGATATCTTATGTATTACAAAACTATCCTGAATTTTTTTTGTGTGTGGAGGTTCTCATTTATCCAGGTCATGGTATATCTGTTGTATTCAGTTATATCAACTGGACTTAAAGGAACACTAAACCCCGAAAATTAACTATGTCCCATTCGTTTCTATTATTCACAGGGAGGTGAGAACGCTTATTCTCACCTCCCTGTGAATAATAGGACGATCGGGGGACCTGGAACTTACCTTACCTGCCGCTCCACTCGCAGCCGCTCCTGCACAGAACAGCTGTTCTGTCCCGATCGCGCGCCCTATCTTTTGAATTGGCGCGCATGCGCATAAGATAGGGCGCGTGGTCGGGACAGAGCGGCTTTCCGTGCAGGAGCGGCTGCGAGTGGAGCGGCGTGTAAGGTAAGTTCCAGGTCCCCCGATCGTCCTATTATTCACAGGGAGGTGAGAATAAGCGTTCTCACCTCCCTGTGAATAATAGAAACGAACGGGACATAGTTATTTTGGGGGCTTAAGGGGGGTTTACAGGTCCTTTAAAGTTTAGTTCTTTTCAAGAACTATACTTTACGTCCAGTTGATCTAACTGAATACAACAGATAGATCTCTGCATTTTTCTAAAATTTCAGGATATAACATTTAGATATTTTTCCCTGTAAAAATGTATGGTGTTAAGTAATGTTATGTTATATTCCATACAACATTAAGCCATACGCTTACACAATTTTAGTAAAGTATGCAATATTTTGGGCACGGCCATACTGCATCGCAATGGAATCGCTCATACTATCAATGCTGGTGTGATTTGCATGCAATTTCTGTGCGTTTGCAATTTCTCCCTTTAACATAGGAAATCCCATGCGATTGCGCATAAAAATGCTGATCACATGCATTTGCGTATAGAAAATGGATGCACAATCACAACGCACCCGAATTTGTGCAATTTCGGTGCATTGACGTGATTCCAATGTTAGAAAAAATTGCATGCGTAAACACATGGAAATCTCGATAGTGTGGACTTGCCCTTATACAGATCATTATGAGAAGCAGATTAGATTAAATTTGAAATCTCCAAAAAATTTATTGAAATGTCAAACACACATTCCTTTTAAATAAAACAAAACTAATGCTCACGTTAACACATTCTCAATTGGTTAGCGTGACTTTAACCCATTGCTTGCAGTAGCTGGGCCCACTTAATATTTAACACCAGTCCAGCATTAAATAGAAACGCAAGATGAAATCACTTTTGTTTGCTACAGCTAAGTCTGTTATCTACTAGAACCCCCAATTTTTTTTCCAATAGAGAATCAATTAGCATTGAGTTATTTATGGTAAAAGTCCTGACCGCACACCAGACTTTTAAATAATTTGTTTGTTTGTCTGAGGAAGGTGTGCATGTCACACCGAAACGTCACGTGTTAATTAAAAACACCATTATTTTCAAGACAGGTGTGCGTCCAGGATCATTTCTGTTTTTGGATATTATCTACCATTGGCTCAGGTAACCCTGCACAGCACCCAGCATATATATAGATATATCTTCAACAGGTGTACAGAATATATCTACTACCTTCTATTTATGGTAAAGGTGGTACAAGGATTGTAAAACCCCAAATGCGTCGCCTTACATTTATCAGCATTGAATCTCATCTGCCACTCTGCTGCCCATCTTGATAATATATCTAGGTCTGCTTGCAGCAATAGCACATCATTTAAAGTTTCCAATGCTCTGCAACCCTAAAGCACCACACTTGTGGCCTAGCACTTGCGTCTCTGAGTCTCTGGGTGTATCTCCGTGATAGAACATTAACATAGAGAAAGACAACTACGCTCTGTTCAATTCTGTTTTTTCAAGGCCAACAGACCTTAGTTTACACATAAGTTGCCAATGTGGCACAGTATCAAAAGCCTTAGCAAAACCAAAACAAGATAATAGGGGGAGGCATGTACACCAAAATGTGTAACAAAATAAAAAGATACTTTAAATTGTATGTTTACAAATGCAAAAAGTGATATTTAGGTTTAAAAAAATGATATATACAGTGGCTTAACTAGAAATCACTGGGCTCCCTAGCAAAACTATGATGCGACCGCATCTGTGCTTTATCCACAGTGGTTTTCTGGGAGAACGCTATATCTGTCAACGGAAAAAATAAGAAGATGGGGACCCCTGGCTACTGGTCCCCCAAGCGGTGGCTGCCCCTGCTCCCTGGTAGTTACGCCCCTGTATATATAAAATGAGTGTTTGCTTACATACATGATACATCACAGGGATATATTAAATAAATCACATTCTATAAAATACAGATTTCAAACTAAACATTTAATGCATAAAACCTCTAGGAGATAACATAGCAACTCAAAATTAGCAGAGTCACCAAAACAAAGAAATTTGTACTTAACAGAAAATACAATTCTTTTTGGCACTACTCAGATTCTCTTATGATCAACAGGATATTTACCAGTAAGCAAACAAAATCTCAGAGGAAATTCAAAAATGTAATTTAAACATGCAAAGCAGTTGAAAGGTAGCGTAAGCTACCATCGCAAGCGATGATCTGCCCAAAATATAGATGTTACGGTATGCTCCCAGATTCACTTGTCAAGAAAAACATGAAGCGTAAACTGCAACTCTTAGTTTAGGCTGTTTGGGGAGCTGAGGCTGTTCTAGAGGTATAGCTGGGGAAATCAAGTTGGATATCCACCTTTGGTTCCCCTCTCTTTCTGTATTGACTTCTATACACTATAAAGCCAAGCTTATTCACACTGAATGCAGTGCTTTTTGGGAAGGCAAATTTTAACACTTCTAATAACAATACCTAGGAGCCACAGTTACTGTAACAATTTCTACATGACATAGAAAAGAAAATGAACTGTGCACACCAGACCTTTGCTGGTATGTGTCTGAGGAAGGTGTGCTGTACCACAACATCATGCAGTGTTTCTTGATTTATTAATAAACACCAGTTGCATTAAGTCTAGTGTGCACAATTCATTTTCTTTTCTATATGTTTGCCAACATACTGTAGCACCAAACACTGTAGTACCCGACTAAGGTTGTGAGTGTGCAGGATCATTCTTCTACTATTATTACTACATGAAAGTACTATTAAATGTAATTTTTTTTTTTAGTTACTGATATGACAACAGATTTGTAAAACCAAAATCACATTCTAAAAACAAATTCAGACACCATTCTCTCAATCACTGCAAAAAACACCTTACTGTTAGTGTCTTGACACATAATACTGACACCTGCCTGCCTCAGGGACAATGTTAATTAAGGGGTTGGGGCAATTCTGAAAGGCTATGGCCTTGAAGGCAGAATTAAAATCTATGCAAGTCCAGTCTGCATTCACAAAAATACTTGGCTGTTGGAAGAATGTTTAAAATTGTTGTTTGACTGCAGCTGGAAAATAATAGCTTGGACTTCACATAGGGAATGATCACTAGAGATTGTCTAGCTATGGCTATGGATATGTGTCACAAGCTAGTGTCAAAGGTACCACTTACATTATGTGCGGTCAGTTTTATGCCAATGTGCATTATACCATTCAACATGCACTGGATATCTTGTTTCATAACTGCACTCTGGGTGATGACGTTAAACCCGCTGCACTTTTGTCATGTGCTTGTGTGCATTTGTATCTCCTTTTTTGTACAATTGTGTTACCCAGGGGCTACTATGGGGGCTGGGGCAAGAATAAAATTGCATGTATTTCAATTTGTATGCAAATAAAAAGAAAACAAATTAAATTAAAGTTTGCTTGTTGAGGTTTGGAACCCCCTTTGTTGAAAATGTTATAATCATTAACTAAGCAACTTTAAAAAAGGCAATGCCACATTAACAGGGAGATTCAATAAAAGTTCTTATTGTTAAAAATGGTGCTATTTTTACCCCAACCAATCAGATGTTATATAACATTTGAAAGCTAACATCTGATTGGTTGGGGCAAAATTAGCACCATTTTTAACAATAAGAACTTTTATTTAATAACCCTGTTTGTTCTCGTAAAACACAAATAAAGATTAAAAACAGTCAGGGAGATGTTATAAAAGTTCTTATTGTGCTAATTTTGCCCCAACCAATCAAATATTATTTAACATTTGAAAGCCAACACTTTTATTGAATAACCCTGAGTATTTTACTCATGTATTATTAATCTATGCACATACTGTACTCACCTCGTATAGATATGGAGTGTATAGTATTTGAGGTTGAATAAAGACATATGTCCATCCAGTTCAACCCAACTAGCAATATCCTCATTTCCTGCCTAACTGTTGATCCAGAGGAAGGCAAAAAAACCCCACCAAATTTATGAAGGGGGAAAAAATTCCTTCCTGACTCCACCTCTCTGCTAATTTATTCATGTTGTAATGTGCTCCACTAAAAATGTGGGCATGAACAACTGTAATTGTAAGGCAATGTAAGGCAAATGAATATAACTGACAGGACTACTATTAACATTATTTACCTCTCATTTTTGTAACTTGGTATACTGTATACCTGCCTTCTTATGCTAACTTTATAATAGGTATGGCCACTAAAATAATTAATAAATTATTCATAAATTTCTCAATGGATATATTTCCGTTGTAACACAAATGTGGGCCTAGGCACTCCTTCAGGCAATGTGCCAGTAAATACCAGGTGCTGCTTCCCTCAGTCCTCTACCTTCAGGACTCCAAGCTATAGCACAAGCATAAAAAGTTTGATGGAAGCGCACTCTGTTTATCAGAAAATATTCTGTTTTATTGCATCACACAAAAATACACAACGTTTCGGAGAACGCTATGTCTCCATCATCCACTTCACCTGATGAAGGAAACATAGCGTTCTCCGAAACGTTGTGTATTTTTGTGTGATGCAATAAAACAGAATATTTTCTGATAAACAGAGTGCGCTTCCATCAAACTTTTTATGCTTGTTCTCAATGGATATATTGCAGCCACAAACACATAGCTCTTTCCAAATTTCCAGCAATCCATATATGTTGAATTTATTCATATTGGAACTTAAATAGATATAAACATGATTGCTTCTCGGATTAATAAGCAGCAAAAGCTCTGGAGGTTATAATACCCATTGTATCAGCCTAGCCATGAAGAGGCTTGGAGTTTCTCGACAAGCTACAAAGGCACACTGTGTCTCCCTTAAATTTCAAGTGCTATTGCTACAAAGTTTATAGTTCAAGTTTTGTTTGGTTACTATAATGGTTTTTGGGGAATGTGAGGTCTTAAGACACCTCCAGGGAGGGTTGGGGGGGGGGGGATTTTGATGTGTTAAGTGTTGCTATGATTCTGAAGTGTTGAAGCAATTAGTGATGTGCGTTTCTACCCAAAACTCGGGTATCAGGACATATCAAATGTTATTATATGTATTTGTTTGTTTGATTATGAATGGCTGCTAAGGTACAATTAAAGGGACAGAGATGTAGGACTGGTAATTCCTACCTTCCAATATTGACGGTCTTCCTCCTGGCTTCAGCACTATCTTTAATAAAGGACTAGTCCAGGACTAACCTGGCAAATGAAAACTGTATGTGCTGTAGCTCCTCAACAAAACAATATTGTGTGATAGGAATAATCAATACTACTTCCCTGCTCCAGGTACTTTCCATTTTTAAATAGTTTATTATTATTTTTTTTTAATATTTTTTTTTTGCAAACATAACAATGGTAAATTTCTATTTGTAGCATTAAAACTGGAAGGTGTATTGTATGGCTGTGTTTATAATACACTACCTCCTACACTGCAACTCCTACTTAAGGCAATGCTGTTCTCACTACATTTTCCAGGAGCTCAAATAATATTTTTGGGTCGATTTCAATAATGTAAAGAATCCCATGCAAGATATGTTACATAAGCACAATACCCATAATGTAATGTCACTATCCACACCACAGATCTAGTAGGTATGCTTTGTTTGACAGACCCTTAGAAACTACATCATCCCTCATTTAGTGAATTCATATGCTATATGGTAATTCATAATACCTCATGCCAACCCAAAACGCCATGTTTAAATTTAAAAAAAATAATCCCAGAAATTTACTTACCAAAACTTACTTACTAAGATTTGTTTCCTTTGCCTCTAATGCTGCTTTGGGAAGGGAGCTGAATTAGGGGCTGGACCCGAAGCTTCAGCCAATCACAGATGTGGCTTCTGGCTATTGAGGTAGCCAAGAGAATGAAGCTCCTTAAGTACATTTCTGGGCACTTTTTAACATTTAAACATGGCAGTTAGGGTTGGGAGGTGGGTCCCTACACTACAGAAAAGTTATATTTGGACACTTAACTGCAGAGATGAGTGATGCAGAGGGTGGGATCCCCAGCGCATGCCAGAGTCCAGGGAAGGGGCAGAAACTTTTTACACATAGTAAGGCTCCTACTCTTCAGTTTCCTGGACTTTGACGGGACACTGCAGAACAACCATATTGTCAGGCTCCTTCTCAGTTTCCTTCCCGACCAGCTTCTTTAGGCAATAGGAGGCGACCGGGAGGGACTTCCGTGAATCGACAAAGTTGATGTTGTCACATGACTGTGACATGCTGATGTCATTCCCGGATGTGTCTTCTTATACCAGGTGCATCTTACAGGGACGTACTGACCGTTGTTTCCTACCTAACGCTTGGCTCCCTTGTTGCTTGTTATTCTTGTGTCCAGCTCAGTTCCAGTTCTTTTCCTTACCAGACCCCTGTTCCAGTATCCATTGTCTCCAGCAGTACTTACCTATACAGTGGTCATTTCAGTTCTCCAGGAGTACTTACCTTTCCAGCAGCTATTCCAGGTCTCCAGCAGTACTTACCTTACCAGTAGCCATTCCAGGTATCCAGCAGCACTACCACATCATCCACTGCTCCAGGTCTTCAGCAGCACTTACCTCATTATCTACTAGCTCCAGGTCTCCAGTAGTACTTACCTCATCATCCACTTCACTAGGTATCCAGCGCTACTTACCTCATCATCCACCCCCCAGGTCTCCAGCACTACTTACCTCATCATCCACCGCTCCAGGTCTCCAACAGTACTTACCTCATCATCTACTAGCTCCAGGTCTCCAGTAGTACTTACCTCATCATCCACTGCACCAGGCATCCAGCACTACTTACCTTATCATCCGCCGCTCCAGGTCTCCAGCACTACTTACCTCATCATCCACCGCTCCAGGTCTCCAGCAGTACTTACCTCACCATCCACCAATGCAGGTCTTTAACAGCACTTACCTTACCTACAGCACTCCAAGTATCCTGCATTACTTACTTTATCATCCACCGCTCCAGGTCTCCAGCAAATATTACTGAATCAATCTGCATCAATCTCTCCAAGTGACTGTTTTCCGTGTTTTGCCTTGCTACAATTTTCCGTCACTCTTACCCTACTGAGTCCTGGGACAGCTGTCTCCCACATCAGTGTGTACCCAGACAAGTAAGTGCTGCCACCTTCCCCACTGAGCCTCCAACCGCCATATCTGACACATAAGGAGCAAAGGATTTTTTAACACTACACAGTGGGGGCAGCAGTGGGTTTAGTTTTGGGGGTGGACATGCCCTTTCAGAAGATACTGGTAAGTCAGCCCTCAGTTAAGGAGACACTGTTATATCAGCCTTCCAGTTCAGTAGACACTGTTAGGTCAGCCCTTCAGTTTACAAGTTTTGTAGTGTGACTGGTATATACAAGTTTGCCCACAGTGAGTGTGACTGGTGCATAGAAGTTTGCCCACAGTGACTGGTGCATAGAAGTTTGCCCACAGTGACTGGTGCATACAAGTTTGCCCACAGTGACTGGTGCATACATGTTTGCCCACAGTGACTGGTGCATACATGTTTGCCCACAGTGACTGGTGCATACATGTTTGTCCACAATGACTGGTGCATACATGTTTGCCCACAATGACCAGTACATACAAGTTTGCCCACAGTGACCGGTACATACAAGTTTGCCCACAGTGACCGGTACATACAAGTTTGCCCACAGTGACTGATGCATACAAGTTTGCCCACAGTAGCTGGTACATACAATTTGCCCACAGTGATCAGTACATACAAAATTTACCACAGTGAGTGTGACTGGAACATATAAGTTTGCCCAAAGTGACTGGTATGTAAAAGTTTGATCTTACTGTGATAAGAGACAGACACAGATACTGCAGGGCTCTTGCGGTTCACACAATTTTTTCTTGTGTGGGTTTCTTTCAGTAACTCTGGTTTACCTACATTCAAAAAGACATACTGATAGGTTGTATGTGTCAAATAAATGTGCTTAGATTGGAAGTGCTTCAGGACAGGGCCTGATATGAATGTATACATGTAATTGTGAAGTGCTACAGAAGATGTTGGCGCTATATAAATCCACAATAATAATAAGATGATAGGTTTCTTACTACCTTGAATATTTAATACACCTGACAAAACATGCCAGATGATATGCTGGAGGCTTGAAGCACAAGGTATGATTTGCTTGAGGGACATGGAATTAAATTAACTTTAACTGTAATATAAATTCTTATGTTTGCAGAACAAAGGGACTTAATGAATAAAAACAAACAGAATTAACAAACATATTTACCGAATGTATATGTACAGTTGCATACAAAAGTTTGGGCATCCTTTTATAAATTTGTTTTCAGAATTTTGAATAAAATGAAAGTTTTCGGTTAAGCAACTATTATCATGGTTCCAGACTATAGTTAGATTACTGAATGAAGGTTTCTCAATTATTATTAGTTAAGGCCAGGTAATGCAAATAGCAAAAGTGTGTAAATTCACTCCTCAAACTTGTCCTCAACAGCAATGGGCTATTCTCTAAGCAACCTCTTAAATAAAATATTTGATGCTCACAAAGCAGAAGGCAAATAAAAGATAGCAAAGTATTTTTGGGTAGCTGCTAAATTTTAGTGTTATCACTTCACTACTCATTCCCCCCAGCCTTCCTCTCTAACATACAGTAGTACGCAAGGGCAGAGCAGTTTTTATTCATAGGACACCTAGGCAAAGAACTAGGGTGCCTATGTTGATCCAGGGTGCCTATTCTTCTCCCTAGCATAGCATCTCCCTACCAGCTTTTACTTTCAGTTTCAGAACTGCTCTCCTTATTCTGCTGTAATTTGCAACATTGTATTTAGTAAAGAGCTATTTAGGAACAAATGTCCAAATAAACTGAAGGTGAAGGAAAGGGGGTGTGAGCTCAGCTAATAGTACAAACGAGAGAAGGGTAGGATCCTGCACACCTAAACATCAGGTACATAAACAATTATTCCATGCTGGGTGCTCTAAGCTCTGTAGCCAACAGACCGTATTATGAGAAGTAAGACATGCTAGGCACACCAGTCTTAATGGTGGAAATGTCCTTTTTAATAGGACGTTTCGGAACCTCACGGTTCCTTCCTCAGACCAAACAAAACTCTTTTGTTTGGTCTGAGGAAGGAACCGCTGAGGTTCCGAAACGTCACTATTAAAAAGGACACTCTCCACCATTAAGACTGGTGTGCCTAGCATGTCTTATTACTTCTCATAATATGAGCTCAGCTAATAGTACAAATGCCAGGTAAAAGCTGCTGCAGACTTTTTACCAGTGCCCCCTTGTGACTAGCAGCCATGAGATCCCTATCCCTGCCTCTTTCTTTCTTCCATCCAACTCTCCAATTAGAACTTAGAGTGATTGAGGAGTGAACAATTCAATGGGGGAGACATGGAAAGCAGGTACATACTGTATATCATGTAATTGCTGGCACTTGAAAGGGTTAAAGGGGAACTGTGGTCCAAAAATGACTTTAGGTAATTTAATAGAAATTGCTCTCCTGAAAATTGTTGCAATTTCCTTTCACTGTTTATTTTGCATAGTTAACACATTTTTGTGTGTGATATGGCAGCAACATCACCAGGTCCCCTGCACTTTCTGCTTCTTGCTCTGAAACCATGTGACAATTACTCTGTCCTATGTCCTCCTGCCCTTGCAGCCCCCCTGGACCCTCCTACTCATGGGCCCCAAGGCCCCTTCCCTTACAGACCCATTTGGCCCCACCCACTCATTGGTGCTTTGGCCCCACCCACTCGTGGGTGCCGTGTCCCCCTCCCCACTCAACCCCCACCTACAGAAAACTGTGAAAACAGCCTTTTCAGGCAGAGTGAGAACTTTTCCTGAATAGGCTGTTTTCATATAGTGGGAGGGTAGGGCTGTAGATTCCCTTACCTTCTCTGTCGGGATCTTTACACGGCAGGGAGGCGGAAGTCTGAGGCTGTGCTCGCCGGCGGCGGGAGGAGCAGCCTTAGGAATGTCACATGTCATCCTCCCACTCATTAACTTTCTGGTCTGTAATGTCTTTATATCTTGGGCTGTGGAGCACGTAGAGAGGTGGTTGATGGCTAGTTTTAAAGGTAGGAAACTGGCCTTTCACATAAAATCAATGTATGGAAACCACAGTTCCCCTTTAAAGATAATACTGTGCTGGCACTGCAAGTGTTAATAGCAATACTATGGGGAAGCCTGCTGGCTCTGAAGTGTTAATGGTAATACTCTGGAATGGTGCTGGCACTGAAATTATTAATGCCAATACTATTGGAAAATCTGCTGGCACTGAAAGAGTTAAACATCTCAGATCTCACTAAATTTCCCTGTTCTGCCCTACCTGGCTGGAAACAATTTCTGGGGAGAACACTGGTACCACATACCGCACATCCACTGAAACCTATCCTGTCCTTCCAATTCATTGGTGGCCAGTGTCACTGCATATGCACAAGCGTATGTATACATGCCCGCCTCGCCTGGTACAGCGTGGGCCTCTTACCAACTAGTAAAGTGTTCCCACTATAAAGAACACAGCAGCAGTAGACAGGGTCAGAGGGAAGAAACCCAGCTGTAAATTGAAAGGCCAAGTTTTTTTTTTCCTTTTGAGGAGGGGGGGCGCGCACGTAGGTGGGAGGGCGCCTAGGGCACTAAAATGACTAGAAACGGCCCTGTGCAAGGGTGACTTCAAGGGAGGATAGATATGGAAGCAGATTGGGGTTGTGGTGAGGCTGTCAGGCACTGACAATCTAGCTTACTATTGTATTAAAGGGTATGTCCACCCTTTATAAAAACTTTTTAAATATGAAAGTTCTAGCTCCCCCAGCCCCAACGCATTAGTATAATTTCAAGAAAGTGCCCCGATAGTTACTTACCTTACCTCTCTCTCTTTCGCCGCACAATCCCGGCCCTCTGCTTGTATAAAACTGCAAGCAGGGGGTGGGACCGGCAGCCACGTCCGTGATTGGCTGCCTCTCAGCTGCACAGAACGCAGGGGGATACAGGGAAGGTAAGTAACTATTCTGGGCACTTTCTTGAAATTATACTAATGCGGTTGGGGCTGGGGGAGCTAGAACTTTCATATGGGAAAGGGATTTTACACTAGGGGGAGGGAGACCAAAACGGGAGGGAGAGGGGGGGCAGTTTTTGGGACTTGGGCAGTTTTTGGGACTTGGGGGGGATTACTGGAGAACCATTTGGATCTGGGATGTAAGGTAAGGATTTTTATGCACTACAGAGTGGGGCCAGTAGTGGGGGAGATTATAGTTTTGGGGGTGGATATGCCCTTGAACTCATTACTCCTTGGCAAATATATGGTAGATTTTAGATATACAAATATATTTCACTATAGATGCCCATGGCAATTTAAAAAAAAAGGTGGAGGTCAAATAGAGGTCTGGAAGACCAAGAAAACTTTATGAAATAACTGCTTGTTGGATTGCTAAAAAAGCAAATAAAAACCTTATTTGACTTAAAAATGTTCATGTCAGTCCAAATTGCTTCTTTGGTTTCCCTTTGCATCCCTGCTTCACTTTAACTCATTGACATGACTCTATGGTGCCAAAGTTTGGCTGTGCTAATTAAAGCAACCAATAAAAATACAAGTCCACCCCCAAAAATTACATTTCGTATACATCCTGAGGACCCCCAAAACCTTAAATCAGTAATTCTCACATGGCCCACAAGTGCAGTTAGAAAGAAATATGCTACCCAACCCAACGCTTCTATTCTGCAGCTGTCATCTCTTCAGGGTAGACTTTGCAGGGTATTTCTAAAGTTCTCCTCTGAGTGTTGCAAAAGCTTAGTGAGCTTGCGCAAAAGCTTTTTGAGTAGGGATTGGGCAGCATACCTTTTTCTGACAGCCTTGGGGTGTGTGTAAGTATCAGTTTGGGGTGGACGTGCCCTTTAAATGTAAAATTTTTACTGGGTTACTGCTATTCTTTTGTATCGGAGCGCATGCACCTAAGGTAGGCGAATGGTCGGGACATTGTGGCTGTCATTGCAGAAGCTGTGTCCCTTTAATAGCACAGGCAAACGTTTGCACTTTTTACTACTGCAGATCCTACTATACTTATCCTTTCTTTATTTCAAACATGTGTCTATACTTTGTTCTACAGCAGCTTTTTCAGTTTCTAAAAGTTTCTTGCTAGGCTCTCTGCCCAGATTAATTAAAACCAATAATATTGTTTGATACATTTCAACAATCACATGCATGACTTTTTTTTATCCTTTTCTATATTTTTAGTGCTGCCAGGAACTTGATCCCTTTTTGCTCTCAGTGCTCACTGTCACTAGATCTCCTCATGTCCTGTTCAGCTCACTCCTAGTTAGTATGCACTTCTCTCTGTGCCTACCCTATCCAAAAATCTGAGGCACAGAATCTAAGGAATAGAGATGGCGGCTCAACCCAGGACCCCCTCCCGGGTTCTTAGACAAACCATTGTGGCCCATAGAGGGGACTTAAGGGGTCCCGCAGCTCGAACCATGTCTATGAGTAAGGGCTATGTTACCCAAAACGCGCCAGACATTGCTTGTCAATTCCTCCTTCCTTCAGACCATTAGAATTTTTAAATATGATTCAATAAAGTACATTTTTAAGATACCATGGACTAAGACTTTTGGATGCAGGGAACTGAGTGGGATTGGTGCAGAGGCGCCATTGCATTTTATCTCCGTATTGAATTGATATATAAAGTTGAGTTGATCCAAGGATATTTCCGATTGCCACATGGAGTCAGGGAGGAATTTTTTCCCCCTTCATAAATTTGGTGGGTTTTTTTGCTTTCCTCTGGATCAACAGTTAGGCAGGAAATGAGGGTATTGCTAGATGGGTTGGACTGGATGTATATATGTCTTTATTTAACCTCAAATACTAAACTATACTGACAAGTGTCTTTTGAGTCTTAAGGGGTCCCGCAGCTCGAACCGAGACCCCCCTCCCCGGCACTTATAGGTGCCCTTGCGGCACTGACAAGTGCCTTTGTTTGGGGTCCTGCAGCTCGAAACCAGGACCCCCATTGGCCCCTAGGGCGTGTCTTCTTTCTTCCCAGCTAGTGACACCAACTCCACTGATGTCACCGACGCCAGGCGATGTCACTCTGGCCGTCAGTGACACCGCCAGTGCTGGCGACATCAACGTCGCCAGTGTTGCTGACGTCTTGATTCAAAGTTTTCTGTCTTCTCAGCTGGTGACACCAACTCTGCTGATGTCTCCGACTCCGGCAATGTCACCAGTGGCACCGCCGGTTCTATCGACATCAACATCACTGTTGTTGCCGACGTCTTCTTCCTTCTGCCATCACTGCGATGACTTCTGAGCTCTGCAGGGTTTGCACCTCTTTATATAGGTTTGCTGAAGGACAAAATCCAATAGTTATTGGTTAATATTTCAATACCTGCAATCATATGATCACACTTTAACCAATATCTGAATAATAAAATTGCCGCAAGGGCACTTCTAAGTCCTGGTATGAGCTGCGGGACCCCTTAAGCCCCAAAAGGCACTTGTCCCGGGTTGAGCCGCAGGACCCCCGAAGTCTGGCACAGGACTTTAGGCCTGTCGATAATCCTTGAATGGGTATTAGCTGCAGGCACAGAAATAGCTCAGAGCATCAGATAATGCTTATTCCTTTTATCAAAGAAAGAGATCCTAAGAGTACCTAATAGAGAACTCACACGCTATATAATGACCTGCTATTCATAGCTAAATGGTGGCCCAGACACAATCTAGTGTCCGGACAACAAATATAACTAGGAGTCTTCACTGGATAATAAAACACATACTTTATTCATACAATCAGGGTTATTCAATAAAAGTTCTTATCGTTTCAAATGGTGCCAATTGTGCCCCAACCAATCAATGTTAGCTTTCAAAAGTTAAATAAGATCTGGTTGGTTGTGGCAAAATTAGCACCATTTTTAATGATAAGAACTTTTATTGAATCTCCCTGAATGTATATAAAATAAAACCCGTTCCCCAAACAATAGAACCTATAATAGGACCTTCCTCTAAAATCTTAAAAATGTGACAGCAGCACAACGGAACCAACACTGGGCGTCCCCGGTAAGTAGGAACTGGTAAGTATCACTGTTCTCTGGATGGTACAATCCCGCAATTGGAATCCAAAATAATGTCACTGAAAAGAGTCAATCCCTATCCAGAATCAGCACAATGTAAAGAGTAGTCACAGGTTATCCGGCATTCTCCATCAACCACCATGTAAATACCAATGCACCGACAGTTCAAACGGGTACTGAAATCCAGGACTTACTTGCTTCTTAGGTATGGAAAGGGCTTTCGACAGGCTAGCTTACCCACATGTAGTTGTAGCCATATGCGTGGCTCCCCACTCCTCTACCAATCTGTTTTCACCTGGTTAACCTGCTGGCTTGCAATAATGATGTACCGCAATACACCTTCCGCCAGATTGCAGTGCCGGACCTCCTCTGTATACAACTCCTCAGTTCTCCTCCGTGCTGCTGTACACACTACAAAACAAACTCCGACCGATGATCGTTTCACTCACTGAACGTGAGCTTCCTCAGGGTCTTGCGAGCCTTGTGGCTCCATGCTTCTTAAGGGGGTTGGACACCTAGTCCCCTCCCTCTTTGTTAACCCTTGGAACGGGAAGGTGCTCCTTCGAATCACAACATATTCTTGTACACTGTATCAATGGGAACTTATTTGCAACATTTTGTACAGCTATAAATATCTTTACCTTGCTACCATTTAACTAGCATCAATTGCCTATTTTTGTCACAGGGATCCTATATTGGTCTTATTGCCCATACACCAAGGCTACAATTAGGTTAAGAAACTACTAAAACATAATTCATCATTCATGCCCATCGGCTTAAGCATTTTTAAATTGTACATCCACCTGCTTTCTCTTTGCAGAAGTAGGGCATAATAGTCACCTCCCCTTATTCCTAAAGACATTTTACTGATGCCCATAAATGTACAGTTGATCTTTTTCCCATCATGGGAATCAACGGCATGCTTCGCCAAAGCACTTCGCTCCACGTCACCTTTTGATAGAGCTCTTAAATGCTCTCGAACAATTCTGTGAGTCTTCTCTGAGTTTTTCCCACATATTTACTCCCACATTCACACTCCAGGAGATATATTACGTGGGTGAACTGGCAAGTTATACTACCCTTTACTCTTTATGATCTGTGCCATAGAATCTGTCCCCTATTTTCATGAACTTGCAGGCCCTGCATTTTTCACATCTTTGATGTCCCCGTTTTTTATCCCCTAGACCAAGCCACAAACAAGATTTTGATTTGGAAATCTCAAAGTGACTCCTTGATAGTTTATCTTTGAGACTGGGTGCCCTTCTAGCGGTTAACAAAGGAAATTTGCCCACCTGATCACTAACCTGAGGGTCCTCTTCCAGTAGATACCAATATTTCTTCAACACCTGTCGCAACCTTTCCCACTCTCTGTTGTACCTAGTTATCAACCTAGTTTTTTCAGACCCCTGTGCTGTCTCCTCCCCCGTCCTCTTGAGGCAGATCAAATCATCAAATGCATTTACCTCCTGTTCTTCAGTTAAACAGTTAAAAAGAAATTACGATAGACATACCGTTTAAAGGTAATGGAAGCAAACAGTCTCAGTAAAGCTAGCCACTTACATGTGACTACTGCCACACATTGCAGCACGGATTCCATTGGAATACATTGGTCCTTGTTGTAAACACATCCCGTCCGTCGGACCATATCGTACTTTAAGTAAAGAGGCAGTCGACCCCTTTTGTTTAGAATTAAGTGGCCAGCACACTCAGTGTTCTTTGGAAACTTATTAAGCTCTTGTGGGATCAGCTTGAATACAGGCAGTCCCCAGTTATGAACCAGGCTCTGTAGGTTTGTTCTTAAAGGTTCGTACACACGTCCAATAACTGGCCCGTTTGGTCGAGGATTGTCGAACGACCGACTTGGTGGATCCCCGAAAGGCCGTCCGTTTCGGCCAATAAAGGCCCTACACAGGGGCTGATTAGGTGTGTATGAACCTTAAGATGAATTTGTATATAAATTGGAAAAGGTCCATATACCGATCAAATGCAAATTAGATAGATGTTTGCAGCACTTTTGAAAAGGGATTGCGGTGCCAGACGGCTTTGCAATCAGCTGTTTCTGGTACAGCGCATGGAGGGTAAAGTGGAGGGTTGGGGGTCCATTAAAGAGTTCTTGAAAGGCAAGCACCTGGCCGTATGCTCCTGCACACCCCCATGCTGTACAATATTTGCCCTTATGCCCCTCCATTTGTAAGTAGGAGTTGTAAGTAAGTCAGATGTCTGTAACCCTGGGACTGCCTGTAAATGAGGTAATCTTTAAAGCTTGTACATACAGCTTTTAGAAACCATTGCGATTCTGCTATAAAAGAGGAAAAACATTAAAAGATATACTATGTCCCTTGGATATCTTCCAACAGAGAATAAGAATACAACCAAAGGTACGTATCCTTGTCTTAATTGCAACTGTTGCGGGGGCCATAATTAAAGGGGACACTGTGTACCACCTAACAAAAGGACACAAGGTGCCTATGAAACACATGTCCACATAAAAACAAGGTATACATGATAAAATGCCCTTGTGGGAAAAGTTATATTGGCCAAACCAGCAGAAAAATGTATGTACCGTGTGTATAGTTTATTTATAAAGCACCACTTGGGGATGCAGCACTGTACAGTAATAAGATACAATAAAGTCATAAAAGGGGGATAAATACATATATAGTTCAGTACATAAATATATAAATTAAATCAGTACATAAATATATAAATTATATAAATAGAAGTGCTAGAGCTATGCCACAAGAGGAAAGGAGGTTCCTGCTCCGTAGAGCTTACAATCTAGTTAGGTGGGTAACAAACAGATACAATGGAGGGGGTATAAGTGCTGGAGTGAGATGTATGCAGTGCAAATAAAACAATCTGTGCTGGTTTCCTGAGAGGTAGGATGGAAGGCTATATTTAAACCTGCTAATAGAGGTTTCTTGATGTAAAGAGAGGGGAATAGAATTCCAGAGGTTGGGAGCCACAAGAGAGAAAGGTTTAAGGCGAGAAGAAGCAGTATAAGTGGGGTGGTCTGTACAGGAGCTGGTTCTGCGATGAACGGAGGGAACGGGCAGGAACATATGTGGTTAAAAAGTAAAGAGAGGGGTCAATAATTACCCCTAGGAGGCAGCGTGGCAATTAGATAGGGAAAATGGGGGTATTGTCAACAGAGATGGAAAAAGATGGGACTGGACCAGGTTTAGGTGGGAAAACAACCAGTTCAGTTTTAGAAAGATTTAATTTGAGGTAGCGTTGAGACATCCAGGAGGAAATGGGAAGGAGGCAGTCGGAGACACCTGATTGGATGTCAGGAGTTAGTGTAGGGGTGGACAAGTAGATTTGTGTATCGTCTGCATATAAATGATACTTGAAGCCAAAAGAGCTGATGACATCTCCCAAGGAGATAGTGTAGAGGGAGAACAATAAGGATCCAAGTACAGACCCCTGCTGTACTAAAGACAAGGATACAGGAACATAAAGGGGACATTCGTAATTTTAAAGAAAAAATATGCACTGACACAGCTGTTGACAGAAATTTTACTGAAATGAACCACCAAGTGTCACAGTTCAAATGGTGAGTTCCTGAAAAGGTAAGCGCAGAGTAACGCGTGAGACATGCAACATTAAGTTTGCTAATTTCACACACGTTTCCACGTGTTGGAGTGTGGCCGCAGCCTAAATCTGCCAGGCAGTTAAAAACTGTCAATCACCCACCCCCTGGCAACACTAGGTGTAAAAAATGTATAATTTCTATAAAAGCAAAGTATATTTCTCGGTCACTGCATGGCCAATTGATTCCGCATTTTTTGATGCTCTTCTCACCATGCATGCAGTTAGAGGTCTTAAAGTGGCCATACATATATACAATTTAACATACCCGACTGAGCGCTCCCGCGACATTCGATTGATCCTGCCGGAACCGCCTCTCCCGTTCTTCTATGTGACCGACATGCGATCACAAAATCCCATTCATTTTGTGATCGCATGTCGGTCGCATACAAGAATGCGAGAGGCAGTTCAGGCAGGATCGATTGAATATCGCGGGATCGCTCGGTCAGGTAAGTAAATTTAAATATATGTATGGCCACCTTTACTCAGAATTCGTCTGGGGCAACTCCCACCATTCAAACACCTGGAGGGCCACAAGGAATGCTGGGAGTTATAGTTTTCAAACATTCGGAGAACCACAAGTTTGACATTCAATATATAAACATTAGAAACATCCCATGTGTTTTATAGGTATAGCATCATTGCCAGTAGGACCAGGGTTGTTCCTAGGGGTTTTGACACTTGAAACTACTTTTAAATGCAGGCGGGGGGTAGGCACGTAAAGCAGGCATGGTTTCATCAGGGAACATAGGCGTGGCTTGTGGAGGTGGGTATGGTGGGCTAACTAACACTTACTGGTGAACTGGAGGGCTGACTTAAAACTGACTGGTGGACTGGAGGGGTTCCTACAGGAACCCTCGCGAGGCCCTGAGGAAGCCCCGATGGTGGTCATTGAAGGGGTGAAACACATGTAGGCAGAGCGTTATTTTTACATGCAGCAGTTGGAGTGGGCGATATGATGGTGGACTGGGAGACTTCCAAGAAGGGGTTTCGACTGGAGATGGAGGCGTTTAGATGTACCTCTCGAGTGTTGGAGTATCGGGGGAAGAGTGTGGCCGCCAGCTGTGAGTATCCTAATGCAGTGTTGCATTCTCACAGAGAGGCTAGGCTTCTCACGCTCAGTCCAGAAGTGGTTCTCACTAGATACAGGAGGCCAACTAGAGCAACGTACCGGTGTTTGAGTTCAGCAGATTCACTGGAGATTGGGATACGGGAATTGGGACTCTGAACAGCTAATAGCAAGTATATGGCCATATGCTACCCACTGCTGCTATAAGTATCAGGGACGCCTGATTCCTTCTATTTTTGAAGTGTTCTATTGTTTTAAGCAATGTTTTGGTTACTATATTGTGTTATGTATTGATATCTGCACTAAAGCAGACTCTCTCTCTATATATATATTTCCATATGCGTTATTTTAGTGAATCGCAATAAACGTTTTGCATTTTTCTATAGTCAAGTGTTAGTACGCTTTGTTGGGGTACTTTGAGTCTGGTTTGGACCCTTTTTCTCTTTCTAGTTTGTGCAATATTATTGCTCTGGCGCACCGCTATATTTAGCATAACACACTATATTTCATTGTTTAACAGTGCACTCTCCCATATATCAATATTTTGTAGGGCTGACGTAACACCGATTGCAGGACTGGTGCTGAAAAGCGGTATTGCAGGAAGGAGGTTTTTTTTTTAATTGGCGCCCTGAGCAAATGGTTTAGTTTGCTTCATGGTAGGACCAAAGAATTCGAAATATAGAAGCACTGCTATTTTTCTGGCAAAATCTGACAGAAGGATTATCCACATGGCAACTCTAGGCACCTGCCTAGAGCCCAGCTGCAGAAGCAATAACAATATTATAGTCTATACAATATATGTAGCATAAAGGGGGGCCCATAAATGATGGCCCTGTCTAGGGCATCATATGACCTTAATCCATCATAAAACCGACCTCCCTTTACCCACTACGATAAAAAGTAATCAATAATGAAAGAATGGAGAGCGAATCTACAGACTGGAACCCAATACCTGTCACCAAAAAACTCCAGCTGACCCCCGAACAAACACGCAAGAATCCAAACAGTTGTGATTGGCTAAGCGCATTCGCTTGACATGTGTTGTGTCCAATAATAGTTCGTCTTTCTTGACACCTCTTTAGAAGCCCATATTAGGTAAAGAGAGGGGGAGGAGAGTTGAACCAAGGGAGGAGTTCGTCGCGTTTACTGAAATTCCAATGATTTTGCTATAAAATATCCTAGTCGGTGGGTTATGAAGTAAAACCTGTTTCCAGATATTCGCAAACCTTACAGTCTAGGGTGGGCAGCTTACTTCCGAGGTTTCGCTTTGCCTACAAACTGCCAGTCCCCTCCCTCAACGCGTGGGGGCGTGTCACTGAGTGTTAGATGGGCGGGGACGGGGAAAGAGCGCTGCTGCAGGGGGAGCGGTGCAAGTGCACAGGGCAGAGCTGCTGCTGCATGAGCTCACACTGGAATTAGAACACATCATAATGTGACTTCCCAACAGCTGAGACGTCCAAAGAGGGCAACAAGCAGATTGATATACCGTGGGCATCATAGACGGCTGACCTCATGGACGCAAGAAGCCTTGCGTGACACTCTTCGCTATGGCAGCCCAGTCCAGGTAAGGGCAGAGCTAGGATATTGCTTTTCTATATTCCAATAAAAGTTATTTGGCTTTATAGCAGTTGGCTCCCCCCTCCTGTCACCTGGGTTTCACATTAGGGTCATTCAAGCTAGGAACCTTACAGCTATGTTAACCTTTAGGGGAGGCTGGGTGCTGCAGTTTAACAACAACTGGAGAGCTACAGGTTGCCAGATCCTGGTTCATGTATGTTGTCACCGTCCCAATTCCCATGTTTGTTTAGTGAGGTTTGTATGTGAGTGAGTGTATATCACAGTGTGTGGCCCCTGCCAACAAATAGAACTCAATGTATTTAGTTTTCATTTAAGTATGATGTGCACTTCTGGATCTCCATAATGGTGGCTTTGGAGGTGGATGATGAAGTATGAGCCTAAAGGGGGGGTGTTAAGATGTGACTTGGATGAGCCATAGTTAGGGGGAGGGAGGGGCTTTACAGTCTAAAAATGTAGGCTCAGCAAAGAGATAATATGATAAAGTGCCTAATGTAAACAGTCTACAGTTTTATCTATCTCACTTTTAAAATCAGGTACCTGTAAGCACAGTGATCATAATGCATTTAATAAGACCTGCTGCATTTCCTGGCAAGTAATTACAGGACACAGTCAGTGGTGGCTGGCTGGCTCTGTTTGCTGGAGGAGGAGGGGCAGTAGGAGAAATCTACACATCACTTTTTAACCCTGTCTATCCCTAAGACACTGGCGTTTTTCCCCCTGCTTTACTTTTAATTATTATGCAATTAAGTGTTGTGTAACCTGAGATCTTGGCTCTCAACCTTCTCCTTTTGAGTTTTTACATGAACAGATGTTTAAATATGCAATTAAACATGCAAAGGGGACTTTAAATAAGTTGTTCATGATCTGGGGATACATAAAGAATTAACATCAAGTTACCATCACATGATTATCCCATTGCTCTAATCCATTGAGATTTTTCAACTAGTTTGGGTTGGTTTTAGCCTGTGAAAGTTGCATCAATTCTTTGCGATATTGCATAAACAAGTAATGCATTAATATGTTCAGCAATCAATGTAATTATCAGAGCTTTGGATACATTCACTGTGAGCAGTTAATAGAGGAGTATCCATCTACATTTTTTTTTCTCACAATATGTAAAATAACTACTTTATTATTCTACTGCAATGCATGTCACTGGTGTGTTTATTAGACCTATATAAGGTATGTACTTCAATCATTTTTTAAATCTGATTTTGACAAAAAAACGACAATCTTTTTACTCGCTTTTTTGTTTGATAAATATATATTGTAATTTTATGTTCAAAAATTATTTTTATTCTTTTAGCTATCTGCCACATGGCCACATGTTGCATGTTTATTATAGCAAGAAAATCTTTGTATTTAACCTCTGCTCACTCTGTAGATAGAATTCCTGTGACATTTATGCGAATTCTCTTTGTGCATAAGCATTATTGAGGTGAAAGCTGCTGTGGCAGCTGTAGAGTGGATCGAGCTATCGCTGTGGTCCTGACTCATCTTTCAGGCAGTGGTGAGTGACCACTTTGCTGACCCAGCAATCACCAATGTTACAGCCTTTTATAGAGCTAGAAATCCCCAGCCTTTTCTAATGATATCTTTAGTGAACTCTAAGCCCCCTTTCCAAAAATCTAGAACGTTTTAATAGGCATTTGAGTTTAAAAGTGAAGCTGATTTACATATTACTTTATATGAACCGTCAATCTGCAAGTGGGAAAAAATTTAGAAGTAACAAATTTAGTTTAAATTAAACTTTTAAGATACTTAAGCTGGTAGGAATATTTCTGTTGCTTTTGATTAGCCTTAGAAATGCTTCGATCACAGACAGCACAACAGTTTTCTTTTTGCCACTTTTCACATCTGTAACTGTAAATTAAAATATCTGCTATATAACCATATGCACAGGGTTATTAAAATTCATATTTCTACAATCTTGCAACCTATTTTACAACACATGAATAACCCAAGTTTGTATCTTTACGACTTTCAAGTTTTTGTCATGCAAATCTTTTATTTGGAAGTTTGTTTTTTAATTCCAAAAGTACTATTCTACAGTCACTAATACAAATGATATAGCTAAGCAAATTTAATGTGTGCCATAATAATTTTATTTTTTTTGTCTAAACTAATCAAAATCAAATTTTAAGAACTATATTATTATAGAATATAAAGTTTGTAATAAACTCTATTCAGGTAATTGTACTATAATCCAACATTAAGAATGCATGTGTCCTGCAACTGGCTGTTCTTTGAACAATGAGAAACATTGCAGCAACACCGGATGGTAAAGTTATAGTGTATGGACACCTTTAAGGGATGTCCACTTTCTTAAAAATATGTATATGGGTTAAGGACCCCCCTCAATGTAGATTTAGGTATACTTTACTTTTCCACAGATGCTTCTAAAGTTACTAAACCTGATCCCTCATTGTCAGTCACACCTCCTCTGCTGCAGTAGCGAGCTGCTTTCAAGCTTGCACGGCAGTAGGCAGCTTTGGGATTGGCCATCGGCTAATTGCCATGATGGCAGTGTTACAGCTTTGATGGCCATTATCGAGAATGTAGCTACAGCGAGGGATCGGGGTTCTTAAGGTAAATTCTAAAGCATCTTTGGAAAAGGTAATTATAATGCAAACTTAACCTTACCAAGCACAATCCTTCGCTGGCAGGAAGATACGTCCTCTGCTGCTTTACATGTAATCCAAATGTCATACAGCAGAGGAGGAGGCTTTTCCTCTGCAGCTTTGGGAATGGCAGTCACCCATTAGCCATGATGTAAGAGTTTGACTGACTGCCAAACCCTGGAAGCTGCAGAGGAGAAAGCAGAGCCGCAGCGAGGGATGATGGTGTATAAGTAATGTTAGAAGTCACTTTATGAAAGTTAAGTATTGTGAAAGGTGCGTATGAGTGGGTGCTTATTAAGTGGACATGTCCTTTAACTTAGGCTTTCATTGAAGTGACAGCACGAAAAGTCCCTTACAACTGCTGTGAATGATGGTACTAAGGAAGCAATCGTAGAAATAGTGTTTTACCAGGGGCAGTGACCAGGTAAACATTAAAGAAGTGTTTTCCATTCATTGAAATAAAAAGTTTATGCTGAATTATCACCTAGAAAAGCGGACACTAGTGTGGCCGATTGATGTTGTTACACTAGTGCACTGGCATGTAATCCTTTAATCGGAGCGCAGGCAATCCCCATTCTTTGTGTGTTAGCAACGCATGCCAACGCATATAAGCGCGCCAGTAACGCGTGCCCATTTCAGATGCAATGGTGGGGGCTTAAATGTCGCCTCAGCCTAACATACCTGGCCACCAGCTTTTGTAAAGTCAGATAATCACCCTGCAGTTTAAAGTCCTCTTAGACTGTCCTCTTTATTCTTCCATCTTCTTCCTGGTTGCAGCAGTCAACAACATCCATGACAGCTGCAAACCAGACTGTTCATTGTGCATAGGGAAGCTTGCACAGCTATTTCAAGGGCATGTTTACCCTTAATGGAATTGTACACTGTAAAATGACTTTGCCTCATTTCAATGTATAAATGAATACATGTAAGCAGCTCTTACTCTGATGTGTTTGTGTTGCTGCATGACTTACAGTACTTGTTTTACAGTACTTGTTTTGCTCAAACTCGGCCCCCCAGCCCCTGCCAGACTATCTGACTCTCTGTGAGGGCAAGCATGCTCAGTATTCCCTATGGGGCAGAATTTGGAGAGGGAATTTACCACCATGCAATTCACGTACCAACTGTCACCATTCCAGCTACAGTGAAACTATACATAACCGAAAAGGTCATGATATTACGGCACTTGATTGACAGCTGAAGTGTAAGATCTCTCAGACTGTATAGCTAAAGAAATAAGGGGCAGATCAACAAATAAAGTGATAGTTGGGGTAAGAATTATAGTTTCCAGTAATGGCCAATTTATAAAAACTAATTTCCTAGTGTTCATCTCCTTTAAAACAAGGGTGGACAATTACATTTCACAGGGGGTGCTCAAGAAACTTGGATTGGCGTGAAGGGCCGGACCAATGAGTTCAACTCAGTTCTCATTATAGAGATAGTAAAACTGGATTTCTAAAAAAATACAATAATATCCTTGATTTACTGGATTTTTTTTATTATAAGTTGCAATTTTTCATTGGTGTGTAGTATTTTGGATCTATTCCATCAAGCTCAATTAAAGGGACACTATACTGAAAAAATGCCTTTGCCTCATCTTAATCTATAATTGAATACATGTAAGTAGCACTTACTCTGATTTGTGTGTGTTGCTGCATGCCTTCAATCCAGCACACATTTTGTTTAGGAGTGGTATCCCCCTTCCTTCTTTTAACCACTCCCACTTCCATCCGACCTGACTTTTTTCCCCCACAAAAAACTGTCAAGCCTGTGCACAGCATACAGCATTCCAACTGTCAAAACGCTGTCACCATTCCAGCTACTGTAAAACTACTCGCAGAAGAATAGTTTTTGAGAGCAAGGGACTTGATTGACAGCTGTAATATATGAAGTTTTAGATTGGATATCTAAAGAAATAGGGGGTAGATAAAAAAAAAAAAAATGATACAGTGGGTGGGAAGAATTATTGTTTCCAGTTATGGTCAATTTAAAATATCCTATTTTTTGGTATAGATGCCCTTTAATTAATTAATTTGCCCAGGTCTGCTTTAAAACAGAGCAGTTCTCCAAAATCACTGTACCGGTTGACGCCTGAGTCCAGGACTTGGCAATTGGAAAGACACACTTCTTGCAGAGTTTTTCATTGGTCAAAAACCGGATACCAGTGTCTGGTTCGATGGACAGCAATTCTATCTTTAAAAAAAGATTTCTACTAATAGTAGACCCAGGGTTGAGAACCTAGCAATTTAGGTCCTCATCCTTGCTACTTTTATTGGGGGGGGGTAAGGCAGGGGCTTATTTAAACCTCAGGAGCCTGTAGGCCCCACCCCTAAACACAGACCACATACCAAACCTCACACATTTTTTTTTCATTTTTTGGGAAGTGTAAATTAATTGCAGGTTTTTTGTTGTTTTTTTTTTTTTCAAATTTCCCCACTTCTGTGTGTTTCTATTTTCTTTTGCCATAAGGACCATATTGTGCTTTCTTTTTTTTTTTTTTTTATTATTGTTATTGCCTTGCCATACTTTTCTGGTAATCCAATATGCTTTGGGTGGTGGTGGGTTGTGCCTTCCAAAGAATATTTATGACAAATAGACCTCCAGTTACTTTCACTTTCAGTTTTACCTTCCACTCCCTTCCAATCCATTGATCTGTTGTATTGAATTAGATCAACTAAACTTAAAGTTTAGTTCTTGAAGACGTTTTGCTAGTCATCCGACTGGCATTCTTAATATTGCCAACAGATTCTTGTACAAGTCATTCTGAATTGAGAAAGCCAGTCGGATGACTAGTAAAACATCTTCAAGAACTAAACTTCAAGTCCAGTTGATCTAATTGTATACAACATATTTTCCACTCACTTTTCAGTACCGCAAAGCTTCGCTGCTTATGGTGCCATGCTCACAGGATGCAGTAATCATTATGTGGCAATACTGCATTGCAGAGTTGGGTCAGGTAAGCCTCGTAGTTTTTATGTATTTTCTTCAGGCATGTGTTCAGCTGTGTATTATTTTGTATGTAGTGCTTTGAAGCTAGGACCTTTAACATAAAACATAACTTCTATAATACTATAATTGGCAACGTCATGCCTAAGGGCGATGTCACATGAAGCATTTTGTTTGCTGTGACTTTAGGAGAGAGTGCAAATGCATTGAGTTTTCTTATTTTGACTTGAATAGGATGTACCCTTAGTGGCCTCACATGGCAGATGTACCCTAAGTGGCCTTACATGGCAGAATCTTAATTTGTGGATCAAAGTCTGCGTAACTTCTTATGCCTTGCCCTTTTGGCTAAGGCCCTACTGTGATTTGTTTCAATGCATTTCTGCATTTCTACACGCTTTTTGATCCTACTCTTGCGTTTCCTTCAATAGCCCTTCAATATAGTCAAATTTCAATGCATGCAATCACATTTTTGGTGTGGATCGAATGGATTGAGATTTCGGACAGGAGTGCAACACAGGCAGTGGGGCCGGTTACATTGCCACACATTTGCATGCGCATCAGATTTTAAAAATCTTACCGTGTGCAATGTATAGTATTCTAAATGATTATAGAAAATCATTGAATAATTATGACTGTTAGGTGCTCAATTGAACTTGCAGTAATATAATTGCGGTAAATACCAAGTAATACTGATAAATGCAAATATTACATAGGAATTACTGAAAAAAAAGCAGATAATCCCCCCCCCCCCCCCCGCGGTCCTTATTCTTTTAGTAAATGTAATTATTCAACATTTAATAGTAAAATAGAATTTAAATGGCAACTATTGTGCCCAAACAACTTTCTCCCACCTATATTCAACAGTAAGATAGTAGACAGTACTGTGAATGGGAGAGATGGGAATAGAGTCAGTCAGAGGTAGGAGTGTGAGAGCTATCAGCTGCAAGCACCTTTTTTGATGGCTTACAGCTTGACTTACTCAGCAAAACAGGAGGTAGGAGTACTTTATCCCACCTCTCTGGCAAATATAGTTGTAGGTAAGAGAACATTGTTTGGCACTGTAATTTTGCCTTTTAAGAACATAGAATTACTTTGCCCTGGATGGGGAGGGAGTCACTTTAAGAATTAATATCCTGTTTTATACACTTTACTATGTAAAGGGATATGACAAATATAATTGACAGGTTGTACTACTATGCTGAATGTATTTAACAGTGCTGTACTGTTGCCTTACACATCCTCTGCATGCCTTGTTATTAACAGCCTACAATTTACCAACAGTCTCTCACATGGAGTCTGCAGCTTCAATCCTAGCCAATACAGCATGGTCTTTCAACTGCATTTATCCACTAGCTGGCTAGCCAGAAGAATGATCAAAGGAATGTGGTAAAAATTAATTTTACACACATTAGGTCATTTTCATTTGGGGCAATTATTGGCTGACAATTATCTAACCTGTGTTTTTAAAAAAAATCACAACGTGAAATATTTTCTTCCTAGAGCACCTATACATTGCTAGATTCTTCTCTAGTAAGTTTCATTTACATACGGTACATGTAAGATGTTGAGAAGACTAAAAGCTGCTTGCTACTTAACGGTTTATTTTCTTGTCAGCATAAATTGTATACTACCATTAACTACACAGTCAGCTGATTTTACTGCCTTTTTAAAAAAAAAAATATTTTTCCTGCTTCTTTTCCATTCCTTGCAAAATATATTTTCTAAATGTACCGGTTTTTCTTGTGCTAGATGTGGTAGCTTAAAGGGTATCTCTACTGAAAAAATAAAGTTTGGCCATTTAGATTTATTGAAGAATGAGAGGTAAACAAGCAATAAAACGATCAGGAGAAAAGGTCTGTCGGGACCTGTCAGACTATGTGGCGGGGGAGCGAGTGATCGAGTAAGTAGCTTACCCTATCTCCTGATCGTTTTAGCTTACTGGTTAAGAACCACCCCAAACCCCAGATCCATTTTACTTACCTTCCCCAAAGATGCCCAGGAACATACTTACAAGTCCCTCGCCGCCTAGATGCCGCCCCCTGCTTCTATTGCAAACTCGTTTCGAGCAGAAACAGGACCAGTGAGGCACTGTGCTGACAGCCACAAAGCGGCAAGGTACCATGTCGAGTTAGTTAGTTTCTGGGTATCTATGGGGAAGTTAAGTAAAAAGGATCTGGGGCTTCTGTTAAAACGCTGTTCTGTGCCAGAGAAACAGGATCTGCTGTACATGAAACTTCCACAGGCAAGTGTAATCTGTGCAGGAGAATTTAAAAGTGTAATGGACCAAGCACTAGATAGACTACTGAACACTCAACCACACCATATAAATTCATTGACACTATTAGCTGCACTGATAGAAGAAATGGATATGTGGAGGCTCCAACACCTTCACAAAAAGTCTTTGTGAATAGATCACAAGGTGCTCTGATCCAAGACATTGAACATCTCCCCAGGGGGATATCTGACCATTCTCTGATACTGCTCCAACTATCGTGGGATACAACAGCTAGAAAAAGAAAAAACAAATGGAGATTCCATCCATTCTGTCTTAGTCAATTCCCAAGCCCAGATAGAGTAATGGAACAGATTAAAATGTATTAAGAGGTACAAACTGATGCATTGCCTAAAATAACACAAAGGGAGTGCTTTAAGGCATTTTTACGGTGGGTCCTACACTCAACAGTAGTCTATATCAAAAAAACAAAACGCCAGAATGAAGAAGACTTGGCACTGAAGCTGCAATAAACAGTCAAGTTTATTGTCAAAACGCAAATACTGAGACACAACAAATGTGGTTTGTTACAACAGCAATATAATACAATGTTAAAGGAGAAGGCTTTCAGAAAGCTCTTCTTCCAGAGACAACAGGCCTTTGAAAGGGGCAACCAATCCGCCAAAATGCTAGCCGCAATAGTAAAAAATAACTCTTCACAAAAATACCATACTCCAAATACACGACCCAATAAAAGGTCCAGTTACAGACACAACTACCGTATATACTCGAGTATAAACCGTCCCAAGTATAAACCGAGGTACCTAGTTTTACCTAAAAAAGGGGGGAAAATAGACTGACTCGAGTATAAACCGAGGGTGTAACCCCTACTAGTATTTGCCACTTAAGATGTTTGGAAACTACAACTCCCAGCATGCTTTATTGCTGGGAGTTGTAGTTTTCAAACATCTTAAGTGGCAAATACTTGCAAATAGGGGTAAATCCTCCTTTATTTGTGCATACAGTATGCACAAATAAAGAAGGTTTTACTCTTATTTCTAAGTATTGTGTGCCCTGGTGTCCCTGTGGTATTCTCCTACCTTGTCTGGCGGCCTCTCGCTTCACATCCTCTGCGCTTCAGGATGATGTCACTACTCGGCGCCGCAAAGTGAGAGGCGCCAGGTAGTGACGTCATCCGGAAGCGCACTGGAGATGCGGATCGCGCGGCCGCCGGACAAGGTAGGAGAAAGATTGACTCGAGTATAAACCGAGGTAAGATTTTCAGGCTTTTTAAGCCTTAAAACCTCGGTTTATACTCGATATATACGGTATATATATATACGGTAATCTACTGCATGCATTCTATGAATTCTATAAAGACCTATATCAATCCAAAATTGACCAATCACCAGAGATAGTTTTTGATTACTTAGCTGATGTAGCATATGCACAATTTATCTAAAGATTGCTTTTCCTTTAGAGTCATCCCTGTAGAGGAGATACTAGAGGCCATGGGTGATCTACAATCTGGTAAGGCCCCAGGCATGGATGGACTGCCAATTGATACATTATATATAAAAATATGGAAACTGGCTTCACACCTCCTGGATATATACACAAAAGCACAGACACACAAGACATTAAACTACTCTTTCTATGAAGCAAACATCATAGTACTTCCAAAGCCGGGCAAGCCACTCACTGTAATTCCTACCGACCTATCTCCCTTTTAAAGGGAATATCCACTGCTTATAAATCTTGCTATTTAGATTTATTAAAGAACAGGAGATAAAGGAGCTGTGTCTCATCTTCAATAACAACTTCAGGAGCCAGGAGAGAAGGTAAGGTACTCCTCCGCTGTGTAATCTTGACAGGTTCTGACGGACTCTGTACACTATGCGCATGTGCAAGTGCGATACGCATGAAGGTAAGTACCTTACCTTCTCTCCCGGCTCCGGAAGTTTTTATTGAAGAATGGGAGGTAAGACAAAGCTCCTTTACCCTCCATTCTTCAATAAAACTGAATAGCAATAAAATGTTTAAGCAGTGGAGATACCCTTTAAATACCAATTCTAAAATTCTCTCAAAAATCTTAGCAAAAAGACTCCAGGGTGTTATAACACCCGAATCAACCAGGGTTATGCCAGGAGAGGCAACCTCGACCAATATTTGTAAAGCACTGATTCAGTTACAGGTAGATTTTGATAACAAATAGAATAGTCTTATCCCTTGACGCACAAAGTCGTTTGACTCTGGAATTCCTGTGGGCGATTTTATACAAATTTGGCTTTGGGGAGACATTTATCCGATGGATCTGGACACTATACTCCGAACCCAGGGAGTGTGTGTTGGTGAATGGGGATGTGTCCCGATCCTTTTAGTTGCATAAAGGGACAAGACAGGGTTGCCCTCCCTTGTCCCACTTATTTGCAATAGTTATAGAGATACTGGATCTGAACCCAATATGCAAGGTTTAAAAATAGGACAATCCACATAATTATTGGCATTATATGCAGATAATGTACTTGTGTTTTTTGGGAGACGCTGAAAAATGTTATGCTGGTGCTAGTAATTGACCAATATGGTGCATTTTTAGGCCTTAAAGCGAATTGGAATAAATCTGGTTTGTATTGTCTAGACAACACACAATCTACCTTGTCCCATACCCATAGTGACACAATTTAAATATCTTGGAATTACCCCTACCAAATCACCATTGCAATCTCCTATGAAGATATAAATATATTTATATAATATAAAGCATAAAGGATGTGTACCCAGTTATATTTAAAAGGGATAATTGGAGTTATCTAGATCATAGCTTGTGTTATCTTGTGATGATGGCTTATGATGATTCTCCTCAGCAATATGTCAACGCATAAATACCCATGTGGAATGTCTCTTGCAGTAAAAAGCCCCTTGAGTACTGTGACATAATGACATATTAGTGTTAGATGTATGCCAGTTACCTGGCAACATGCAGTTTCTTTCCAGCTATTGTTGTGTTGCAGATAGCAGGGGGTAATTTGGATATTATAATAGGATTTAAAGCACTGCTTTACTATGACCTAGCATTCAATTGGTGTATAATCTTACAGATACATTTTTCTTTTTCTTTAATGGTTTAGATGTAATATTGATACATTTGTGCCGATGAGTAAATAGCTTGTGGGTTTTTTTGGTTTGTTTTTTTTTTTTTTATAAATGGTCCTCTATCATTCGTAGAATTGCAACCATATGTGTATGGCCAACATTATACTCCAGCTGATGTTGAGGGGAAAATATTCTAGCAAAAGAAAAATTGTATATGATGATTTTACAGTGTTCTCCCCAGAATTTTTTCCCAGCCGGGTGGCATGAACAAGTAGCCGGGTGGGGTGTGACGGTAAATTTGGTGGTGGGGAAAAATGTGCACTGCATTATGCTCATTATATAGGTCAGGGATGTCTAACTTTCGTCCCACTAGATGTTTAAAAACCATAACTCCCAGCATTCCGTGGTTGTAGAATGCAGGGGGTTGTCGTTCGGCAACACCCGCAGGGAGTTGTAGTTCGGCAAAATCTGAAGGCAACCCAGATGTAATATAGCAGCACAAGCACATGTGCCACCATTTTGTGGCCTTAGGGATCTTGGAAAAGCTAGTTAACATGTGCTAAAATAATCTTGCAAGTGTATTGGTACACCTATTAAACATACATCTAAATTCTTTCAAATTACAAGTGTTCCCTCTAGAAATTTTTTTCCAGCCGGGTGGCATGAAAAAGTAGCCGGGTGGGCCGCCCGGCTAAAAGACCCCAGGGAGAACACTGATTTTACATTGTCTTACACCTTTTAAGAGCATCCACATCCTGCTCATCTAGTTGCCTGTTTTCTGGGATGTGGCACATTGCTAGAGGTTATGACAGGAGTTTCAGAAATGTGGAATTACTGCAAGAACTACTGTTGTGCCATACAACTTTGTTTAATTTGCCAATTGTGTGTTTGAATAACGCAGCATTTAGCATAGAGATTTGTATATTTGCGAAAGCAAATAACCTTATTAGGTTATGTGAATATGGCATTGTCATAGAGCTTTTAATGCTCTTTAACCTTTACCCTTTAACCTTTAAATTGCAGAAATAAATATCTATAAATAAATATTTATAAATTATATTTCTCTTTAAAGGCTAGGCCCCCACTAGGCTATTTTGATGTGCGCTGTGTTAGCGTAGACCAATAGAAGAGGATAGGGATGGCCCCACTATCACTGCTGCCTTGTGCTGCCAACCCTTTTCGCGGCGCATGCAATCACCATTTTTGGTGCGCATCACATGCGCCACAATAGGTTAACATGAAAGGAATTGCAATGCATGCGCAGGGTAGCGCACATAATTTCGCTGTGTTGTGCGATTCTTGTGCACTGCCTAGTGGGGCTTTGCTCTAAATAACTGAATTTTGGCCTATCCAGAAATCTTTAAATTCAGATATAGGGCTGGTTCTTTTTTATTCTTTCAATCATACCCTTCCCAAATTGTTAATCCCTTTTGGTCAACAGTTTATTATCTTAGCTTCAATTGCTATGTGTATACGGCTGTTGGTTGGGCTAATGAACTGTTAGTAGAGAGAAATCCACAGAATCTTCCCCTATACTGATAAATCTTATTAAACTACCAATAAATGTCTATAATGGATCTGTAGCATCAGAAGCATGATAGGTGTTTGGATGATGGTTAAGTAACAAATTTTGTATTGTACATTTTGTATGGGCAGCTTTTATCCAGCCAAAATAAGACATGTACACACACATACACCAATCACAAAATATGAAAACAAATTTATATGGATGGCCACGGGGGTGGGAAAATTAATTTTGGGCAAGTTTATTTAGATTCTCTAAAATCCATTTTAACTTGGCTAGTGATCATCACTTAGGGCTATGCCATTGCAGCGAGTTTCTCACATGCTTACTGTTGTGTTTCGCTTTACATTAGCGTGTAGGAGTCCCATTCTAACCACACTGTCTGCATGAGATCCGTTTTCGGGGCACTTTCTATCACTTTTTTTTTTTTTTGTGAATCACATTCGCTCCACATATGGATTATTACAGAAAATGCAGCACAAAAGTATGTTAATGTATGTGAAACGCACTACATTGCATTTAATAGGAAAATAATTTTTGCGCGTTTTACGCACATTACAGTGCTTTTGCAGGAAAATTTGTCATAGCAAACCTGATTAAACAGTCCTCTACATGTAGGTTTTTTTTTTTTTGTGAATTTTTCATGCTCTCCTAGGACATTCATGTCAACACCTGTTGTCTGCATTGAGGGATTACTAAATTAACGCCTATCCTTGAGGTATAGGTAACAGATCCTTGGAAATACGGCTTCTTTTCCATTAAATCTTCTGATTTTGCTTAGGTAATCTGACGGAATATTCTGTACAGCAATTACTGCAAAATTAAGCTCTGGGTAAACAATTACTTTTTTTGTACGATTTATTGAAGTATATATCAAATCATACTTTTGTATTTCTGTGTCTGTCTTTCTGAGGTCAGGTACTGTAAAAGAAATATTAATTTGGTCCCTGCTATTTTTACCTTTAAAATTGGATCTCTATGAAAGTTTATAGGATTTCTTTTATACTCTGTATTGAACATTTTAATGTATCTTGTACATGGTAGAGGGCCATACGTGTAGCAATATTATCAGATTATCTAAGCAATAGCTGAGGTTTGTACCGTGTTAGCCATAAGTAAGAGAATAAAAGTGGAGTTGAGATACATTTTATTGGCTGACTATTATCGGAATTTAGGTATAACTTGTTTTTCTAAGTAACTAGCAGCTAAAATACTTTTCTTTTTACAATGCATTCTCTTCTTTATGCCACTGGTTCAGGTATGGGCTTATGTTGGCAAGAAATAAGCTGTCCAATGAAATAATTGTGTATCGCTAAGCTAAGGGGGTGGAATAGGGAGTGTGAAAGTAAAAGTTACTGTTGGGTTTGATCTATGGATCATTATTGGAAATTATGTATTACTATATTTTTCTAAGAAACGTAAAGCCAAAATAGTTCTCATTTTACAATACATACTCTTCATTATGCCACTGGTTCAGTTATGTGCTTATGTTGGCAAGAAATGAGCAGCCCATTTAAAATATTGTGTATTACTGAGTTAAGGTAAAAGTAACTAGTGTTTGTTGTAGTGATAGATTATACCATGCATGTAACAATTTGTTTTTTGACTTTCCTTATATACCCGAGTATAAACCGACCTGAATATAAACCGAGGTACTTACTTTTAACTGATAAACTAGGAAAACAGCTTGACTCGAGTTTAAACAGAGGGTTGACTTTATCCCATCACAGCCCCATAGATAGTTCCACAGACAGTCCTATTCCAATACACAGCCCTGTAGAATGTCCCATACACAGACATCCCAAACCCGCCCTAGCTCCACCACCTTGGGGACGTCATTGACGTCTTCTTCTCCCCACCCTGCCCGGAAGCCATATTCGGAAGGGTGGGATGTCTGTGACATGATAAAAAAACTCTGACATATTAGAGGTGCTGGACAATTTAATGAAGGTTTTCTATATTATTCTTTTTATATATAGCATATAATTTAACATTTGCTACTTTTGTGCTTTTCTTTGTATTCACACTATGGTGCCACACAAATAAAGGCATGATTTTTTTTGGTGGTGCATTTGGCTTGTGTAGTGTGAACAAATAAATACAAATAATTATATGACTGCATGCATTGCCACAATTGAGCAAGTAAACAAGTTTTCTTACATTCTTTGTTAGTGAACGTTTATTGGGAAGCTTCTGTTACATGTATGCAGACACTAATACAGCATGACTAAACTAGATTAATCTGCTGACATTAACATATGCATGGCTAAAAAGCCTGTTGGGTAAAGTTTCAAAGTTCACAGCTTTTCAGGGAAATTCAGTTTTGGTGGTACAGTTGGCATTTAACAGTTCCTTGTGCTGCCTTTAAATGACTGTTCTATCAAAAAGCTAACACACTGCTGATAAAGCCCAGATACCATTGGAACCCACGGTATCGGGGCCTTATCGGCAGTGTGTGTAGAGTCTTTCCCGAATTAGCGTGTGGCCGCCAAACGTTCCTGTCATCCTCGCCGTCGTTCAGGACAAACCTAAATTTCTCTCGCCACAGTGGTCTTCCTATAGGGGAGTCGGCCGCGGTTGAAGGAAACACATAGTCCCAAACATTCTCCCAATGTGCATAGGGAGAACACTCGGGACTGTGTGTATTCTGATCTTTAAAAAATTACAGACAGAATCTTGAAGATCTTGTCTATCGTCTTTCAGAGGTCTGTCATGTTTACCCAGCTTTAAAGGACCTGTAAACTCCCCTAAACCCCCCAAAATAAGTATGTGCCATTCGTTTCTATTATTCACAGGGAGGTGAGAACGCTTATTCTCACCTCCCTGTGAATAATAGGATGCTTGGGGGACCTGGAACTTACCTTACCGCCGCTCCACTCGCAGCCGGTCCCCCGAGGATCCTATTATTCACAGGGAGGTGAGAATAAGCGTTCTCACCTCCCTGTGAATAATAGAAAAGAATGGAACATACTTATTTTTGGGGGTTTAGTGTTCCTTTAAGAGTGCCTATACACTACTAAGTTATTCAATAAATTTGACATTCCTATAAAGACGAACGTAAAATCTATCTAAGAACCGCCTTTCCGATTCTTTTTTTGCAATCAATTTGCAATTGCAAAGTGAAGGAGGCAGACAGGAACATCTCAAGGTAAAAAACACTGCTTTTAAAGAGGAACTGTGGTCTCCATACAAGGGACCTTTTATTACAAAGGGTACACTCATAACTTTAAAGGGTATGTCCACCCTTAATGAAAAACAAAAATCTGCCTGCTACCCAAACTGCAATTTGTATTAGTTTATTACATTAAAGGGTATGTCCACCCTCCAAAAAAACTTTTTATATTGGGTTGGCAACCCCCCAATCTTTTAATATGTAACCAGATATTTAACGAAAAGTATTCTTTCCTTCTGACAAAGGTTTCCACTTTGTCCCTCTGCTCAATGAGCTTTATTAGCTTAAGCATGTGCAGAGAAAGCAGCAGGGGAAACTGCCGTCAATCATTAGCTGTGATGTCAGCAGTCATGGAGGATGAAGACGGCTTGCTCTACCAGAATGAAGGCAATAATTATCCTAAAATATCCTGTTACCAATGCATGTAATAAGCTGGTAAAAATAGCAGTTTGAGGGCAGATAACTGGCAAGTTTTTTTGTTTAAGAGTGGACATGCCCTTCAAAATGACTCCAGGATCATGCTTCAAGCAGCAGTGTATCCAAAATTACAGAAGTATAAAGGTTGTTCTGCTAGTACTGGATCATTTTTCTTTCCCTAGGGTGTCCGTAGGTAGACAAAAGGACAGAGAATGGTTGCAGGTCTTTAACTTGCTTCAGAAAATATACATTTTTGGTTATATCTAATAAAATATTTCCAATACTAAAATTCTGAGACCCACCTCTGACTGTCTGATGTCAGACCAGTGTGCCCAGGCCAAACCCCGGCTTATGACACACGCCTGTCACAGAGACAGGGCAGTGTGGGAAGTGTAACTTTACAAGTATATAACTTAAAATCCAGAAGTTAAAGACATCACCCTAGGCTTGTTTGAAAGATATAAAAGAGCTACTTCAAATAGAGGGCATTTGTATAGAGACTAGAGTTACCCTTTAAAATGTGGTCTTTAGATGATTGTCCATAGATGAAAATCTAATCTATCTAATGTCTGACTAGTGCATGGCCACCAGCATTAGCTGTAGCAAACCGTGCCAGACAGCAATGACTAGAGCTGCTAAGATAATGTCTTGTATAAAGAGAGAAATACATTCAACAGAGAAAAATATTATTCTCCCTTTACAGAGCACTGGAAAGGCCTCATTTGAAATGTGTGGTGCAGTTTTGGAATCTCGTATACAAAAAGGAAATCTTGGCAATAGAACGGGTTCAGAGAAGGACAACTAAAATAAAGGGAAATGGAGGGGCTTGAATTTGAAGGCAGATTAGGGATTTTTACATTGTGCTTGCATGAAGATATGATCACTTTATAAAAATATAATACATAAGGCTAGGCATTTTCAATGGGGATGTGCAGTGGCGAGAATCTATATTACAGTCACTCAGCTGCCTCACCGAGTGACCAACTGCACCTCCCCCTGTTTCTCTCCCTCCCTGTGTAAGTAATGTAGATATGAAGCCTGTTTTTCTGAATATAAATAGTTAAATGCTGTTTCTACTTCAAAGCAAAAGAAGGGACTGACCATTAGTTTCTCCTTAACGTTCTCCTTTGCTCCTTATGGTTGTCCTGCAGTGCCTTCTGAAAGTCCAGAAAAGAGGTAGGAGCCTCTCTGTGTAATCTGTATCTGCCCCTTCCCTGTCCCTGGGGGACTCTGGCATGAGCTCTTGATACATGAGTTAACGTGACTTTAAGACGGAAAAAGCCAATAATGCCTCTCGGTACATAGCCCTGCAAGTGTTTTACATGATTAAAATGCACAGTTTATTTACATGTTGGAAAAAACCTGATACACTGACTTTATATTAAGACAGAGTAGTTGGGTAGTTATTTTAATTTTTCTAATTTGAAAAAATCCCCAGGAGCATTTTGTACACCAATATTTCATCTGATCCTTTGCTGAAGATACCGACTTGGACTCAAGCAACACAGGCAAAAAGTTTTTCCTTAGATATTATAAAGTTTTTATTAGAAATTCATTCTATAGAAACATTCTAAACGTAATTGTAACTAATGTCCATGCATACAATTGTATAACTGAAGTATACAGCAGCTGTGAAAACGGAGGCACTCTCAGGTCTTGGCGAACAAATAAATGTTTATTCAAACAAGGAGGTTTACATGTTTCCGCCCCAAGAGCGGGCCGTCTTCAGAACATCCGAATGTGCAATAGAAGTTTAAATACCTTGTTCCTCCAATCAACCCGAGTGAAGGAGCGTGTATCGGTGACGTCAAAGTGTTAACAGCCAATGGGGGAAGAGGCGTGCGTAGTAGGCAGGCGTGCCAGAGGGTGTGTCAAAGAGGACAACACCCACACATAAACGAATAAGGAAACAGCCCAGTGGTGAACACCCCACCTGCAGGAAAGTGGTGTATCAACTTAACCCTATAAGAGCTGAAATTGCAATCCCAAAAGTCAAAGCCATCACCTCGTGAAGTTAAAGTGCATGAAAGTGATAAGGGCATGTTCAAGATAGAACATCTATGACCAACAAACGCTATAAAAATATAAAATTGTATAAAAATACATAACTTACAAGGATTACTACTATACTAGATACACATCATATAATTCATTACACGCTGCTGTGATCAGCGGGTAGAATTGGCTGACCAATAGGCAGAATATATAAATATGCCTAAACTATAATACACAAGAGGTAAGTAATGGACATGAATATGAGGGTGCCCACATGGTACATGTTTTACCGGCACTTGACAGGGGCACAAGAATAAGCGGACATAAAGTGCTACAATCATTAGGGTGACATAGCATACTGTATAGTCACAGTATGACGAAATTGTAAAATGGGGGCAACTAGACTAAATATACTAATTATGAGCGGTGGTTACCACTAAAGCAATGACACCGCATGAAAGGTAAATATTTGAAACAGCAAAGAGGATCATAAAAAACACTGCAATGACCATTATTCATTAAGGCCACGGGGGGGGGCTAAAGTTCCCAATTGATGTATCCATCTGGCTACACGGGAATGTTTTCGGTGTCACGAGAATGTTTTCGGTGTCAATTTTTTGTGTGACATTTGTAGGTAAACCATCTATAATCATCCAACGCAGGCTGCTGATGTGGTGATTTAACAGACTGCAGTGTTTGGCCACAGCCATATCGCCATATTTACTATGGATATGCTTTCCCTAGTCTAATAGACATGCGATGATTCGCCATGCGTTCTCTTAGGGAGGTGGTGGTTTTCCCGATATAGAATAGGCCGCATGGGCTCACAATATAATGTATAACGTTGCGACTGGTACATGTGAATCTGCCCTTAATTTTAGAACGTCTGCCCGTCTGTGGATGGGGGAACGAATTCCCTGACAATTTGGGCACCTAAAGCAACCCGATTTTGCCTGGATGCTAGGGTTTCCTGTTGGGGATATGTCCGTATTAACCAACATATTCCTTAACGAGCGTCCCCGTTTGAAAGTATGTTGGATGGCTGTCTGCTTAAAGGGAAGAGACTTGTCTTTTTTTACAATGTCCCAATAATGATCAATGATTTTTTTTCACCATAGTACTTCTCGCATTGTACTCGGTGTGTAGTCTGACATCTTTGTCCACGTTGGATTTAATGGGTTTTTTTTTAATAGTTTCCTTTGCTTTTATAAATGAGGAATTGATTAGCTGAATTGGGTATTGCCTTTCAGACAATCTGTTTTTGAGATCTTCCAATTGTGAATCTGCCAGGGCAGGATTACTATTGTTTCTAAGTACACGTAGTGCTTGACTGTAAGGAATAGATTTTTTATGTCATGTCGGGTGGCAACTGTTATAATGCAAGACAGAATTTCTATCGGTTGGTTTTCTAAATAATGTAGTATGTAGTTAGTTGTCAGAAATGAAGATACTCAAGTCAAGGAATTCTACTGATATGGGATCTATGTGAGCTGTTAATTTTATGGGTGTGTTGAGAGCATTGATTTCAGTAACGAACGCCTCAGCTTCAGATTTAGTGCCGTCTCATACAAAAAACAAATCGTCGATAAAACGTCGGTAGATGACAATATTTTTCTTGTATCTGTCCAGAATGTATTTTTCTTCAAAGGATTGCATATATAAATTTGCCATGGACGGAGCTACATTCGAGCCCATATCGCTGCCAGCAATTTGTTTGTAGAAGGTTTTACCAAACCTGAAGTAGTTATTCGATAGTATCAACATACTACCGACATACTTCCACACCATCAAGTTGAGGAATCACAGTATATAAACTCGTAACATCGCATGTTATAAAAATCATGTTGGCTGAAATGTCGAGATTTCAGATCAATTCACGTAAATGTGTACTGTCCCTTATGTATGAGTGCATATTTTGCCCTAAGGGTTGAAGAAATGAATCAAGATAAATCGCTAAAGGCTGAAATAGTGATCCTTGTGCCGCCATAATAAGACGACCAGGTGGCCGAGTGGTGGATTTGTGAATTTTTGGTAAAGAATAGATAATGGGGCACTTCGGAAATGAAGTGCTCAAACATTCCCACTCGGTCATATTGATCCAATTGGATTCCAACATACTTTTCAAGATGTGGTCCACTTTCTTTTTTTAAGGTTCCAGTGGGGTCACCAGGGTGTTCAGTCGTTTTATTCACCGAACTTCTGAATTCTTTTCCAGGACTTGAAAATGGGACTGAATACTTTTGATTATATTCTCTTTTACCCAGGAGGTGATGATGAAATAGAGGAAGGAGGGCGGGAACGCAACGTCACACGGGCGTTTTTTTTTTTATTTCACTTGGGTATTTTAGTACACTGTTAACAAGGGCACATTGTCTTGAGAACGGTCCGTGATCGGGCCGAAACGCGTAGACAGCTTCAATAAAGTTTTTCTCACAAATCCTAGGAGTGCTCCTTCACCCTTAAAAAAAAAAAAATATACACATGGCTGATATTCATAAAATTCTGTTGGGATTCGGATTGATCCTCATGCAGACAAACTACTGGAAACAACATTGCAAACTATCTGGCTCCCAGAAGAATGTGGAGAATATACATAATAATCGTGCATATTTGCAAATCGTGTAAATTCACAATTGGATTACAATGGAAGCTGCAGTGAATTTGCACAGGAAATCTAAATGGGCAGCTTTACAAAAACACCATTCAAACATACCATTCCTCCATCCATTTGTCCACACTATTTTCAAGTGATGTGCCATATACCCCCTTCTTAGTGCACTCTATTATAGACCTAGCTACAGTGCAGACATGTGATACTAGGGATTGAACTAAAGCTTTTAGACTAAGGTGGGTAGGTTAAACAAGGCAGTATATGGTAAAAGTCTAATGGGGAAACCTAGATTTTTTTTTTTTTGTAACACTTGCTTAGACCTAGTCATATCTATTTTTAAACACAGATTATTTGACACATTTTGATTCTAAATATTTATTATCTGTAAACAGCTTGGACAATGAAGAGAGAAATTTGCTTCGTATCCGAGAACAAGAAAGGCGAAATCAGGAGGCTCAGCAAGAAAGAGAAAATTTTAATGAACATGCTCCGCTGTTTCCTGAACCCTATAAGGTACAAATGAATATTAATGATGTTGCTAGATAAACTGTAAAAAGTATAAGTTCTACAGCTGGAGGTCCATGGATCCCTGGATGTCTTTATCCAATGTAGCTAGTTCTTGTACTTAGGACAGCATTAAGGGACACATAAATTGTTGCAAGTATAGTCCTTGGTACTTGCAGCCAATACATTTCTATCCAAGCTGATTGGGGGGAAAATTAGTACATCATCAGCCATACACAGTCTGACGATCCTACAATATTATAGAAGTTTATACAACAAGTCTCCTTTTGTGCTAATATGCAGGTCGAGCTTACCAATTGTTTTTTATGAAAGCCAGTTAAGCAACATGAAAAAAGTTGATTAAGCATATTTTAGCAAGTGGCTAAACAAGATATTAAAAGGGTGCAGTTAAAAACAATAGCTTTTAACACTTTATTTTTACACTTTGTATTATTACTTTATGTTTTCAGAGAAGAAAAGGAGATGAGCTGTCATGTCGTATTGAAAAAATGCTGGGATGTTATGATGAAACAAAAGAACTGATTGATGCAAAGACCAACACACAGATACATAACATTTCCAAAAGTTCTGTAGTGGTCTCCTCACATCAGAAGCCTGATTGCCGGAAAGTGGAACCTCGTATCCCCTCTATTAATTCATCTTCTGGACACCACCATAGACCTCGAACAACCAACAAACTCATATATGGACACGTAACAAAAAGTTACAGTACAGTTCGAGGAAACTCACAGGATCTTATTGCTGGGGAGCAGCAAAGGAAAAGCAAACCAATGGATATTAATAGCAAAAGATCCGAAGAAGATGGCTGCGCTGAACTGTCATCTTCCCCTTCTTCAATATCTGCTCTTTCCCCTCTTCTTTCTTCCTTGTCCTCTCCAGTCGAGCCCTTGTCCCCATTACATTCCAGCCATCAGATTGATTCAAAGTTACGGGCTGGTCAAATGTTAGAGAAAACTCAAAGCAACAATATTCTTACATCTCCAGTCCTGAATGACATAGGTTCAAGAGATGGTCTTGCTCCTGTTACAAACCTGGTGACTTCCAGCCAATCGTTCCCCTCATCTTTGCCTTCTTCAAAAGCAAATGCAATGCCTCAGAAGCCCACTGCTTATGTGAGACCAATGGATGGGCAAGACCAAATGCCTTGTCAGTCTCCTTACATAAAAGATGATGAAGAGTCTTATGGAAATCTTGCAGATGAAAAGATCTCAAAGATGGAAATTTCTTCAGAAACACTTGATGTAAGTACTTTAAAATAAATATTGTGCATCTATTTTATTTCAAGTTGTCCTGAACAGTATTTGAATGTTGAATTGACCTTTTAGGAGAATTTACTTTTACCTTTTGCAAAGTCATAACCATGAATCCCAAGTTTGTAGGAAAGGCATAGAATTTAAATACATAGGGTATTTTGATTTGGGTAGCTGCTATTAGTAATAGAGAATGCATGTGTGTAGATGTCTGTGATGTTTGAATAATATTAAAAACATTTCTAACTTTTTGCAAATAGCATAAGGCTTAAAGAGGACCTGATCTTCTCCTTAAGAGTGCTCTCTATATAAAACAGCCAACTCTTACCTTTAAGGGTATCTCCACTCGTTTTATAAGTTTTGGGAATCCAGTTCTATTGAAGAACGGAGGTAAAGGAGCTGTGCCTTACCTTCTGTTTCTCAATAGAACACACAGGACCAGGAGAGAAGGTAAGAAACTTACCCGCTCGCTTGCTCCCCGCGCTGGTTTGACAGGTCCCGCGGACCTTGTCTTCTATGCGCATAGATCGCGCATGCGCATAGAAGACAAGGTCCGTCGGGACCTGTCAGACTACGCGCCAGGGGAGCGAGCGAGCGGGTAAGTTTCTTACCTTCTCTCCTGGCTCATGTGTGTCTATTGAAGAACGGAAGGTAAGCCAGCTCCTTTACCTCCCGTTCTTCAATAGAACTGGATTCCCAAAACTTATAAAAACGAGTGGAGATACCCTTTAAAATGAATTTAGGATCATGCTTCTACCTGCAATATATCTAAATTTAAAGCAGTATAAGGAGTGGTACTTCCTGCTTATACTGTGAGCTGTGACATCACCCATGTCCATTTGTATCCAATTTTGGGCCAGCACATTATCATCAGCATCTTACGCCCTGCGCACAAAATTCCAGGTTAGCCACAAGCCTGAAAATTATTTATTTTTCTTTCCCTAAGGTGTCCATATGCAGAGAAAATGACAGAGAATGGTTGCAAGCCTTTTAATAGCTTTAGAAAATTGATTTGAGGTGGGGCTTATGACAGTTTATGAAAAATGCATTTCACAGAGACTCCGAGACAGTGCAGACTAGGAAGTAAACCTTTACAAGCCTACACAGATCCCCATTAATTTGCACCCCCTCAGGTGATCTATACAGCTGTTACCAAGGACACAAATTGCAGCATGGTCGTTAAATGTACCAACCTTTAAGGTAAATATAGACATCTAGGCAAGTGCTATTTATCAAGGATCACTTGATAAAGAGCAGTTTGTGCTTAAAACATATTCAGGGAGATGCAATATCCAGCGGTAAGGAGAAAATAAGCACTAAAATCACGCTAACCTATGTACTAATGTGTTAGCGAAGGTTTTGCACTGCCTTTTGCACTGCCTGCACCATGTCGCAATTTTTTTAAGCAATGCAATAAATTTGGCGCTGATTTTTGCACTAGTTTTTTGCATGCCAATTAACGCCTCTTCAGTGGTGTTTTTAAAATATGCGCAAAAGGTCACAACTTACCTCTAGCGTTTTCGCAATGTATTAATGGTTGCAAAGTGGTTAATACATTGCGGAAACGAGTGCATGTAGGTTGCGATAGCGAAATATATTGCACCTCCCCCATTGTGCCTTATAAGTCAGGTAAGAGCAGAAATACCTTATTGGTTCGTATGGCTTAGAGTGGATGCCATTAGGCATATGAACGCATGTGCGGGTACAGGAGTAATTGTGTCTGCCATGATCTGATCATGCATTTCCACGTCAATATTGTGATGTAATGCATATTAGCTTCATGGAAATCTTGTGTTCCAGATAATGGCAGTTTGCAGTATCTAATATAGATAAGTTTGTGGTAATAGCCTCACTTTAAATTAGAGCTGTGGTTATTTGGTTGATGGATTAGGCCAGAGGTGGGCAATTCAATTTTACAATGGGCCACATGATAAACTTGGATGTGGCAAAAGGCCGGACCAATAGGTTCCCTATGACAGATATAGCCTCCTCCCAAAAAAACACTGTAGAAGAAGTACTCAGGATCATAGTTTTGCAGGGAGCCCCAGTGATTCCTAGTTACACCACTGAAATCTGGATTTTAAAAAAGATTAAATTAATATCCCTGGTTCATTGGATTTTTTTTATTATTAGTTAGAATATATAATAGAAGGTGTGTAATATCTATTCCACCAAATTCAATTTATCAATTGATCGGGTCATAATTTTTTAAATAAAATATTCTAAATGAAAATAAATTAATTATCCAGCCTGAGCAAATCAATTAATCTGATTTTTTTGGGTACAGGTCTAGTGTTGAGGGGCCAGTCAGGGGCACCCAAAGGGCCGCATGTGGCCCCCAGGCCTTACTTTGTCCAGGTCCTGGATTAGGCCCTTAAATATTCCTGGGAAAAGTGGCACATTTTTAATTTTGTTATGGAAATAAAAAAAAAATGACTTATTGTCTGCCTTGATTTGGAGTATTTGTCAATGCTTGTCTGAGAAAGATTTGCACATAACAGTTTGTGTCTCGTTTCATATCATTGCAGTACAACCAGGATTTGATTAAAACCTTTTGAATTGGCAGTTGTTTCTTGGAATTTTAAAAGAACGAAAAAGTCATTCTCTCGTGATATTCAGCCAAATAGTTTGGCTGAATATCCTTCACATCATCAGGTGTGAAGGAGACATAGCATTCTCCGAAACGTTGTGTATATTTGTGTGATGCAATAAACAGAACATTTTCTGATTCACAGAGTGCGCTTCCATCAAACTTTTTATGCTTGCCCTTTAAAGTTAGCCCATAGGGCTTAATCAGATATATAAAAACAGTAAATACATTTTAAATAATTGCAAAATCATGCAAAATGTTTGCTAACTCAGTGACCTCTGCTAAAGTGTGTTCCCTTATGTGAAATATGCAGGTGGATAGTTAATAAAAATAATGTACAAGGCCAAGCATGCAGTCATCCAGCTTCCTCCATTATTATGTGAATGCTGCACCTGCTGATGTGCCAGATTCTTGGCTGTAGACTGGTAACATCTTTATGTTATAGTAATGGTAATTTTTTCCACGTGTTGCTTGAGATCCATTACAAAACCTACTTCCCAACGTTCTTGCAACATTCATATAACCGCCTGGCCCAATAATTTTTCTTTTGATATTTGTTCACAAAATTAATGGTCACAATGGTGGAACATTAGAAGGTAAAACAGACAAGGTTACTTAAGGTATTTGATAGTATTCAATATTAAAGTCAAATCTACGTATCTGTTAACCCTCCTCCCCCATTCATAGTCAAAGGGCCCCCTAAAAATGGAGATTGCTATACTTACCTTGGCCCCCACGGTCCCTAAAGCACTGTATTCCTCTGGATCATCAGCATGGTCTAGGTGCGGGTCTTCCTTAATTGTAGCAGCCATAATTTACAGGTGTGATGGTGATGTCACGGCCAGTGCCGTATAATTGCTTACCAGCACGAGAACCGGTAAGACCTACATTGGCGGAGATCTGGAGGAATACAGAGCATCAGGCACTGCAGAGACAAGGTTAAAGTACAATGATCACCGCGTTTAAGGGGTGTTTTACTTAAAGGGCAAGTCCAGCCCCAAAATGAAAACTTACATACAGGTAAATCACCCCCCAAAACCCTAAAGGGTAATAGTTTGAAATGTGAAATATGTAAGTCTAACCTGAAATCCTGCACACTGTCCTATTTCCCTGTTTCTGCTTCCTGGTTTTTCCATTTAGTAACTGTCCGTTATAGATTTGACAGTTGACATCACAGCCAGTGACTGAATGTTAATCCCCTGTCTGCCTCTTCTGAGCATGTCCAGGCTCAGTACAGGTTTTTAAATGGCTCAGTTTCCATGAAGCATCCAGAAGCATAGCAGGCATACAGTAATGAATTCATAGGACAAAGTAGGATATATCAACATATTTTAAAGAGACCATTCTGTCTTAAAGGTGTTCTTATGAGGTTGGAGTTGCCCTTTAAATGACATGTTCACCCTTCCAGTCTCATTCATAAATATTATCAATGATGGTATCCAGAAGTAACTTGTACAGGGAATGTTTCACTTATGTATGTTATGGAATGCATTTATTTTGCAATTGTTTAAATTAAATGCCTATAATAAATAGGCCTTTATTATTTTAACCTAAGAAGAAATTATACATGTGGCTTAGATACGCATGTAGTGTGATATGCACGGTGATAAAATGAAGCATAATAAACAGTAAAGGAATGATTGTTTCCAGAGATCACTTCTTTAAAAATTTTGTTGACCAGGTCATATATAGCTGATCTGATGACAATATAGACATATTTTTCTGTACAGATTGTTTAGAATGAATTATAATAGGGCTGCAAGTTGCTGTTCCCTCTCTTGTTTGTCTTCCTCTCTTCTTTAATAATTGCTAATAATTATTTAATTCAAACATACACAAATGTCTGAATACAGACTTGCCTGGAATCAGATTTTATTACAGTCTCTGTTTTCGAGATATAATGCAAAATAGCCAGATGTAATTTTGTAGTGCAGCTTTTTGGAAAATTGCAATTGAATAAGAGGCACAGCTATTGGATCCACAAGTTCTTTCTTACAACTCTGGCTGCTAAGTATGCTGTTCCCATAGTTGCATGGTAGGTCAAGGCCAGGTCTCTGCTAAACCAATAAATTATGATGTCAGATGAGGAGGCTACAGAGGGGCACCAAGGTGCAAGCAACAGAGTAGAACATATTGTTCTATCTCAAAAGCACACAGTGCTCGCTCCCTTGCAACAAACGTTCATCCCTACTGTGTGCCTGTCCTACTGTATATGACATTTTTGAAAAGCATTTATTCTCTCTAAAACAAATTTATCCTTTTTTTTATCTTTACGGAATGTATGTACTTTTTTGGAATATTAGGCTGATCAGCTCAGAGGTCAGCTAATTGAATATAAAAGTATTATAATTTACTTGGGTGTGGCCAGAATTTGTGGAAATCATTCCTGTTGGAGAATTGGGGATGTGGCTGAGATATATGGTATATACTTACCAAGGTTCGTGCCCTCAGATAAATCAATAGCCAGCAGCCATTTCTGCGACTGGCTGACTATCGGCTGATCACATACGTGGCTGGTGGTTCAGCCCCTAATGCTATTCAATTTCTGGAAGTAGCATTAGAGGCAGAGGCCTAATAAAAGACACTTGGCAAGTACTTTTCTGGGGAATTTTTTTAACATTTAAGCATGGCCGTTATGGATATGGTTGGCATAGTCAATACAGAGAGTTAGCCAGTCACAGACGCGGCTGCCGGCTATTGAGAAAGCAAAAGGAACAAGGTCCCATAAGTTAATTTCTCTGCACTTTTTAAACTTAATACCATGCTGGTTAGAGTTATAGGGGGTCCTCTATACTGCAGAAACGTTTATTTTATTTAAAAAAGAAAATGAAGCATGGTGGATCCAGAGGGAAGGAGTGGGGGAGAGAGTTCCACAGCCCATGCCAGAGTCCTCCAGGAGGATAGGGAAGGGGCAGCGAGCACAAGTTGCGTGCTTCGGGATGTCACTCGCGCACGGGTGGCGCGCGCTTGCACGGAGGGGACTGGCACTGGATCTTTGGACACAGCCAGGAACGAGGTCCAACAGGTCTCGGGGGGGGGGGGGGGGGCAGAGCTTACCTTACAGCACTCCTTATCCAAGATGGCCAGCACTTTACAAGGCCATAGGTAGGTTCTGGAAAGACCTAAAAAACCTAAACTTTAAACTTTATTTGTTTTTTGACTGTAATTATCCTTTAAGGTGCTCTTCCCTCTGAAAAGGTGTTGTTCTGAGGCTTTCATTGTGTTCTGAGGCTTTAGTTGTCTTTTTACGGAAGAGCTCTGGTGACCAGACTGGCCCTAAATGTTTGGGTGTCTATGTAATTGTTAAGCGCCACGGAAGATGTTGGCGCTATATAAATTGATTATAATAAAAAAAATATTTCTTGAATTTTTTTATTGCTTCAGCTTGGTGCTATTAATGAATATTTCTTATGTTATGTTACTGCTCCAACTTTTTCTGTGGAAATAAAAACACTCGCAGAACATTAAAATCTCCCTTAATATCCAATTGAAACCACAAAAATATCCCAGTCATCATTTTTTTTTCTGTTTACTAAATGTTCTCTGCCTCACGTATGCCATCCAGACATTTAAAACTAGGTGAAATCAAATGAATCCCAACTATCAGACAATTGACTTGTGAAGGGACCCATACACAAAACAATATTCCAATATTGTACAATCGGGCCATGGATAGTGGATTGTACATCAATCGTCTGGGGTTTTTGTTTTTTTTATCAGGCCAATACTGAATGGCCAATTTGTGAAATTGTACAGTCAGTATTGTTGTGTGTATGGACCCCTACAAACATTTTGCCATTTTTCATACCTAATTGATCTAATTATAAGTTATATTCGTTACTTTCATTCTACAGATTTCGTGTATTTCTACCATACTATAGGACAGTGTTTGAAGGGCACATTTTGTTTTTTCATTACAATTTACGTTAATTAGGAGTCAGTCATTTTTATGACTCCACAGGCCTTGCTGACTTTTTTCTTGCATCTTGTTGATCATTTTTTAGTCTGTAGGCCAGTAATCTTCAGAATAAGTGTTTGGGGAAAATACCTAGGGGCTATTTAAGAACTATTTAATATTCTCCCTTCTTTTTACTAAGAACAATCACATGTAACCATTAATTAATGATTAACACAGGATTTTTCTCATGCTGCCTGTTTATGACAAATGTAATCTAAAAGAATTTTGGCTTTTTAGACTGAGAAGCCTAGAAACATATTAAATATTGTTTGAATTTAAGTCAATTGTGTTTTTTAGACTAAATAGTAGACTGTAATGATATTGAAAATGATAGCTGAGTAATGTCTTGCACACACTGTCAGTTTACCCCAGTAATTTCCATGGTCTGAATAAGGGGGGCACAAACCAGGACTGTGATCCTGACTTTAAAGAATAAGATATGCTGCTACAAGGTAAACCCAAGGGTGGGGACTAGCCTCCCCCCCCATGCCTGCCCTTCCACCTAGCATAATTTTTATATATTCTGCTAGATCACCCTGCTTACCACAGATTTAGATGTTTAAAAAACCATCAGCATCATACTTACAGCCCTTTGTTCCCGCGGCTGTCTCTCCTTTTGCCATTTGTGGCCATCTGAATGATCTTCACAAGATTGGATCCGTATCCACATGATGTCATCTGCTATATATTGGTAAGAAACTTTTCAGTGCAAGCATATGATTTGCATCATTTCCATACTATATGCCATAAAGCAAGAGTTGACGGAATTTGAGCTTAATGGGCATGTCCACCTTCTAAATAACAATCTGTTTATAGGTAAACATAATAACCCACACATAATCAATTTCACTTACTTTACTTACATTTACACAAGACATTGCTAACGCTGCTTACAGACCCCAATCCCTCGCCAGCATAGCCACACCACCTCTGCTACTGTTATGAGCTGGTAAGATCTTACTGGTTTAGCACCATTTTTAACATTAAGAACTTTTATTAAATCTCCTTGATAGAAACATAGTAATTGAGGTTGAATAAAGACATACGTCCATCTAAAAGATGGAATAGATGGGGGTATAAACGATATGGCAGAAACAATATGGGTAGAGCCATGTACAGGAAGCAAGAAGGTGGGTAAATTAATTGTTGGGGTATGTTATAAGCCACCAAATGCCGGGGAGGAGGTGGAAATTAATCTCCATATGCAGTTGGCGAAGGCTGCTGGTATGGGGAATGTTTTGGTTATGGGGGATTTTAACTACCCTGACATTGATTGGAGTATGGGAACTGCCAGCACCTCAAAAGGTATAAAGTTCTTAAATTTCCTATATGAGCATTTTATTTCACAGATGGTAGAAGTTCCTACTAGACAGAATGCGTTGTTGGATCTGGTGATATCTAATAACCCTGAGCTCATTTTAGAAATGAAGGTAATGGGAAGCTTTGGGAATAGTGATCATGATATAGTGTCATTTAATATAGGTTGCAAAAAACTAAAGTGCACTGGGTTAACAAAAACATTTAACTTTAGGAAAGCTAATTTTATGCCGTTAAAGTAATCACTCTTGCTCATAGACTGGGAGAAATTGTTTCTAGGTAAAGATACTAAGCAGACGTGGACCACTTTTAAAGGGATATTAAACTATTACATTTCTAAATTTGTACCTTTAGGGAACAAGTGTAAAAAAATTAGGTCCACTCCTGCATGGCTTAATGCTCAGGTAAAAAGGGAAATGGAAAAAAAGAAAAAGGCTTTTAAAATTTTGATATCGGAGGGAACAGAACAGTCTTACAGGGAGTATAAAAGCTGTAATAAAGAGTGCAAGAAAGCAATTAAACTAGCTAAAATAGAAAATGAATTCCGGATAGCCAAACAAAGCAAGTCCAACCCCAAAATGTTTTTTAAGTATATAAATGGTAAAAAGATGAGGACTGAGAAAGTGGGACCATTAAACAATGGGGCTGAGATGGTTGTAGAGGATGGCAAAAAGTCTAAACTGCTAAACCGTTTTTTACATCGGTTTTCACTATAGAAAATCCTAGTCCTTACAGCAGGGATTGTAATAATATGCAGGGGAGAAATGAGGAGTATTCACATTGGCTGATGGAGGCTATGGTATAGAAACAATTAGACAAAGTAAATATCAATAAAGCCCCAGGACCAGATGGATTGCATCCCCGGATTTTAAAAGAGCTTAGTTCAGTTCTATCTAGACCACTGTTTCTCTAGGTCTGGGGATGTGTCGCTGGATTGGAAAAAAGCCAATGTAATATCAATATTCAAAAAAGGTAGTCGTTCACAGCCTGGTAACTATAGACCTGTAAGTCTAACATCCGTGGTAGGGAAGGTGCAGGAAACTGTTATGGGATGATATCCTTGACTTTGTCTCAAGAACTGATCTTATTAGTAGTAATCGGCATGGATTTATGAGAAGTAGATCATGCCAGACAAATTTAATTGGTTTTTATGAAGAAATGAGTAAGAATTTAGATTCAGGCACAGCAGAGGTTGTGGTATACTTGGATTTCGCGAAAGCTTTTGATACTGTGCCACATAGGCGACTAATGTATAAACTGAGGACTGTTGGCCTAGAAGAAAACATTTTTTTCATGGATAGAGAATTGGTTATTGGATCGCAAACAGAGAGTAGCTACATCTATGTGGGCTAAGGTTCTAAGCGGAGTGCCTCAGGGTTCTGTATTGGGACCGCTTCTTTTTAATCTGTTTATAAATGACTTAGAAAGGGGCATTGAGAACAAGGTCTCTGTGTTCGCTGATGACACTAAACTATGCAGAGCTTTGGAAACTTCAAATGATGTGCAATTGCTGCAAGAAGACCTAGATAGATTATCAAAATGGGCAGCAGAATGGCAGATGAGATTCAATGTTGATAAATGAAAGGTGATGCATTTGGGATTTAATAATCCCTATGCCACCTACACCATAAATAACTCTGTATTAAGTGAATCTGTAATGGAAAAAGTTTTGGGGGTTCTGGTAGATAACAAACTTAGCTGTAGCAAACAATACCAGACAGCCACGGGTAGAGCTAGCAAGATATTGTCTTGTATAAAGAGAGGAATAGATTCAAGAGAGAAATATTTTTCTCCCTCTTTACAAGGCACTGGTAAGGCCTCATTTGGAATATGCGGTGGACATCTTGGAAATGGAAGCAGTTCATAGAAGAGCAACTAAATTAATAAGGGGAATGGAGGGGCTTAAATATGCAGGCAGATTAGACAAGTTAGGGCTGTTTACATTGGAGAAGCGACATTTGCGTGGGGATATGAAAACCTTATACAAATATATTAACGGGCCATACAATAAACTCTCTGGTGCATTGTTCACAAATAGGTCATATCAGAGGACTGGTGGACATCCTTTAAGGTTGGAAGAAAAGAAGTTTCAGCTTCAGGTTAGGAAAGGTTTCTTTACAGTGAGAACGGTGAAACTGTGGAACCGCCTTCCAGCAGATGTGGTAATGGCAAGTTTATTGAATAGCTTTAAAAATGGCCTGGATAAGTTACTAAAACTAAAAAATATTTAGAATTACTGGTATTTAATACATATACTGTAGATTAGAGATGGCCGAACTTTCAAAAGTTTGGTCCGTTTTCGAACTTTCAAACTAAATGGAAAGTTTGAAAGTTCGAAAACGGACCCGTTAAAGTCAATGGGAGTCAAATAGTTCGCAAAGTTCGAAATGAAATACAATTAAAATATCAATGGTAACTTAATGTAAATGGCTGTGAGACCTGGGAAATGGTCTGGGGAACATGTTCGAATATCAAGAATCAAGGGTTAAAAAAAAAAAAAGTGAGTAGGTTGGACTTGTCTTTATTCAACCTCAATTACTACTACTATGTTGCTATGTTCCTATCAAGTCCAACCTTTTCACCCTCCTTTTGAACCCTACCTAACAGTTGATCCAGAGGAAGGCAAAAATATATATATTTTTTTTTAAAGCAAAAGGGGGAGGAATTCCTTCTCGGCAATTGAAAAGTATCCCTGGATAAACCAGAAGTACTGTATATGTATTAATTACAGCAATTCTCAATTTTTGTTTAGTTTTTTATACTTATCTACCACATTTTTAAAGCTATTCAATAAACTTGCTTTACTGTAAAGAAACCTTTCCCAACCTGAAGATGAAACTTCTTTTCTTCCAATCTTAAAATATGTCCATGTGTCCTCTGATATGACCTATTAGTGAATAATGCACAAGAGAGTTTATTGTATGGCCTATTAATATATTTGTATAAAGTGATCAAACCCCACAGAAATGTGGCTTCTCCAATGAACAGCCCTAACTTGTCTAATCTGCCTGCATAGTCAAGCCCCTCTATTACCCTTATTATCTTAGTTGCCATTCTCTGAACTGCTGCCATTTCCAAGATGTCCCTTTTGTATATGGGATTCCAAAACTGTACCTCATATTTCAAATGATGCCTTACCAGTGCATTTTTAAGAAGGAAAATAATATTTTCTCTCTTGAATCTATTCCCCTCTTTACACAAGACAATATCTTGCTAGTTCTAGCAGTGGCTGCCTGGCATTGTTTACTACAGTTAAGCCTGTTATCCTTTCCTATTAAAGATTCACTTAGCACAGAGTTATTTATGGTATAGGTGGCACAAGGATTGGTAAACCCCAAATGCATCACCTTACATACATAGGTACCGCCCCTAAATAAGCAGGTAGGATCTGCACACCTTAGCAGGAGATATGTACCATATATACTCGAGTATAAACCGAGGTTTTCAGGCTTTAAAAAAAGCCTGAAAATCTTACATCGGTTTATACTCGAGTCAACCTGTCTCTTACCTTGTCCGGCGGCCGCGCGATCCGCATCCTCAGTGCGCATCCGGATGATGTCACTACCCGGCGACTCTCACTTTGCGGCGCCGAGTAGTGACATCATCCGGATGCGCACTGAGGATGTGGAGCAAGGAGCGAGCGGCCGCCGGACAAGGTAGGAGAATACTACGGACGCCAGGGAGGGCAATATTTACAAATAAGGATAAAACCTTCTTTATTTGTGCATACTGTATGCACAAATAAAGGAGGATTTACCCCTATTTGCAAGTATTTACCACTTAAGATGTTTGAAAACTACACCTCCCAGCAATAAAGCATGCTGGGAGTTGTAGTTTCCAAACATCTTAAGTGGCAAATACTACCCCCTTGGTTTATACTCGAGTCAATGTGTTTTTCCTCCTTTTTACCTAAAACTAGGTACCTCGGTTTATACTCGGGACGGTTTATACTCGAGTATATACGGTAGTGGGTGCGTAGTGGTAATTGCCGCTGAATAGGCAATATAAATAACTATGTTTGCAAATTCCACCACACACCGGATTTAAGTCACAATTGCTTTATTAAATCGACGTTTTGGAGTCGACATGACAAAACTGCTGTCTTAAAGGGGAACTGTGGCCCAAAAATGACTTTAGGTAAATTGAATTTTTGCAATTTATTTTCATTGTTTATTTTTCATGGTTTTGAAGATATTTCCATTTTTGTGTGTGATATGGCAGCTACATCACCAGGTCCCCAGCACTTCCTGCTCTGAAACCTGTCAGTCAATCTGCCCTGTGTCTCCTCCCCTTTGCAGCAGCCCTGGTCCCTCCCACTCATGGACCCCATGGTCCCTCCAGTTGCAGGCCCCCTTGGCCCATTCCCTTACAGCCCCATGTGGCCCCGCCCACTCACAGGTGTTGTGGCCCCGCCCACTCACCGGGACCGTTGTCCCTCCCACTCGCGGGTGCCTAAGCCCTACCTGCTCACAGTTGCTGTGGGCCACTCTGATACCCCCTCTACCTCCCCCCCTCTGTGGAAACAGCCTTTTCAGGCAGAGTGAGAACTCTGCCTGAAAAGGCTGTTTTCACATGGTAAGAGAGAAGGGCTGTAGATTCCCTTACCTTCTCTGCAGCTGCAGGTCCTTCACACAGCAGAGAGGAGGAGGGACTTCCTGTCTCCCTCACACACTGAGGGAGTCTGAGGCTGTGCTCGCCAGTGGCACTGTGCAGGAGAAGCCTTAGGCTGACAAAGGATATGGTATGGAAACAATTAGAAAAAGTAAAAAATCAACAAAGCCTCAGGACCAGGTGAAATACATCCTCAGATCTTAAAGGGGAACTGTGGTCTCCAAACCAATGAAAGGCCAGTTTCCTACCTTTAAAATGAGCCATCAACCACCCCTCTACGTGCTCCACAGCCCAAGATATAAAGAAATAACTGACCAGAAAGTTAAAGAGTGGGAGGCTGACATGTGACATTCCTAAGGCTTCTCCTGCACAAAAAATTGCTGTCTAAAGTGCAAGACGAATGACAATGTAACATATCCCTATCTATAGTCACTCATCCCTTTTCCCTATACATAGAAAAACAGAACAGGCTAATGCTAAACAACCTATTTTTAGATAAATATTGTTGGTCCAATTGTCTAACTATCATTCTAACAATCTTTATTTAATGTGTGTACATAGCCTAATGTTGAGCATACACTAAGTAAATATAAGATAGAGTTAATGTTTGATTGCAGATGTTGCTCTGAACAAAGGTATTGCGTTTTTTCAATGTTTCCTGCTCTGATCTGAATATTGTTCAGTGATCTGTCCTTGCTTAATAATATTGCTTCCCTGTACTTCTCTATAGAACAGAACAGGCTGATTGGCTAATTTTAAAGGAGAGCATATTCACAAACCTAAAACAAGCTGTGTGCACCTCTTCCTTTGCTGTGGCTGCTGGGTGATTTATGAAATTAACTTGTGGGTACTAGAGGACAGCTCCCATAATCCACCTTAACTGGATAAACCCCCGGCTAAGTGTTGCCATACGGCCACATACTTTGTAGTGCTCAACAGATAAAACAAGGAAGTTGCTGCCTTGCTTCCGAGAAGCTCTCCCTGACACACAACAGGGATATCAGTTTTCTTTGTTTTCAAACACATTCAATTCTCTTGTCCTATGATATAATCCTTTCTTTAAAAAAAAGAAGTGTTTGCAGTGTATTTCTTGGATAGCATGGATGTAAGAAACAGAATGTTAACATTTCAGTAAAAATAAAAAGAAGTCTGGGGAATTGAACCTGCAACGTGTACATGTATTCTTGCTAAAAGCATTGCTCTTAACCCTACCCTAACAGATATTCTATGTACAACACTAGTACATGTAGAATCTTAATTTTTTACTAGGAATATAAAAAACTGGTAAAGGCTCATACACATGTGTGCGGGTGCTGAAGAAAATAGAAGTTAGAGGAGGCAATCTTATATAGGGCAAAACTTCCCTTCCTCAAGTGCGTGACAGACAATGTGTATGCACAGCCAATTCGAATGATAATTGTTCCGTGTATGGGCACTTTGCCGGACAAAAAGGTGGGGAAAAATGCAAATTACCCAATGGTTCAGGATCTATTACCAAGAAAATTATATTCATGTTGTAATGCCTCCTTTAAAAATACTATACAAATTGTTAGAAAACCAGACCAACAATCTTTATCTAAAGATTTTTTTTCCCCCAAAACATCTATAAAAAGTAAGATTCTTATCTAGTATGTTGCATTTAGGATATGTCAGAATTAAAGTCTATTACTTACATGCACGAAATTCAACTTACTAGAGAAAAATCTTACATTGTATAGGTGTTCTGGGGAGAAAAGCTTTTATATTGGGATTTAAAAAATTAAGTTTAGTTCTGCTTGTGAAGGTTCTCATTTATCCAGGTCATGGTATATCTTTTGTATTCAGTTAGATCAACTGGACTTTCTTATTCTTGAATACGTTTAGCATTCATAAGTTCCCTAAAACCTGGCTGTCATATGCTAATTAGGACTTTCCAGGGTACTTAATTGCCAACAGATTCTGGTACAAGTCATTCTGAATTGAGAAAGACAGTCAGATGACTAGAGAAACGTCTTCAAGAACTAAACTTCAAATCCCAGTTGATCTAATTGAATACATCCGATATACCATGGTCTGGATGAATGAGAACCTTCACAAGCATATTGCAAATCATTTTGGGGAGAAAACCCTCAAACTTTTACGGCAATATGAAAAGACGGCAAGGAAATTGGCAAACTACAAAAACAAAGGTTAGTACCATGCAGAATACATCTGGATTCCACTGTGAAAGGCATCAGAGCCAAACAGATACCAAACACAGCTCCTAAACGACTGAGTGTGACACACATTTTACAGTTGATGCTTTAATGCACAACATCAGTCAACTAGAACAGAACCTGGCCTCACAGCTACCTGTAGGCATCTGGAGTGATGGAGTTCACCAAACAAGCACAGCTTTCTCATCACCACCAGGTCAAGCAAAGGCAACAGAACAAGTTCTTTATTCTGTCATCCCAGAACACCCTAAAGGAGACAAACTTACTTGGAGACAAATTGTCACTTTATCAAACAAGGAGGAATGGTTGAGAAACTTGTTTAACAGGACCCTGATCCAGCCAGAAAAGTCCTGGCTAAGGGCTTAAACTTTGCCATCACTACTAAAGTCATCCATGTGATGGTTATTATAGTAGCCACAGAAGCCATAATCAACAATAATAAGGTACCACAGAGTGAGGCAGAACAACTTTGCCTTAAGGTATGCAGCCTTAGCCTCCTTCATCTAACCTGACCACACAGGAAAGAAGAGCCTTAACATCCCTCAAGAAAGATTCCAGTATCACCAATCTGCCGGCAGACAAGGGAAGATGCACTGTGGTACTAAACCCCTCAGACTACCATGCTAAGGTGACCACACTCCTGGCCGATAATGACACAAGGCTTTAAAAAGGGATCCCACCAGCCGGTCAAAGACTTACTACAACAGCCTCAAAAGGATAAAGCTATTGATCGATTAATGTATCATTGCCCCCTACCCTGGTGAGGCACATCCATGTATATATGGACTGCCAAAGATACACAAGGAAGGGGCCCCACTAAGACCTATAGTCGGCAGCATCAACTCTGTAATATACAAGGCGGCAAAATACCTAGCCAACTTGTTAGGGCCATTGGTTGGAAGTTCTAAGCATAACACCCAGATTTCACTAAAAAGATTAAAGATGTAGTACTCAGTGCAGAAGAAACTATGATGTGACATCTCTCTTAACCTGTATACCCACCAAGGAGGCCGTTGTTGAGATGGTGAGAAAATGGCTAGACCAAGACAGCAACCTTACCAGCAGAACAGACCTTAACCCAGAACAGGTGTGTTCCCTACTGGACTTGTGCCCGAATACAACCTATTTCAAATACAGGAATAAGTTCTATAAGGAAAAACATGGATGTGCCATGGGATCTCCAGTTTCACCCATGTCATATGCTAATCCTGGGTACTTAATTGCCAACAGATTCTTGTACACGTCATTTTGAATTGAGAAAGCCAGTCGGATGACTAGCGAAACGTCTTCAAGAACTAAACTTTAAGCCCAGTTGATCTAACTATAACAACAGATATAAGTTAAGTTCTCTTTTAAAGGAATTATACACTGAAAAAATTATTCTGCCTCATTTCAGTCTATAAATAAATACATGTAAGCAGCACTTACTCTGATTGTTTTTTGTTGCTGCATGACTTCAATACAGTACTTGATTTGCTCAAGGTCAGCCCCTCAGTCCCCCAGCCTTCTGCCAGACTATCTGATTCTCTGTGAGGGCAAGCATGCTTGGTAATCCCTATGAGGCAGAATTGGGAGAGGGAATTTACCACTATGCAGTTCACATCACCATTCCAGTTATAGCAAAACTATATACATAACAGAAGCTTGATTGACAGCTGAAATGTAAGATGTTTCAGACTTGGATATCTAAAGAAATAGGGGACAAATCAACAAAAAAATGGTACATTTATAGGGAAGAATTATAGTTTCCAGTAATGGGCAATTTAAAAAAAACTAATTTTAAAATTTAGTTTTTTAAAATTTTAAAAAAACTAATTTTCCAGTTAAACAACTTATCTTTAGATAAAGATTGTCAGACTGATTGTATAGTATTTTTACTATAATTGAAATATTTGGCGCCACTGAAAGCATTACATTGTGAATATAAGTTTCCTGATGATAGATCCTAAACCATTGGATAATTTGCATTTCTTTCCATCTTTCTTTGGTTGTAGAAGGCAGGTAGTTGCTTGTATGTAGTATATAAAGCTAGGTACACACCTAGCGATTTTTCCTCCTGACCGACCGTTCGATACTTTTGAACGGTCGGCCAGGAGGAAGGACTGTCGGTCGCGGCAAAAGCAGCCGCGTCCGATAGTCACCGCGACCGATCGTGCGGTCCATAGAGGACCGCACGATCGGACGAGGTTTTCCACCCTGTCCGATCGTCCGATTTGGACGAACGGTCGATCGGACATGGGCACATTCGGATGCGATAATTTCGGTCCGATCGACCGATACACTGAACTATCGGTCGATCGGACCGAAATATCTCATTGTGTGTACCCAGCTTAAGGGATAATGCGCCCCTTACAGAGTAATCTAAGGATATAAAGCCACCGAGTGGTTCCCTGTCCATTTTTAACAGGGCAGGCAACTTCAAGTTGACTTTATAAACCGTATATTACACTGTAATTGGACATATTGTTTCTTATAATACTTAAGGTTTAATTATTTTAAATAAAAAAACAGTGTTTTGAGAATTTTAAAATAATCAAGCCCCCTCCAACTCAATGCTTTAAATACAACCTGTCACCTAACAAAGAATTTCAGTTCATTCCATGGAAAAACCTATCACAGTGCACAAATCACAGACCACTGGCAGTTTAAATTACTTGAAGGAGATGTAATGCCGCTGCTGCTTTGGAGGATTTCTACTGTTCAGGTCTGTGCACTGTGGTAGGTTTTTCCGTGGAAATAACTGAAATTCTTTATTGTTAAGGTGACGGGCTTTCAATGAGGAGGTGCAGTAGTATATATTCTTATAAAAACCTCTTGGCTATGTAGCTAAGAGGATTTTATAAGAATATATACCACTGCACCTCCTCATTGAAAACCTCTCCACATTAGCAGTAAAGAATTTCCCTAATTTAAAGGGTATCTCCACTGATGGAAAAACGTTTTTGTTTTTTTTTCCCTATATGAAAGTTCACCTTCCCCCAACCCCCCTCCTACCTTTTTTCCCCCAAAATTCAGCTCTCTTTCTTTGCAGCAGCCTCTGCAAGCTGTGTAGCTCCTTGGGGTGTGTCTGCTACTGTGCTGGGCAGGCTGTCAGTCAATGTGCATCATCACATGCATATTGATGATTTCTGCCACACCCACTTGACCCCAGTGATGCCTGATGTAAACAAAGCCTTTCCTTCCTGTCTCTATGATTCACAGTCTCTCTATGATTCCTGTCTCTATTCACAGCTGATAGTGCAGGGAGAGACAGAGGGGGGAAGTTACAAGGTTCAGCCACACAGCTTTGTGTAAGGAGACTTTATTTAACAATTGCAAAAGTAATAGAATATAATTGCAAAAGGAATCTGGGAGTGTCACAAGTTGGATTGCAGGGGGGGATCTGGGAGACAGAAGGTGTATTTCAGAGGGGATGCTGGGAGTGTCACAAGTTGGATTGCAGGGGGGGATCTGGGAGACAGAAGGTGTATTTCAGAGGGGATGCTGGGAGTGTCACAAGTTGGATTGCAGGGGGGAATCTGGGAGACAGAAGGTTTATTTCAGAGGGGATGCTGGGAGTGTCACAAGTTGGATTGCAGGGGGGATTCTGGGAGACAGTGTGTGTGTGTGTGTGTGTGTGTGTGTGTATAGAATCGACCAGACAGCAGTCCCGACGGATCCTCTCACATTCTGCGCATGCACTAAAGGAAACCGCGCGTCGGACATTTTACATGCAGGCAGTCAATGAAAGTGGGCGAACCTGCACCATCCACAGCGTTCTGGGACAAACTCATTGGATTTCTTCTAAACTACTGCTCACAGACACAGGATACTGCAGGTACATTTCCACCTTACACATATCTATCCTTACAACCCAGGTGACTTTTAGCAGTGGAGATACCCTTTAAAGTTTAACTATATTAGCTACTTAGCCAAGAGTTTTTTTTTTATAAGGATATATACCACTGCACCTCCCCATTGAAAATCCAGAGCCTTATGTATTGTAAAAGGAATAAAACACCCCTTTCAGTGTAATATAAGGATATAATACATAAGGCTATGGACTTTCATGGGGAGGTGCAGAGAAATATATCCTTATAAAAACCTCTTGGCTATATAGCTAAGAGGATTTTATAAGAATATATACCACTGCACCTCCCCATTGAAAGCCTCTCCACATTAGCAGTAAAGAATTTCCCTAATTTAAAGTTTAACTATATTACAACCACCACCGGCATTCCTTCCCCTTCTCCGTGAAAGACATACGGGTCACCCAGGCTTTACTGAACATAGATTCTTCACGGAGCATGGCTGTTACATTTACTCAAGGGAAAGGAATGCCAGTGGTGGTTGGACTGATAATATGTTCAGGTCTGTGCCATGTAATATAGTTGAACGATAAATTAGTGTGTTTTTTTTTATTAATGTGGAGTGGCTGTGTTGAAGGGGGGTTGGAGGGAAGTTAATTACAGTATTTTAAATAAAACATGTCCCAAATCACCATTTTTTATTTAAAATAATTAAACCTTATGTATTATAAGAAAGAATACTCCCCTTACAAAGTCCCTTAAAGTTCCCTGACTTACCTGACCCGGGCCCTAGGCTCCACCCTCTGCACCTGTTTCGAGCAAAAACAGGAGCAGAAGGTTTCTGCACTGACGGCCGCTCTACTTCCTGGTCATGGTTACCAGGCGATTGGGCGTGATGTCACCCAGCTCCTATGCTGACAGCCGCAACCAATGGAGGAGGTGTGAGCCGTGGAAGAGTAGCGGCAAGGGACTGGGTCAGGTAAGAAATTCAGGCGCATATTAGGAAAATATTGTTAATGTGGTTTCAATCCGATCATGCTTTTAAAAGCTGGCACTTAGTGTGGCCACAGTAGTCTGCAGGCGTGCATTGCACTTGCGATCAGCTAATTGGAGTGCATGCGTTCTGCTTTTTTTTCCTAATTGCACAATCGCAGCGCACAGCAACGCGCACAACATGGCCATGTACGCGCTGGTAACGCGTGTGCAATCATGCGCATTAATGCACACACTTGTGTCTGTTTCCGGTGTACTGGTGGCCGCTTCAGTGTGGCTTGAGCCTTATGTATTATAGTATGATTTTTTACATTAAAAAAATATAAATTATATTATACATTTTCTACATTTCATTCACCAGTTCATAAAATATTAATGTAAAAATACCTGGATCACTAGTACTTTATGATGTTGAAAATAGTTTTAATTTTGTTTATAAAGACAATATTTACTGGTCACTACAAGATGTTCAGTAGGTAACCCGATCATGGTGTCAACAGGTAATCAAAACTGTCAAAACAAAATTACATTGTCAATATTTTCTTTAAGTACCACACATCAGAGATATATTAAGCAAACATAAATAAAGGACAAATGTACCTCCCAACCAAACCCCCTCTATTAAAAAACCCTGATGATCAGTTTTACTTGCCTTCATCCTTTTCTGGCCAGTCCAGCTCCACTCCTTTCTCTATTGGCAACAAGACCAATGGGAAGACATGCCCTGAATGAAGCACAACTTCCCAATGGCCACATGCTGGACTGAAGAAAGGAAAGGGAGTTGGATCAGCGAAGTAAAATAAAATAAATTTGAAAAAGTAAATAACGAATTTCTGTACTTATGAAGGTTCTCATTTATCCAGGTCATGGTATATCTGTTGTATTCAATTAGATCAACTGGACGTAAAGTTTAGTTCTTGAATTCAAGAACTAAATTTTAAGTCGTTGAATTGAATACAACAGATATAACTAATTTATATCTATGGGCCTATTCCTCTGTCAGTCTTAGGGCTAGGCCACACTGCTGCGTTTTTTTTGCGCTTGCGATTGCGTTTTTAAAAAATCATTGAAAATGCGGCAACGCAAAAAAAAACGCACGTTTTTCGGTGCGATTGCGTTTTGCGTTCTGCATTTTTAAGCGCAATCGCATGCGTTTTCCTATACTTATTGAAGAAATCGCAAGCGCAGACGCAAAAAAATCGCACATGAATTTGCGTTGCATTGTGGCCATGCCCTTACACATATTTTATATACATATCTTATTCCTTAAGTTAACATACATTAATTTTTGCATTTTCCATTCCCTATGTATTCTTTTTTAATTGTAATATTAATATAAAGTGACACTTTGATAATCTCCATGTAAACAAATTGCCTTTCAACTGGCATCCTTGTATATCTTTATGAAGATCTGCAGACATATTCAACCACGTTTTACAGAATCCTGAACCCTTCTGTTCCCGTTTAAGTAGGAAAATGGACCCAGTATTGCCCCCCCCCCCCCTCTTCCTTTAAAGCACAAAAGCAATAATGAACACTAGGGCTAAATAAGAATGCACAAACCCATTGGAATTCTTTCTGTTGTTGGGCCTGCACCACAGAAACCAGGTTCAGGCTGAAACTCTTAGTGCTCATGCAGTCTCTCCATACATGCCTGGACACCAAAACATATACCCTTCTCTTTACCAAATGTAAACACCAGCAGGATGTGACATCAAAAATACATTCCCAACTTGCCTCAATGGCACATATTTTTAAAAAAACTATTTGGATAAAAAAAAAAAAAAATCATCAAAATGTGCATAAAAATCGCGTTTAAAAAAAAAAAAGGATGAAAGTGTGTGTATGTGTAATTATCATGGAAAATTAATACAGAAACGCGTAAATGATCATATCACACATGTTAAAGCATTGGTAGTGTAGGGATTAAAACCATTATGGACAATAACATCGGACATAGTTCTTGACAAACTACACTTTTTAATACTGGCCCTATAAGTTGGGGAAAAGAACAGGACTTAAAGATGAAGCTGGACAAATTAAAAACCATTTTGGCTACCTTTGCCCCCGGTTATTTTGAGCTGCTTATAACCAAAGAGCACTGTTGCCTTTTCTGCCCCCGTGTTAACACACATCTGTATTACTAGTTTATATTCCTATTCTGATATGGATTCTTTTTCAACAATTAATGGCATTAACAGTTATTATGCAAAAGAACTATAATTGAGCAAAATAAAGTGTGTATCTAACTGCACCTTTAGCTGTTAAAGCAAGCAGGTGTTTGATTGTACACAAGGAAGAGGGAATAAATGCTTACAGCAGTCCACAGTTACTAAGGAGGTCCCATGGGTGCTTAGGCTTTCATCACCTTCAGCTCCTCCCTCACAAAGAGATAATTCTTGATGTAAAAAAACAAAGAACCCTTCGTTCATCTCTGAGCCAAATCATTTTGTAAAGTAGGAGTGTTTGTGTGTATAAACTCCTCGCCATGTCTTCTTTGCACTAGTTTGTGAGCTGCCAAAGGGACAGATGTTGCCAATTTCAGATTTACAGAGGGGAAGGCGAAAATTGCTAAGCAACCATTTACTTGAGAGAGCATTTTTAGGAGCGCAGCCAAGGGAGTTATGCCTGGGAGCTCAGCGAGACTTCTCATGGCCCTGCCTGTGCAGGGAAGAGATTAAAAGTTCTTTCCTGTCAAAGCTACTGTGGAGCCGAGGGCAAAAAGCTGGCTAACCTGTTGACACTGATTAGGACGGACAAGTGGGCTTATCCAGAGACGGAAAAAGCTTTTTGCCATGTAGGAGAGATGTAAGACATGTTCACAGAGGTAAGCACCTCTTGCTGGGAGAGCACTGTTAAGCCTGTCAACATCTGCTAGGAAATATATGATTAAGATGTTTACTGGCAAAAGCATTTTGTATTTAAATGTTTTATCCCTGTTCTTCTCTATTCGTGTGAATTAAAATAACATTAGCTTGTAAGGTTTTTGAGTCAAGCAAATGTTAATGTTATCTTAGCAAGACCATGAGGCATGTTTATAAACAAATTAACCGGCTATGAGAATGCCTAAGTGGGATTTTGCCCCTCCCCTTTTAAGATTACAGGATACGGTGTGCATGTAATTTGGAAGGGTAGGGATTTAAAAGAGAAGTACAAATGCAACCCTCCGATGTACAAAATAAAGACACATGTATTAGGGTGTGTGTGTGTGATATATATATTCAGCATTTATATAAAATTGTAGACGATTTTTCTTTGTATTTCCTGTGATAAAATTGTATCCTTTCATTCATACTAGCATAGTGACTGAAAATACAGGTGTTGGTGTTTAGTAGTGAGTTAACAGGCAATTGTCAAGACTTTTGACTTGACACACATGAACCTGCTCTAAATAACTGCAAACCTACTCTTATGTGACAGAATGTTCTCGTTTCCCACTTCTCAATAACCCTATGTATAAACCGTAGAGGTGGGTGGGGTGGGGGAGCAGAACCAATCCTCATTAGCCAACTCCTAACTATCTGATGAAGAGGCTGTGTAAATTTTTTTTTTTTTTTTAAATCTAAGGACATATGTCTTTATTTAACCCTAATGACTATATTATGTATTTATAAAGCCAAGAAGGGGTAACCATTTGTGTAAGGATTGCTCATGTGACATTACTATGTTTAAAGAGAGGGTGCTGCTTAAAAGGCAGTTCTACCACCAAACTAGAAATTGCAAATAAGTAGCTCCCCCAGACCCCAATTTTGCAGTATATTTCAAAGTAAAGAGGAGGTGACGTCTAGGTCAGAGACCAGCTGCTATTACTAGAGTCTACATTTCTGCACATGCACAGACTTGTAAATAGCTTGTACAGCATGCAAAGCGTACCACATTTTTTTCATATGATATAAACCTTTCTGCATTGGAATTGGAACATCCATGTTGTGGCATGGACACTGCCTAATCCTGCCTTTGGATCACTCCATTTAATGCAGTGTATGTTGTTGGAAGTGTTGTATATGGTGTTGTATATTGTGTTTGGAAGAATGTTACTGTTTTTGTTTGAATCCCACCACCAAATTGAAAGTAAGCTTGCGATGATAACCCTACACCATCAGGTTGACATGGTTTCTACAAGTGTAGAGACAAAAACACTGGGTTACCCAGATTGGCCATTTCTTAAAACAGTGAAAAATTGAGAAAGGCATCCCGCAAAACAATATAACCATACCAATATGTGGCTGTTGTGTCTGAGAAAGTCAGAAGAATCTTCAACAATGCATATCCTTACATCCTTTAAGCCCAAAAATACTCGGGTATTTCTCAGCATGCTTGCAGGCAGATTCTCACATGACCGTCTTTGACAGCAGAATCGCATTATTTGCCATGTGTGCCCCTAATTAACATGGTCTGCTTATGACAAATGCCATTCAGCTAACAGCCAGCATCATGCTGGGAAACACCAGCATCTATTGATATGAATTACTGTCAAACAGGGATAAAGAGAGAAATGGGAGCCTGTGCTGCATAAGCGGAAGGTAGGTAGATTTACTTTATCGGGAAATTGGCTTAAAGGGCATGTCCACCCCCAAAACTATAATGCCCCACCATGTAGTGTAGTAAAATCCTTACCTCACATCCCAGCTCCATAAGGTTCTCCTGTAGTCCCCCCCCAAAGTCCCAAAAACTGCCCACCAGGAGGATAGCAGAGTCCATATAGGACTCTGCCTCCTATCTGGCCTCCGGGAGAAGTTTGGCATGCGTACTGCAGCCCTTCTCCCCCTCCCTCTCCCTCCCGTTTTGCTATCCCTCCCCCTACCTTAAAACCCCTTGCCCATATAATAGAATAACTTCCCCAACCACAAAAAAAATATTTTAAGAAAGTCCCCAGAACTCTACTTACCTTCCCTCTCTCCCCCGGCATTATGAGAAGCCGGCAGCCGCGTCCGTGATTGGCTGCCACTCAGCCAATCACGGATGCGGCTGCCAGTCCCGCCCCCTGCTTGCAGTGTCTTGCAAGCAGAAGGCCGGGCGTCGGAGGAGAGAGGGAAGGTAAGTAAACATCTGGTCACTTTCTTAAATTTATTTTATAGCGGTTGGGGCTGGGGGACTGTATTCTATTATAGGGCAAAAGTTGATAATAAGGGTGGACATGCCCTTTAAATGTATATTAGTTCTTTAAAATTTGTCTGTATTAGGCAAAACTGTTGTCTTTATGCACTGCAATTGCAAAGAGAAATGACAAGGTTAATAATACATTCTGGAAAACATACTACACTCTCGTGTTAAGGTCTTGATTTTTATCATAGTGGAACTATAAACAAAACTTGTGGATTATTGAAAATCCCATGAAAAGGTCATTTATCTTCTGAGCACTTTGCTCAGAAGATAAGAGTCTGGAACACCGTAAAACAACTGGCTGCACTGTTGGCTTTGCTTGGGTAGGAAACCATTTCATTTAGTTGGAGGCTTTTTGTAGAAGTGTGTAAAGCTGCCCATGCACATGTGACTTCCATCTTTATGGTGCTGTAGAGCGTATGATTGTGAAGTTATTGTGTACCTCCACAAAATTGGCTATATACGGTAAATAAAAAGTTTGTGCGGTCCCCAAAAATAGTTATCCGATATGTATGTATTTTATTTCTTATATATTACATGTGGCTGCTGTGTATGAGAAACTCCAAAGGATCTTTAACAAAATTCACATCCCTGCATTTTTTTATACCAAACAATAGAGTATTGTTCTATACAAATCTTGTTCTATACAATATTTCTGTAAATCTGTAATAGTAGGTTTTTTTTTTTTTTTTTTACTATACACATCCCTTACTACCCCTATAAGCAGCACTCAATAGAGGAGCTTAATTCTGTTAGCATAAACAGTCAAATGTAAGTAGAATTTTCTGGGTATCGGTTGGTATTTATGTTCTTCTAGCCCATATTTATTAAAAGTAAAACAAGCCGATTCTTAGTAAGTGTTTTAACTTTTTGCAGTTGTCACTAGTAGTAGTATATTGCAGCTTACAGTCGTTTCTGTATTCTTTTGTTGTTTTTTTTTTTCATTTTAAAAAAGTACATTTTTAACAAAGTAAGTTGTCTTTTAACTTGAAGTGCAAGTTATTGTTTACTAGTATTTGCTATTATGGCCCCCAAGATGCTATTTGTCTAGTTTCTAAAAATTTGATCAGGAATTGTTTGATTTCCCCTATATAGGTTGATGTGGTCACAGCAGCTTGTTCTTTGTTATAGAAAAAGTTAGAGATTGTGGCTAAGATTACATGACTCTACTGCATGTTTTATCCTGCACAAATGTTTTGTAAAGGAAATCTCACATCCTGTTGCTTATTTTCTGACAGTTAGTCATATTTAGATCAGAACACAGGGAGTGAAAGGATAAGTAGGGAAAACGCCATGGAAACATTATTTCTTTTCTCTTTTATTTAAAATTTTTGTGTTTCCCCAGAATTTTTTTCCAGAAGGGTCACATGGAATTTGGTGGTAGGGAGAATCTAAATGTGCACTATTTCTCTGTATGGGTTGCCCTACATAATATGCGTTTTAGGTTTCGGGATTAAAATACCCTTTAATTATTTTCCTATGCTTTTTAGGTTTGACATGCCCTTTAATTTCATGCAGTAAAATTTTATTGAAACCAATACAGCCTGCTTTATATTCTAATGGAAATACTGACCAGCCTTGCATCATGCTTTATATAGGTCAGGAACGTCTAACTTTCGTCCCACTAGATGTTTGAAATCTACAATGATCAGAAGTTCTTGGTTGCAGAATGCATGGTGTTCAGGAATCCCACCTCTCCCTGAAGTTCAGGGAGTATCCCTGGAATCAATGGCTGCTCCCTGTCTCCCTGAAATGATATACAATCCCCCTGAAATGTATTGTTTTTAATTAGAGCGGGGGGCACAATGATGTCAGAGGTTTTTTTAGAGGTGACAAACGCTTAATGATGTCATGACTTGCATGCGTGTGTGTCTGCATGCATGGATTATGTGTTAAAGGGCATCTATAGTGAAAAAAACACATTGCCCCTTTGCAAAGTTAAATTCATGTACTCTGTGCTGCCTTAATCCTATATCTGTCACTGACTCTGTTTAACCACGGTGTCAGATCTATGTGCAGCATTCCCCCCTTCTCCCTCCCCTCTGTTACCTCCTCCATGTCTCAGCTCCGGCTAACCGACAAGCTTTTTATGTGCAGTAGGAGTTAAAAGTTCAACATCCTGAAAAACACACCCACGCACAGTGGCCAATAGAAAGTAAGCTGTCCTGGAGACACGGAAGAAGGAGATCAGTACAGTTTACGATCTCTCACTTTGTGACCCATCATCAATCAGTGAAAGCTATTAAGAAGGGGGGTCAAGTGCAGCCTTATATCTAACATCAAAGCTACCTTTCTCCCCCTGCTAATGCTGTTATCTCTATGTTTATTACAGAGCAGGGAGGGGGGATCAAGTCACAGGGATTTGATTGACAGTCCAAGTAGGAGTAGAGGAATGCAATCACGTATTCTTCTAACTGGTGTATCTCAGGACAGAGAGGGAATCTGAAAAAAGTGAAGACACTCTGGGGGTTGTAGGGAATTATAGAACACATGGAAAGAAAGAAAAAAAAGTTCATTTTCCCACTATAGATGCCCTTTAATCTTGGGGTGGGTACCCAGGTGGTGCTTACTTTTATGTTGGAAACATATCTCTGTCCTTTTAAAAACAATGTGTTTAAAATAAAACTGTCATTATTGTCTTTATTCTTGTCCTATGTTTACTAGAGAAAGTGCTTTTTGCAATAGTTGGAATATAACCCATGACCTTGAAATACTGGCTATGAAAGTGAAGGTTATCTTAAACATACAAGCAGCAACAAATGCTAGGGTTCCACCGATGTTTGTTTTCCATCAGACCCTGGATGGAAAAGTGCCATGATAAATAGCTTTAAAATTGCTTAGTAAGTTATCAAGGTAAATCTAATAAATGCCATATGTATATTAGCCTGCCATACAAAAAGATTGCTTTGTAATATTAGGTTTTTTTTGTTACCGTATATATACTCGAGTATAAGTCGGGGTTTTTAGGCTTTAAAAATAGCCTAAAAATCGAGCCTCGACTTATACTCGAGTCACTCACTTTGTAGTCCAGTAATCTGCCGGCCGCTCACTTCCGCATCCACTCTTCTGTTGGCCTGACGTCACTACTCGGCGCCGAGTATTGACGTCAGGCACCAGAAGAGTGGATACTGTAGCGAAGCCGGATTGCTGTTGAGAAAAGAGACCCCAGTCAGAGGCCAAAGCGCAGGGCCTTGTTGGGACCAGACCTTACCTACATTTCATTCGGCAGCATGAGGATACAGCCATGGTTCCAGATGGCAGCACCAGGAGCAGCCTCACTGCTGAATTCCCACAAAGGCAAATCCATTGAACTGGGGGGGGGGGGTTCAGGGGGGAGTGCAGTGCTTGCCATTGCAAATGTTTGGAAAACAACTCCAAGCAACTAGAGCATGCTGGGGTTAGTAGTTTCTAAACATCTGGAGTGGCAAGGAATTGGGGGTTACTGTGTGTGATTACACTCAATTTAAAGGGTACTTATGCTTTAAAACAATAGAAAATCAGGAGGATGGTATTGTTAAAGATGCCTTCTGATTCTGTATTGTTTTGAGCATATACGGTACATGTAAGTTAAAACAATACTTTTACACAGGGTTTGTATGATTTAGAACCAGCTGGGTAGACACTATCAGGGTGATGCACCAACGGGCGCATCGCTCCTGATTTAGAGTTAAAGTTGCGCTAACCGATGTTATATCAGTTAGCGTGACTTTAACTCCTTCCTTGCGGCGGCTGCGTGGCTAACGCGAAAGTTAACAGCGCAGCCGCCGCAAGTGATGTTATATGCCGAAATCGGCATTTTATTGCGGCACTTTCAACGCCAGCTAATAGCTGGCGTTGAAAGTGCCGCAATAGAACAGCGCCAAGTAGCGATGTTCCGAGCGCCGCTATCGGCATATAACATCGCCGGGCTGTTTGCACCAGTTGCCGATAGCGGCTCTCGGTGCATCGCCCTGTATGTCCATGGCATTTCTCCATTCCCACTGTTCACCACTTGCAAGTGGACGGCTGGAAAGAAACACTGTTGGTTGTGGCAAAAGTAGCCATGGCGGATAGTTTGCTGTGACCGAGCATGCAATCCATGGGGGACATCCAATATTTCAGGCCAATCGACAGAAGATGTCGTTTGGCCCAAAATATTGGATAGTGTGTACTGAACAGTGGCAGTAATAATTTCCATGTATTACAACAGCTTGACAACTGTTGATCAGAGGAATTACATCAAAACTTGCACTTGTCCTCAAAAGTATCATATTTCAGTCTGTCAGTTATGCAAGATGTATCACTCTTCATATTAGCATATCCCACCATTAGATTTTAAGTGATGATTATAATATAGGCCACAGCATTTGTATGGGTTTTGTAAAATTTCACAGTTTTATAAATCTGAAAGATGTCATGGCTGCACTTTTATAATGGGTAACATTTCTAAAACTATTTTTTTTAATCTATTGAGCCCACCTTCCCCAACAGATGGAACTCAGTGAGGAATCAGTTCATATAGCTTTTTTTTTCTTTTACAATTATGTAATTTTTTATTGTCCATCCGTGTGAAAATAATATGCTAGGAAAAATGACACAGATTTCTTTTTAAATTGTAGCCCTTCTCCAATGAAGCCCACTGTGTTGAAGAGATCTTGAAGGTTGGTACCTAAAATATTTTCAAATTCTGTTTCTTGTTCTCATTTATGGAATGGGCAGTTCGTAATTCATGAATAAAGCCAATATAAGCGTTTACTGTGTGGTAGACAAATGTATTTTTACCAGTTTGCTTAGTTTAACTGGACAAAACTGTGATTGGTTAAACCTAACAATATCACCACATGGAAGGAGAGGTAAATATTGCTTTTAGGTAAAGCTAATATACAGGTATGCATCTTATGCATATGCAAAGCGTTATACCACTGTCCCAATAGAGCTACCATATAGAAACTGGTATATGTACCTTATATTTTGAAAGGAACATAATGGGGGAGTCTGGGGAATAAAACCCATGACTTTGCAGTGGCGTTAATATACATAAGGAAAACATACATGTTACATACAAGGGTAGTACAAATAATTTAAGTGCTGGTCCAGCCGCATTCAGTGTGGTAAGTTACAGCATTATTGTGGTACAGTAGGATGAAGGGCCCTGCCCGAGAGCTTACAGTCTAGAGGAGATGGGGATGAAACATAAGGTGAAGCAGATCCGTAGCTGTAACTAAGTTGTCAGTGGAGTATAACTAGTGGGTCTGCAATGGGTCAGTAAGAGGGGTAGAAGTCTCCAAGTCCAAATTTTAACCTTGCCCGAAAAGGTGAGTTTTGAGGTTGCGTTTGAAGATGTGAAATGATGGCAAGTGACGTTTAAAGCAAGGAAGAGAGTTCCAGAGCAGAAGGGCAGCACAAGAAAAGTCTTGTATACGGGCATGGGAAGAGGTGATTAGTGGATTAGAGGAGAAGATCATTTGCAGAGTGGAGGTTACGCCTTGGGTAGAATCTGCTTATCAGATCAGAGATGTATGGGGGGGGGGGCTATATTGGAGAGAGCCTTGTAGGGTAGCTTAAATCGGATCATTTGGGTAATGGGAAACCAGTGGAGAGATTGACAGAGAGGAATGAGCCTGGCAGCAGAGTTAAGGATTGATTGAAGGAGTGCCAGTCGGTTGCTTGGTAAAACGCATAGGAAGGTGTTACAGTAGTCCAGCCAAGAGATAAGGGCATGAACTAGAATTTTGGTAGTGTTCTGTGAAAGGAAGGGACGTTTTTGAGCTGTAACCAACAGAAGTTAGGGTATTAACGTGGTGTTTAAATCAAAGGTTACTCCCAGGCATCGCACGTAAGGTGTTAGGGAGATTGATGTGGATAGTAATGTTAGGTAGTGGGGTAGATCCAAAGGGTGGGAAAATGACAAGTTCGGTCTTATCCATGTTAAGTTTGAGGAAGTGGGAGGACATAAAAGCAGAGATGGCATTTAGGCAGTCGGGGACCCGGAATGTCAGAGTAACGAGGTCAGGGGCGGAGATGTTAATTTGGGTATCATCAGCATACAGGTGGTATTGGAATCCAAATGAACTAATTAGCTGACCTAGCCCAAAGGTGTAAGAGAAAAGGGCCGAGTACTGAGCCTTATGAAACCAGAGTGGGTAACACTGAACGTCCTACCTGAGAGGTAAGAGGACAACCAAGAAAATGAAGAACCCTGGATACCTAGGGAGGAAAAGATGTAAAGCAGTAAAGGGTAATCCACTGTGATCCACTTCAAAGGCTGAAGACAGGTCAAGCAGAATGAGTAGGAAATAGTGGCCTTTAGATTTAGCATTAAGCAGATAGTAACTTTGGTGAGAGCCGTTTCCATGGAGTGGTTGGGGCGGAAGCCAGACTGTAGGTGATCAAAGAGGAAGTTGGCAGAAAAGTGATTAACCAGTTCAGCATAGACATGTCATTCAAGTGGTTAAGATGCAAATGGGAGAAGAGAGACAGGTCTGTAACTGGGTAGAGCAGATGGATTCAGAGACTGTTTCTTGAGAATAGGGGATACAATAGCATGTTTGAATGAGGAGGGAAAAGTACATATGGATAAGGACAAGTTAAAAAGAGCTGTTAGACCTGGTGTAAAGGAAGATGAGAGATGGGGAATGGGGTCAAGGGGGCAGGTGGTGTGTTCTGTAATAGTGGTTAGAACAGAGATGGAGGTGGTAGAAGGGAGGCCGGGTAGAAATGTAGATGGCTCTGGAAGCTGTGAAGATGAGCCAGAGCATGCAGAAAAACCATTTATTATGTTAACAATTTTTTTCTGTGAAATAAGAGGCAATGTCATCCGCAAATAAACAGGGTGTAGGAGGAGGAGGTGGCGGACAGAGCAGAGAGTTGAAAACTCTGAAAAGTTGTTTTGGATTGTGAGATTGTTTAGAAATAAGGGAGGAGAAATAGGTTGGTTTGGCTGAAGGCAAAGTGTTCCTAATCCAATGAAGAACATTTCTGAAATAAAGTCATTGGTCTTGTTGCTTTCTCGCCATTGTCGCTCAGATACACAGGACTGCCTTTTCATCTTTTTAATCTGATCCGTAAGTCAAGGTTGTGGGTTAATGCGACAAAGGCGAGAGGTTGTTAAGGGGGCAACAGCATCCAGGGCGGAGGAGACAGTGTTGTGGAAGGCAGCAAGTTGGGGGTCAGAGAAGGAGGCTATATTGGTGAGCGGTAGGAGAGGAAGGGAGAGTGAAGAGTGGTCAAGGTTGCGCAAGTGTCTGCGTGTGTATGTAGGAGATGGGGTAGTAGCTGGGATGGATGAAAAAAGATTAAATTGGAGAATGTTGTGAGCGGAAAGGGAGAGTTAGAAAAGTTAGTTAACATAGCCGGGTGAAGACTAGGTCAAGTGTGTGTCCATTATGGTGAGTCTCTGTGGACAACCACTGAGAGAGGTTAAAGACGAGGTGAGCGAGAGAAGTTTGGAGGTAGCAGAGTTGTTGATGTCAATGGGGATGTTTAAATCCCCAAAAATTAACGTGGGGATGTCCATGGAAAGGAAGTGAGATAAGCATGCAGAGAAATGGTTGAAAAAACTAGTGGTTGGGCTAGGAGGCCAATAGATGACCACAATCTGCAGGTGTGTGGGAAAATAAATACGGATGGAGTGAGACTAAAAGGAAAGCTGGGACTTTATGGGCTGTTAGTCTCTAAAACATATGTTTAGACAGTTGAAAAATGAGATGACCCTTTTGTAATGTCCCAGGAAGGCTACATGCAATACATGCTGGCTGGTAAATAAATAGCAGGGTAATGAGCTTTCAAAGTCTTATAAGAGACTTCCATACTGTGTGAAGACATCTGTATAGAATTTTCTATGTGCATAGATATAGTGAAAAAAGGGAGGGGCATAGGAAATAAATGCACATGTTCACGAGGCTCTTTGAAGACTACAAGGGCTGTGAGTTGTACAAAAACATGGAAGCCTTATTTAAAGAATCTATTTCTTACATGTACTTACTAGGGAATAATATTTCAATGTATAAGTGTTCTCGGGAGAAAAGCATAAGGATTAAAACAAAATAAGTTTAGTTCCTAATATTGTGTAAAGAAGATAATTTCTGGTGGTTTGGAGAATAGGTCTGAAGAAAAGGCATGGCAAGCTAATGCCTCAAAACTCTTAATTGAACAACAAAGACTTTAATGTAGTCTCAAAATTGCTTTGGTTTACATACTGTATAATGTATAGCCATTGGTATAACATAAAGTTAAGAAATCTACTTACAGTATATCCATGTCCAGTTTGAACAATTGCACTGATTAAGTCATTATAGCAGTGCATTGACACCTGACTTTTGGTTGGCTGAAAAAACCCAAACATGCACAGATGCTGGGCATTTGTTAGTTAATGGCGATGTTTTTGGCCTGATCATGAAATTTCTTTAGTGCAATTGATTGGCCCAAAATATCAGAATATGGGGGCTATGTGCAGAATATCAATATTGTTCTGTTAAGTCAACTGATCCTCTTTAATTACAAGTCTTGTGAAAAAACCAAAAAAATGTTATGACTTGCACCCCAGTCTTTTAAACTGATAAACTTAGATGTTATGATCTTTGATCAGTGCTTATTATTTTATTTCTTTAAAAATATCGATTAGTAGTAGGTGTTCACTTTTGTATGTAAGTAGGTTTAATGGATTGTATTTTTTCAGTAAATAAAAGGCTTTAAAAATGATAGCCTAGTTTAGAAAGGCTTAAACATTTAATTATCAATGTTTGTGAAGGTTCTCATTCATCCAGGTCATGGTATATCTGTTGTATTCAATTAGATCAACTGGACTTGAAGTTTAGGGTTCGACACCCACCCACCTCTATTTAGGCTTGGTTTCTTTATTTTCACATAAACCAACTGTCTGCCATGTACAATGCTGTTTTGACACCTTACTCTGGGCGTTCCTATAACACCTGTTAGCCACTATCCAATCACGCTCTTAACACTTGGCTGTGATATGCTAATTGGGATTTTCCAGGGTACATAATTGCCACAGATTCTTGTACAAGTCATTCTGAATTGAGAAAGCCAGTCAGATGAGTAGCGAAGCGTCTTCAAAAACTAAACTTCAAGTCCAGTTGATCTAATTGAATACAACAGATATTTAATTATCAACATTGTTAAATTGTTTCTTTTTTTAGGAGATGACCCATTCATGGCCTCCACCAATATCAGCTATTCCTACTCCCAGCACTGCTGAACCTTCCAAATTCCGATTTCACATAAAGGTTGGTGGTACTGTCTATACATTATTCATTTGTGAGATGCTATATATATATTTAAGTATCGTGAGTGTTTTACAAAATCATTTTTGGGCATGTACACCCTTAAAAAAAAAACAAAAAAAAAAAACTGGGTCACTTGTTAGTTCCAACCAATATAATCAGCTATTATTACAGTTGTGTATTACTAAACATATTTAAGGTTAATTATTGACCCTATATTGGAAGAAGAAGCCGACTCCTCCCTTTATGCAGTGAATCAAGGCTGTGACTGCTAACATCACACCCAATGACTGCTTTTCCCCCTGCTGTCTCATTAGATATCTGGTTAGAATTTCATGTAATAAAGTGCTATATGTAGTGCAAAGGTGATAATTGACAATAAGTTAAAGGTGGAGAGATTTTGTTTTTAGGCTGTAAGTTGGGCAAAATGCTTTACCCTTATCCTTTAAAATCAAAGTCAATGTATAAAATATTAAGAACAGCTTTCATGCTGTTAGGCATAGTAGAATGTGTATTGCTCTTTAATATTTTAAGTGCATTTCTTTTTAAACTTAGCTGATTAAAAAAAAAAGGCTTAATGTTTTCTGTAACTTTGAAATGAAAGTATAGTTTAAAGGACAACTAAAGCCACAGAACAACACTGAACCAGAAGGCAGAACACCTTGATATAAAGCCAGTAATCTGTGTCTTACCTTTCATTTTGATACATGCACTGGGAAATTTACCTAAATAACATATGGTTTGTGCTTTACTTCTCAGCATTCTAGTATCACACAGTTTGGTCAACGACCATTATGTTCTGCCCATGCTCAGTCCTTAGCTATGGCAGAAATTGTTACACTTGGTCACACCCATTAATAATCTCTAGCCAATCCTTTTACAGGACAGATGCAGCAAGGAAGCATGTGACTGAGGTCAGGAGGTGTGGTCTGACACTGCACATACACACAGATACTTCATCCAGTTCTTAACAGGCTTACATTTACTTTAATACAATTTACTGGAGTGGGATTTTATAGCTTATTGGTGTTTTTAGGGGGGTTGTTTTCAGATTCTAGAGTATAAAAAATTGGGTTTACTTCTCCTTTAATATTAACACTTTTCCTTCTCTCTCCAATTTATATTCCCTGTCTCAGGAAAGTCAACATGTCCCATCTGTCAAAGGGAGCCAGAGTAAGTGTTAAACACAAAAACTTTAAGGATCGGGTAGGGCATACATTTCCCAAATAGTGTCTTAGTTAACATTATTTAATGTATGATTGTGTTTCTATGAATAAACTGTTTATCATGCCTCTGGCCATTTTTGCTTGTGGGCAACAACATAACCATGTATATTGTAAAGTCGCATTGTAATTCGAATAGTAGGGACTTTACATTGATAGTTAAAACTGAACTTCTAGACTCAGCATCTACCAGAAATATATACTTGCATATATATATATATGCATATTGGTTTCAATATATATTTTAATTGGAAAAGCTTCTTGCTTAAAGTCTCTTTTAATTGTAGTCCCAGGCACATGACCAATAACAGGAGCTTAAGATGCTGTTTATGTTCTAAAACCATGAGTGGTTAATGGCTTCTGCAAATTGTATTATCCATACTAATATTTGCGTATAGGCTCCTGTATGTCTTTGGGGCGATGATGATTTGATGATTCAATGGTGGTGGTGGTGATTTCACTTTCTGGGAAAGCATTCAAATATACCGTACTTCAAATGGGTTTCCCAATGTTAGAACACCCTACAATGCTGGCCTCTCTGCCTAATGATGTCATACAGTTGCAACTTACAAAGCACAATCTCTTGCCATGGCTCTCCTCTGCAACTTCAGGTTTAGCAGTCAGTCAAAGCCATGACACTTGCATCATGACCAATGGCTGACTACCATGCCTGAAGCTGCAAAAATGAATCCTCCTTTGCTGCTTTGTGCAGAATGTAACATAAAATGTTTCTAAACTTTAACAGCTCTCTCCACTATCCCTGCAGCTTCAGGGTCTGGCATTCAGTCTTTGTTGACTGCCATACTGAAGCTGTTTACTGTTTTACGGCATTTAAATTACATGTGCAGCAGCAGAGAAGGCTTATTTCAGCCAGGAGGGATCAGGTTGTGTAAGTAAGGTTAGTATCACTTTTAATAAAGGTAAGTATAGCTATTAATGTTTTTTTTTTTTGGGGGGGGGGGGCTTAAGCAGATTGTAAAATAATATCAGGGTGGTCATGACCTTTAAAAATAATAATGAATAAATCATGTGTTTGTCTGTGTGGCATTTTACATTTTTATCAGATTACATATGTGCACTTAAGAAAATGTTTAGGTAACATAACTGAAAATCAAAAGGCTTTAAGTACTCTAAAATATTATATCCACTAACAAAATAAAATGTGCTTTTTTTGAAAGCTGTAAGATCCTTCAGCTAAAGTGTAGAATCTTTCCTGGATTGTTCGCCGACTTTAGAAAATCGGTGCATAAGTAATACTAAATGAGAAATGTATGTAAAATATGCAAAATGGCTTGGAAGTCTATTATAAAATCTCACTTTAAGTCCGACATAGTTTCTGTGAAGGAACAAAAACAAATCCTTGTTCTCGTTTTGCTCACAGAACAGTATGACTATGGCACCTCTTCAAAACTCTTGCCAAGTTCACAGCAGGAGAAATCGTAAGTAGATCTGTTCTTGTCTATGCAGACTGCATAGGCTACTATTATTGTGTGGTTCTGTTTGCATGTCACATGACTTGACATGACCATGTCTTACTTTTCCTACCTGTATGCCATATGAACAGTGTTATTTCATTTATTGAAAATACCCCCAAAAAGTTTAAAGGAGAATCAAAACAGAACAGACAACAACCATCCCTGGATTTGGTCATTTTCAGTGTTACTCCAGTATAAGTCCCCTTACCCTGCCCAATGACAGCACGATGTGACTGTAATAAATTACAAAGCTTGCATTAATAAAGACTGAGTCAAACACAGACAAGGAGGTGGCCCTCTACACTGTGTTTTGCAGGAGGGAAAGAATCTGATACCAGAGTTTTTTCTAAAGATTTGAAGGTAAGATCAACATCCTGTGGAAATTAAAAAATCTGAGGAGATGGGTTGCCTAATAAGTTTTAATTCTGCTTTACATAAATGGATTAAGCTAATGCAGCTAAATACTTTTGTCCTTATTCTTATTGTTCGATCTATATGATTCTGCAAGATGATTTTTTTTTTATTTTTTTTTTTATAGTTAACATTATTATAGAATGATGCTGTTGCACAAGTTACAATTCTACCTGCCGTACTGGTTTTAGGTGAAATGTTGCCCTATATTTGGGATCTAGCCAATATCTTAAATTATGAGTGCATAAAGCAACTCCGGTTAATTAATTAGCAGACCGCTTTACAATTTTGGCATTTTAAAGGATTGAGGCCCTGTACTGGTTAGAGCAGTTGGAGGGGGGTGCAGCATCTGTTAGGATATGTCGGTTAATTTAGGGAACCAAGAACTGTGTATGCTTTAATTTGGTGGTAAAGCAGTCTACATACGTATGCACACTGAAAGCCATAATAAGCTTTGCTATAAGGTTCCAAAACTCCTCATTTCCCCTCAGATGCACCCCCCCCCTTAAAAAAAAAAATTATACATGGAAATATATAATTATTCATTTTGCTAAAAATTGCCTGCTGTGTATAGATGCTTATGGAAACAGAAATGATTCTGAAAATCATTTTTAATACGTTTTAAAATTTTGCTGCTATCTGAAGCATTGTCTGGGGAGGGGGGTATGTGATCGGGAGACAATGCTGTCGTTCCCCTACATCGCTACCTGAATTATTTATTTTTTAACACTTTTTTTCTGTTTTAGAAACATATATTAAATACTATCCTTTTTAATTTTAGAAATATGACAGGAGTTGTATTTCGAATGTAAACTGTTATGTATTTAAAAAAATCCATGCATAATGTCAAAGGTGTGAAAAATAAGCATCCAATGTAACATTAACCATGAAACCGCCAACTACTAAAAAGATGCAACTACAAGCGAAGCTCCAGCAAGGAGCTAGTTACATATAGTCCGTATCCAACAAAACTTTTTGGGGGATTCTCTAGAGTTAAAATGAGAATTGTCCATGTGCAGCAAATAAATATGTACATAATTGCAGCACGTTGCATGACTAATGTCAGTTTTACATTAAAGTTCATCATTAACTAACTTGTTTGAAGCTTCTATTAATAATTTTTAGGATAAGAATACAAAATAAAAGATGTATGTACACTATAAAAAAAAGAATTGAGCATATTAGGAGTTGAGAAACACAAAAAAATAGTAGGGCACACACCGGGAGATGTGTTAAAGATAAAATTTACAATCACTAATTAAAAAAAGTTCAGAAAAATAAAAATCATCAAGTGGACTGCAGTTAATGAATACAAGTAATTTAAAGCACCCTTCCCCTTTAGAGCAAGAAGCCTGTGTAAATATTCCCTATATAAGTGTAATAAATATGCATTTACATTAAATGTAGCAGGTAGTGAACCCTTAAGAGAACAGTAACTGTTATTATTTGATAAAACTGAGCACTATGGAAGAATTACAAATGAATGAATACAAATGAATAAAGGTTATACAGTTTAAAGAACACAGCTTTTTGTGTTGTTGATCAAAGTATTTAATGTTTATTGCAACTTTTTTCAGTATGTTTGATTACGTTTAGTCATTATTATTATTGTGGATTTATATAGTGCCAACATCTTCCGTAGCGCTGTAAAATTTCATATGTATATTCACATCAGGCCCTGCCTCAAAGAGCTTACAATGTAAGCACATTTATTTGGCCCCTAAATACTATCAGTATGTCTTTGTGATTGTGGGGAAAACACAGTGCCCAGACAAAACCCACGTAAGAAGAACATACTAACTCCTCGCAGATGTGTCCAAGGGTGGATTCGAACACGGGACTAAAAGGCATCAGTGCTAACCACTGAGCCACTGTGCTATCCAATCAATTGACTCCCTTGATGTTACAGGCCTATTTAGTGCAGTGTGTTAGGATATTTTTTTTTTTTTAGTAGATCTGATATTTTATCATGAGCAGAAAAATATACCGTCACACTGTCCTGCTGTTCCTGTAAGAGGAATTGACACTAGGAAGGGACATGTGTAATGCACTATTCGCTTTCAATAACAACTACATACCTTTCATAAATTCTTTTTGAGAAACCTTTTATTTTTGTTCTAAAAAGTACTTAGGAATATGTAAAGTGAATTTATAATTTAATTTTTAGAATGCTGGAGAAAGACCTCCAACTCAGTGATAGTGAAGACAGCGATGAGGTGGAGGTATGTACCTTTTAAGAAAACATGATATGACAGAAAATTTAAATGAGAGTCTCTTGTAATGTGAAATGTACTGCTATAAATGTAACCTTTTATTTGTGCATCTACACATCCTGTTAAATAATGTGAAAATTCTGGATTTGTTTTACCTGACTTTGCATCCAAAAACAGATTTACTTTGAAGGTTCTAATTCATCCAGGTCATGGTATATCTGTGGTTTTTAGTTTGATCAACTGAACTTGAAGTTTAGATGTATTGAAATGTCTTTAAGAACTAAACTTCAAATTCCAGTTGATCTAGTCTACAAAAACTGATATTTCTCTTGTACTTCTGTCCAAACACAGATGTCCAACACTACAGAAAATATTTTACTAGTGCAAACCCTCCTGTCACTAGAGGGGGACACAGATCTTCATTCTTCTAGACTCTTAAAGGACATGTCCACCCCCAAAACGATAATTTAACCCACTACTGGCCCCACTCTGTAGTGTATAAAAATCTTACCCTACAACCCTGCCCCAAATGGCTGCCCTGCTATGCCCCTCCAAAGTCCCAAAAACTGGCCACCAGGAACCTAGCAGAGTCCATATAGGACTCTGCCTCCTGTCTCTTCTCCGGGAGAATTTTGCCATGCGAACTGCAGCCCTTCTCCCCTTCCTCTCCCTCCACTTAGCATAAATCCCCTTTGTGGTATAGTAGGGCTTCCTCCCCCAGTATAAATCGCCATAATATTTTTACTTACCTTCCCTCTTTCCTCCGGCGTACTGTCCCGGCCCTCTGCTTGCATGAAACTGCAAGCAGGGGGCCGGACCAGCAGCCGCGTCCATGATTGGCTGAGAGGCAGCCAATCACGGACGCGGCTGCCGGCAATGGAGACTGTTGGGGGAGTGAGCTAAGGTAAGTAGAGTTTGGGGGAGTTTCTGACAAAAGTATAAATGGCGATTTTTACTGGGGGAGGAAGCCCTACTATACCACAAAGGGGATTTATGCTAGGTGGAGGGAGAGGAAAACGGATGGGAGAGGGAGGGCTGCAGTGCGCATGGAAAAATTCTACCGGAGGAGAGACAGGAGGCAGAGTCCTATATGGACTCTGCTAGGTTCCTGGTGACCAGTTTTTGGGACTTTGGAGGGGCATAGCAGGGCAGCCATTTGGGGCAGTGTTGTAAGGTAAAGATTTTTATACACTACAGAGTGGGGCCAGTAGTGGGTTAAATTATCGTTTTGGGGGTGGACATGCCCTTTAAGAGTCTAGAAGAATGAAAAAGCTTTATTTCATGCAATATTTTCAACAAATAATTTTTTTTTGAATTTCCGAAACTTTCAATGAAGATCGCAAGGCCGACGGTGAACGTTTTTCCGGCCTTGGGAGCGCTCGGAAATGTGTGTACCTACCTTAATTTATGATTTCTACAAATATCAAAAATACTTAATATTTCAAAAAATTGGATCGGAACCGGATATTTTGATGATCCATTGCTTTTTTTTAATATTTAAAAAAACTCACCAAAAAAAAAATTGCCTTCCATTTCCATGACAGACATATGTAAAGAGCAACTTAAATCAAAAATAGTCAGTTATTTTTACACTTTTAAATGCATAATGATACCCACACAGACACAGGTAAACACCAAACTGACCAACCTTTCTATTTAAAGGGCAACTAAAGTCAAAAATTAGATCTTGATCAACCATTATAAATGGAAAGGCACAAATAAACACTCTCCAACTCCTACACTGTCAGGTCTCCACTAAACCCTCTCCAACACACTGATAAAATGAGCTGCCTTTTATACCCATGGGTTGGCACTGCTAAAAATAGCTGCCATTGGTGAATTTGGGATATGTGGCTGGATTGTTTTCAAAAATTTGCAAAAAAAAAAAATCCTCAAATTTTCTGCGATCCAGTCCATCTCTGATTATGAATTAATTACTGAAATGTATTCTGGATTTACTGCGGGATCTCTGCAAAAAATTTCCTCCTATACTCTGTATAGAAAACTTTCTTTGTATAGGCCACACACAAAGCAATATTATTGACTACTAGTAGTATATGACCAATGAAATTTTAAATAAAATTTTATCCAGACTGATCAACCCCGATGTTCACAATGATAGTTCTTCTGCATCAGGGTCTGTCATTCTCATGCTATACACATGACCACTATCTGCAAATCCCATTAGATTGAATCGTATTTCCCTGATGTCCGCAAAATTGATGTCAGCCTTCAAATTTGCATACCAAAATTTAAATGGAAAGATGAAAATGCATGCGATCTTATTGTTGCTCACAGTCCATGCTGTTAATCTGCATCCCCATTTCTTTTTTGTTTTTTGGTGCGGTTATATGGCTGAGAGACTAAAGACATATCATTTCACATTTCGATTGCCGAAACTATTGAAAATCCAGTTGTAATTCCCCACTGTGCACCACCAATCTTCTGTAGACAGTAAAATCTTCGTTTGTTAGATGATTTCACCAATCGGTCTATTGAAAATACAAGAAAAGGTCTTCAATATTCCAATCAATTAGATCTTATTAGCCCTTACTCTTTGAACCTGTTTGATAATTTTTCCAGTCGAAACTTAATTGGCAAGTTCCATTGAAACTACACCACCTTGTACCATCAGCTTTGAAATCTTTCCAAGATAATGTGGTCGCAGGTGGGATATTCAGAAAAGCCTGATCCCCCTTCTCATCAATATACTGCTTGACAAAAGCAGTAATTCCATTCTAAACTGATGGGAAATACCGAACCTTAATGGCCGTCTGTTCAATAGACTGAATGGCGATATTGGCAAATAGGAGAAGAAACGGGACACATCCTATTTCATGTGATTTGTTGAAGCATGGATGCTTTAAAGCCAAGTCTAGAAACCTTTACTTTTAAATATACAACTAACAGGGTTATTTAATAAAAGCTCTTATCGTTTAAAGTGGTGCTAATTTTGCCCCAACCAATAAGAACTTATTTAACATTTGAAAGCTAACATCTGATTGGTTGGGGCAAAGTTAGCACCATTTTAAATGATAAGAATTTTTATTGAATAACTATGTAAATGTCTTAGTTATGATTGGAACCTTTTTAAGTATAGACTTCAACTACATTTGACCATTAAAAACAGTTTGGTTATTCTTTCATTTTACCTTCATTTTTTTCACCATAAATATGGAAAGTAGTGTAAATCCTGCAGTACACTTTGCCAATATTACTCAAATCTGGTCAGACCCAAGGGGGCTTGCCTAATATCATCAAGGTGTGGGGACAGATAACCACCAAACAAGATGCGCCCGAACTACCGCCGTCAACATAATGGCAGAAGATAAAGCTGTAAACATTCCATTGGTTGGTATCGGCTCCCTTAACATTAAATAGAGGGAGCCGATATTACCAGTGTGTTAATAGGCACACTGCTGACCAATGCCCATACAGTGTATGGAAGGTCGGTCTTGTCTGTGTATGTGATTGCCACTGCATATTGTCCATGCGATAACTATGAGGTGTGTGTTACCGTGTGCCTTTAATCATGTACTTGTCTTGCTCCGAATCCCCCCTTCCTCAATATTAGACCAAACTATATGTGAGGGCAAGCATGGTTAGAAATCGCTATGAGGCACCACTGGAAGAGGGAATTTCCCACCATCCAATTCACACATACCAAATCAATATTTTAGTTACAGCAAAACTGCACACTGCAGAAGTATTCATTATAGTAATGCAGTTGAATAACAGCTGAAATATGAGGTATTTAAGATCTAAAGAAACAAGAGGAAAGATCAACAAAACAAATTGTACAGTGTTGATTAGGAAGATATATACAGGGTTATTCAATTAAAGTTCTTCAGGGTTATTCAATAAAAGTTCTTATCGTTTAAAAGGTGCTAATTTTGCCCCAGCCAATCGGATGTTAGCTTTCAAATGTTAAACAATATCTGATTGGTTGAGGCAACATTTTCACCATTTTTAACAATAAGAACTTTTTTTGAATCTCCCTGATAGTTTCCAATAATGGGCAATTAAAAATCTGCCATTTAGGTTCCTCAGTTAAATGTTGAAATAAGGGTCTGTTATTTTTTGTAACAGTTACACAAAGCACTTTCAGGGAGATTCAATAAAAGTCCTTATCGTTTAAAATGGTGCTAATTTTGCCCCTACCAATCAGATGTTAGCTTTCAAATGTTACATAAGTTCTGATTGGTTGGGGCAAAATTAGCACCATTTTAAACGATAAGGACTTTTATTGAATAACCCCCCTTATTTCTTATCATGGGCTGCCTATTTACACGTAGAATGCAGTTTATTAAATACCCTTGTCTGTCCCTGACCAAAGAAAACCACAATTTAACATATTTTTCTCTTAGCTTTATTTTCTTTTCTCAAGTAAATCTTTTAATTATATTCATTTTTAATTAACTATACAGGACCGTGAAAAGCCAAGAAGCTTCTCTGCTCCACCAAGGTACTTTTTCTTTTTGTAAATCTTTCTGTGTTTACTAAAATATATTTCTAAACTACGTAAAATTACCTAAAATAATCTTGGATTCTTTTTAAATTCCACCGATAATTTAAAGTTAATTTCGTGAAAAAAATGCTGTCACCTTTATAATAAAGAATGATTTCAAAAGAATAGCTTATAATTGGTTCATATTATTGGGAAACTAAAAGCTGAATCAAGGCAGTACTGGATACTACAGGACATCCTGCAACATAATAAAGCTGTCTGTGCACATTCAAACAAGTACTGGTTTCCCAAATCCTGCCACAGCCAGGCAACATTTCACCATTAAGCTTTTCTACTGGTTGTAGTTAAGCTAAAGCTAGCGAGCAAAATGCTGAATCCCACAATCCAAGTAAGGGCTTTAATTCCGTGATAATGTTGTCACACTGAAAGAATCCATGTAATAAACTTACTACAAAGTGCCGTGTTGCTTGGAGTTTAACTCCATAAGAATTTGTAAGGGAGCATATATATTTCTCTTTATTTAGGACTAGATAAAATATGATAAAAATTGGCCAGTAAATACACTCAATAGTCAGGCCTCTGACAATTTATGAGGCCTAGACTTTTTAGTATGCATTGTTTCTATAGGAAATAAGTTGTGTTGCATGTGGCAGTCAAACATTATTTTTCACTTATGTATTTTATTTACATAATATCATGTGGCTTGCACTTGGAAGACTCAGTTTTTTCGATAATGCTGTGTGCACTACAAATCACTGCCACACAAACCTGGTTGATTCACACAAACTGGTTGGCATGGTTTTGTTTTCCATATTATGGAAGTTGATTCATTCCCTTTAAAGTGTATTAATGCTGGACATATACCTAGTATAATCAAGGAATTCAATGTTTAGTTATTACCAGTTGAAAATATATCTCTATTTATTTTTTCTAGCTGCCTTATAATATTGAACCGTACAAAATTATTTTACATTTATGTGTTGTGCAACAGTGATCTGATTAAAGCATTTTTGCATGAGCAAGTGCTTTCCTTCTAATGCCTTCTGTTCAATAATCAGTATTCTGCAGTCCCAGACCGACACTGTGTTCTCAGCACATTCCAGCAGCGTGGAATCAGAGAGTAGTGCTACAGACAGCACATCCGATACTGAAAGTGAAGACAGCTCAAGTGATAGTGAAGTAAACGAGCATCCCAAAGCACCTACTCCAGAGGTACAGAACTTCTAAAGTTTTTATATATCATATTCCAATATTTAAAAAAATTTAAATCTGTGTGAAAAATGTTTGGTTGAGTGTAAACCAAAAAATTTATGTAAACAGTAGTAAAAATATTTAAAATAACCATAGTCCATATATAAACCGCTAACTAAATGACTGTTTGATAAGCAGATATGGGAAAGAAATCATAATTTAAAGCTAGAAGACCCTAATGTACGTTATAAATAAATTGTGGACCCATTTATTTAATACTATGGAATACTACATGAGTGAGGGGTGCACTAAATATAAATACAGAGCACACAGCTCTTTTTGTTTCTGTTTTATAATTTTCATATGCCATCTCATATATTTGGATATTTATACTTCTACAATGCTTCCAGGGCAAAACAAATCCTAGGAGCCAGGTAGCAAATGTCCCTAGAAATTTACACTTTTTAATTAACTTTTCAAAGAGATTTTTTCTTTCAAGGAGATGTTGATGATTGGCTCCTACAATTGTCTGGATGACTTCTAATTTCAGCAATTATTTGCTCACCCATGACACTGTCACTTTAAATTCAGGTTTATTACCGTTTGTATTGTATAAGAATTTGAGCTGACCGATTGATATTTGTATTGGTCGGCCAGGCCAAATAATTGAATGGTGTAACAGTCGTAAAGTGAATCTCTGTATAAAGGACCTTTTTGATTAATTTTCTGGATCTATTTGATAAACAGGTTACTGGCCTAAATGTCAAACTTTTTTTATATTTGTGTATAATAACGTGTCCCAGTTATTATGCTAATTTTGGAATCATCGTCATCCTGCAAGATATATCCGCTTTTATTCATTCTCATAGATAATCTAATTGGATGTTTGACTAAGATAATTTATAAAATAGATTATGAGTAGGGAAAACACTTTTTATTTCTAGGTATGAAAGGGTATCTCCACCCCCACACCACAAACTTCTTGTAAGGTAAGACAACCCCCCCAACCCTAAATGCTATATTCAAAATCAGCCCCTTAATGTACTTACCCAACCTTGTTCCCTCGGTCACAGCCTTTTCTGCTACTTCCGTGTGTGGAACTACATAAGGGGAACTGTTGCTACAAAGGTAACACTTTTTTTTCTTGTTGTGAACTGCATAAGTGGCCAGACTGGCAGCCAATTCAGCCAATTACTTATGCGGCTGCCGGTCAGCAGAGGGAGCCAAGGAAACGAGGTTGCATAAGTACATTTAGGGGCTGATCTTGGAGTTTTAAAGATGGTGTTTAGGTTTGGGGTACATTGAATTACTTTAGAAGAAGTTTTGAAGAAGATGCAGCTGCCGAGGGATCCAGAGGGATTGGAGAGAACTCCACTGAACATGCCAGAGTCCTCTTAGAGGAGCAGGAAGCGGCACATACGGATTACACACATTTTTGTGAAATTTTATCAGACCCTTCAGGACAACCATAAGGAGAAAGGTAAGGATTTTTTTAACACTACACAGTGGGGCAAATTTTAGTTAGGGGTGGACATGCCCTTTGTAATTAATTGTATTACAGTGCTGAGAGCCATACTATGTAATGATTTTGTAAGAAAATTAAGCATATAAAGTTAGAAAAATCATACAGTATAAATTAACTAAATCTTTTTTTATATACTGTATTGCAGCCAGATCCTGATATATGGCAGTTACGCCACTACTTGAACAAGGTTGGACCTTCTACAGCCCCAAATGAAAACAATAACAATGTGGACCATGAACAACCAAGTCACTGGGATAGTAAAGGACAAGGAAGCCTTTCCCCCTCTCCTTATGAATCCCCAAAGACACTGGAACCTCCAATTGAAAAATCTCCATGGACTTCTCAGGAGGAAATCCAAAACAAAGAACCCTGCATAGTGTCTCCTAAGGTCAATGAAACAGTTACTGCAAGGCAGACTGCTGGCATAAAACATCCAAGGAAATCTCTAAAACTGTTGGTTCCAGAAGAACCAAAGTTTGGACTTAAAGTTGAAAGTGAACCTGCACCTTACAGGCCTAGAGATCAGCCTTCCAAAGAGAAGCCATCTGTAAAAACGAAAGAGAAGGCAAAATCTAGCGAGTGCAAAGAACCAAAAGCAATCATTTCACAACACGCAGAAAAGAAAAAGCACAGGAGCTCTCATCATGGCAGCAGTGAGAAAAAGTGTTCAAGTAGTATCTTAGAAAAGAGCCGTTTATCCCATTCACTCCCACAATGCCCCTCCTCTGTACAGGTACAAAGCCAGAGCAAAGCCAATCATAGAACTAATATCACACACCCTGCTGTTGTTGTACGTGAGGACTTACACCGAGACAAAGTGTTATTACCCATTGGAGACAACCGATTACCTCCACTTAGCATTAACCACAAAACTCATTCTCTTGTTGTAAAAATTGAGTTGTCCCTACTTTCAAAGGTCCCGTGTGTTGCTGGAAAACCAAGCCATCTAAAAAGTAAGAAGGAAAACAGCCAGCATACCGCTTCCATAAAGAAAATAGAACCAGAAAAGAAGCTCTCTCAGAATCACCACAAAGAGCACACTAAGAGAAAGGTAAAAAAAATGCATCAAAAACTAAATAGAAGCCACTACAACATGGCTTTAAAATTCCCTTTTTTCCCTTTGGAAGAAGCAGTTAAAGGGAAAGTTCAGTGGAAAAAAAATCTTTATTTTTAAAACTCTTAAATTGTGTTATCTTCCATTTTGAAAATTCAGTTGATTTCATACCATTTGCTATTCCCTGCTGTTGACATTAGTGAGCTGCCATTTCAGGTTCTAACAGTCCTTCCTCTTCCCAGGATGCACCACTTCATTGGAATGCTCCTAATAGTAATTTCTAATGATTTTGCTGTTGGATTGGTCAAACATGTTTAGATCTCTATTGAGTAACTAAATCAAGACACTGATAGTGAGGGCCTAGGCAAAACAAATGGCAACTTGCCAGATGTAGGTAGGTGCAAATCTCCAAAGTCCTCTACCCAAGGACAGTAACTATATTTAAGATCAGCATGAAGTTGAGAGATGCACACTACTTTAAATGCTTATTACATGTATTTAGTGAATCACACAAACACAATGTTTTGGTGATCACTTTGTCCCCATCACACCTGATGAAGGGGACAAAGTGACCCCCCCGAAACTTTGTGTTTGTGTGAATGTGCATCTCTCAACTTTATGTTGTCTTTAACTGAACCAAGCCAGGTTCTGGGTCAAGGGCAAAACCATAACACTATTAGGGGTCCTGCAAAAAATGGAAGTCAGTATTTCGGTAGCATTTATTTATACACACACAAAATGCTGAATGGGCAAGTTAAGGTCATTAGGATGGAAAAATACTGCTCTTTTTTTCTTAAAAGCATATGTATTTGACTTAGCTTTACCTTTAATACTAATGTAAAGTTTTTATTTACTTATTTCTAGCAGTTAAAAACCCATATATTAAAAGTGCTGACTTTAAATGCTGACTGTAATATAGCACAGTTTCTCAAAGGGTGTGGGTTTATAGAGACAGAAATGGCCCTTACATTTTTCGTAGTGGAAATATTTTCATCCAGTATAACTCACATTTTTGTTATGTTGTAGTGTCAGTGTAGTGTAGGCAAAATGTGGCTTATTCTGACATTAAATCCAACATTAAGAACACAGATGTGCCACGAGAAAAATCTGTATTGCCAAGTGTGCCATGCTCTGAAAACCACTGGCAGTTTGGAAGGTGAAATTACCATGTGCCAGAATGTATGCAGTTTGGGTGTTATCTGCTCCCGAGCCAAAGTAATTTTTCTTCATTGCATGCAGAAACAAAAATCATACTGAATCACTTTCTTTATTACATTTTTCTTCTGCCTTAATTATCCTTTAAGAATGTTATTATCCTTTAAGTATGCCGTTAGAATTCTCAGTATTGTAATTGATTTCTTAAGAATTTGGGTTATTTGCACAGAAAGAGCACAGAGAAACAGATAATTCTTATTCCCTTTCCTGATCTTAATGCTGAATCAATTAGCCATGCAGTGACAGAGAAATAAGCTTTACTTTTATAGATAGATACTTTTAGCATGTAGTGTGCCAGGGGGAGGGTCTGGGTGATTGATAGTTCTTTAGTGACTAGCTGTGTCCCGCCCTCTTTAAAAAAAAAAAAGTAAAACTCCCAGAACTAAAAGACAATTAATTGGAAGGTCAGAGAAAAAAAAAAGAATTAAAATTGGCGGTAATTCTAATTACTGTGTGATTAGGAAAAAATTATTTGCCCCAGTTTACATGTCCTTTAAAGTTTCATATAATATGAATGCATGCATGCTGTCTTCTATAATTGTTTTTAAATGCTAATCCAGGTGGAAGAAGGAGAAAAAAATGTAATGCACAAGAAAATTAAGCTGGAAACTGAAGCAAAATCTACTAGTCACAAACAACTTCTTACAAAAAGGTGAGTGTTAAGTCCATGATTTCATACCGTAACCTGAGGTATAACAAGAAGTATCAATGAGAATTCTCTTACACACAGGCATGGAGGGAATCTACTCCTTTTGTAAAAATATAAGAGTCAATTGCAAGGTACAGTTACTATATAGGATTATACGGTAATTTGGGGATACATTTATTTCAGCGACTAATGTGACACTAATGAAATTAAAAATGAATGGTTTCATTTGGTGCTATTATTAAATAATTGTTATAAGTGTATAGTCATAAAAAACAAGACTTCTCATTTTATTCATTAATAGATGTGTAAAATTACAGATCAGTGTTTTAGTGGGATGTATTTAAAAGGGATTATCCACCCCCAAAATGATATTTCATGTAGAGAACACCCCACCTTGAAACTGTGGCAGGAATGTCTGAAGGTAAGAACTGCTATGCTGAAAAGGTCTTATCTATCAACTGTCTTAAGATGGCCATACCCTACCTCAGCATCAAAACGTCAATAAGACATTTGATCTGAGATGAATGTGAATCCATTTCAATGCCAAGTAGAGCAGTTCACTGCTGATGTTTCCCAGCTGGAACATTACAGTTGTATATCAACTGCAAAATTACCGGGCTAGGTGGTTGTTGAAAATGATCACGAGAAAACCGTAAAAATGTAAGTAACCATTTGTTTGCCCTTATATAGTTTACTGTCCGTTTAAATAGATGACCTAAAAAGGAGAAACTTGAGTGTGGTTCAAAAAAATTGCTTTTATTTTTCTGAAACACTAACATTGGTTTTATCCTTTTTCTCATTAATTGAAGAATGGGAGGTAAAGGAGGTAAAGAAAAAACCCTGTTCCAATGCCAACTGCTTCTGTTTGATCACAGTGTTAATTTTGTTGATATGTCAAACTAAAGCTATACCCAAAGATTTCTTTCAAATCAAATCTCTTCACAGGACACCTAAGGAGTCTTCTGAGAACTTTCACAAGAAACATTACCAAGAGAAACCAACATCCCATGCAGAGCACACAGACAAAAAAACAGAGAAACTACCACAAAAGAGACGTTCCAGTGAAAGTAGCCCTTGCAGGCAATTATCCACAGCAAGTAGTAGCAAAAACACCCACAAAGAACCTTCTTCCAAACACAGGAAAATGGAGGAGAAGCCATCTGATCATGTAAAAAGCAGCAAGGTATTATCAGTGGTTTTACATTTTATATATATATAATGATCACGCTTATCAAGACCCGTGAGTGCGTCCCTATATATTGCTATCATATATATTTCCACGGACTGCACCAGGCCAGGGCATTCAAATTGAGAGGAGTGCCTGCCACGACACCCACTGTGTGAGATATATATATATATATAGCTGAGATAAGAGATATATATATAGTATAATAATCTTAAAAATTATATATATATATATATATTACACAAAAGTCTCCAGCACTCAACTTACATATAAGCATAAATTAATTAGATATCACGATCAAACAAATATGCAAGCACGAAGGGTGATTACCTGCACTAAAGTTAAAATGGATACGTTTAGTTACATAGTGACATAGGTACATAATTGCCGGTACTCCTTTGCACCGCATCTGAAAGTAATTTAAATAAAGGTTTGAGCTGCATATTCTTGTATTTGTATATATATATATATATTGTCACACAGATTTTGGCTTTTTCCAGTGGGCTTTTCAGTATCTAGCATGTTTATATGTCATTCTTTCAGAAAATACTATTCATCATTATTTTTTTGTAAAAGAATATTATTTTAAACAAAGACATTTCCCCCAGTTATCATGGCAGTTCCTGTAAGTGAATGCTGCCATGAGGAAAGTCTGGGTACTCAAAATCATGGTAAGATTTGAATTTATTAAATTGCATGCGGCATTCTATTAAATGCCGTATGCAATTTAATAAATGCAAATAAACAACTATTATAACAACTACAGTGGGGTTTTTTTTTTGCGGTTTGTAAAAACCAAAAATGGTGTTAGGTAAACTCTTTGACTGCAGACTGATTCTAATACTTTGGTATAACTAAATTATTTTGAACATTTCCAGGGATCAAAAGAAAATAACACCAATCCTTTTCCAGTGCCTTCTTTGCCAAATGGCAGTGTCAAGCCAACCAGACCACAGCTTAAGTTTGAAGACGGGTATGTTTGGAATCATTACTAGTACCCGGGGAATCTTCCATCTACTTTCCTGGATCCTTTTAAAGATTTTGTTTTGTTTCTATTCTCTTACTTTTTCTGTTCTTCCATCAGGTTACATTCGCCAGAACATTACATGAAGGAGGCAAAGAAACTAAAACACAAGGCAGATGCAATGGTGTGTTTTTACTTTTTTTTTTTGTAATCAATATTTTTTAATTCTAGCCTTGTACAATTTGGGTAGTAGACCTAAACAAACACATTTTTAAGGGAATAGAGTAGATTATATAAAAAAAGGAACAGTTCATTTAAAATGTAGTTTTTATTATGTATTACTAGCAAAAGTGTGCACAGTGGAAATTATGTGTGTATGTTTTGCTATGTGTAGTTGCAGTGTTCACAGTAACTATCATGAAACATCCAGGGGGCAATAATAAAATTAGTCTGAAGGTCCTGAAAAAAACCCAAATAATCGTATCATATTAAATGAACAAACACATATGCTTATATCCTCCCTTACCTATACTACCTGCCAGATAGAATATAGAGGGTCTATGTGGAATAAACCTGGATGTCTGACACCTGACCCAGGCAATCTAAACAGCACCTTTGGGCAATCAAAAGCAGCCCATACATATATCCGATTTTACTTTCCCGACCCAGTGCTCCCGCAACATTAGACCGATCATGCAAGAAATGCCTGTCTGTGGCATAGAAGTATGGGAAAGGTGGTTCTGGCAAGATCAAACTAATATTGCATGAGCGCTTGGTTGGATAAGTAAAATCGGATATATGTGTAGCCACCTTAAATCCTATACAGTATCCTGATTAACATGCAAGGTTCATATTTATTAGTATTTACCAACAAGTTTAACCTATGGGGTTAGGACTTGGGAGCACAGGATACTGATTGAATATACATGTTAGGGAGAGGTGTGGATAGAGGAGCTAAAAGCTCCACACAGAGTATAAAATGAAATATTAACAGAAGGTACCTCATAGAATCGTGTTATTATAATAGCATTGCCTTAATAATCTAACATATAAACACTTTCTCACTTAAAGAAATGGGTGGGGACATGCAAAGTATCTTATTTATTGCCTGTGGCAAAGGCATGCGTCTAGCTATAATACAGCCTAATGGTATAGAGCAGGCGTGTTTAACTTGTGACCTTTTACGTGTTTGAAAACCACAATTCCCAGCATTCTCTGTTTGCAGTAAGTTTTTTCTTTATATCCTGTATTTAAGGCATCTGTCTAGATCTAATACAGCCTAAGCTTGTGAGCTTTCACATGTTTTGAAAACTACAAATTCCAGCATTCTCTGTTTTGCAGTTAGTGTCTTCTTAATGAACTTTTCACATGTTTAAAACTACAACTCCCAGCATTCCCTAACTGCACAGAATTCTGGAAAACTTAGTTTTCATACATCCTGGAATAAAGACATTTTCCTGACTTACAGACATTAAAATCCCACGGTCATGCTTTAGGGTTTCCTACCCAAGGGTTTGAACATGCAAGTGATTAACCTGCCCTTCCCTTACATCCATAGCTATTAGACTATTGGATTAGGGAAGCATTATATGGGTCGATTGGTTGGCGCAACGTTAATGCCGCTTTGCGGCGGCAGCACGAGTACCAGAAGAGGCACTCGTGCGGCCGTTTCAAAGTAATTTACCAGAGGTTTCCTCTTTACACGTAAGTATTAAACACCAACTAATAGCTGGCGATAAATACTTATGTGCGGGTGAGATACACCCAAAAATGCACAGCCTCTGGTAAACCCCGTACGGGAGATTTGCCCAGAGAGCTTGTGCCTCTGGGTGAATCTCCCTGTTAGAGTCATAAACTTTACCATATTTGCACTCACTTCCAAATACCACCAACCTGGCAGTTATAATCTATAAAGTCTAAAGGTTCGTGCACACATGCTATCGCCGGTGCCGACGCATGATGTGTGCGAACGGCCGTTTCGGATTATATTCATGCCGTGTATCGACAGAACGGCCATTTTAGCCGATAAAGTGCCCATACATGGCACGATTATCGGCCGTTCGTATACATCATGCATCACGGGTTGGCACACGCGTTTGCATGTGTGTACGAACCTTAAGGCTGGGTAAACATCAGTAACCAACCAATAGTGCCACGGATTAGTTGGCTGGAAATATGTGATGGTGTGGGGCGGCCAGCCACGACCGAGTTCGGTCGTCCGTATCAGACAAATGGGTCAGTTAGTAAATCACGGCCAATCATGCAGTTCCCTATGGGACCACATGATCAGGCTGTCACATGCCCTGCTGGCTGCAGCCACTGTTACTGTGACCAACAGTCATCTGTTCTGGCAGGGCTCTCACACAAAGCAGATGCTCAGTTGGGACACGTATTATATGTATCCAGACAAAATGGTATTAACCTGCAGATCTGAACACAGATCCAGGCAATCCTGCCACAATGTGCAATTCAATCTGAACTGCACCATTGGACATCCTGAGACCCTATACAGGATCTAGAATAACATGCTAGTTTCATACTTATTGGTAATTACCAGAGCAAGTTCCAGATTTACAGTCACTATGGGGTTAGGAAACACAGGATTCTGATTGGCTTGACAAATGATGGAGAGGTTTGGATAAAGGAGCTAAAAGCTCCCCAGGGGGTATAAAATGAAGTAGAGCCTTCTTATAACTGAAGGTACCTGACAGCCTCATGATTAATATATTAATATTGGGGTAAAAACTGCCCATTTCTCTTAAGAATGCTGGGTAGTTTCAGAGACATGCAAAGTCATTTAATCATAAACAAACACTTCCTGTCTAGCAAACAGAAACTGGATTGTCTCATTACTTTCTATGGAGGGGGGAGGGGGAGTAAATCTGAAAGTCTGAAGATTTTTCTAATTGGCTAAGACTGTCACATGTTTTACAAACGGCACATAACTGGGTGTAATACAGGAACTTCCTGTCTTGTAATGGACAGTGCCAAGAGAAAAGAGAATGTTTTGATTTGCTAATAGTGGAAGATCAGAACCTCTCATTGGATGTTAGTAAAATTCTACTTCCTTTTAGTGTTTTCATGGAGACCCTGTAGAAATCCTGGAGGTGTGTCTTAACCTATCATATTGAGTTTTCCATTCAAACTTAGGGGGGTCCAGTAAAGTTAGTTTAGTTTATTAATTGTATATAAATTGTTTTGTAATTCAGTAGTAGGTAGTAGTACTATACTTTGTATGGTGTTATTTCTTATGGTGATTTTAATTAAATAGTGCTAATTACACACATACATATGGACCTTTCCTATGTGTAATAATGCTATATACCCCCACCTAGTTAGTTGCGCCTAAAAATTCAATGCAATCTCCGTAAAAATATAATTTTATTTATTTAATATAAGGGATGTTCAGTATAGTTAACAGACACATTTTTAAATAGAGCTATGCAATCTGGGAAAAAAGCATTTGAACTCCTGGGCAATAAACCTACAGGAACTTTAATGATCCCATGAAGCTCCTGACTAACCGTTTTTGTGCCAGTTATTACCAGAGGAAGTTTAGAACTCTGCACTAAAAAACATATTTTACACACTAAAACCGGTTGAAGCTTGTTAATGATCCGCTTGGCAAATCGGACAAACAAGCCCTGCTCAAACGTCCTTTCTGAACAGCGATCATGATGTTATTGAGCGGCCCCTGCGATTGCACGTGTGTATGAAACTTAAATTTCAAGTGTTCCTAAATACCGTATATACTCGAGTATAAGTCGAATTTTTCAGGCTTTAAAGTTAGCCTGAAAACCTAACCTCGACTTATACTCGGGTCAAGTCCTAATTTAGATCCAAATTCTGCAATTGCGCATAGTAACCAATAGGTGGCACTGTGTTAACCTGCATAGAAAGTTACAGGAGCTGTTCTTGCCTCTACAATTGTTCCTGCTTCCTGTAGTGTGGCTGCTGTACTCACTCAGCACTGTCACTGCTCATCTGGATGCTGTAAATCTGATTGGCCTCCTCAGTTTGGGGCAAAAAACAGCTGCTAGTACAGTGCAAATGACAGCTTGAAACTACAACTCTCAGGTGACATTTTTAACTATTGGGATCAGAGTGCCCTTTACTATATGGGGGTCAGAGGGCCCTTTACTATATGGGGGTCAGAGGGCCCTTTACTATATGGGGGTCAGAGGGCCCTTTACAATATGGGGTTCAGGAGAATTGTAAATGATGGTAAGCTTAATTAAAAGTGTACTGAACCTTGCCACTCCACATGTTTAGAAACTGAAGCTCCCAGCAACAAAGCATGCTGGGAGTTGTAGTTTCCAAACATCTGGAGTGCCAAGGAATTGGGGGTTACTGGTACTGGGGGTTACTGGTACTGGATTTGGCTATTACTGTATGGGATTCATGTATGGGAATTCTGCTATCCATTTAAAGGGCAACTAATTTCTACCCTCGGCTTATACTCAAGTCAATCAGTTTTTACAATTTTTTCAGGTAAAAATAGATACCTCGACTTATACTCGGATTGACTTATACTCGAGTATATACGGTAATATAATAATTCCACTAGAGCTAGCCATACAGGGGCAGATTGTTTTCCCTTTGGATTTTACAATTGGAAGTATCGGAAGAACTGATCTTCCTTATATTTCAGCTTGAAAACTAAGGAAGATAGGTTCTTGAATATGAAGTATATTTTTGATTAAGTCAATCAAATTGGCCCAATTGATCATAATATCAATGCTATGTATGGGTGCCTTAAGGCTGTGTACACATAGGCACACCTCAGGCCTGATATTCCTGCATTTATCCTACAGATGAATGAATTGATCTATAGTCTTGTCGTTCTAAAATATAGTATGTGCACTGCTATTCTTGGTCTCAATCCAAGAGCCAGGAGTATTTCACTACTACTCCAACAATATAATGAATATGGAGAAGCAAACTCAACAACAGTCTAGGCCTGGGATAGGTAACCAGTAGATCTCCAAATGTTTGAAAACTACAACATTCCTTTAAAAGCACTCTGTAATTAGGGAATGCTGGGAGTTGTAGTTTTCAAACATTTGGAGATCTACTGGTTGCTTATCCTTGGTATAGGCTGTTACCTATATTTTTTATTAGCAATAAGCAACTTTTACACAACATGCATTCGGTGACATACACTGTTTTTCAAGTGTACAAATCCTGCAGTACATTGTAGACTATAAGATTGACTGTAATTTACCAACCAGACCAATCACTTAAATGAAACATACTGAAAATCGGACACATTATTAAATACAGCCTGATCATTAAAGGACAACTAAAGCCTCAGAGCAACATTGAATTAGAAGGCAGATCTCCTTGATATAAAAACAGTAATCAGTGTCCCACCTCTCATTTTAATATGGTTGTTGATAAATTTAACTTTCTAACATGAGGTTTGTGTCTTATTTCCTAGTGTTCCAATATCACACAGTGTGGTCACTGACCAATATGTTCTTTACACATGCTCAGTCCTAAGATATTGCAGGAACTTGTTACAGTTGGTCACACCCACTAGTAGCCTCTAGCCAATCCTTTTACAGGACAGATTAGGCAAGGGAGCATGTGACTGAGGTGAGAGGTGTGGCCAGTCACTGTACATACACACAGTTATTTCATCAGTTGGTGGTAACATTTACTTCAATACCATTTACTGTATTGCTATTTTAAATTTTTTGGGTGTTTTTAGAGGGGATATGTTTAGATTCTGGAGTGTAGAAATTTGTGTTTAGTTCTCCTTTAAAAATATCAGTTATGATGGTTGTCAGGCCAGAACACTGCCCCTTACATTAACTAAGCTTGGAAGGCATTTCATGGAATTACTTATTGCAAATGGGGCATTCTATGACGGTACCATACTTAAATTAACTGAACTCTTCAGATGACCTTTTGGTTTGTAAATCTGTCTATGACTTAAATCATAGTGCTTGATTTTATACACCGGTGGAAATGGGCCTGAATGACTAAGATGTGTCTATATACTGTATTATTATTTATGCTGCAGATGTAAGAAAAGTCTTTACAATGCCCTATTTTTTTTCTTTGCTTTTTTAGTCAGACAAAATTGGAAAGTCATTCAGCTACTTAGATGCTGCCATGTTTTTTATTGAATGTGGAATTGCAATGGAGTCTGATGTCCAGGCACCAAAGCCTGCTTACACTATAATTGCAGAAACTGTGGATCTAATAAAGTAAGTTTCTGCCACGGAATACTTGGCTTAAGCTAGCTATACACATATGTCTTTGACACATTTGCTAACTTTGATCAATCTGCTAGTGCAAACTTATAGGAGCCGGTGCAGTGAATATTGGTGTAAAACATGTTGAGTTAGCACCGCAATGGTAGCATAGGGTAACCGTCGCAAGTGAGTGACCTCAGTTGTACTGACCATCAAGTGTGACAGGGCGCCAGGGTTACCCCTGCAGTGCTTTGCAAATAAACTGTTAACAAATATATATATATATATATATATATATATATATATATATATATATATATATATATATATATGTTATATTTACTTGTGCATTTCTGAGATGGTGCAGTGAGTAATTAGCTTGACAGAGCCTTTATTTTAGTTTAAAAAAATAAAAATATGTCCAATAATATGTGTAATTTTCACTTTTTTTTTTTTTTTTTGTAGATTTATATTGAAGTTGAAGAATTTTGCTGATTCCACAGCACCTGCACATGAAATTTCATTTGCTGTTTTATGGTAATTCTCAAAACAATGTTAGGCATTGAGTATGAAAAAATGCCCAGGGAATCTTCATTCTATTAGTTTTGTTTTGTAATTATTTTCTTTTTTTGCTTTTTGTTTTCAGTATGCGTTGCCAGTCCGTTCTCTACATGGCAATGTTTCGCTATAAAAAAGACACTGCAATAAAGTATTCCCGCACTCTTGGAGAACATTTTAAGGTAAAGAGAAAATTTGACAATCGCTTCCACAATGGTTAGAATTTATTGTACTACTTGCATTACTATGCAATGCTTATTTAAATGTAGTTTTTAAAGAAGAATGAAGATAATGCAATGACAAATATGTTTAGAGCCCTAATGTCCTGAGATTTTTATTGGAGCACAAATAAGCTGGGGCTTATTTAATAGGATGTCCTAACATTGGCCAGTGCTTTTAATCTGCAGCAACCAATCAAATATTGGCATATTACTTGTAGACTGACTGTTACAAAACATCTGATTGGTTGCTGCAGATTAATACCACTGGCAAAATTTATCCTCTTATTAAATAAGCCTATTAGTGTTTTTGTGGTAATGTACAGAAGGCATATGGCTTCTGTACATCTTATCTTTTGGTTTATGAAAAATGTGAACTAGTATGTCTGATAAACTGTATATTGCATACCATAAGCACCTGTTGCTTGAAAAGGTGGTAAACAAAGGCCACACAGGTAGCCCTTATATGCACACAAATTTGTGGCAACTGGGCATTATTTGTTGGTAATCTACATACTGCTCAAATATTTAGCAGTTTTGCTATTTGTATGAATGCCCAAATTCTACTTCTGCAGCAATCTGCTTATTTGTCAAGGTAACACATTATTTAAAGAGAAGGGAGTTAAGAGGTGTTTGATGAGTTGGTTCAGAGAGGATGGGGAGAGCGGGTACACTGCCTACCTGGCTCCTGAGATATGTTTACCCCTACATGTATGAATTAACATGTTTTTGTGAAGCTGACTTCTTCTGTCTGGAATTTGATTTCTTATTTTTTTTTCTGCATCTCTTCAGGCCAGTACACATGACAAATTTTACGCCAGAGGGGCGACAGTCCATTGACCGAGCTTTCCTGTGTATGATTGCTCGATCGGCGGTCATTTGTTGATTTGTCCTGGCAGATAAACAGAAAATGTGTCGTGTGTATGGGCCTTTATGCCAATAATCTGTGAAAACATGGAGCTCTAGTGGGTTGTGAATTATACGGTTTATGATTTAAACATAAACAAAAGCAAACTGTACAGACAAAATCGGGGGGGGGGGGAAAGTTGTGTTATCATAGTTGAGTTCATTTTCCCCAGGACAAATTCAATAGATTTTTATCAAGCCTTATAGTATCCACTTTGCATGTGTTTAATTCTGGCCATACACTTATTAGACGTTTGATAGATTAAACATTCAGTTGTTGAATATATCAAATGTCTAGGAAGCCCAGTAGTTTTACCTTCTGTTGTGTAAATGTTGCAGTGACATTGGAAGGCAATCTATTGTACTTTTTAATTTAAATACAATTTTAAAAAAGTACTTAATCGCTAGATGAAATAAAAAGTGAGCAAACAGGTTGTGTTTCTCCAGGACCCTTTCTCCAGGATCGGACACTTTAAAATTGAAAGACTGAGGCTCCAGTGCTCCTCCCCCTCAGCTATAACCTCTGAGCACCGGAAGCCTCCTCCAGTTTTAAAGTGTCCGCTTCAGGAGAGGACCTTACTGCTGCTGTGTCACGGAAGATACTGCAAGGAGCCGGTGAATTTCAGGCCCCACCGGCTCCCTACGTGGGAACTGCATCCAGCATAGGCTATCACTATGCTGATGCCGCGGAAGGGCTGCCCATCATGACCCGCGGGTCTAAAATGCGCAAAACCCCCCTTCCGCCTTAGCGGGTAACCAGCGGTCTAGTAAATTTAGCATTTTCCTTTATTTTTTACAACTTGTTACCTACAATGGTATCTGTTTTTTCAGCAATTAAACTAGATTTGAGTTGTTTTGTTTTTTCTGTTTCACTAATAGAATTCTTCCAGAGCTGCACAAGCACCTTCTCCATGCATTGCAAGGTAAGATCAGCAGTCCAGAAATGCAGTTTAATATCAAATAGAAATGGTAAACAAACAGGAGCAACCTGATGTATAAACATCAAAGCACTGCTAAGGAAGTGTGACATCAAAGCACTGCTAAGGAAGTGTGACATCAAAGTCTATTTCAATGTTAGAATATAATTGTGGAACTTTTTTTTTTGTGTGTGTGTGTATATATACATATATATATATATATATATATATATACACACACACAAACATAGAAAAGATAATGTCATATACAATATCTTATTATCTGCACACTGCATTATAAACAAAGGAGGTTTAGTATACATTACTGTGATCACATGAATGAAAAGCCTTCCAACCACGTCAAGGTAACCCCAGTCTGCATCATAATCCAAAGTGCTGGGGGGGGGGAGTGAGAGAGCCTGCTATATTGATCCAGAGCGCAAGTATTATAAATGCAAAAGTTTGCTAATCGGAATTGAAGTAAAGACATTTTAAAAGGTTAGACGTTAGGACCTTCCAGAATGGGGTTACCTTGACGTGGTTGGAAGGCTTTTCATTCATGTGATCACAGTAATGTATACTAAAACCCCTTTGTTTATAAAGTATGCCAGTGTGCAGATAATATGATATTGTATGGGGCCTAGGAATGTGCATTGTTTATCTTATCTATGTTTGTATAAATGTTTGACCAGATCAGTAGAACTTCCACCAAATGTAGTTGTAAATTAGCCTAATTGGAGTGCTTCCACAATCCTGGTCAAGCTTCCATGTGGTAATAGCACCCCCAACACGCCCCTTTTATGTAAAACAACATAATTTAAAAAATTATTTATAGTGTAAAAGAAAATATTGGCAACAGTCAAATGGAATCCGCATTTTCAGCATATTTGTATTTCCTATTACCATTAAAACACATGCAATAGCAGAGAGTAATGCACAACTGACTGCATCACAGCACATTAGTGGAAATCACAGACAGGCTTATGTGAGAAACCAGATGCCATTGTTAACTGCAATAAGTTTGCATTCCCAAAAATAGAACCGCTATAGGTAATGTCCCGTTGTTGTCTATGGGCTGATACCAGACAGTATTGAACTACAGCGACATTAATATTCAACACTGCAGTCGAAATCAATACCAATACTAGCAGTGTTGTTTTCAAATAATATAAAGGATTGCTAACTGACTATAATGGAGAAACACCTTCTTATAACTGAAGGCATATAATGAATAGCATTGCCCACAAAATCTAAGAAAGTTCTTATTCCCAGGTTCCCCAGAGTAAAGGGCGGAGATATGCAAAATACTCCTTTATGTCCCTTAGCTTATGCATGTGTCCAGAACCGCTGCCTTAATAACATGTAATATAGCCTTATATATAGAGCCAATCATCTGACCTGCAGCCATGTTTCGATCTTGTTAGATCTCATCAGTGCAAGATACAGATTCATGGCTCTATGGTGTAGGACTTGGGCGTACAGTAGAAAAGGCAGCTAGATAGCTTAGGGAGAGGGGGGCCAAAAGGAGCAAAAAGCCCTCTACAGAGCATAAAAATGGAAATACACCTTCTTATAACAGAAGGCATCTTGCAGTCTCATGCTACATAAACCTAAATTTAGGATAACCATGCTACCTATCTATGGCTATGGAGCTAGTGCATACATATTTCAAGTCTGACGCCTTAGTTTATGGAACCTTTAACTCCAAGTCCCGACTGTTGTATTTTTTATTTACAAATGTATTTTCCATGTGATTCAAAAAGCACAACATACAAGGTATTCTATAAACTACTTTAATGAAGATGGTGTCTGTTCTGGGGTACAAATCAAAGAGCTACTGGCTTGGAAGCTGGCACACCACCTGATCTCCATCTAAACCTAGGTTAAATTTAAGTACAGAAGAGTTTTGCCATGAAAGGATCTGGAGGTTGGGAGGAAGGAAGGGGGAGGGCTCCCCATCGCATGCCAGTGTCCTCCTGGAGGACAAGGAAGAAGCAGGGACCGGATGACAAACAGACAGCTCCTACTGTTCATAATAGTAATGAAGGAAGAGCGCTACTCACGAAGATAAGGTTAAAAAGTCCATTTATTTCTTACATTAAAATTCTTCAGAGACAACAAGTATATATACAGCAGGGCAAGGAACCAACACAGGCCCATCCGCCTGACGCGTTTCGTTGGATGGTCCCTCTTCCTCTGGGGCTGGGTGGTGACTCTCGGACTGGTACTATATAAGCCAGCCAATCACAGAACAAATCAATTAGATATGGAACACCAATACAAGTAAGTGAGAATTTAAAGGGATAGTATACAGGGATAGATAAATACAAAACCGATATAGGTAGGGTATGGCAAAAAAAAAAAAAAGATCCCACCAAACTAAAATACAGAGGGAATAAATCCAAACTGAAATACAGATAAGTTAAAGAGATAGATAGAAACACAGAAGAAGCAACACAACAGTAGACTGTGAAAAACTGAGAAGCCACATTGTGGAAAGATACAAATGTTAAAACCATTGTAACTGTCAGTGTCAACTAAGAAAGTTTAACAAAATTTAACACATAGTTGCAAAATTATGATCATTATGAACAGTTGCAATCAAATGTATCAACACATAACAGGTACATTCTAAATTTACAATATAGTAAGATGAAACCGACCTAATGGTGCATAACAGCAAATGTGCTACAGAGAGCACAAACAGACATAGATCCAGATTTGATAGATGTTGAATAGGCAGTAGGCATTAGACCTGTAGGATCGGTGCATAAGAACCATACTGTATCATAAACATGAGTCTAGCAGGATACCATTCTGAAACGATATAATTATATTAAAGGGTATATCCACCCTTAAAACTAATTTTTGATATAGTACTCCCCCTGGTCCCTTTTTTAGAAAGTGCCCCAGACTTTTACTTACCTCCCCTCTTTCCTCCGCCGCACTGCCAGCCCTCTGTTTGCGAGAAAATGCAAGCAGAGGGGCGGGACCGGCAGTTGCGTCTGTGATTGGCTGAGCGGCAGCCAATCACGGACGCGGCTGCCGGTCATTCAGTGCAGCGGAGGAAATAGGGGAGGTAAGTAATGTTCGGGGCACTTTCTAAAGATAAAAATGAAGTGGTTGGAGCTGGAGGAACAGGGGGAATACTATATTAAAAGGGATTTATGCTATGGGGAGGGAATCCGGAGAGGGAGGGGGAGAAGGGCTGCAGTACACATGCCAAACTTCTCCCGGAGGCCAGGTAGGAGGCAGAGTCCTATATGGACTCTGCTATCCTCCTGGTGGGCAGTTTTTGGGACTTTGGGGGGGGGACTACAGGAGAACCATATGGAGCTGGGATATGAGGTAAGGATTAAACTACACTACATGATGGGGCCAGTAGTTGGGGGGATTATAGTTTTGGGGGTGGACATGCCCTTTAATAATAATATTCAAAATATGTTTTTGGTTTTATATTCACAATGTTATTAATTTTTATTATTGCCAATATAAGGAGATAAAAGAAACCGGTATAAATGCTATACTAAATTCTATCATAGTTCCTGCCGGGGATGGAAATGCCAGATTCGGAATAGTAATAATATGTGTATGTTTTAATGTGGAGTTAAAACATACACATAAATATAAATATAAATGTGGTAATAAATCACTCACTAAAACCATAGAACTACTGACAAGGCGGTTAATTATCCAAAAAATAGTTTAGTTCCCAATCCCTGTTTAGTCCCTCCGGACTCAGTTTGTAGTTTAAATATCCAATAAGCCTCTAATCGCAGGAGGTTTTTATGTCTATCCCCCTTCCTTGGTTTATTTAGAACTCTGTCTATAATAGTAAACACAAATCTAAAGTTCCCATTATGTATATCTTAACGCGTGCTTAGAGATAGCCGAGGTGTCATCTTTTTTTATTTAGGGCAAAAATATGTTCAGAAAGCCTCTTTGGGCTGGTCTAATAGCCTATTAGTCTAATAGCCTATTAGAAAGCCTATTAGGGTTGGTCTAATAGTCTTTCCAACGTATTGGAGACCACACGTACAAGTTGCCAAATATATAATAAAACATGTGCAGCAGTGCTATTACTGGTAAAAGTCTTGGTGGACTCCATGTATTTACATATGTTGAACCTCTTAAGATTACATGGGTAGCATCCAGAGCATGACAACCAAGTTTTATTCACAGTTGGCTCTCTGGTTGAATATGCTAGGTGATGCAGAGGAGGCTATGGTTTTACCCTTACGAAAAGAGAATTTTGGATTATGTCCCAAATTTTTATCCAATGTGGGGTCCAATTTTAACAATTTCCAATGTCTCTTGACTATTTAGCATATCTTTTCCACCCCCTTAGTATATGTGAGAGCTCCTACTGTTCACTTTTCTGAACTCTGGACAGGCACTGCAGAAGAACCATACGGAGCAGAGGAGTAAGGAAAGGATTTTTTAACATTATACAGTGGCGTCAGTAGTGGGTTAAATTTTAAGTTTGGGGATGGACATGCCCTTTTAATATATTTTGTCATTTGTTTACTGAGGTACTCAAAGGATTGGACTATGGGCATAGGATTATAGATATGGTATACTGCAAACTTATTCCAGTTCAAATATAAACCAGAGAAAGGGACTGTAACTGAATTACAACCCTCACCCCCAGACCAAACAGGGTCTTCACTTACATATTGTACTTACCAGCTATTTAAACTACTGCCAAAACCCACTTATTAACGACCGTGGGAACCGATACCAGCGTTAATGGCTATTAATCTGAAATAATACAAAACATCTTCATCACTCAGGCAGAAATAATACCAGATAATATAATAAATACAATTACTATAATACATAGCGTCTCAGAGGACAGGATTCTACTTAATTCTGTTAGAGCATTAGGAGAATCAGCTGAACCATTTTATGAAATATCATTTAATAAAAGAATACAAATGGTGCAATAGTATTCACAAAAATAACTAAGAAGCAGCTAAAAATTAGCAACAGTAAAATAGATAAAAGGTGAAAATACTTATATAATGTTTCAAAATTCAAAGTCCTTTAAAAGAATAAGTCCATAGATAAAAAGAAGAGTTCCTGGCTCCAAAAAATTAAAGGATATGTCCACCCTTCTTTTAAAATTTTTATGTAGTGTAAGGCTCAGTCCCCCAGTCCCAACCGCTATATTTTTAATGTAAGAAACTTCCCCAAACATTACTTACCTTCCCTCTTTCCTCCGCCACACTGCCCAGCCCCTCTGCTTGCGTGAAAATGCTAGCAGAGTGACGGGACCGTCAGCCGCGTCTGTGATTGGCTGAGAGGCATCCAATCACGGACGTGGCTGCCGGTAGATCTGAACAGCGGAGGGAAGGTAAGTAAATGTTTCTTACATTAAAAATATAGTGATTGGGGCTGGGGGACTAAGCCCTACACTATATTAAATGGATTTGTAGCTAGGGGGTGGGAGTCCAAAACGGGAAGGGGAGGGGGAGAATGGCTGCAGTGCACATGCCAAACCTCTCCCAGAGAGGAGACAGGAGGCAGAGTCCTATATGGACTCTGCTATCCTCCTGGTGGGCAGTTTTTGGGACTTTGGGGGGGGGGACTACAGGAGAACCATTTTGAGCTGGGCCATGAGGTAAGGGTTTTTATTTACTACAGAGTGGGGCCAGTGGTGGGGGGAATTATAGTTTTGGGGGTGGACATGCCCTTTAACTCTGATAATCCACTTTAATGTTTCATAAGATGTAACCAGGATCTCTCTTCCAGTGGCTGTGCGGCTCCTTATCTACACACGGGCAAAAGGTTTACCCCCAATCAATCACCAACAGGTGTAGCCTGGACTGAGGGTGTGTCATATATTTGATTATTTTTGGAAGACACACCCACAGTGACATTATTTTTTGGGAATTCATATATCCATTGTCCAAGGTGCTACCAACTGGAAATCACTATATTAGTTATTGTCATGTATTTACCAGTTGATAGACACCAAACATGACAGATATGGAACATACAGTTAACCAGGATGGCATAATGTAGGTTTCCAGACTCTATTAAGACCTACACAAATAATGGTTGGGTTGTACTGAAAAGTTTTATCCACCTGTAACCATATTTCATATCAGCCCGCCCATATTCTATTACATAGGCCTAGTTATGTATATGTGATATAAAAATGGATTGTGCCTTTATCATAGTTAAACCAAAGGTCGCGTTCCCAAGTCTGTTTGACCTCCTGCTGAGTTTAGGAGACTCAAGTGTACTGTATCCTTTAGAAGCAATGACCAAGGAATAGCAATTATTGTCTCCCTACTGGGTTTATTGCACCTGAGTCAAATGGTAGAGGAAGGTACAGAATGAAAAAGAGAAATGTACAAATATTACAAAACTAATGGATTCCTACTATTACAAGCCGTGAATGATTTATAAAAACACTAGATCTGCTTGCAGCAGGATCCATATCATGACAGGGATGTATTTGGCTATTGTAGATAGCGCTTTATGTAGGGAATCCTCAGTGGCATTTAGATATAGGATGGCATATATTTTAGCATAGAGTTCTAGTAGTAAACAAAACACTATCCCCATCCTTTCATCTACAAACACTTGAGCTTCCGGTGATCGAAGTTGAATGTATCTTAGTTTATTAGGGCCGAAGCCAAATCTTCTGAACCATGACCACAGGAAGTGGAGTGGAGTGGAACGCTTTTTGAGCATCTAAGGATAATGTTGCACTATGTCCCACTATGTCAAGATACACCTGTAGATAAATCAGGGCTTATCTGATGTTAATAGTTGTAGCTTTATATGGTGTGAAGCCAGTCTGGTCATCTTCTATTAGTTTTAGCATAAATTGAAGTCTATTGGCGATAATCCAAGCATTTTATAATTGCAGTTTAACAAGTATATGGTATGATAGGACTCTGGTTTCGGTAGAACTATTATAGTGGCTTTGTAAAGTGAGAGTGGGAGTTTAGAGCGGGTGGGTTGCTGAGTAGAGCATTTTTTATATATTTCAATTGGTAGACAGTCTGGTTCAGAGGCTTTCCTTTAGTGTAGCCCTGGTATTGCCAGTGGACTTTAAGGTTTATATCCGTGTCAAGTAATTGGCGTTGCGTGTTAGTGAGTTATGGGAAGACTATCTTGGCCAGGTAATCATTGATATCTTGGCTCAAATGTAGAGAGTTGGGATTGGTATAAATCTTCATAGTAAGTGTGGAAACTAAAGTATTTGGGTAGAGTCTATCGGTATAAGTAAGCCTTTCTCTGGGTTGGAAATTTAAATATGGAAACCATTCTGCAAAATGACTAGCTTCTATGGTTCAACAACCCTTAACTAACCATTCTATAATTCAAAGGGGGATTGTTCAATATTATTAAAAAAAAAAAACAAAGCCCATACTGGCCCCACTGTGTAGTTTTAAAATAATCTTTACCTTACATCTCTGCTCCTTATGGTTCTCTTGCAGTGTATTTTCAAAAGTAAGGTTAAGGCGAAAATCTGCATTGGCTGTGATTATCATGTAAAGTACAGAATATATTATTATTATTATTCTATGATTCATATATAATAGAATGTTTGGATATATTTGAAATTCCTACTTTGCTTGTTCAATGGAATTCCATTGTTCAACCAGGAATTCTCCCCTTGAAATGTGCTTGCCCCTGCAGTAGCAAGGTGTGTTGTAGAGTTTTAGCATAGATTGTTCTCCACATTGAGTATCTTTTAAAGTCATCAATTAATACAACTTTAACCAGTGGTTATCTGCACATGGTCTTGCCATTTGGTAGGAATCAAGTAAGGTGGTATTGCATAGGTTATAAGTTGGTTGGGTAACGGGTATCCACCCATTCTGTTGACTCGGAGTAGAAAAGAAGTCAGGGAAATTCATGATGGTTATATAGTGTCTTGGTCTTTACAGTTGAGCAATCGGGCTATCATGGGTTGTGGTCTGGCAGGAACTCGGTGGGCCCTTTCCACCGTGAAGACTGAGGATAGTGCATCCTTCCCAAAGCAGGTGACAAGCCAGGATCAAAGGAAGCCCCCTGTGCTTGTTCTGGGAAGCCTAGATTTTGTAGATTTTGTCGAAAACTTTGGTTTTCCATTTCGTCCACTTTGTTCTTGATAAAGTACAGTAGATGTTGGCTTTGTAATTCAGTAGTTTCTTCAAGCCCTGTTGATAGTGTCTTCTATCTGGCCTAGTCAATCCTCAGCCAATGACATCCTCAGAGTCTAACATCAATTGTCCTCAATGAGCACACGCACAACATGGGCTAGTATAATTTCAGATGCAGTTTCCTTGTGTGTCAGTTCAGGGGTGTTTCTGTTTCTGGTGGGGTCTTCGTAGTAGAGGTAGTATTCCCAGTTGCACCTTTGTGGCTAAGGTAAACTCCAATTTGGCGGAGGTTAACAGCAGTTTTTTTGTTGCCATATTTGTTCTTTGTGAAGTCTTGGATCTACCCCGGGTGCAGTTTGTTTAGTTCATTATATTACATATTTCAAGTTTGTTGCTCTTTATTTTACTAATTTGAACTACTTACCGGTAGCTTGAAACAGTGGCGTAGCTACTGTCTTATGGACCCTAATGCGCAATTCAGACCTGGGCCCCCTTTTTACACCCAACCCCCCCACACACACAAAAACACACACACTTGTACCCTCCTTCCTGTGAGATCTTTTTGGTCTTGTTTATGATATCACAAATTTCTATATAATTCTATTTCTTTATATCATTCTTTCTCCTTGTTCAATTCCCATCTTATTGACTTTAGCTACTTTTTCTCCCTTTCAGTTTCCCATAATTTCATTCTTCTATTTACCCCTTTCTCTCTGCTCCCATTTTGTCCAGTGTTTTCTCTCCTTAATTCCTCAGATCTTCTTTCTTACATCCATGTTTCCTTCCTTCCTTTTAGCTTCCTATCTCTTGCCATTCTGCTCTTTTACATTCCCCTCCTACATTCCACTGCAGCATCCCATTCCTCTAATTATTTTAGCTCCTTAAATCTTCTACCTTCAGCCATTCATATCAACTCCCACTTTACCTTCTTCTGCTGGAAATTCTGTAAGATTGCTATGTAACTAAACTGTCTGTTTCCATTCCACTGTATAGTTACAAACTTACAGAGCTGATCTGTGACAGCTTTAAATTAAAATGATGCTAATCTATGGCTCATTGGCTGGGTTTTCAAGTGAATAAGGACCCACCTTGACGGGCCCCACCAGAAGCATTCACAACCGCTGAAACCCCTGTAACTACGCCACTGGCTTGAAACATGTAGTGTAATACATAAATATACTGCACCTTGCATTAAGTGGCAGTTTTGCAGTTTGCCTAATTTTTTTGTTTTGTATCTTTATGACAGATCATTTTTATGTTTTGAAGAAATAGCTTAAAATCAACATGTATCCACTTACTGAAATCACCATTCTTAATTTGCATCTGATTATTGGGCAGACAAACAAAAAATTGTACTATTCTGCACATATAAAACTTTTATATATATAAAATGGAATAAGCCTATTTTATTCTGTTTCCCTATTAGAAGCACGGGTACGCCGTCCCCTTTATCTCCAACACCTTCACCAGCCAGCTCTGTAGGATCTCAGCCAGCATCAATTGCTAGCAGCAGTGGAACCTCAAGTTCTTCAATTGCCATTCCGCAGATGATTCATCATATAGCATCATCCTATGTTAACATTACCTCCTATGTCCTATATGCTTATGACATCTGGGAACAGGCTGATCTTCTTGCAAAAAATAATAAAGGTATTTGACATAATTAGCTTTTTTGTGAACCAGTATATTTCTGGGTTTTAATTTTAGCCAATCAAAAAGTTACTGCATTTACATATTGCATGACAGGAGTGATGTGAATATGTTTATTATATGGAGTGATGTGAATATGTTTAGTATATTTATCAGAGCAATCTTTCCAATCATTTTAAGTGTGATTCTGTCTGCCACGATCGCTCTGCCCTAAATCCTGAGCGTTCTCCCTATGTAAAGCATAGGGAGAACGCTCGGGACTTCAGTTTTTTTCCTGCCGTGGCCGACTCCATGTATTTGAAAGGGCATGTCCACCCTTCCAACAAAAAATTCAGGTTTAGCAGATCACCCCCCAAAACCTAGACCTCACATCTCAGCTAATCACTTTCGTGGCTGCCCGGTGAGCCCCTTCTGCTTGCTTCTGTGCATGGAAAAGGCATGGGATACAAGCAGAAAGCAGCGAGGGACCGAGGGTTGGTAAGTATGTCCATGGGTTGATTTAAACCTAGCAAGTTCTAGGTTTTGGGGGGTGGTCTGCTAAACCTGAAATTTTTGTCGGAGGGGTGGACATTGCCCTTTAAGAACTGGGAGACGACCACGCCCGAGGAAAGTTTTGGGGTATTTCCGAACGACCACGAGGCCGACAGTGAACGTCGACCTTGCATTCGTACGGAAAATGTGCTACACATAAAGTGCCAATACAGTTGGATCAGACAGTATTGGTGCTGTATCAGTTCTGTGTGTACCCACCTTTAAAGGTAACTATTGTGATACCATAATGCTCCCCCCACCCCCCAGGCACATCAATCTGCAGACTGACATTCTAAAGCCAGAAGGAAGAACTGTTGGTCACGGCTATAGTGGCAGAGGCTGACAGTTTGCCGTGACCGAGTGTGCAGTCCATAGAGGACAGCACTATCTCCTGTGGATTTTATACGTGTCTGATCGTCCATTCGTACGATTTGGGTGAACTGTCTGTTGGTTGCTGCCGAAAACCCATGCAGTTATTTTGGCCCGATCAATCGATACACTGAACTATTGGTCGATTGGGCTGAAAAATTGCATGGTGTGAACACAGCTTAAGAGGTCATCTATAATGATTGACCACAGAAGGGATTGTCCCATAGGAATTGTATGTTTAAGAATTTCTGTACAGTAGTAATCTTATTATAATGAGGTGCCATTGGAAATGATCACATGTTAATTAGTGTGTTAATTATGTGAATATATCTGGTAAATTATCATAAGCTTAAACTTATGTGACAGACATTTAGGAGTCTGACGATTAAAGGACAGTAGTTCCCTTTCTCTTTCCTGTATGTAGTGCATTTCGGAGAATTCAGAAATACCCCAAAAATCTAGGGAGTCGTTGGTGGGAAATCTTCAGTCCTGAGCATTCTCCCTTTGCTTAACATAAGGAGAATGCTTGGGACTGTGTAAAGAGGGATATTTAGATGGTTACAGACAGAATATATTTTTAAAAAATCATGCATGTGTGTACCCAGTTTAAGTTTCTACATATCTATCCATTAAAAAATGAAAATTGAAACCTCCATAACATCTAGCACTTTTAATCTGCTGAGAACTATTCATTTGGTGTATACATTATAATGTATTGCTTTATTTACTCCGTTACACAAAACACAATTCAAAATGCTAATACAGCTTTAAAGCTTTCTGCAAATATAGTAAATTCACTTAAAGGGCATGTCCAACCCACCAACTAAAATGTGCCCTTTTCTATTATAAAATTAAGAGTAGAAGCCTTTCTGTGTGTAATCCGTGTCTGCCACTTCCAGCTCCTCTTAGCGGACTCTGGCATGTGCAGTGGGGCTCTTTCCCCCCCCCCCCTCTCTGTGGATCCCTTAGCAGCTGCATGGATCTTTCGTTTAAAAACAGCCCCTAAATGTACTACTCAACCTCGCTCCCTCTGCTGACCGGCAGCAGCATCAGTGATTGTCTGAGTCTCAGCCAATCACAGACTTGGCTACCAGTCCGGCCCAGCCCCTTCTGCACTTCCGTGCACGGAAGCAGCAGAAGAGGCCGTGACCGAGGGAACGAAGGTGGGTAAGTACATTTAGAGGCTGTTTTATGAAGTTTTAAACCTAGTGTTTAGGGTTGATGGGGTGCCTTACATTATATTCATTTAATTGTTTGGGGGTGGAGATACCCTTTAATATATTTCAACAAAATGTATTTTAAATACCATGTTGCATTAGTATTCTAACACTTTTTTTTTTACATAGAATTCTTTGCAGATCTCAGTGCAGTGGTTTCCCCCCTGGCCCTTAACAGCACTATGACTGAACTGGTACATTACACTAAACAGGGTTTACATTGGCTAAGGCTGGAAACCAGCTTGATTTAAATATTTAGTGTTGTGGGGCATCTGCCTCTGAACTATTTTGCACTTTGGAAGTCCAGATTCATTCTGTGATTTGGCACATGGATTCTACCTTAGAAAAAACAAGAAAGAAAGAAGAAAGAAACCATGAGATCTGGCTTCAGCGGACGTTCGATGGACAATTGTTATCAATGCAGGCGTCTAAATGAATTATTAAATTATGAATGAGGTAAAGAACATAAAATAAAAATGTTTTCCTTTTAGCATAACAACAAATAATAATGCAGTGTGTTAATAAAATATCAGACAAGGAAATGGTCAGTAAACAGTTCTAAATAAAACCAGCATGAATAATAGGTCTTCTCTGGAAATGGCAATACCATATCTGCTTTGCTAGTGAACAACTGGAAAAATAAAAAAGCTGAAAGGGCAAAACCGCATATTTTCCTAAAAAAACAGAATAAAGCATGACCATGCAGGAGGACTCTCAACCATTGTACATATCAAGTTCATTGCTTTGTGCCTTAACCTTCTCATAAACTCTGCCTTGTCTTATTCTCCAGCCAAAATCAGTTATTGTAGATCTGCTTTTTGTCTTAGTGATGATTGTATTAGGCCACATCTTCCATTTAAATATTAATGTTGATCTCTCTCTCCCCCCAATATATATTTAGAATATTGTTTGCCTTAATTAACTTTAACCTATTTTTATTTATGGGCTATGCAAAGAACGTTGAGGTTAACTTAACACTGCCATGTCATTTACAACCTGTCCCACTGTTTTTTAAATTTAATACCCTTTTTTCTCTCATTTCTTAGTATGTTGTTTTTCTTTTTGTTTTTTAATATCTAACTGTTGGAATTTGAACCAAAGAATGAAATCAGATGTTGTTTATGCAGTGTGGAGTTAATGTTCAATTGGAACATCTTTTATCATTATAACATATTCTTGTTAAAAGGAACACTAACATTCCTAGATTTTAGACCTATATCTAAGCTGGTCACATGTTAGCATTTGTTTAATGATCCATTTGTGTTTGGATGGTCACTTTGAAAGTGTATTTAACCAATGGGGCAGACATTTAGATTGGTGAACCATGAACCCACTCTTGGCAAAGTGGGGTCATTGGTCATGGAAAATGTCCCATTTAAAGGCCTGTACACACCAGTTGTTGGATTAGTCAAACATTTACCAACTGTAAAGAAAGTTAGAAAATAGGTTTGTGTCCAGTATTACAGCATATAAAAATCTGAAAGTTATTTTTAATACAATTTTTCGATTCCATACAGAATGCATGTTACATGTTTTATATCTCTTCCCACCTTACTTAACTGTAGTACTGTTATTTGTTTTTGTTCGTCATTAATAAACTTTAAGTAAAGGGAGCAGACCTGATCGTACTGTATACGTCTGCCAGATTCCCATACCACGTATAGGGATCGGTTGGGTCCGTTTGTGCGGTTCCCACCACATGTGTGCCAAAAGATACCAATGTGATCTGTGGGCACACATGCTGTTGAAATCGCATGTGCCACCTTTACTAAGTAAGCCCCGAAATATACTTCCTTACTTCTTTATAGCAGTCAAACATCGCGAGCATGTCAGGCTGGCTACACGCTGCTGATACCAGTTTGATCAAATTGGTTATATTTTCCAAAACCATTTCATTTTAGGTGATAGATGAAGCTCAAGCAAAATCTAATAATCCTATTGATACAGGCTCATTTATATTTTAGCTTTTGCCCTCTTTGAGAAAAGGTATGCTTAAAAGAAAATACACTGTTATTAGACCAATATGTTTTCAGATTCAGAGAACTTTGCCACTCCCAGAATCTCGCTCAATGGAGATTTTAACTTTACAGGAAAAAAGACTTTAAAAAAACAAGTATTAATTGAATTACAATCTTTATGGCATATGCCCCATTTTTTGTTAATTCCTTATAGTGGGAGAAAAAACATTTTAAGATTACATGTCCTGTTAAATCTTGTGTCTTGTGTCCAATGTTTTTCAACTTAGAAAGATGCTAAATAGTCTTTGCATTTTTTAGTTTTACCCTAATGGTACCAGAACCTTATGTTCAAAGATCACCAAATTCTGTCTGTTTTGGGGCAAAAAATTGATTCAAATCTAATAATGAATCAGGCTTATTTTTATTTTATATTGTATATATATTGCATAGCTGATAAAAGGAATATGGTGTAACATTTGACTCTTCTACATCTTTTTAGTGAGTGACCAATCCTCTCCAGGTTATTAAACAGATTAAAACATGTAGAACTTGTAGAATATAATCTGTTTTTGGAGACAGTTTGCACATTGTTGGACAGTCCTTTTTATTTCAGTAGATCATTCCTTATCTCCTATGGGGGCAGAAGGCTTAGTGGTTGTTTACATAAACCAAAACATTTATGCAAATCTTAAGATAGGTACACACAGTACCAATAAAGCCTGAACGAGCACGCGGCCACCAGTGTTAGGGAAAAACAAAAATTTCCCTCGGCTGCGGTATTCTCCCTATAGGGGAGTTGCCCGTGGCCGAGGGAAACACACCGTCCCGAGCGTTCTCCCAATGCTGTGCATAGGGAGAAACACTTGGGACTGTGTGTAGCCTGATCTTTAAAAAATCTTTCCTGTGTGTACCCAGCTTTAAACTTAATTATTATTATAATTATTTTGATCTCGAAGCATAGGCATCATTGGTCAAGAAATGGTTTACTAGTTTCTCTAATGTAATCAAAATGGGCTGTGGCCTACCTATAAACTTTTTTTTTTTTTGAAAAAGCATTTCTTAAGGCTTGCACAAATGCGTGACACCCCAGGAATGAGCTTGGTCAGGCAGAACAGTCCACCGACCTTTGTCAGACGAACATTCACCAGGGTGCCGGTGGTCAAATCACATGTCTTTACACAGCTTTAGTATCGCATATTTTAGCAAATTATGCTTATCGTATGGCATTTCCTTGATGAATGTTGTGATGACCTTTTAACATGCTATGGCTCATTGCCTTAATAAGACTACAGCTACTTTAGGATTAACTATACTGTAAGTAGACTGCTTTAAAATTGAATATCCACATCCATTATCACAAGATGCACTTAAAAGTAAGTTACTCACCTACAGTAGTGCCTTATAGTAAACTTCAGGGAGTGACAACTGATTTCATTAAGGAATAGTGTTATATTGGTCAACACATGACTGCAATTGGAAAATTTCCTGCTCATCTAAACATTGTTTGTCATTTTCTTTACTAATTTTCATTCTTTATAGTTAAATAATAAATGACTTGTCTAATAACATATTTCAGCTTATTTTAAAAAAAAATTGTGTGTTGCTGTACAATTCAAAAAGTGTTAAATGAACAGGAAATAGTCTATGGGTAAAGAGGCTTTTCCCCTACTTGATCTTTTCCTGTTGTATTTAATATTGGCTTTGTTCTTTAAAAGTGACGTAACTTGGTCCTGTCCTTATTCCATAATGTGATTGCAATAATATGTGCAATGGGAAGATGTGCAACTAATGGAGTTAACGGATGGATTTTTAACTACTTTCTGGAATGAATGTGCATTCTTGGGAGCTTCTGTGAATATACTATAGCTGCCTTGTACAGGTCTTTTTGGCAGAAAAGACTACAAATCTGTGATTTTTGTTTATTTTGTTCTATTTAAAGAAAAATCTATGCGAAATCTCTTTCCAAAGAAACTGTGCCACAGATATTTTGATCATTATATTGTCAACAGAGATAATTTGTTGTAAAGAACAGAAAAATGAAACAGATTTCTTTTGGGGTTTGTGGGGTTTTTTTTGGGGGGGGAGGGGTGTCGGTAATGAAATTGTAAATAAAATATAAAATATATTTATATGAATTTGCTATTTCTTTTCATTAAAAAAAAAAAAAACTTGATACAAAATGCATATTTAATAGTGGTACAAATATATTATACATGGGGTTTCCGTTTGTATGCACCAAAATAGAAAATTTTAAAGGAGAACTGTAGTCTAAAACACATCTTCCTGACTTACAGTAAATAAACTATCCCTGACATTTCTAACTATTCCCCACCAAAGATACTGCACCTCTATACGTAAAATGTTCACTTTCTCTCCTTCCCTCTTCCAGTGTTGGCAGAGTGTGACAGTTTACACAACAATTGGCATTAATGGTAAATGAAAAAGAGCCTTCTTTGCAGCCTCATGCTATATTGTATAGTAGTATTTGTGGTTGAATAAAGACATACAGTTCATCCATTCAGTCCAACCTATTTAGCAATACCCACATTTCCTGCCTAACTGTTGATCCAGAGGAAGGCATATAAAACCCTTCCTGACTCCAAGTGGCAATCGGAAATATCCCTGGGTCAACTCTACTTTATGTATCAATATTAGTAACCTGCAACATTCCTTGTTTTCAGAAACTCATCCAGCTTTCTTTTGAAACTATCCAATGAACCTGCCATCACAACGTCCACTGGAAGACTGTTCCACAGTGAAAAACCCTCTCCGAACTTGAAGACTAAACTTTTATTTAAGTGTTAAGGGATGGCCACGTGTCCTCTGACAAGTTCTTTTGGTGAACAGTGCCCAAGATAATGTATTGTATGACCTGTTAATGTATTTATACTAGTGCCTATGGGGGACTGTATCAAGCCTTAGCAAAATCCTACTACATCTGCTATGCCAGAATTTCTACTCACTTCCTCATAAAAGCCAACCAAGTTAGTTTGACAAGATCTATTCCTCCAAAACGCATGTTGATTATTTCCTATAAGGTCAGTCCTTGAAACATACTCTAGAATGTTCCCGTATCAAATTTTCCAGTATGTTCCCCTCCAGTGAAGTTAAGCTTACAGGCCTGTAATTACCAGGCTGTGAACGACTTTCCTTTTTAAATATTAGAATTACATCACCTTTTTTTCAGTCCAGAGGCACACTTCCAGACATGAGGGAATCTGCAAAATAAAAAACAATGGCCTAGATAAAACTGAACTTAGTTCAGGACCTGAGGATGTATTTTATCTGGTCCTGGGGATTTCTTAATATTAACCTTATTTAGTTGTTTCTGCACCATGTCCTTGGTTTACCAAAGTGAACTTGCATCCTTTACACTATTATTATTGCCATTATACTCTATCTGTACTTGGATTTTCTAGTGTATAAAGAGGGGGAAAATTGTTCAAAACATTTGCTTAATCACCATCCTCCGTAACTAACTAATCCCCATTAATTAACGGTGCCACATTTTCAGTCTCCATCATCTTACTATTAATATACTCAAAAAAAAAGAGTTAGTGATGCTTTGTTCAGCTATTAGTATTAGCTATTAGTATTAATTTTAGCTAGTTTAGTTGCTTTCTTACAATCCTTGTGTAAGTTTTTATGAATAGCATTCCCACAAAATCTAAGAATCAAGGTACAATTTCATACACCCATGTTTCCTAGAGAAATGGGCGGATACATGGTAAATAGCATGGTTTTAAGGTACAAAGCAGCCATTTTCTTTATTACATAGTTCACAAAAGCATGCATTTGACATATGACTTTTTCATGTTCTTGTAAATAATAATGCAATTCAAACGTCATGGACATAATTATTGGTATATCAGCCCATTTTTTTTCTCCTGTTTTCTGTAGATCTGAATAGGATTCATTTTCAAAAATGGCAATTTCTTTGTCCAACTCCTCTTTAGAAAACCTGGTCCAGTTGTCTTAGGTTTGATGGGTTACCTCTCCTGTGGGTTTCAATTTCAATATATAAATTATATTGGATTCAGATCAGGACTCATAGCAGGCAAATTCACGACTCAAAATAGTCCAGTGGTTTCTTGTAATTTCATAGATTTACGTTTTCAGACACTATCCTGATGGAGTACCCAATACCTGAAGAGCATTCTAACATAGGCCTTTTATGTTTCACTGCATTTTTCTGCAGAACACCTTGATAATCTTCTGATTTCATGAAGCCCTCTACAGTTACAAACACCTGCAGGAAGATTCACCCAGAGGCGCAAGCTCACTGGGCAAATCTCTCGTTCCATAATTTACCAGAGGCTGTGCAACTTTGGATGAATCTCACCCGTACCTAAGTATTTAATGCCAGCTATTAGCTGGCGTTAAACACTTGTGTGCAAAGAGCTGCCCACCTCTGGTTAATTGCTTTGTGACGGGTGCGCAAGTGCCTCTTCCGGTACTTGCGCAGCCACTGCAAAGCGAGGCTTAACGTTGCGCTATCATAAATCAGTTAGCGCAACATTAAGGGCTGAAAGGAGCACTGCACGCCTGCAGCACTCCTGAAAATTTCCCTGATGGTCTCAGAAGCAACAAAGCAGCCCCGTATCTCATAATATGGGAGTTACAATTTATAAAATCTATTTTATTTAATCTGTCCAAAAATAATACTTTTTTTTTATCTGACCTCCGAGCAAGATGTTTGCTTGCCAATATACATTTGGCAAAGTATGTGGGTTTCTACCATGGAGGCCACATTCACTCAGACAACAACTGATGGGATGAAAATGTTGAACCTTTATCTTTAATGGTATGCCCACTAAAAAAGTGAACATACCCTTTTTTACATTAATTGAAGAATGGGAGGTGAAGGAGACATGTCTTACCTCCTGTTCTTCAATTAATCCAACAGGAGCAGTAAGCCAAATACTTGACTATAACGCTCCCCTCCAGTGCTCCCTCTCACAGGTCCACACTACATCCAGGTCCCCTTATACAATATGCGTGAATAGTACATATATACATGGGTGAAGTATGACCCCCTTTAAATACCATAGCGGTAAAGTACTAATGAAGTTAATGCAGCTCCTAGCGCTAGTGGTTTTTTAAAAAGATCGCAGCACAAACCCACTAATAAAAGTGTTGCACTCTGATATATAGAATAAAACAATTATAAAATTATAAAAGACAAATTAGTTTTAAATGTTCTTATCTAGTGTAAAACACTTAATCAACCATATATTAAAGTTGGTGAGTACATGGTATTTTAATATATGGTTGATTCAAGCTAGATAAGAACATTTAAAACGAATTGGTCTTTTGTTTTGTTATATTCTATATATCTGTGCACAACCGAAACAGATTTTAGACCAAGTAATGCTTGGTATTGTACTGTCGTAGATGTACACCCGTGGGCATATCAGAACTTTTCGATATCCCAGGTTTTTTAATTTGCCCTTTAGAGACACATTGTAAGTCAGAGTACTCTCCGATCAGCTGTATGGTTACAAGAATGAGGTAATCAGTATTGATTTCACCTTGCGACAGCTGAAAGCAATCAAAGAGGTAATCAGTGTTGATGACACACATCCATTTATTTCTGTGGGCAAAAAAAGGTATGGAAATGAGAAAATAAATTGAAAACACAAGGATGTTTCAATAATAGTAACCGTCATTTGCAAACACCATTATACACAGCTATAAACAAATACAACCTTAAAAATTTAAACCTTTATAATAAGGGGGGCAATTTTTTTAAGTGATAATTTGTCAAAAACATATGTATATCCACAGTATATATGCCATCACAATAGGCGAAATGGCAAACTGTGTCTTTATTAATTCTGCAATGTATGTCAAAGGGCAGCTATGGCTTAGCACATATGGGGCCATATTTATATGCTTTTAGCGATACCGTGGGTTAATTTATGATCATGGTCATAAATGTGCGATCATACATTTACGACTGAACGTTTGTTAATTAACGAACGTTCGATCGTAGAATACCGTGCGGTAGTAAACTATCGCAATGGTATTCTATAGGGATCGTAAATCTACGGTTTCATTATCGTAGATTTACGATCGGTATCGTAAATTTGCGATCGTTAAACCGATCATTATTCTCCGATCGGTTTAACTATCGTAAATTTACGATACCGATCGCTTACGCCGCGGTATCACTGAAAAGCGATACCGCGGCTTTAGAAATATGGCCCATGAGCGTATGTATGCCTGGTATTACTAGTTAATCAGGATTGTCGGATGACTAGCGAAACGTCTTCAAGAACTAAACTTCAAGTCCTGTTGATCCAATGGAATACAACAGATATACCATGACCTGGATGAATGAGAACCTTCACAAGCATATTTCAAATCATTTTGGGGAGAAAACCCTCAAACTTGTACGGCAATATGAAAAGACAGCAAGGAAATTGGCAGACTACAGAAACCACCTGCGATTTAACCTCCGATGCAGACAACAAAGGCTAGTACCATGCAGCATATGCCTGGATTTCCCAGTTAAAGGCATCAGAGCCAAACAGATACTGCAAAAGGCTCAAACACAGCTCCTAAATGAACGGGTACGACAGACACATTTTACAGTCGATGCTTTAATGCACAACATTAGTCAACTAGAACAGAACCTGGCCTCACAACTGCCTGTGGCCATCTGGGAGTTCACCAAAGGAGGGAAGTGTCACTTCATCTAACAAGGAGGAATGGGTGAGAAACTTGTCTAACAGGACCCTGACCCAGCCAGAAATGGAAGTCCTTGCTAAGGGCTTGAATTTTGCCATAACTCCTAAAGCAAACTTTTGGGATTTTGTTGAAGGTCCAGTGACAAACTAAATAATCTGTTTGTGAGACTGCCACATGGCAGGCACACTTTTTTTGTGAAGGGGAGGGGTTGTGACAGATCACTTGGGGGTTTATGTCATTAAATAACAAATGCTATGTAAGAGAGAGAGTGGTGCCCAGTATTAAATAAATTATACAACATTGTTTCATCCAAGCACCAAGTGTAAATAATGTCTATGAAAAATGTACCAAGCATGCTGTTGAGAATATGCAGTTAGTCCTTTGTCCACAAGATGGCTCAATGGGTAATATTCCTGGGATTGCCTGTTGTAAACTCATTAGTACGGTGCCGGCCTGGCTATGCGGCTGGCTTGAGTTAAATAATTGCTGATTGGTCTATTGTTCAACAATCCTGATTCCTGCTGGTTGAAGGTTGGTCATTTGCACTTCAAAGGGAATTTGGGAATAAAAAGAGCGGCTTAGCCCACATGGGGGGAACCATGTATCCTAGGGAGAGCTAGGATACATGATGAGGCAGTATAGAAGTTCTTATCGTTTGAAATGGTGCAAAATTTGCCCCAACCAATCAGATTTTATTCATCATTTGAAAGTGAATATCTGATTGATTGGGGCAAAATTATACTTATTAAATCTCCCAGTATAATTCTTCCCAAATATCACTGTACCATTTATTGTCCCCTCTGTGTGTAGCTTTGCTGTAACTACAGTGGTGACAGTTGGTATGTTTGAATTGCATGGTGGGAAATTCCAGAGCATGTTTGACTTAACAGAAATCCTGTCAGATGGAAGGAGTTATTTGTTTAAGCTAGGTATACACAAGCAATATTTTCAGCCCAAAAATCTGTTTTTGCCGCTGGCTGTCAGTCGCCCAGATTGGACAAACAAGCATTAGGACATGTTGGTAAATCATGTTGGAAGGAGGGACACTTAGGCTGATCAAAACAAGTACTGGAACAAAGGCATAGAGTAACACACACAACTAGAGTAAGGGCTACGAACATATTTATTTATTAAGATAAGTACAAGTAATTTTTAGTTTAGTTGCCCTTTAAATGGTCACTAAACTCTAAAATGTTAATGTTTTATTCAAACCTATAAGTCAAAATATCCGTACTTATCCATTCTCGATACTGCAGCGCTTCGGTCTCTCTCCTCCTTTGCTCACCTCCACCTCACACCCATACACAACGCAGCACCTATCTTTTAATAAGGCACACATGCGGACAGGGGTGAGGTGGTGCTAGTACAGACAGCAGAACTGCACAATTGTGAATAGAGAAGTTATTATTATACATTTGTTTTTTTCACAAAAAATTTAAAGGGCATCTTGACCTAAAAATAGTACTTACCTTTTTTCAGTTTTATTGAAGAGCGGGAAGTAAAGAAGCTATACCTGAAGGTGAAACGTCTTTTCTTTTAATCTTAAAAGGTGTCCATGTGTCCTCTTATATGAACTATTAGTGAACCATGCACCAGAGAGTTTATTGTATGGCTTATTAATATAACATTAAATAAGAAATGTATTGAAATTTACCATAACTCACACAACTTTTCAGTAGGTCTTTTGGATTGCATTCTTAAATAAAAAATGCTGGAATCTCAATAAAAAAAAAATAATCTCAACACATAGGGTTATATTTAAAAACCTGCAGTATTGCAAGTTTGGGATACCACGGGTTTTTGTAAATGTACGTCCACAATTGTACAATTACGGCAAATTGTACATTTACGACCGCAATGGTAAATTTACGATAGTGCCCATAAATTTACTATCGTCATCATTAACGACATGGTATCGCTAAAAAGCAATACCTTGCCTTTATAAATATGGTGCATAATTGTTTACACTAGAGGCTCGGTATTGCTTTAGTTTAGAACATTTGATGAAAGGTTAATAAATGTAAATGAATTACTATTTTCCTAGAATCTGATCATAGAAATGAGGAAGATGTGGCTGTGGAAAAGGTCAGAGCTAGTGTCCTCAGGAGGATGCATCTGCTCCAGTACCAGCTTAGCTGGGAAGTCAGTCAATTAATCAGCCACAACGATTAGTTCTGCAATAGTAGTAGGAATTCTTGCAGAAATCGCATGCAACAGTGCATATTAAAAAAAACAAACACATACTGGAAAAAACACCAATTGTCTGCCATGTACTCTGTTTTGACACCTTACCCTGGGCGTTCCTAACTCCTAGCCACAATGCAATCACGCCTTGCATTCAGAAGGTCCTTAACACCTGGCTGTGATATGGTATTTGGGACTTTCCAGGGTAAATAATTGCCAACAGATTGTTGTACAAGTCATTCTGAATTGAGAAAGCCATTCATCTTCAAGAACTAAACTTTAAGTCCAGTTGATCTAAATCATTTTGGGGAGAAAAACCCTCAAACTTGTACAGCAATATGAAAAGACAGCAAGAAAATTGGCAAACTTCAGAAATCACCTGAGATTTAACCTCCGATGCAGACAACAAAGGCTAGTACCATGCAGCTTATGTCTGGATTCCACAGTTAAAGGCATCAGAGCCAAACAGATATTGCAAAAGGCTCAAACCCAGCTCCTAAATGAATGAGTGCGACAGACACATTTTACAGTTGATGCTTTAATTCACAACATCAGTAAATTGGACCAGAATATGGCCTCAAAGCTACCTGTGGCCACCTGGGAAAGAGTGATGGATTTGACCAAACAAACACAGCTTTCTCAGGGCAAACAAAGGCAACAGAACAAGTTCTCTATTTTGTCATCCCAGAATATCCCAAACTACCTTGGAGACAAAAGGAGGGAATTGTCACTTTACCAAACAAGGAGGAATGGGTGAGAAATTTGTCTAACAGGACCCTGACCCAGCCAGAAATGGAAGTCCTGGCTAAGGGCTTGAACTTTGCCATCACTCCTAAAGCCATCTCTGTGGTGGATATTATAGCATCCACAGACGCCTCAATCCACAATAATAAGGTACCACAGAGGCAGAACAACTTCGCCTTAAGGTATCTGCAGCCTTAGCCAGTGCTAAACTGCCTTCATCTAACCTGACCACACAGGAAAGAAGAGCCTTAACATACCTCAATAAAGACTCCAGTATCACCATTCTGCCGGCAGACAAGAGAAGATGCACAGTGGTACTCAACACCTCAGATTTCCATGCTAAGGTGACCACACTCCTGGCCGATAACACATTTAAGGCTTTAACAAAGGATCCCACCAGCCACTACAAGAAAAAGTCATAAACTTACTGCAACAGCTTAAAAAGGGTAAAGCCAGAGAGCGAGCAGTGTATAATCGCCTCTACCCTGGTGAGGTACATCCATGTATATATGGATTCCCAAAGATACACAAGGAAGGGGCACCACTAAGACCTATAGCCAGCAGCGTCAACTCTAACATACAAGGTGGCAAAATACCTAGCCAATATCTTAAGGCCATTGGTTGGAAGTTCTAAGCATCACATCCAGAACTCCCAGGATTTCACCAACAAGATTGAAGATATAGTACTCGGTGCAGAAGAAACTATGGTGTCCTATGATGTTGCATCTCTCTTCACCTGTATACCCACCAAGGAGGCTGTTGATATGGTGAGAAAACGGCTAGGCCAAGACAGCACCCTTACCAGCAGAACAGATCTTAACCCAGAACAGATGGGTGCCTGAATACCACCTATTTCAAATACAGGGATAGGTTCTACAAGCAAAAACATTGATGTGCTATGGGATCTCCAGTTTCACCCATTGTTGCAAACCTTTACATGGAGGAAGTGGAAACACAGGCACTTAATACATTTAAGGTCATAGCACCCAGCCACTGGTTCAGATACGTGGATGACACTTGGGTAAAAATCCGCCAGAAGGAAGTACAAGCCTTATGTATTATATAAGGGATAATACGCTACCTACAGAATAATATACAGATATTACTTCACCATGAAGTTCCCTGACCTCTATAAAAGCACGAGGCCTGACGGCCTTGTGCTTTTATATGGTCAGGGAACTCCTCGGTGGCGTAATCTCCTTATATTACACTGCAGGTAGCGTATTATCCCTTATAAAATACATAAGGCTCTGGCATTTGAATGGGGAGGTGCAGTGGCAAGAATCTATATAATAAGTCACTCAGTGATGTCACTGAGTGACTTACTGTCTGCCACTGCACCTCCCCATGTCTCTCTCCCTGCCTGCATTAGTAATGTAGATAAGAAGCCTGTTTTTGTAAATACAAACAGTTAACTGCCGTTTATACTTCAAACTAAAAGAAGAGACTAAACATCGGCTCTTACCCGGTCCAGTTCCGGACCTGAATGAATTAATTTGCTGATAAGGAGGAGCAAGCAGTCGAGTCAATTATGACTCACAGGAATGCGCTTGCTCGGAACCGGAACTGGACCGGGTTTGTTTAGTCTCCTCTTTTAGTTTGAAGTACAAACGGCAGTTAACTATTTGTATTTACAAAAACAGGCTTCTTATCTACATTACTAATAAAAGGAGAAGGAGACAGGGAGGAGGAACTCCGAGTTAGCATAATATTCATATATTACACCGTAAGTAGTGTATTATTTCTTACAATACATGAGGGATTTTTTTGTTTAAAGAAATTAATGGGCAATCTTTGTTTGTCAACATGTTCCAAACCCTTTTCTCAGACTGTCAGTTTAATTTCCAAATACAGACACTGAAGGGAACTTTTCATGCAGCTCCTGCTTGTATTTGGAACTGCCAGTGTGAGTAATGTGTTAACACGCCTACACACACATTTAAAGGACAACTCCAACCTCATCTTTTAGAAAGAAATGGACTCTTTAAAATATATTGATATATCCTACTTTGGCCTCTGAATTCATTACTATTTGCCTGCTATGCTTCTGGATGCCTCATGGTTACTGAGCAATTTACTGACCAGTACTGAGCCTGAGCATGCTCAGAAGAGGCAGCTAGGGCATTAGCATTCAGTCATTGGCTGTGACTACAACTGTCAAATCCATAACTGAGAGTTGCTAACTGGAAGAACCAGGAGGCAGAAACAATTTACTCTTATTTATTTTAGATTTCAAACTATTACAGTTTAGGGTTTTGGGGGGTGATTTACCTGTATATAAGTTTTCATTTGAGGGCTGAACTTGCCCTTTAACCTTTGTTGGCAAAACCCCTCCCAAAACTGTCCTCTAATTAAATTCACTATCTGTTATACCTAAAGTCCTTTTAAGGATGCAGCTGGTTAACCTCAGTTTTCCTGCACTGGAAACAAACCAGTTTTCACACCCAATACAGCAGGCATGGGCAGGAAGATTGATCAAGCGTGAAGATTGATCAAGAGTGAAGAACGGGGTTTGTTTCCAGTAAAGGAATGATTAAAGGATTTTAGGTAAGAACCAATAGCGAATTTATCTACAGGTAGGGAGTAGGGACAGGGAGTTTGTAGAGAGCAAGAGTGGTATATATTTTTATGAAAACCTCTTAGCTACGTAGCCGAGAGGTTTTTTATAAGAATTTAATCCACTGATGCTCCCCATTCAGTAAATTCGCTCCTCTCTACTTATTACCTTACTTCTGAATAATATCTATTTACATACTTTGATTTTCAACCAGAATATGAAATAAATTCAGATTTAAGGGTAAAGAAATAAAGGCAAGACAAGCTTTATGCAGTTTATATTCAACCATCAAAACCTTTCACAAAACAAAACATTGAATAAATAGAATTCTTTATATACATTCCAACAGTTATTTACAGGACACAAAAATATATTTTCTGTTAACAAAACAGCAGCATCTATGCAAAACATTTGGCATTGAAAAGAAAAATTAAAACACATTACAAGTTCAGCATTGCTTAAAACATGTTAATCTTATATTAAAGAACTCACCAAAAAGGGCTAAACAGCAGATTGTAAAAAATGACTTAAGTTTAGCAGATGATACTTCATTTTTCATTTTAAAATAACAGCTATTTAAGGAAATCAAACCATGTTTTTGTCCAGTCTTTAAGTAGAGAGGGTAATTACATTTTTAGAAAAAAACAATTGGATGTGCTTAAACACACAAGCAAAATCTTTATTTTTTAAAGTATAGTTTTAAAGGGCATTATCACTAACTTTTACAAACAGGTAAAAGTTAGTGGTGGTGGTGAAGGTAGACATTGCCTGTAATATTTGTTAAAGTAAAATTATCCAGTATTTCTAGGAAATGATTGTAAGTCGCACACAAATTATCACAGAAGCTTACACTGCTTAAAGGGCATGTCCATCCCCTTCCAGATCTTTGCCGTGATTCCTTCCTGGCAGCAGCCATCAGTTAATTAAATTGATGCAGACTTCAAATGCTGTCTCAAGGAATAGTGAGAGGGGCAAGCAAGCCCCCGAATAGTTGTATGTTATTATATCTGTTTATTCACAGTAAAATAGTTTGAAGCTTTATACAGCGTGCAGCCTTCACTGTTTGATACTTGAATCGTCCATGATGGTGACTGCATAGCCAATGACTTGCAGCTGCTTACTGGCACACCTGCAGCTGCAAAATTAACTTTTTAAAAATGGACATGAGGCAGGGAGGTAGTATTGATTATTCCTACCTCACAATATCGTTTTATTAAGGAGCTACAGCATGTTAAATTTTTATTTGCCAGGTTTGTCCTGGACTAGTTTTTAATAAAAGATATGGATGAAGCCAGGAGGAATACTGTCAGAATCAGTTTTCTTTGGGCTGGTGCTTCTCACAGAAACAATATTAGGAGGTAGGAATTACCAGTCCTGTACCTGTCCCAAGTACTGTTCACTAACTGTTTTTTTTTAAAATAATCTTTATACACACTATAGTTCTCCTGCAAAGAACCTGTCAACCTCAACAGCAGTAAGTATCCGAATCTTGGGATTTGGGTGGGTCCTTAAAGGAATAGTTCACTTGAAAAGTGAACTATTCCTTTAATTTATTGATTGAAGAATAGGAGTTTAAGACTTACTGTACCTTCCGTTCTTCAATCAATATCTCAGGAACCAAGAACTAAGATTGCAGAAACTCACCTTTCGTGCGATCCACTGCAGCAGAACTGACAGGTCCCCACTGCTTCCTAATTCTAATTAACTAGAGTGAGCATGCATGATAATGCACGCTATAGCTGATTAGAACCAGAAAGCAGGAATTATCAGTGCTGCTGAGGTGGATCGCGTCAAAGGTAAGTTTCTTCGTCCCTGGCTCCTGAGATATTGATAGAAGAACGGGAGGTAAGGCATAGCTCCTTAACCACCCAGTCTTCAACCAATACATTAAAGGAATAGTTCACTTTTCAAGTTAACTATTCCTTTAAATTATGGGACTGAGGGGGTAAACATGCCCTTTAAAAAGGAGCAAGGTCAACTTAAGCAGAATACTACACAATGTCTATAGAGATTATTTGTAACTTTATTAAAGTAATCATGGCACATTAACTCCAGTGGTTGATGTGGTTTACATGCAGTCGACAACATTGCTAGATCCTTGTCCAATATCTCTGATTTGGCTGCACAGGCAGGCACAAACAGCAACTCCAGCTCCAGCTCTGCAATGAGCTACTGATCCAACAAGTTCCCATCTGTTAGTCATAAACAGAAAAGAGCGGGTAGAGAATTATTTTCTAGAAAAAATACAGGTAATCTTTTAAGCAGCTGGAAATTCCTCCAAAAATAGACCTTGCTAGGTTTAAAGGGCATGTTCACCCCCAAAACTATAATTTAACCCACTGCTGGCCCCACTGTGTAGCGTAAAAAAATCCTTACCTTACATCTCTGCTCCAAATGGTTCTCTTACAGTGCTTGTTCAAAGTCCCAGAAACCAAAGAGTAGGAACTGTCTCTGCATGAAAAGGTTTCTAGTTCTTAACTGTCCTGTTAGAGGCACTCAGGCATGAGCAGGGGAGCCCCCCTCCCCATCCTACATGCTGCTGTGTCAATTCATACAAATAAAACCATTTCTGTAGTGTAGGGACCCCTTTCCCAACTCTAGCCGTATTTGAACAGTAAAAAAGCCTCTTACTTACCAGCCTTCGTTCCCGCAGCTGTTTCAACAGTCGGCAGCTACATCAGTTATTGGCCAATCACAACTGCGGCTGCCGGTCTAGGCCCTAATGTTAGTTCCTTTGCGGAAGGCAGAGTGTGAGGGAACACAGGAAGGAAGTAAGATTCTTGGGATTTTTTTTTACAGTATAAATACAGCAGTTTGGGTTGGGAGGGGGGAATTTCAAGCTGCATACTTATTTTTAACAATATAAAAGTTGGTGCACAGAAGGCGGCAGGAAGGAGGGAAAACTACAGTATACATGCCAAAAACCTCTCAAAGGAACACTTAGAGGCAGAAACAGATTACACCAGTAAAAGGGTCCTACTCTTCAGTTTCCTGTAATGTAGGTTGGCCTTGCAAGTCAACCAAATGCAGAAGAGAAAGGTAGGAGGTCATTTAACATACACATTGTGCTCGGCATCAGGGAAAATTTCAGTTGGGGAGGAGTGGACATTCCCTTAAATAAATGTTTTCACAGTTTTTTAAATAAATAGAGGGATGTGTGGTGTTTGCCTTCTCTATGTTCAAGCTATCCTTTTTTTCTTTTCTTTTGTAAAGGACTTTATGGTAATTTCCACATTTTTACCCCACTAATCTTAGGATGGGTATATTTAGAAAAATGATAGGATGATTATGTTACTTTGCATCAATTGGCAGATGAAGGGTAAAATTTAACAGGCAGTCCTGTCAACTTTTACATCCTGATTATGTGTCTGCCTTCCTGTAAAACTACTGTGCAACACTTTTAGATCAGCTGTCGATCAACAGAAGATTCAAACAGTTAAACAGACAAGCAGCAAGAGCCATTTAAAATTCTGTGTTTACAATCAATTCTATTTCTGGCAACAAGATCCTTTTCAATATTTGTACACAAAACAATTACCTGTTCAGAAGAGGATCATATGCTTCCACTGTATTTAGATATGCATTTCCATTGTGACCACCAACAGCATATATTTTTCCCATTAATGTTGCTATGCCAACACCGCCCCTTGGGGTAGTAAGTTCAGAAACATACTCCCACTTATTCATCCGAGGATCATATCGTTCCACTGAACTCAGAGGAGAATTGTCATCAAAGCCCCCTGTGAGGACAGAAGGCTTAAGTAAACAAACTAGCAGGAAATAAAGGAAGCCAAATTACTATTAAAGCAACATTTACTACCATATTAAGAATCAGATAAAGCTAAAAACAAGCCTCTGATAAAAAAAGAAAGATATTGTGTAGTGCTTTTTTGTAATTAGATTTTTACCGGTAAGCATAAATCAACAAATTTAAGGAATTTACTGTAACCACTTTAAACAGTTCGTAAAGTGGCAGAAAAATATTACATGTCAATAATTCACAGTCAATTGTGTGTATTTCAATATGTATAATCAGTCAGTCAGACAAACAATGGCAGTGCCTCTAATACCAATGGGTATATTTGTTTGTCAGAAAGAAATGGCAGAAGTCTGTTCACAGGTCAGTCTTTAAAGGGCAGCACTGTGGCTCAGTGGTTAGCATGGATGCCTTGCAACACTGAGGTCCTGAGTTCAATTTCACCCTTGGACACATTTGCAAGGAGTTTCTATGTTCTCCCTGTGCTTGTGTGGGTTTCCTCCGGGCTCTCCGGTTTCCCCCACCATCATAAAGACATACTGATATGTTGTATATGTACATATAGTGATTAGATTGTTCGGGGCAGGGCCTGGTGTGAATTGACGAAATAATTGTAAATCGCTATGACGGAATATGTATCGCTATATAAGAAATAAAATACAATACATACATACATACAAATGTCTATATGACTTTGGAAGCAGGTAAGGGTTACAATACACAAGTATGAACTTTCATTTTTTTTTTTTACACTTACCTACAACATATAAGCAGCCATGGAGTTCACTGACACCATTACCTGCCCTTCTCTGTCCCATCTCCTTGACATCCACCCATTTGTCTAGATGAGGATCGTAACTCTCCACACTTGAGAGGGAAGCCACCCCGTCATTTCCTCCAACAGCATATACATGGTTCTTAAATATAGATAAAAATAAAACCAACCTTGAAATTCCATGTTACAGTATTTAAAGGGAAACTATACCCTCTCAAACTACCCTCCCTCTCCTAATAGAACCCAGGCTGAGGTCCTACCGATTTAGGTCTTTTCCCTTGGTAGAATTAGGGAGGGGGGGTTGGTTTGGGTCCAGTAAAGTTTTTCTTAAATCAACTAGGTAATAGTTTACTAAATGCAAATAAGATTTTAGAAATATGTTTAGGTACTGTATGTTTAAAGTTAGCAGGCCTGTTAGAGAGATTTATGTGGCATAACATGGTGTTAGTGGTAGTGACATCAGTTATAACATGGGATGGTTGAGTAATGTAGTTGGATCAATGGTAATGAAAGGTTGCTAATAATTATAGTATTATAAGCGCTGTGATCTAGTGTCCATCTGTGTTATTGGTGATGCATGTGATACGCACAAAAAGTTGTACACGCATGCGTTCAAATAATGGATCGGAGTGCAGCACAGTGGGACCACTCTGATTGTCCCATAACGCAATACGAATACTGCTAGTGGGACCTAACCCCTACTGTACATAATTCTCCTTTACGCTAGACATACATTAGTAAAAACATACCCCAGGACATTCCCACCAATTGGACAACCACCTGCAATAATTTTGTGGTCCCCATTTGATAGTAAAATGAATCGGGCCAATACAGAAAACGGCAGGTAAAATCCTCCTGTGTTAAGATATTAGATAGTTTGAACATTTTATCTATATAATACCTAATAAGTGTATGGCCAGCATCATGTTGACATTTTCCAGAATAAAGGTTATTGAGATACCTAGTGGTATAAGATATTGATGGGTTGATCATATTCCCAATTCTGTGAACACATATATAACTAACTTCTAATTTTCTTAATTTACCATAAGAGCCACTGAACCAACTCCACCACGAGGTGTGATCATTGGAGAAACAGAACTCCAGCAGTCACTTTCAACATCATATCTTTCAACATCATTAAAGCATGTATTGTCATCTAGACCTCCAATTGCATATATTGGGCCACCAAGGGATGATAACGCAATGCCCCGTCTATGAAAAAAAATAGAAAAAAAAGCTTTTCATTGACATTATTAAGGAGAACTAAACTAAAATTATATACTCCATAATCTAAATGCATCCCCCCCAAGAACTCTTATAAACAGTAAATTACCACTTCCCTAAATGGTATTAATGTAAATGTAATCAAATGAAGATAAGATTACTGTTTATGTGCACTCTCTGGTCACACCTCATGAAGTCAGTCATATGGTCCACTGCCTAATATAGTAACAGCAATGGCTAGAAACTACTTGAGACCGACCACACACTGTGTTAATTTCAATAGACATAATATGCTTGAGAAAGGACCTTTGGGTCCGAAACATGTAGCACATATGTTTTTTTCAATAAAAACTTTATTTTTCACAGCCATAGTTCTGTGTATATGTATGTTACACTGCATATTAGGTCTATTGAGATAATTTTCCAGAGTGGTGGAAACTACTGTGTAGCCTACTGGAACTCGCAGCTCTTGTGCTTGGAAGCTCTAATCTACTACAGCACACTCTGTGATAATGAAATGCTGGAAAATATACACAAAACCCATGTTAGAATGGCCAGTTTCCCAGCACCCATATTAAAACGACTGAAGAGACACAGATTACTGCTTTTATATCAAGGTGCTCTGCATTCTGATTAAATTGTTCTTTAGTTGTCCTTTAAAAGTAGAACAAAAGCTAAAATCTAAAACATTAAGGCCCTAAAAAGCAGGCATAGGAAAGAGATTTGGGCCCTCTTAGCTGGAGTAATGGAAGGAAGCACTCAAGCCCAGCAAACTGCAATTTTATATAATAAACAGAGCATTCTTAGCCCAAGTATAGATTTTTCAATTTAAACCTGACCGCAGTCCTTTCTGCCAAAAATGTCAATATGCGGCTGCCACCTTTTATATGGGTTCCAAATGAATACAGTATGATCTGGGAAAAATGGAAGGAGTATTCTTTAACATGCAATGACTGAACTAATTGAATTCACTTTAAATGGCATTTTGCCCCATTAACTTAAAGAAGACTTTGTCATTAACTTTATGGCCTTTGTCTTATACCTGCTAATCAATGCCATTCTGGCAGCAAAGATTTAGAAGATATGGACCTCCAGAAATTTAAGAAATGCCTGCTTTATCCTTCACTTATGGGAATACAACACCTATTTTGTTGCAGTGCAGACATGACACATCACTTCTAAAAGAATGTAAATGAGATGGCATAAACCTTCAATGCAGAGAGCAGGTTCAGCAGACCTAGAAGTTATGTTAGTGCATTACAATTACCTCAATAAATTCAATCTGACCCTGCTCCGAAGAGCTTACAACCTAAGCACTTTCTTTAACACATTCAACCCATTAGTATGTCTTTAGGAGAACCCAGAGGAAACCCACGCAAGCACAGTGAGAACATACAAATTCCATGCTGTGTCCAAGTGGGATTTGAACAAGGCCACTGAGCTATCATGATTTCTAATAATAATAATAATAATAATACAGCCTGCAGTACTTTTTTCCTAAACATGGCTTCTTGAGAAGCTATAATGTCCATTTTATGATTAACAAATGTTCTAGCCAATGACCATTTGGCAGCTTCACAGACTTCCCCTACTGCTTACATTTCCATGCATGGCCCATGATGCTACTAGAGCTCTAGTGGAATGGGGTTTAAGACCTGAAGGGACCTCCTTGCCTTTCAGAGAGTAAGCTTTAGAGATGCAGGCTACAATCCAGGAACTTATAGTCTTTTGTAGGGGTTTAACCCCTTTTAGACCCTTTAGGAATCAGGAACAGATGATCTGACTTCCTCCAATCCTTTGTACAAGTTAGATAAATGGAAACAGCTCTCACTAGATCCAGGGAGTGTAGAGTAGGGATGGCTGGTTCGCGGATCCGAACCCGGATCCGCCGCGGATTTATCCCGTTCGCGAACGGCAGATTTTTCCGGATTTTCCGCCTTCCAAACTGGGGATTTCTCGTATTTTCGAAATTACGAGATCTCATATTTTAGAAAATACAAATTTTCGAAAATACGAGGATCTCTTATTTTCGAAAAATTTCGAAATTACGAGGATTACTCGTATTTTCGAAAAATACGTTTTTCGAAATTCCGAGATTCCTCGTATTTTAGAAAATTTTCGAAAATACGCTTAACTCGTAATGTCGAAAATTTTCGAAAATACGAGAAATCTCGTAATTTCATGAATATCTTCATTTTAATGGGTCCGCTCACGTATTTTTCGAATTTTCGCGAAAGTTTGCGGATCCTCGAGCAGACCGGATTTTACGAAGTTCGGACATCTTGGGTTCTGGAAAAAAGCTGGAAAGGATATTTCCATGTCCATATGGTAGTCGGAGATTACTTTTGGTAAGAAATTGAAAGAGGGTCTAAGTCTGACTGGCCGATGTAATCACTATTAAAAAGACCAGCTTAATGGTGAGAAACGAGTCTGTAGCCTCTTCTAATGGCTCAAAGGGAGGTGCTGTCAAAGCTTTAAGCACCAGCGGTAGATTCTATGCAGGGAGACTGTTGAATCTCCTTGGTCTTATTCTCCGCATAGCTTGGAAGAATCGCTTAACTAGACGCCTGTTTGCAAAAGGAATGCCCATTAGGGCTGAAATGGTCGAGACTTGAGATATAAGAGTTCTGATTTGAATATTCTTTTTGAAACCAGAATAAAGAAACTTTACTATGTCAGATTCAGTGGGGGGGGGGGGGGTTAAACTGAGAAATTTTCTTGTTCTGCAACGTCTGCAATTTTTTCCCATATTCTGTAATATTTCATTGAAGAAGAGGATTTTCTTGATTTTAGCAGAAACTCCACAATATCCCTGCTGAATCCCAAATCTATAAGTTCCTCTCAAATGCCAAGCCATCAGAGAAAAGTGGTTGAAGTTTAGGCACTGAATCAACCCTTGGGATAGCCATCCGAAATGTGAGGAATCACCACCGGCTCTTCCACATTTCGAGATAACAGGAGCGGAAACCAGGGTCTGCGAGGCCATGCCGTAATTATGGCTATCACCTCTGCACCTTCTAGTTGAATCTTTATCAGAGATCTCCATACTAGAGAGAAGGGCAAAAAGATGTAATTGAGCCCTTGATTACAGGGTTGATAGAGCATCTATCACCAGGGCTTCTGGGCAATATATTCGTGACGACATTTGGTGTTGCTTTTTGTCGCCATTAAGTCTATGAGAGGATGCCCCCATCTCCAACATAGCATCAGAAAAAGTTCCTTGCTCCAACTCCACTCTCCCGGGTTTATAGGGTTGCGGCTCAAGAAATCTGCCGCAAAGGGGAAAGTTTTCTTTTCCTGGAAGAAACACTGCCGACAGTCATTTTAGCCCTCTTTGAGCCAAAGAAAAAACTGGTTCTATTTCTTTTAGCAGAGTTTGACTTCTTGTGCCCCCTTGTCACATGATGTAGGAGACTGCGGTTTTGTTGTCGCATTTTATAAGAACATCTTGCCCCTTCAGCTTTTTCCAAAGGTATTCCATGGCGTATCTTATGGCCCTGATTTCTAGAATGTTTGAAGGAACATCTTTTCCTTTCCACATTCCTTGAACATAACGGTCTTCCAAGCACGCGCCCCAGCCTGTTTCTGACGCATCTGTTGTCAAGGATATACTTAGAGAAGGAGTCAACAAGAAACCTTTCTTTAGATTTTTGTCTATTAGCCACCACTTTAAACTTTCTTTTCAAACTGTCTTATGACGGTGAGGTTCTCTGACACGGGATAACAGGATCGATTGGAATGGCCTTATGTGCCGCCTTGCCCACTGTACCAGGAACACTGTTTGCAGCCATCAAGCCTAGGACCTTCAGTAAGCATGCAACCGAGGAACTGTGCTGCTTCCTTATACGGCTTACTTCTCTCTTTAGAGTCTCCACTTTCTTTATAGGGAGGGAAACCAGATTCTTCTCTGGCTGGAAAAGAGCTCTCAAGTATATTAGTGTTTGTGTAGGATTTGTGTTGCTCTTCTCCATGCTCAGTATCTATCCAAGTTCTTGCAGGCTTTCTATCACCCTTTTAGTGTGAGCCCGGGACTCTTGTTCTAACCACGACACTACCAGTAGGTGGTCTAAATAATGAAACATGGCCAGATTCTGAATTCTGAGATGCGCTACTAGGGCCACTAACACCTTCGTGAATACCCTTGGGGACTGCGACAGACCGAATGGTAGACAGGTGAACTGCCAGTCCTTCCTGTTCATTTGAAAGCTCAGAAACTTGGATGTATAGGTACGTGGAAATATGCATCCTTCAGATCTATGCTTGAAAGATATACACCTTGCTTACCACTTTTATAATGGAGTGAAGGACTCCCATTTTGAATTTTTGTCTAGCCTTAAGGTGCCGGTGCAGGAATAGCCTGGAATTAAATCCCTTTTGCAGAAAGGGAACTGGTTCTATTGCGGCTGACTCCCAACAGTTGCTCCACATATTGGGACATCGCTTCTCGCCCTTCCTTCGTCTCCGGAACGCGAGTTGAAACAAAATAGTTTTCCTTTGGGTATTTCTGAAACTGGATGAGATACCCTGAAGAAATTACTTCTAGGGCCCACCGGTCCTGAACTGATTTGGCCCAGATGTTCATGAAATGTGCCAATCTTGACTCTGGGCCTTCGTACACCTATTGCTGATTCTTCCTGTTTTGGAAACCTGATTTTGTGACTGAAAAGGCATGCTTTCCCGGCTTCCTGACGTCCAAAATCTTCAGCTTTAAACGTTTTGGAGGCACGAAAGGATCGATCTCTCGAATAATATTCAATCCAGCCCCTCTTGTTTCTTCTATCCTGCAGAAGGAAAAGACTCTTTCCTCTTGAAGCCTTTGAAATAATATTATCTAGCTTGTCACCAAACAGCATGGATCCCCCGAAAGGTAGTTGACAGAGATTAGCTTTTGAAGCCGTATCGGCTGAACAGGGTCTCAACCATAAGGCTCTTCTAGACGCCACATTGAGAGCTGTTACCCTGGAGGAGAGTCTCACCATGTCAGAGAAGAAGTCTATTCCTTTTTTATGTCTTGAAACACCTCCTTTAATTTAGGTCTCTTGACAATTGAATCAATTGCGTGTTCCATATCTTGTGCCCAGTTTCATTGCACTTGACACAGAAATGTGGGCCACAGCAGGACGTAAGGGTGCTCCAGCAGCAACAAAAGATTTTTTAAGATTGTATTCTACCCTTCGCTCCATAGGGTCTTTGAATACGGAGGCATCATCGTCCCCTGGAAGGGTGGTTCTATGGGCCAGCTAAACCACTGCTGCATCAACTTTAGGCAGTACTTCCCACTTCTTTCAGCTTCTGTATAAGGGTATTTCTTTGCAAATTTCCCAGTTGTCACAGCTTTTTTTACGTCTTTTTCCATTCATTAACAATGATGTCTGATATAGACGGATGAATAGGGAATGTTAAAGACTTCTTTTTCCTGGAAGGAAATAGCTTGTCTGCTACTGTGACTTTTGGCTACCCTTCAGAAAGAGAGAAAGACTGTCTGACTGCCCTGATCAATTGATCAACAATCGCAGTATCAAATCCTGAATCAGCCACCGGATCTTCTTCTTCTTCAAATAGAAAAATATTAGATTCATGAGACTCTGAGGATACTTCCCTTTCAGATAATTCCGAATCAGAAAACAGGGTTGCATGTTTAGTGCGTTTCAACCTTTTTTTAGGCTGGTTAGATTCTTGGATCGCTTGGGTAACGGCTTGTGTCAAAACTGACACCAGAGAATCCAGTTGAAGGTTTGTATTAATAGAAGAAGGGCCAGGAGACTCCTCCACCATTTCTGTTTCTTCTGTAGCCATCTTGGTTTTCTCTGAGGCTGAAAGGCTGTAAAAAAACTACAAAAGTGTGTTTTTCAAAGAAAAGGGAGATGGAATGAGAAAACCAGGGACCAAAAACAAACTGCACAGACTCCCATGAAAAAACATGCTTACCAGGTCCAGATTTAGTAGACATGGCTAAAAAGCAAAAAGATCCAGTCCTCTGCACAGCAGATCCAAGCAGGACGCCCAACACAGGCTACTCCGGTGCGCAGAATGAAGCCAGAGGAAGAGGGGATCCGAAAAAGTCCAAAAATAGGCAAAAACGCACAAGCATACGCTGCATGCGTATCGGACAACGCACGTGGCAAATGAACACGCGCGCATGTACCGAACAAACGACGCATGCGCCGAACGAACACATGCATGCACCCAAGTAAGACGGGTGCATCTCCGGTGGCATAACGGACGCGACAGCCAGGAAAAAGCAGCGAAATCCAAAAGTAGCCACCAAACTTTGCCCGACCAGCTCCAAATAACGAGGGAATACAAATGTTCGACACCAGGACTAAACATCCCCACAGGCAGACCTTTGAAAGGCGCAACACGGGAGGCATCAGGGAAGAGAGAGGCAGAGACTCCCTTGGACAGACCCACAATGGCAGGTAAGCCAGATGGAAGGACAGGAAAAAAAAAAGACGAGAGAGGAAGTAGGAGGGTGCCTTAAATAACTAACAAGTTCCTGTCCATGAGGATAGAGGAGGGGAATTAACCCATTAGTGGATGCTGCCATATGACTGGGGAAAAATATGGACCTGATCTGTGTCTAGTTACCTCTTTGTGTTCATTGATGCTTTTATCATCCATTTATTAGCAAGAGGATCAAACAACTCCATGCTTCCTAAATGTTCATTACCATCATGTCCACCAACAGCATAGACCTTGCCTAATAAATAAAACAAGTAATAAAATTAGTATCATGAAAACCAATCATAATAAATAATTTACATTTAAATAATAAGGATTTTGGAAACGACTAAAATTACAATGCAATGAAGTAGCACACCTACAATCATTTGGAGAATGTTGGCTACCCAACTGCAAATATTTTTCACGCTAGGCGTAAGTAGCAATATGCCAAGATTCTTCTGTTAATTTCAATTAGTACAATTATGTGCCGAAATTAATTATCCCATCAGTTCAGTCCCCCCTCTGTGCCTGTCAACCAAAGCTTGCCATGCACAGCCAATGTGTTAAATTTAGTACATACAAAAAATAGAATTCTGGTGCACAAACAATTCCAATTGCATATTGGCTACCTCCATAAGGTTGCTGCTACAAACAGCCTGCTAAACCCTGAATAAATAAAAACAATTACTGTTTTTTGTGCACTAGAATTCTATTTTTTGTATGTATTATATTTTTGGTCTCTAGTTGCACTTTAAAGGGCATGTCCACCCTCAAAACTATAACCCCCCCACTACTGGCCCCACTCTGTAGTAAATAAAAATCCTTACCTTACTTCCCAGCTCCAAATGGTTCTCCAGTAATCCCCCCCCAAAGTCCCAAAAACTGTCCACCAGGAGTACTGCAGAGTCCATATAGGACTCTGCCTCCTGTCTCTCCTCCGGGAGAATTTTTCCATGCGCAGAAGAGCCCTCCCCCACCTCCCGTTTTAGTCTTCCTCCCCCTAGCGTAAAATCCCTTTCCCAGTACTAAGCCACATAATGCATTTTAAATGCGATAATTAACTTTTCCTCAATACTGCATAAATTAGAAAAAAAATAAAATAAAACAGATCCAAAAAAAATGTGGCCACCATTGTTAAAAGCATTTTTTCATAACCTTCTTATCAAATGTAAGTTAATTTTGCCTAATAATATAGCCAAAATTTCTAGTGCCAGAAAAGAGGCAAAGAGCTAGCGTTTTGTGCAGTTTACCTTTTTCAGTCTGGATAAAAGCAAAAATGTAACATTTAAAAAAAACAAACACCCAAATGTACATTATATACCTCTTCACTCTCCACTTTTTGAATAAGCTACTAACCTCCAACAGAAATCACTCCCACGTGTCGTCTACGGCTATTCATCTCAGGTCCAAAAAACCAGCTGTTTTTGCTGACCGAATAGCATTCAATACTGCGAAAAGGGTCTCCTGATCCCCCACGTCCACCCACACAAAAAAGAACACCTAACAGAGATGTAGAAAATTGTAGCCTTTATACTCCTGTACACCACCCAAGTAAGGAGTAAAGAATAAGTACACTGTAAAATCTGTTATAGAAACTTTCATACTACAAGCTTAAAGAATAAGTACACTGTAAAATCTGTTATAGAAACTTTCATACTACAAGCTTAAAGAATAAGTACACTGTAAAATCTAGTTATGCTCAATTGGAAGCAGCAGCTTTAAAAATGCTTTTGGCATATTTTTTTTTCCCTAAGCCCCCCCAGAGCCTATGGGGGAGCTTATCCATATCATCTACCTCCTGATTGGCAAGCCTCAATAGGTAAGGCTCGTCTGCTCCATGTGCGTTCCTGCCGTGCACACGCATGACGTCATAGCGCACGTGACTGCGCGCAACGAGATTGACGTCATGCGCGCACACATCCACGCATAGAGCACCACAAGCCTTACCTATTGAGGTTTACCAATCAGAAGGTAGATGATATGGATAAGCTCCCCCATAGGCTCTGGCCATTAGCAACTGGCCACAACTGGCCATTGGTGGATGAGCCTCTGCTGCTGCTCGTGAACAGAAAAAGGCACGCTGCAGTGGGCATTATTAAAACTTTAAAGCAAAACGTAACTGGGATTTTGGGGGGTCCTGAATTACATTAAATTTTTTTATTAGGGGTGGACATACTCTTTAAGTCTAAAGATGTCCACACTGCAGGCCTCCAGGTGTTTGAAAACTACAATTCCCCATCATTCCCTGGCCAAGGAAACATCTGGAGGGCTGCAGGTTGGACATAGCTTTTTTAAGATTACCTGTATAAGATGTGCATGCTGGGTATTGTATGTGCATGCTGGGTATTGTATGCTTTAGTAAAGATTTTTTTTAACTGTTAAAGCAGTTTGTCATTTCAGCAGATTTTTAACGGTGGCTTTAGTTTATTTGTGTTGGATACTTATGCAGGCTAGGATCTGTCTGATTATAAATGGTTATTTGTGTACATTTTAATTGAATATCTTAATGTAAAGAGACTACAGTGTATATATAATATTACCTGCAGTTTTATTTCTTGGGGTAGTTCGAACAGTATATTCAAATTCTGGAACCGAACGGTTGCTTACATGAAGGTGGTAATTTCTTGCTTCATCCAGAAGGTCTCTGCACTTTAGGTTTTGCTTAATAATATCCTCTTTAGTAACAACTGTCATAAGGAACTCAACTGGTAGTAAAGGTAGTCGAACCTAGCAGAAATTTTAAAAATGTTCATTAACATTCAATCAAAGGGGAGACTTTAGTGCACTTTAGTGTAACGTGTCAAGATAAAGGGCATGTACAGTGATTTTATTTTTTTAGCTCAGTAGCATCAGGCAGACAAAAAACTGAATTTCATTATGGTGGACTGCAAGAAATATTTGTAAAGCTTACTTTTGTTTTGCATTTCCACAACATTGAGTTCTGTGAGACTTTTAACCTGTTACAAGTCGGTAACCCATCTTTGATGTGTATGTGCTGTAATTTATGCTTTATCCTTGTCCCAATCCTGTCACCAGAACTTGCTAGAGTGGATAACCCAAGAGAAGTTGCAATACTTTAAGGGCTTTCCCATCACCAGCATTAAAATCTATATTCATTTTCCACACACACCTTAGTGTATTAGATTGTAAACTTAATTACCTACCTGCGTTCCCAGAAGATTCCAATACTAATTTCTCTCTGCTGCTGCTTGTATACAGTCTTAAATGAAAACTAAACCCAATTTTCTATACTCCAGAATCTGAAAATAACCCCCCTAAAAACATCAATAAGCTATAAAATACCATTTCGGTAAATCATATTATAGTAAATGTAAGCCTGTTAAGAACTGGATGAAGAATCTGTGTGTTTGTGCAGTGCCAGGCCACACCTCCTTACCTCAGTCACATGCTTTCTTGCTTTACCTGTCCTGTAAAAGTATTGGCTAGAGATTATTAATGGGTGTGACCAACTGTAACAATTTCTGCCATAGCTAAGGACTGAGCATGGGCAGAACATAATGGTCGTTGACCAGACTGTGTGACATTAGAATGCTGTGATGTTAAGCAAAAACCATATATTATTTAGATAAATTTCCCAGCACTCATATCAAAACGAGAGGTAAGACACTGATTACTGGCTTTATATCAAGGTGTTCTGCCTTCTGGTTCAGTGTTGTTCTGAGGCTTTAGTTGTCCTTTAAGTCATTGGCCATGATGATGTCGCCATCACCACTGTGACGGAAGGCTGCAACCCAGAAGGCAGTCAGCATCAAGAGAACACTGTGGCTGTAGAATTAGGCACTTCATGGACCACAGGAAGGTAAGTATAATAATCTATAATAAAATAATGTATTATGTGGAGTACGAAGTTAAACGGTGTTAAATCCACACCTTCCGATGTAATAACAGGTTAGCGTGTGCTTGTGAAGGTTCTCATTCAAAGCCAGTCGGATGACTAGCGAAACGTCTTCAAGAACTAAACTTCAAGTCCGGTTGATCTAATTGAATACAACAGGTTAGCGTGTGTTTAACTATTTTTAGCTACCCGATGTAAATAAAAGACAAACATTAGTTTTTTGTAGCACAAATACAAATGTTATTTAAAATCCGCTATTGCCCTCCAACCTCCTTACCTGCATGGTTCCTGCCATGCAGTAACTGTTGTAGTGAGTACTGCATTGCAAGAGGAGCGTGGAGGGTAAGTATTACATCTGCCTGTTCGTGTTTGCAGGGTGGGCAAGGTAAGATTAGATTTAAGTGCTAGTGGTGGACATCCATTTTTTTTAACTCATTTTATTTATCAATAAACTATTTACAACATGTCTTTGACAGTATGTTATACAATGAGTCTTACATATCAGAAGAGCATTTGAGTTACATATTTGACTAACGGTTCATTACAAATGACAATACCTGACTTTCAATTTGTGTTCATGACTAATAAATACATATCTTGCTACTTGTTTTGGACCTACTAGTCCGAAACATGTAGCACGCACATTTTGCAATAAATCTGCACTATTCACAGCTACAGACCTACAGACCTGTGTCTTTGAATGTTGTACCTGCAATATACTGTATAAAGTGTTGTATTGTGAAGGCTCTCCCTGTCAGCTACAACAATATTAGTGAAAAAGTACTTTCTTAAAGGGGAATGTTGGAGGGCAGAATTTTTTGTTTATGCTATATTTATAGAAACTGTAGGGTGATGATAGTGAAGTGAACCTGATCTTAGAACAGCTCTATGCAATGCATTTCTCATCAGTGTAGTCTAAAGAACACTCCAGCACACCATTGTTGAATGTATGCCAGACAAGTGGATAGCACAAGAAATATATGGGGGAGCACACTATTCAGGTGAATTCACTAAAGGGTTAATGGTAATGTTCTGCTGGCACTAAAGGGTTAATGGTACTATTCTGCTGGCACTGAAAGTGGTAATGCCAATACTCTGGGGAAGACTGCTGGCACTGAAGGGTTAAGCATCTCAGATCTCACCAAATTTCCCTGTTTCTACCCGGCTGGAAACAATTTCTGGGGAGAACACTGGTGTCACATACCGCACATCCACTGAAACCTATCCTCTCCTTCCAGTCAGTATTTTATTGGTGGCCAGTGTTGCTGCATACGCACAAACGTATGTATACATTCCCGCCTCCCCTGGTACAGCGTGCGTCTCTTACCAACTAGTTAAGCTTTCCCACCAAAAAAGGCCAAATTCTGCAGCAGGATGGTGCTCCATCGCATACTTTCACATCAAAGTTCCTTAAGGCAAAGAAGAGCAAGATGCTCCAGGATTGGCCAGCCCAGTCACCTGACATGAAAATCATTGAGCATATGTGGGGTAGGATGAAAGAGGAAGCATGGAAGATGAAACCAAAGAATATTGATGAACTCTGGGAGGCATGCAAGACTGTTTTCTTGGCTATTACTAATGATTTCATCAATAAATTGTATGAATCCATGCCAAACTGCATGGATGCTGTCCTTCAAGGTCATGGAAGTCATACAAAATATTAAATTTGGATCTCACAGCACCACTACTTAATCTGCTGACATATTTTTGGATTGGCTGGATTAAAGTAGATAATTTTCTGTACAGGCGACTACACTTTTGTCTTGCAACATTTTGACCTTTCTGTCTTGATTAAATGATAAATCTTTTTTTAGTGAAATTATTTTTTACCAGTTCATTTAATATTATTTGGGAGGGCTTTAGCTTTTCATATGAGCTATTTCTAACAACAATAGATCAATTAAAAATCAGGTTAATAGCAGGAGTTACCGTATATACTCGAGTATAAGCCAACTCGAGTATAAGCCGAGGCACCCATTTTTGCCTCAAAAATTAGAAAAGATTGACCCGAGTATAAGCCGAGGGTATACAGTAACCCTAATACCTTTCCACTGTAGATGTTTGGAAACATGCTTGGTTGCTGGGAGTTGTAGTTTCCAACCACCTATAGTAGAAAGGTATTGGGGTTCTTGGTTACTGTATGGCATAATGTCCCCACCCTAATACCTTTCCACGTTGATGTTTGGAAACTACAACTCCCTGCATGCTTGGTTGCTGGGAGTTGTAGTTTCCAACCACCTATAGTAAAAAGGTAATGTGGTGTCTGCATGGCATACTGTCCCCCAGCCCTCCCCCCACCCCCCCCCCCCAGCTCACTTACCCGTACTGGTCTTCAGTCTTCCCCTCTCTGCCATCCAGAAGCAGCCGCGAGTCGGCGGCAGTTCCATTACTGCTTCGCGGCTGCGCGATGACGTCATCCGCCAGCGTACGTGATGACATCATCGCGCAACCGCGAAGAACTACTGGGAACTGCCGGCCGGACTCGCGGCTGCTCTGGATTGCAGGTTAGTTCCTTGTGACTCGAGTATAAGCCGAGTCAAGGTTTTTAGGTTAATTTTTAAACCTAAAAAACTCGGCTTATACTCGAGTATATACGGTACTGCAAAATACACAGACGACAAATTTATTTATAAAGCGCCACTTGGGTAAATAAAAATTAAATACAATTTCATGCATCGGTTATATATATATATATATATATATATATATATAAATATATAAAATCCAAAATATCGACGACGCACTCACAGGTCTTCCAACGGAAAAAAGACTTTATTCACGAATCAACATGTTTCGACCACAACTGGTCGTCATCAGGACTAATTATCCCCCAAACCACCCAAAATAAATAGGCCCCAAGAGACCCACCCCCACCACACCTAGTAAACAGCATATATAATAAATACATACACAGGATATACTACAATATAAAAGCCATAAAAACCACCCACCATAAACGTGACAGCACCAGATTAAATAGCACACCTGGTCCCTGCAGCCAGCCCACACCTAAAATCCACCAACCATTGATGTAAGAGTATCCCCATACATATAGCCGGGCCACCGAAACTTCCGCATACAGTCTAATCGGCTCAGATCGCGCCTCACGCGAGACTACAGAGAGCCCATACCCCGTGTCACTATAGACGCACCGGTCGTCATAGGAACAAATCACCAAACGCCGGGAGTCAAATGACTCAGCCGGCACATGGTGCGCGTCACTGCAGACACGCCCATGATAAACAAACCACGGAGGGCATGAATAGAAACCCATAACTCACTAAACCCAGGCTAGATAGCATAAAGAGCCGCAACAGAGGATAACCAAATCCAAATGAATAAATAAGTAAGCTCCTAAAGATATAAATAGGTAGGCATACCTAAGGGCCAGCCGTGCTCCCCAATACCCCAATACCACACTTAAAATATATCTACATATACTATACATACAACTATGAGAGCATAAAAACCAGTAATAGAAGTTAATACAAAAATGCAAAAATACAGTACAACATCAAATCACCTTAGCAAAAAGAGATTATAAATATGACAGAACCATAACTAGGTAATAAATAGATAGTACATAAATAAGGGTGCTATCTATAATCTAGCCTGTCTGAGGCCATAATATAGGGTACATATAGACGGGTAATATAGCAGAAACGAGTTATAGAAAGCAACCAAAGTTATTCACTTCATTAAGTCCATCGGGTACCAAAGTCTGTAAGCGTGAAATCCATTTCGACTCAACTTGAAGAAATACTTTGTGCAGTGCAAAGGCACTGCGATGGCTTCCAATGTGGCCCCATCGTTTGCCAACCTATATATGCAGCAATTCGAACAGGAACATCAACTACCCATCTTGGGATGAAAAGTTTGCCTGTATAAACGCTATATAGATGACATGTTTTTGTTATGGGATGGGGATGTTGTATCTATACAAGAAAAAATTCAGATTGTTAATGATTTAGATACTCCCATCAAGCTGACATGTAAAGTGGATAAGAATGAAATTGATTTTTTGGATCTCAAAGTGTTTAAAGTGGGTGAAGGTCTAGGTACCACTTTGTTTCGCAAAAGCACTGACCGTAATGCAGTGCTTCATGCTTCTAGCTTTCATCCCCCGGCTTTGATAAAAGCTATACCCTATACTTAATATTTGAGGACCTTACTTAATAACAGTGAGGCTGATATGACTGAGGTACAGTTAAGGGAGATGACGGGTCGCTTTCTGGAGAGGGGTTACTCTGAGGGTTTGCTTAGGCAACAGCTCACTAAAGCCCTTGTCACTATAGCTACTAATTATGAGCCTAAAGAAAGAAAACAATTGAGTATGATTTTTTCTATGGACTATTCAGTCTACAGTTCAGATATAGCTTGTAGGGCAAAAAGCTTATGGAGTATTATCAGCAAGGATTACAATCTGCCTTTTGAACAGCATGAACTTCGGATAGCACACAGCCGTGGAAAAAGCTTGCGGAATATGCTGGTGAAAACAGACCTCAGGAAGCAGTCTATTGGAGATACAACATTTTTGGGTGGTGCTCTTAGACCCGGGTGCTACAGATGTCCCAATTGTGTGACCAGTGGACATATGTTAATAGGAAAAGATTTCCCTCATCCAAGGACAGGCAGACGGATTACCGTATATACTCGAGTATAAACCGAGTTTTTCAGGCTGAAAAATCAGCCTGAAAACTCGGACTCGGTTTATACTCGAGTCAACCGCTTACCGGGCATTCCGGCAGCCGCGCAATCTTTTTCTGCACTGGCGCCCGGCCTGACGTCACTGCCCGGCGCCAAGCCCGGCGCTGGGCAGTGACGTCAGCCGGCGCGCCGGTACAGGAATGGGCGCGCGACTGCCGGAATGCCGATACCGTACCTGCCAGGAGCCCTTGATGGAGAAGAGCCCACAGGAGAAGAGCCGTCCACAGGGAAAGAGCCGTCCACAGGAGAAGAGCCGTCCACAGGGAGAAGAGCCGTCCACAGGGAGAGAGCCGTCCACAGGAGAACTCCACAAGTACAAACTGAACTGAGGGGGAGGGGGCATTCAAGATGTTTGGGAACTACAACTCCCAGCATGCTTTAATTAGCTGGGAGTTGTAGTTTCCAAACATCTTGAATGCCACCCTCACTTGGCATTCAAGATGTTTGGAAACTACAACTCCCAGCATGCTTTATTAGCTGGGAGTTGTAGTTTCCAAACATCTTGAATGCCAAGTTTCTACCCTCGGTTTATACTCGTGTCAATAACTTTTATTAGGATTTTTTGCTGAAATTGGGTACCTCGGTTTATACTCGGGTCGGTTTATACTCGAGTATATACGGTAAGATCAATTTTCGGCTAACCTGCACAAGTTGCTACGTGATATATTTTTTGATTTGCCCATGTGCATTGGTCTATGTGGGTAAGACTGTGAGTAGCTTTCGGGAACGTTTTGCTAACCACCGTAGTGCTATTAGGGCAGCGTTGTCCAACCAGTCGGTGGAGAGAAAGATTGGGAAATTTGGTGATCAAGCAGTTGCAAGACACTTTAAGCTTTTAGGACATAGTTTGTCTTCATTAAAGTGCATGGTCTTTGATCATGTACCACCTATGGAAGGTGACAGATCAAAAAGACTTCTTCAAGTTGAGTCGAAATGGATTTCACGCTTACAGACTTTGGTACCCGATGGACTTATAGAAAGCAACCAAAGTTATTCACTTCATTAACTCGTTTCTGCTATATTACCCGTCTATATGTACCCTATAGTATGGCCTCAGACAGGCTAGATTATAGATGGCACCCTTATTTATGTACTATCTATTTATTACCTAGTTAGGTTCTGTCATATTTATGATCTCTTTTTGCTAAGGTGATTTGATGTTTACTGTATTTTTGCATTTTTGTATTAACTTCTATTACTGGTTTTTATGCTCTCTAGTTGTATGTATAGTATATGTAGATATATTAAGTGTGGTATTTTATTGGGGAGCACGGCTGGCCCTTAGGTATGCCTACCTATTTATATCTTTAGGAGCTTACTTATTTATTCATTTGGATTTGGTTATCCTCTGTTGCGGCTCTTTATGCTATCTAGCCTGGGTTTAGTGAGTTATGGGTTTCTATTCATGCCCTCCGTGGTTTGTTTATCATGGGCGTGTCTGCAGTGACGCGCACCATGTGCCGGCTGAGTCATTTGACTCCCGGCGTTTGGTGATTTGTTCCTATGACGACCGGTGCGTCTATAGTGACACGGGGTATGGGCTCTCTGTAGTCTCGCGTGAGGCGCGATCTGAGCCAATTAGACTGTATGCGAAAGTTTCGGTGGCCCGGCTATATGTATGGGGATACTCTTACATCGATGGTTGGTGGATTTTAGGTGTGCTCGCCAATGGGGGTAAGAATTTTATGTGATATTTAATCTGGTGCTGTCACGTTTATGGTGGGTGGTTTTTATGGCTTTTATATTGTAGTATATCCTGTGTATGTATTTATTATATATGCTGTTTACTAGGTGTGGTGGGGTGGGTCTCTTGGGGCCTATTTATTTTGGGTGGTTTGGGGGATAATTAGTCCTGATGACGACCAGTTGTGGTCGAAACATGTTGATTCGTGAATAAGTCTTTTTTCCGTTGGAAGACCTGTGCCGGGCAAGTTTATATTATATATATATATATATATATATATATATATATTATATATTATATATATATATATATATATATATAATATATAACAAAAAGTAGTTAGTAGCCAACGCTCCACAGGTCTTTTCACAAGGCCTTGGTTTAGTGCCTTATCAAGCTTACAATCTTGTGCAACTAAAAAGGGTTTATACCCTGCAGGTGATTAGTGGAGGACACTGCAGGGTATTTAAACCCTTTTTAGTTGCACAAGATGTAAGCTTGATAAAGGCCACTAAACCAAGGCCGAAACGTTGCTATATTTGCACTATGCACTATTTTGAAATTATAAAACTTGTGAATAAGACCTGTGGAGCGTTGGCTACTACTATCTTTTGTTGTGTATCGGAATTTAAAGACCGACAGCTCCCGGCAAACAAAAGAGAACACTGTGTGCACACTATTACCATTTTCATATATAATATTATAGTGGTACAGGCACGCAATTCACCCCCCTCTTTAAAAGCCTAGGGGCTGTTGAGGTTTATCAAAGATCATAGGGGCAAAATAGTTGTTGGATTCAACGCACTCTCTGGTCTTATTACAATAAAGAATTGGATAAATAAGACCTGAGAGTGCGTTGAATCCAACAACTATTGCCTATATATATATGCTCAAACATAGAAGATGTTGTAAATATACAAAAAGTGATGAGACCCCCACACTAAAAAGAAACCCCCAAAAACAGCACTCACAGCTATGTCTCAAACTTAAAGGGGAACTGTGGTCTGCAAACAAGTTGCGTTTAAATGAAAGACCAGTTTCCCACCTTTAAAACGAGCCATCAACCACCTCTCTAGGTGCTCCACAGCCCAAGATATACAGAAATGACTGACCAGAAAGTTAATGGGTGGGAGACTAACATGTGACATTCCTAAGGCTTCTCCTGCACAGTGCCGCCGGCGAGCACAGCCTCAGACTCTCTCAGTGGGTGAGGGAGACGGGAAGTCCCTCCTCCTCTCTGCTGTGTGAAGGACCTGCAGCTGCAGAGAAGGTAAGGGAATCTACAGCCATTCTCTCTCACTATGTGAAAACAGCCTTTTCAGGCAAGTTTCGAGTGTTTTTTTTTTTTTTTTTTTTTGTTTTGGAGGGGGTAGGGGGTGTCAGAGTGGCCCACGCACACTGTGAGTGGGTGGGGCTTAGGTACCGCGGATGGGCGGGGTTTAGGCAACCGCGAGTGGACGTGCTTAGGCACCCGCGAGTGGGCGGGGCCACATGGGGCTGTAAGGGAATGGGCAAAGGGGGGCCTGCAACTGGAGGGACAATGGGGTCCATGAGTGGGAGGGACCAGGGGGTCTGCAAAGGGGAGGAGACACAGGGCAGATTGACTGACAGGTTTCAGAGCAAGAAGCAGGAAGTGCTGGTGATGCTGCTGCCATATCACACACAAAAATGAAATATCTTCAAAACTATGCAAAATAAACAATGGAAATAAATTGCAAAAATTCTCAGGAGAGCAATTCCTATCAATTTACCTAAAGTTATTTTTGGAGCACAGTTCCTCTAACTCACCATTAAGAAGCTATATCACAGGGCCCCAGTTAAAAAAACAAATTCCACATTCCCATTAAATGCAACCATATTTAAAGGGTATCTCCACTCGTTTTAGAAGTTTTGGAAATCCCGTTCTATTGAAGAACGGGAGGTAAAGGAGATGTGCCTTACCTTCCGTTCTTCAATAGAACACACAGGAGCCAGGAGAGAAGGTAAGAAACGTACCCGCTCGCTCCCCCGGCGCTTGGTTGACAGGTCCTGACGGACTAGAAGACAAGGTCTGTCGGGACCTGTCAGACCAAGCGCCGGGGGGAGGAGCGAGCGGGTAAGTTTCTTACCTTCTCTCCTGGCTCGTGTGTTCTATTGAAGAACGGAAGGTAAGGCACATCTCCTTTACCTCCCGTTCTCAATAGAATGGGATTCCCAAAACTTCTAAAAACGAGTGGAGATACCCTTTAATGTAACAATATCATTAATAGAGCATTATAAAAGTATAATCACACAGTCTTGTTAAACTAGCTAAAAATAAAGTAAAGTACCAGAAATCCCTATTGACACCACAGGTGTGAGAAAGTGCCGATTAAAATGCCGGGCTGGTTGCTGGATGTACAAACAGTTCTCCAGGTGGTTAGGCTAATTTTGACAGGTTCCCCACCATATTAACATTTAGTGAGTCCGTAGTCCCAATGTCATTTTAAACGGACTGTATGCAAATGTCCAATATGACTGTCTAGGTTGGTTGGTCAGCTAGTCATTCAGAGTTACCAGGACAGGACTTTTGATTTTAGGCTCTACAAGTGGAGATCCCCACCCTGTGAGATTGTGATGCGATCCGTACTGTCTATTCGACTGGCATGAAGAGTTATATGTTTGGCTGGGAATCGGTGTAGTGAGTATACGCTTTCTTATCTGGGGATGCCCAGTATTTGACTGCATTTATTTTGCCAAGTTACTATATACACTACACGACTGGCCCAATACAATTGGACATTTGCATACAGTCTATTTGGAGTTAAAATTGAGACATAGCTGCGAGTGCTGTTTTGGGGTGTTTCTTTTTAGTGTGGGGGGTCTCTTATCCCCTGCACAATTTTTGTATATTGTTAATCCTTGTTCCCCTAGCACCATCTTAATTTAGATTGTCAGCTGCTCAATCAAAATTCTTGTGGTGAGATGCTGTCAACCTGGTAATTTTGTATAAAAAAAAAAAAAAGTCATGCTGTTCTCCCATACCCCCAATTCTTTCTCTTTCCTGATCCTTCAGAACAGTAAGGAGCAAGCAAGTTGCTTATATCTTAAGCATGTGCACTAACTATTGCATTCTGAAGGAGCAAGACAGAGGCGACATGGTGGTAAGATCCGGCAGAAACGGGAGACCTGCTTTTGCGGTTTCGTTTTACACAAATTAGCTTTGAAACAAATATTTTCAGTGCTAAGAGACAAGGTCAAGATAGAGAAAGCTCAGGGATGTTGTCGTCATGAGGGAATGTGAAACTTTTGCTCACGGCGCATCCCAGTGGTCCATTAGAAAGGCAGCAGATAGTGCACACCAGGAAAAAATGATGGTGCTGCTCTGCATTAACTACCGCCTTTGTAGTGATTTCATGCAGACACTCAGGCCCTGCTCTGCTCATCATGGTGTGACTGTGTGGGCAGTGTTGGGCGCATCTTATCTGTGTGTGCTGGGCATGAGGACATCTTATATGTACCTATCTGTGTGAGCTGGGCATGAGCGCATCTTTTTTGTACCCATCTGTGTGAACTGAGCATGAGGGCATCTTATATGTACCTAGCTAAGAAAGCTGGGCATGAGGGCATATTGCATAAAGGCTGGCAAATACTGGATACTGGAAAAGGCATTTTAATATGGTTGGGTTAGCTTTAGCTAGTTTGTTAGTTTAGGCTAGGTTAGACTAGTTAGTTTTGTTAGGGCCCTGCTGAAAGTTTACCCTGACATGGTGGCAGGCTTACAAATCTTTGGCCAAAATTTTATGGTGTAGATAAATATATATTTAAGAAACTATTACCACCAGAGTTATGTAACGTTTAAAATGACCCAATATTTACCCACGCCCATTTCAGTCTGATATCAGCACGCAATGTGCAACACCTATTTTTACAAAGGGGCAGCATTAAAACATTGTCTCAGATGGTAAAAACCCTAGAAATGTCCCATGAAGGGCTGAAACCTAACCACCAGTAAACAAGACGCAGAGGGCCTCATTTACCCAGAGAAGCAATCACCCTGAGCAAATGTGGATTACAGTATTTAATAACTGATTTGCGCTTATAGCAGATGATTAACACTTGCAAAAACTCTGATTATATAAATTGTGCGGGTTGGGCAGTTTTCTTTTGGTAAACTTACTCAGCCGTGCAATGAAGGGGTCAAACTTGCGCTAACCTATTCAATATCGGTTAGCGCAAGTTTAACACCTTATATTTATGGGTTTGCGCATGGGTGAAAGAGGCCCATAATATAAAACAAAGCTATATATTCTTTGTTTGATGTGCATGTAGACTTTACTATCACCTAGTGCTACTCAATATTTCAGGATGGTTTTTACAAAGAACTATGCATTTAATCCTCGTTTTATATGAAGTAGTGTAAGTTTTAATAATGTGTGCATTACAAAAGGACTGTGGATTATGATATTATATAGGGCCATGAATTTGCATTGGTCATCTTGTTCTTTGCAAAAATATCAGAGGCAGTATGCATTATGTGAACAATAAAGTTTATGGCAAATGGTCAAAATTTAGGAAATAAAATAGAAAGAATTATAAAAGAGAAAGCCCTATTAGATCTTTTATAAGAAAATAATAAAAGAGTTAGTGTCAACTCATGTGAGAGTTTGATTTTACCAAAGATGTTTTTTCTGTCCTGTTTATATCTATGTCTTCTAGCATGTTGGAATAAGGAAAACATTGATAAAAGTGTTTCAGTAACAACTAATGTCTTCTCCAGGAATAAAGGAAATAAATTGAGAAATAAAGTGAGAGAGCCTGGACGAGGAGAATCAGATTTCCTAACTGAGCAGTGATAAAACTCATTAGCAACATAGAATGAAATCAAAAAAGTTATTCCCTTTATCCACAGGAGAAGAGGTATTCCCTTTATCCACAGGAGAGTACAATGAGGGTCAGGATTGCGACAGAGACTGGAGGAACAGCTAAGGGCTAGGATAGCTAGCCAGGTAGTTGTGGACTCCATTATTAGAAAGGTTGATAGGGTCATCTGCTGCCAAGACACTCCATGCCGAACTGTGTGTTGCCTGTTTTGTGTTAGGGATTGGCATGTGGTGGACTAGTAGACAAATTATTGGTTGTGGCAGGGTGTGATCCCAGCGCTCTTGGTTCACATTGGTGCAAATAAACTTAGAGGAGGAATCTACTCCTCCTCTAAGTTTATTTGCACCAATGTGAACCAAGTTCACATTGGTCCTTAATAAGTCCTTAATAATGACTTTCGAGAGCTAGGGGCCAAGTTAAAAGCAAGGACCTTCAGGATAGTGTTTTCGGAAATACTATCGCAGCCAGTGCAAGCCACGGAGACAGCTGGAGGTTAGAAGCATTAATGCGTGGATAAGAGGTTGTATGGTTTGGGTTTTTAAAAAACTGGGCAGACTTTTCTGTCGGTTACAGGCTCTTTAGTAGTGATGGGTTGCACCTCACTGATGGTGGTGCAGCTGTTATGGGGTAGAAAGAAAATGGATAGAGGATTTGAGGAGATTTTAAACTAGGTTGGGGGGGTAATATCAGTCTCACTGGGATTGATAGTCCAGGGGGTAAGCAGGTTTTAGATCGGCCAGTGGTGGGTGGGGATAGCTTAGGGGATAGGGAGACGTGTATTAAAGAATATAAATAAATTACAGCATCATACTCTAAAATGTATGTTGGCAAATTTGAGAAGCTTGGCTGACAAAATGGGAGAATTGACTTGGCTGTAAATTTAGAAGGACACTCCTTGTTTAGGCTAATATAACGCATTTAAGCACCAGATACCCAGATGACCAAACTAAAGGGTAAAAAAGCATCCAGACCAGCAAAAAAGCTTGAACAATATGCGTGGAAGGTACCGCTAAAAAACAGGCCGCCATCACCCCAAAAAGACAACCCATGCGCCCAGTCTAAAACGAGTCCAGAGGAGATTGCTGGGAACCCGAACATACTTTAGCTGATCTCCGACAGCAGCTACTTGGCGCCATTCAAGATTCACAGCGGTCACTCACTATGATAGGAGACCAGGTTTGATATCTCCCTCCTTAGACATGACCAAAAAAAAATAAGACAACGGGTTGGAGAGGTTGAAACCAGAACCTCAATGCTGGAAGATATGGATACCACCTCCAACAGGAGATACAAGCCACGAGGAACAAGATGGATGACTTGGAGAACAGATCTCGCTGTCAGAATCTCCGATTCAAGGGCTTCGCAGAGGGAGCTGACAACCAGGCCCCTGCGCAGTTCCTTGAAAACTGGATTGTGTCTAAATTTGGTACAGGGGGCCTCTCAACACAATTCGCAATTGAGCGAGTGCACCAGATCCCAGCTTAAGCCCCAATCCCAGGAGCCCCACCGAGGACTCTCATAGCTCGCCTCCTTAACTCCCGTGACAGAGAATGGATCCTTTGCCAGGCCCGCATAACCAAGGATTTATCTTATGATAACTCCAACATATGCATTTTCCCCCGATTACTCTTTGGAGCTCCAAAGGCTCAGAGCCACTTTTGTGGAAGTCGAGAGTAGACTGGCAACCGCTTGTCTTACATATTCCATGGCATTCCACTCTGCTCGCCTGCGGGTGATAACGGACGTTGGAGTGTCAATTTTTTGACACTCCAAACAACGCATCCATCTGTTGGACACCAGATGAAGGATGAGGTAAGCTGTATGTACTTACCTAACTGCATGGAGGCCTTCACCCTCCCAGCTTTGAAATCACTAGTTATCTAATTGCCTCCCCTAGCAACAAACATTTTAATTGAAAAACTGAGCACTGGCATAAATGTGCCCTTTATACTAACAAAATATCTGAAACGATCTCTATGTAGTGCCCTTATGATTGAGCGATGAGTAAAAAAAAGACACCCAATCACACCTCTGTTGAGACCTTATTAAGATCATACAAGCTTTGTCCGGCAACCGCAATTAAACTATGGACATTGAGAGTATTTAACTCACCCCAACCTAGACTTTTGAGATCATACTCAATGGATAAATACAATCGAACCCTGGCAGACCAATATACCACCCGCGGAATTTGGTCGACACATTTACCCCTATTGCTGATCGGGTTGAAATTCTGCTACTACAACCCATTGATAAACATATTTAACAGAAAAAAAGCTAAACTTATTGTCACCTTATATAACTAACTTTTTACCTTTGATTGCAAAGTGAATAATATTAAGTAACCTCTGATACAAATGGGAAACTTTCTCATCTACTTTCAATCTATTCCCTTCCCCGACCCCCCCCCCCCCCCACCTGCCCACCCCCTCTCTCTATGCGATCCTTTAACCTAATATTTATTTGCAAATGCAGGGCAAAATTTATGTTTAAAATGATGGGTACATAGGAAACTGTTTCATCTAATTTCAACTTCTGTCTTCTCACTCTTTTCCTTCCCCCCCCCGCCATCTCCACCGCTATCCCTTTTAATCCAACCTCCAATATTACGTTAATACAATTTACATACAATTTTAATATAATTTACTTAACACTGCCAATGAAGCTATAAAATGTATTTACTGAATATAGAGTTTTATGATGCTATCCGACACACCTGATTTACATGGAGATGAAAGGGAGCTCCCTCACTGTAACCCAAGGTACACCTGAAAACCTATATATAATATAATGCATCTCTTATTGTAACGCACTATGGTAACTATCTCGCATACTAGTTAAAATGTATATAAGAAATGTTTTCATCTACCTTCAACCTATACCCTTTTCCATGCTCCCCTCCCCTCCCCCCATCTCATATCTTTATCTTCACTACTATCCCTTTTCACTTTAATCTCTAATGTTGCTCCAATACATCTTCATTCATGATACCCAATGACACTGGCCATGAGCTAGAGATTGTTGAAAGACTACTATATTTCCCTGATGTGAGCGGAGATGCAAAATGCATACATGGAAAGTATACATTTGAACACTAAGTAACTACCCACAAATGAACGGAGATGATATGATGGCTGCACTTGCACCAACGCTCAAATAGAGACATTGACTAGCTAACGGATGTGATCATTACCGTAAATAGCCTTATTATATATATCTGAATGCAAATTTAGAACTAATATATTGGACAAGATTTATAACACGACCAATCCCTTTCGAATTGAAATGTGGTCTATATAATCTACTTATGTCTGCTCTGTTTATACTAGAATAATCTGCTTTCTCCTACCTCTGTCAGTGAATCTGTTTTCCATGGTGTCAGTTCTCTGTGCAGCACTCCCCCCTTCCCCCTCCCCTCTGTTACCCCATCCATGTCTCAACTCTGGCTACCCAAGAAACTTATGTGCAGTAGGAGTTAAAAGTTCAACATCCTGAAAAACACCCCCACGCACAGTGGACAATAGAAAGCAAGCTGCCTGGAGACACGGATCTCTTAGTGTAATGCTAAAATATGATCTCTCTTTGTGACCCATCATCAATCAGTGAAATCTATCAAGAAGGGGGGTCAGCCTCATCTCTGCAGTTAAAGCTTTCTCTCTGCCCCTACTAATGCGCTTATCTCTGTTTGTTACAGAGCATGGAGGGGGGAGGGACTTGAGCAGGGAAGAGGGTCACGTCATAGGGATTTGATTGACAGTAGAAGTAGAGTAGAGGAATGCAATCATGTATTCTTCTAACTTGTGTATCTCAGGACAGAGAGGGAAACTTAAAGGAAAACAATACCAAAAAAACCCAAAAACATCACCCCCATTACATGTCCACACTTCCAGCAGCTGAAATCACATATCACTTGTCATTGGCAGGTAGGAATGTCTGTTACACCCTCTCTCCTCCTCCGCCAGTCAAACAAACTTGAAATTGCTAGTATACAGCGTACATAATCAAGCTGATCATGGATGGGTGGAGGAGTTTTCTCACATGCTAGCTTTGAAGGACAGTTAGAGGCAGACAGAATTGTTACACCCCCTTCACAGCATGGCTAATTAAAGGCAGAGAGAGGCTCGAAATCAGTAAATAAATGTATGGTGAGGGCTGCATACCTTTAGGGCTAGGCCACGCTAGCGCGTTTTTCGCGCATTTGCGCACGCGTTTCGCTAAAATGGAAATCGCGGTAACGCGAAAATTCCCACAAAGAACGGATGCACATGCGATTGCACGTCCGTTCGCGTTTTGGTAATGCATGCGTTCACCATTTTTGGTGCGTTAACGAATGCGTTTCCATAACGCAAAATGGCAAAAACGCATGCGCAAAATGCACACAATCGCGTGCGATACCGCGATGGGTGCGTTGCAGTGTGGCCTCAGCCTAACTCATTTTAAAGCAACTAAAAAAAAAATGCACTGAGGCAATACAATTATTCTTTAAAGGATAACTGTTGCTTCAATACATTTTTTTTAAAAAACTGCTTTCAAAAGAGTAAAGGTATGTAGCCTTCCCTATATGTTTTTTTCCTGATTTCGAACTTCTCTCTGCCTTCAATTAGCCACACTGTGAAGGGGGTGTAACAATTATGTCTGCCTGTAACTGTCACTCAAAACTAGCAGTGAGAAAACACTCCACCACCCATCCTTGATCAGCTTGATTATGTAGGCTGTATCCTAGCAACCGAACAGTTCAAGTTTGTTTTACTGGCGGAGGAGGAGGAGAGGTTGAAACAGACATTCCCACCAGCCAATGACAAGTGATATGTTAATCATGGCCCTGGGCCGTCTAGGAGGCGGGATTTTAGCACTCACCTTTGCTGTGTGATATCTAAGGGTAGGCAGCATGTTTATAAATGAGAGTAAGCGATTTCAGCTGCTGGAAGTGTGGACATGTAATGGGGGAGATGTTTTTTGGGGTATTATTGTCCTTTAAGAAAATACAGACACTCTAGGGGATTATAGAACTCATGGAAAGAAAGAAAAAAAAGGTTAATTTTCCCACTATAGATGCCCTTTAACACCTCATTTCCCCAAATTACCCCCCACCTCCCCCCCTCCTTATGTAGGTACATGTCTCCCGATAGTAAATCCAAAACTTTTAAGTGCAAGAAAATATATAGATGGCGCAGAAGAAAACAGACTATCCTCTGTGCTTCTGCAGAAAACGCACTTTGTGCACCCCCACAAGTTACCAGAAATATCTGGTGGTTCTCCTTTTTTTCCCTCTCTATTGCCTAATAAGGTTATGTTAAGTCCAAATATGGGATTTTGGTTTAAATGTTTGTTAATCCCCCTTCCAATATTAAAAAATGTGTTGTTCCCACTCAAGAAGCATGTATGTCAGAAAAGTATAAAACATACAGGGTTATTCAATAAAAGTTCTTATCGTTTAAAATGGTGCTAATTTTGCCCCAATCAATCAGATCTTATTTAACATTTGAAAGCTAACATTTAAATTGGTTGGGGCAAAATTAGCACCATTTTAAACGATAAGAGCTTTTATTTAATAACCCCCATAGTATTCTCCCAGCTGAAATCTCTCCAAACAGATATTATATGCTTACAGGAGACCCACCTCTCACAAACAGCCCTAAACTATATGCAGAGGCCATGGATTGGGTGGAGAGCCCACAGTACACATTCTTCATACTCCAGAGGTGTATCAATAAACAACTGCAATATTCCATACAGGAAGTCAAATCTGTCAGACGGGGGACAATATGTAGCGTAGCCCTCACCATAGAAACAACAGAATATGTTATTGTTGGAATATATGATTCTCCCCCAGCCTCTTTGAGAACGATTAGGGAAACACTCCCATTTATATCGAAATACCCTAACGCTTAATTAATTTTTATGGGTGACTTACTCACTTATGAATCCAATCTCAATTTTTTTCTGAGTTTGCTGCAACAAAGAGCTATAGAGGACATTAAAACAGAACTAAACTCAAATTTTTACACTCCAGAATCTGAACATATCCCCTCTAAAAACACCAATAAACAGTAAAATAGCAATACAGTAAACAGCATTAAAGTAATTGTTACTAACAGGATGAAATAACCATGTGTATGTACAGTGACTGCCCTGATCTCAGTCACATGCTCCATTGCCTATTCTGTCCTGTAAAAGGATTGGCTAAAGGCTACTAGTGGGTGTGACCTGCAGTATCTTAGGACGGAGCATGTATAAAGAATATAATGGTGCAATACTGAAACACTGGGAAATAAGACACAAACCTCATGTTAGGAAGATAAATTTCTCAACAACAATATTAAAATGAGATGTGATACACTGATTACTGCTTTTATAACAAGGAGATCTTCCATTTAATTCATTGTTGTTCTGAGGCTTTAGTTGTCCTTTAATTCTCCACTGGCACAGGGAGAGAGTTACAATATAGTAACACAATAAATTTTTATTGACGGGAGCTGTCATGGGGATGCCTTCCAATCTTTAAGAACGAGAAAGTGAGTGTGGGGTGGTCCACAGTGCAGCACAAATGCTGGCAATACCTCTGAGGCCAGGAATGCCTTAAAATAATGGGAAAAGCATGGATTATAATGGATAATATACCCCCCTATCATACCATAAATTTATAGGACATTAAAAGTCGCCAAAGAGTTCTGTGACCTGTGATATTGTGCTTTTATACGGTCACAGACCACCTCAGTTTAAAATCCCTAGAATTTACAGTAGGGGTACATATCCACTATTTCACTGTAACATGCATCTTAAGCTTTATACATTAGCCACTATAAAATCTTGCATTCCACTTTTGCTCCCATTAGGATTTCCAGGTGCTCCTAACCTAATTAGATTTAAAAATATAAAACACCCACAGCTCCCCTGATTCTCACTAATTGCTTTAATTTCTCTACAGTCTTTCCTGCTCCTTTACAACTCAATATGTTGAGTCAGTATATGCTCATATACTATAAAAAAGAACACACTCTTTCTAAGGAATATTAAGTTATTGTGTGTTGGTGTACCCTGCCCTGTTTGTTCATATGCCATTAAATTAAGACATTTTAGGACATGTGAATGAATTTGGTCTTTGGCTAGACAAGCTAGAAGTGTACTGAATTAATGTTTGTGAAGTTTGTTACATTTAGGACATCATAATAGGATTTTACTTTTCCAATAAATGTATTTTTGGTGAACCCCTTTTATTTATTGTAGGTGTTCCTTTTGCAGGTATATTTTTTATCCCACGACAAAGTAAAAGTCTGGCAATGGCTTTCCAATATAAAGACCCCCCATACATGGGATCGATATTTTGAGCAATCCGATCAAATTTATCGGATCAATTGAAAAGTCGATAACAGTTTTACTGAATTTAGATTTTTCCTGATTGTAAAAACAAAGATCAGGCTAGGCAGAAAATTTTCCACCAACCCCATCTTCAATATGAGGAAATATCGGAGCCTCAATGTGGATGCTTCAAGCAGTTCTTCCGATTGTTGTACTCGATTGTAAATCCGATCGAAACATCTGGCATCTTAACAATGGGAAGCCCCTATGTATGAATCAGTATTGCTAGATTACACTAAATATTGTATTGCGCAAAAAACTCTGCTTGCCTATATTTTCCACTTAGCAACTACTCAAATTTCTATAACAATGCGCAGGGCTTCTTACAAATTTGCATACTAAAATTAACAGCCTTGTTAATGTGTTAAAGCAAAACAAGGCAAAAGCAATAAAAAGCAAATTAATTAGGCAATGCCCAAACTTTGTACTCATATACTATATAGGAAGGAAGTGCTTTTCATATTTTTAATGCTTTTGAATTTATTGGTCTCCTTACCTGTGAAAGCAATTCATCCAGCCACGTGCTGTGGTACTGTGGGTTTGCACGAAGCCACTTGATGGCTGCATTGTAAACCTGCTTTTCGCTCTCAATGTTAAGGTCCCCAGAGGAAAGCAATTTATAAATGTGCTGAGGGGACATGGTTACAAAGTCATCACACTCAACAACCTCTGTAAAATGGTCACACGCATATCGGTCTGCCATATCCATTAAGTCAATGCGATTGTGGCACTCTGCAAATGCCCTAACAGCCAGACAATTAGAGGGGTGGAAATGAAGCTTCATGTATTCACAACAAGCCTTAGCAACCAACTCAACTTGGAGGATACATGCAGCATAAAGAAGGGGCTGAACATTGTCCACTGTTAAAGTCACACGGGAGGAGTATGCAAATTTGACCAGATCTTCTATAGCATCACCATCAAAATCCTGTATCTCAATAAGTGTCTGCTTGGCCTCAGCCATGTCAGAGAGAAACATGGCACGGAAATAAGGTATTACACATGCCAAAACCAGTTTATGGCATGGTATTAGTTTAGAATCAACCTGTTTGGAAAAAAAGAAAAGAATTATATATAGAAAATATTTTAATATTACTTTTTTCCCAAGTCAGGTAAACACGTCAATCTATAGATAAATGCATGTACATAGCCCTTATGGTGGACATAAAAGGCAACATTTTGTTATACCTGTCTGCTAAGGGAAAAACCTTACAATCCTCGGCCGATCGCCATGCACGGCACCATGATTATACAATCGGACTGTGATCGTAGTATATGGCAAAAATTACTCTGAGGTGTCTCTATGTTGCTACATTCTTTTTATCTAGTACTTGATTTGCTCATGATAAGTATCACCCTCCCACTCTAACCAACTGATATGACTGAGACGTCAAGCATGCTCAGAAGAGTTTGTGATAAGGTACTTATCTTACAGCTGAAATGTAAGATGGCCTAGATCGGATATCTAAAGAAATAGATAAATAAATGATAGTGATAGTTGGGAAGAATTGTAGTTCTCATAATGGACAGTTTAATTAAACTAAATGTGATAAAGCATAAGCAATAAAAAAGCAACCAGATTACTTAGGCAATGCCCAAACCTTGTAGCCATATACTAGCACATGATAGGAAGGGAGTGCTTTTCATACTTTTTACTCATACTATTAAAAACATTCTATCTGTATAGATGCCTTTTATAACAGATATTACATTGCTCTGTTATTATTAAATGTTTTACCATCTATTCTAGAGGGCCATCTATACTGGGCCTTTTGTTTTTTTTAAATTGCCCATTACTGGAAACTAATTCCACAATGCTTCATTTTTTTGTGTTGCTCAGTACTTTATTTCTTTAGATATCCAATATGAATCCTTTTTAATGTTCTGCTGTCATTCAACTGCTTTGTTATCACAAACTATTCTGCTGTGTGCCATTTTGCTGTAACAATCTGGTAGAGTGACCGTAAACGCAAGCTGATATGGTATGTGTAAACTGCATTATAGCCAATAAGCCATTTCCCTTTCCCAGTGCTTGCTGTCTCATAATGAGAAATAGGTCAGATAAATGGAGAAGTTGGTTAAGAGAGGGAGGGGGAACACAGAGTCTGAGCAAACTGAAGGGATGCAATAATTTATACATCAGAGTAAGTGCTTCTTGCATGTATTTAGTTATAGATTAAAATGAGGCAGTCATTTTTCAGTATACCAGTGGCTACCGCTCCTGTGACCTTGGGGGGGCCCAGACGGCAGGAGGGCCTGCCACAAGCACACAATCTCTGCCGAGATCAGTGGGTCTTTTAAAACAGCTAGTCGCCTGTGTGTTTCATTCATACACGAGATCAGCTGATTAAAAACAGCTGATCCTGGAGGGGGTGGGTCAGGGGCACAGCCTACAATCTCACAGGGGGCCCGGGCCCTGCAGTTATGCCCCTTTTACAATGTTAAACTCAATTGAGAGGATTCTTTAACTAAAGAGAAAACAATGCTACATATCGTTTGTGAGTCAAACTCCAAATCGTAATGGCGTGCACGAGCACTTCCAACCTCACCGCTACAGCAATTTGGGAACACTACACAGCAAGACCACCCACCTGCAACTTGTACCTAAATATATACACAGCATATAAGATAAATGTTCTTTACTCAGAGGTTAGCAGTGTACGATCAAAACAACTTTAAGGGTTTTGTAGAAAAAAGCATTGGAGCCACTTTGGATGTTGATATCAGTGTTTATGCTCAACACTATAAAGAAGGACAAGTGCCGTGGTGGTGGTGAAAATCATCCTCCTCTCTAAATCTTTAGGCGAATGTAAAACAAATTAGGAGAACACCATTGGAACACTTCAATGGAAGGTTAGGGAGAGCCCACTCTTACTTATCTTCCCTTTAAAACCGTAGATGTCACCAGAGAATCTGTATGGGAATTCTCACTATTAGATTACTGAGATCCTAAAATTGACCCAACACAATTTTTTTTTTGTTTCTAAAGCCCAGTGTCACTGCTTTAATGCACTAACACCTCTATAAACACACAAGTATTCACTGCAGTGGTTAAGGTTTCTTCCCCTATCCGAGCTGCAACTGGACCTACAGAGAGGGAATTCATAGACAGTTCCAGCACAATAGGATATGTTTCAATGATGTTTGATTGAATTAGTGCAAGAGTCAGATGAATGACTCGTGTGGGATTGGATTTGGGACCACTATTAAAAATATTTTATCATGCCAATAAAGTATAGCACACTAAAAGCTTATTTTATCACATTAGTATTTAGTTAATATCTATACAGTATCTAATGTTCGAATGATTAGGTAACAAACAGTCAATATGGTACATTACACAAGCTAGTCACAGTCCTTTGTGTGACTTACCTGTATGAAAGTTTTTATTTTAGAGCTGAACTTGCCCTTTAAGTATTTATAGTGCTTTATAAATACATGTGATAAATACACATAAAGTACAACTTAGCATCTAGATTAATATAGGATAAAGCATCTTATATTTGTTGTACAACACTAACTTTTATTTTGTTTATCCATTAGTTCAGAGGCATTTATACAGGCAAAGATTTAAATTCAGGGATTTGGGGTCTTTTGATATATTAATGGTAACAGTATATTATATTATATTTCAGTCCAAACAACAGTGAAATACTACTGCTGCTGTGTAGAGCTTAAATCTATCTTCCAATTAATAGTGGAACAATCAAGAGTTCCGTTGAAACTTTCTATAACAGACATTATCAATCTATCTTTCATTACTTACCCTCCCCATACTCATATCTGACACCAGGGAGTTTGGTAGAGAAGGTTCACTATTGCAAAATCTAAGGTCCTAGAAAGAACCCAGACTATCTTGCCATGGTAATATAGAGGTAACAGTGAAAAATGCCATACACTTATACACCTTTCCTATATGTAATATTATATACCCCCACCTCATTGGTAGCTCAATGCAATTGCTGTAAAAATATAAATATTCCCATACAATTGGAGGGATATATATAGCCATATATATTTCCATACAGTCCAAGGGCACACAAGGATTTTTTTTAAAGAAAAATAAACTTTTTATTCAATACATACTGGCAACACCTTGGCCCTCTGTCTACAGACTTTATCAAGCCAGTGTAAGAAAAGGCTCTAGACAGAGGGCCGAAACGTTGCCTGTACATAAATATAAAAGGGCTTTCTTCTTTGAAAAAAATCCATGTGCACTTGGACTGTATGGAAACTTTTACCAAACTTACCCAGTAGCAACAGGCACCAGGGACTAACACCTATTTGTATTTATTTTGAGGTGTGTGCTATATATAAAGTTGTTTTGATCGTACATTGCTGGCCTCTGATTCACAGACTACGGAATGGTCATCCTACACTCTGTGTATATATTTATATATATACTGTACTCATGCAGCTGAGCGTCTGTGGAAAGAGTCATGCAGTCATGTTGTCGTGTCTTTAGCTCTTTCATCAGCTAAACACTCTTTACTCAACCTTAGCACGCTAATAAACAAGAACAACAAAAAAAAACCCACGTCCTCTATTTTCACTATTTAACACTCTCTTGCAGCCCTCCTCTACAGACACTCTTCATTCCATTAGCGCTCCTCAGGATTTTGCAGACTACAACTCTTTTGCCTGCCCCACTGCCCAAAGTTCTGGAATCTTTCACCTGTCACCCATTCTGAAGTCTTCGACCTCCTGTTGTTCTCGCTGCTTACAATGTGTACCCTTGATCCCATGCCTTCCTTCCTACTCAGACACTGCACTAAAATCCTTTCCCCCGCTCTTGCTCACATTTTTATTTCCTCCCTGACCTCTGGGATTTTTCCTGCTGCCTTTAAACATGTGTGTGTCAAACCTCTTCTTAAAAAACCCTCTCTGGACCCTACCTGTCTCTCAAACTACTGCCCTGTCTCCCTTTTACCGTTTGCATCAAAACTCCTTGAATGCCTTATCTCTACACGCATTACTAAATACCTCCATGCTAATAACTTATTGGACCCGTTACAATCAGGATTCCGACTTGGTCATTCAACTGAAACGGCTCTCTGCAAAGTCTTAAATGGCCTACAAGCTGCCAAAGCCAAAGGACAGTTCTCGGTCCTCATTCTCCTTGACCTATCGGCTGCCTTTGATACTATGGACTCTCTTCTTATGCAGATTCTATATTCTCTGGGCATCCGAAAACAAGCTGCGGCGTGGTTGTCTTATCTCTCTAACAGATCTTTCTCTGTCTCTTTTGCTATTAAGACTTCCTCTCCTGTTCTGCTTAGTGTGGGGGTCCCCCGGGCTCGGTTTAAGGACCCTTGCTACTTTCCCTCTACACTCACACATCTCCCTGTGAGAAATAATCAGTTCTTTCGGTTTTAAGTATCACTTATATGCTGATGATACCCAAATTTACTTGTCTACCCCCGCGCTAACCCCTGAAGTTCAATCCCAAATCTCTAAATGTCTGCTCTCTCTCTTCCTGGTTGGCGCACTGCCACCTTAAACTCAATCTATTCTAAACAAATTAATCACCCCCCCCCAACTGGGACCTAATCCACCCTTCTCCATCTCTATTGACAATATGGTCAGTAACCCAAAAGAATCTGCATGCTGCCTTGGAGTTATCTTTGACTCCCCTCTTTCCTTCCATCATCAAATCAACAATGTCGCGAGGACCTGTCGTTTTCTCCTTCGCATTATTGCCAAGACCAGACCTTTTCTCTCTCTCTCCACTGCTAAAATGCTCATCCATGCCCTTATAATCTCCTGTCTTGACTACTGTAACATTCTACTACAAGAATGAGAGAACACAGACCATGTTCCATAAACGGACCGGGGAACTCTGGATACAGCGGTGCCTTAAGGAAAAACAGACTGATCCCATCAAAAAGATCGATTCGAAAAAAAGGTCCCTTATACATAGACACACCCCATTAATAAGTCCATAAAAAAATCCAAATCGCTTAGTACGAATCCCATAAAGTGTCTATTTATTAAACCTTATATGACTAAAGTGCACATCCAAATAACACCTACAATAATAAATAGGTTATACATTAGATAAATAATCCATCCTAAAATGTGTCCCTTCCACTCGTAAGATTGTAAGCTCTTCAGGGCCGGGATCTCATTCCTAATGTGTCATGGCTTGTTGCACCTATATCAACTTATACTGATTTCTATATATGTGCTTTCTTAACCGATGTATGAAATTGTATTTAAAGGACAACTATACTGGTGAAACACACACGGTCAGCAGAGAGTTAAATAGGTATAAAGCAAAACCCACCCAACCCTTATGTTCCTGCGTTATGTCAGAAAGAAGATTTTAATGTCCAAAACACCCAGCCCCCCCCTTTCCCAGACCATAAATCCTGCCTTTCCCTCTCTGTCAGTGACAAAAATTAGAATGTGCCATGCAGCTTTTCTGATCTGTCACCCTTTCTTATCTACAACATGCTAATAGTGTGATTTACTTTCTGCCCAGAGTTCCGTGGCTGTAACGAGCTGGACTTTAAAGAAGGAATTTTCCCTGTTGGGGAACTTAGCACAACATACATATACATTTAACTTTTTCCCCATTTTATGAGTATAATTGTCCTTTAATTTAATTTTTATCTATCTGTATAATGATTTACACTTATCCCCTTGTTTGTATATTATTTTTTAATGTACAGCGCTGCACACCCAAGTGGCGCCTTATAAATAAAATTATACATATACATCAATTCTGCCTTTTCCTGTGGCTATTAACACCCATTCATAATTTAAAGGGAAATAATTCTTACCTTAAGTGTGATATCACAAAGTTCTCCCACTTCATAAAAATGGAGAAGAGAGCTATGAAACTCTTTCCATGCCTCATCAGCCTCAAAAACATAAGAGCCACCCCCATCAGTCTCACTGGTTATAGATTTTTCTCGATGAATCTGTCTCCGGCCTTTGGTTTGTTTTGATTTGACCTGCCCAGGAAGCATGGATTCAGATGCCATGGGTAGCCCACACAAACGAGTAGAAATTACTCATATCAAAAGGAAAACCAGGGACAAACAGACATTTTAATCTGCAACAAAACAAAAGTGTTTAGTGAAAACTCCAAGAGGAATGACAAAAAACAACTTAAGAAAGTTTATACTTCAGAACTGGAATAAAAAATTGCAGGTGATACCTATATTTGAATGGCTGTATATTTTATTTCAAGTTTACAAGAATGCCTAAGCCACTATGCTTACAGGTTCAAATATTTGTCCATGCTATTAATTTGCAGCAACCAATCATATATTATCTGCAATAACAAAGTAATAAGCCATCACGGCAATATGAATGGCTGCTGAAAATTAATAGCATAGACTAAATTTTGCACCTTTTTTTTTGCAAAAATTGCACATTGTTGCATCAGCCCCTATATCCTTTCTCCATTATATATCTATGTCATCTATATGTATTTTTTCATTATAAAATTTATCATTTCTATTTTTGGGGGCAAAATTTGTAAAAATAAAAAATACAAAGTTTAAAGTAGTTCTGATAAGTTTATTTGTTGTAAAGTTCTGTTAAGGAACATATACCGTATATTATTCATACAAGCTTTACCCCTGAATGCAATTACAAAAGACATTTAAAAAGTAGATGACTTTTACCTTAAAATACTTAAAGGTAATGTACAGGGTAAATCAAAGTTCAGCCTATTGCAAAGCTGTACCTTTAAATCACACACTATGTTACTCTTTTTCTAAGGGCTCGTTCACACTACATCAGTTTGTATCCGTTTTTCAAACGCAGGTGCATTTAAAAAAATGGACAGACAGTAAAACCCTACAGGATTTCATAGTATTGTTCACACCTGCTGCGTTATAATCCGTTCCAGTCCGTTTAAATAAACACCCTGCATGCAGGATTCCTGTCCGTTTTTTTCATGCATTTTCTATAGAAATTTATGGAATACACATTGTTAAAAAATGGATGCAAATGTATGAAACAAATGGATACAAACTAACAGAAAAACATGCTGTGCTTTACTGTCAGTTTCAAGTGTGAACGAGCCCTAAGCCTTTGGCAAAGCTTACCTTTCCCACATTACTTGCTCTCCCTCCCTCCTCCACTGTAATCTCATTCAATCCACTGCCCCTCATGTATATCTGTGTATCTCATCCAGTCAGTCAGGACTGCCATGCCAGCTGTAGAATATACTTAAGGGGAAGTTATAGGTTCAGCACTCCAGCTCCCCCTCTATACTGTAATTAACTAAACCTTTAACTAAAATTTTATGGCTGGACATGCCCTTTTAAGTAAAACATGGACTGAAACACGGACTGTTTTAACACATTGCTGCTTTTATGTATATAATGATGCAATGATGTTAAAAGGGCTAACGCTGTGACAAATGAATTGCTATAGGGGAAGTTTATTATGATATACTTATAACTTCCCTTTTAACAATCGCATGAAATCATTTTTTTAGGTAAACTCCCTAAACATAATTTGCCCCAAAATGTGGACATTTTCCATTAAAACATTTTATTTGAAGTGTGCAAAGGGGCGTATCTAGGATCTAAGAAGATCAGGGGCATTCCTGGGCACTACATGTGTCGCGTGTAGACCACACCCCTTTCTCAGCCCCAATTAAGCCACACCCACTATATACTTAATAGAGATGGCCAAAAAGACAGACAGACAGATAGACAACCACAAACATAGAAACACAGCCCGATAGTGATAAAGACAGAAAGACAGTGAAATAGACAGAGAGAGAGATCAGAGTTGGACAGTTTCATTATATACTGGTAGCAATTTGGTCATTTTAAACTTACTGTTGTGTTCAGTTGTAGTCAGACACTTGCCCACACCTTTGGCCAGGGAGACCTTCTTGTACCTTCTACATGGACCTCTGCCCCTATCTATCTCTATCTGTCCCTCTCTGTATATCTATCTCTGTCTATATATCTGCCTCTTGTTTATCTATTTTACACTGTCTGTCTGCCTATTGTCTATCTGTCTCTCTATCTATGTCTATCTGCTTCTTGTCTATCTCTCTGTGTCTCTATCTGTCTATCTATATCTATTTAACTCTGTCTGGCTATCTATCTATCTAAGTAACTCTGCTATCTCTCTCTCTAACTCTGCTATCTCTCTATCTATCTAACTCAGATAGATAGATAGACAGATAGCAGAGTTAGATAGATAGATAGAGAGTGATAGATAAATAGCAGAGTTAGATAGATAAATCCAACTATCCATCCAACTCTGCTATCTATCCATCCAACTCTGCTATCTATCCATCCAACTCTGCTATCTATCCAACTAACTCTGCTATCTATCCTACTAACTCTGCTATCTATCTGTCAAATCAAATCGAAAAGTGCTTTATTGGCAGGATCAATTTACATTTTGACATTGCCAAAGCAAACAAACCAAAAAAAATAATAAAACATGTTAGTATAAGAGGTTCACGGTAGGGGGACATGGGTATCAATGGATAATTAATATATGGACAGTACTATAAAGGGTATATTGGGTTTTAGTCTTTAAGTCGATTGGGAAAGGATAAAGGGATAATTGGGCAAGTAGACCTTGGACATTGAGTTCATTTACGCTCCTCTCAGTCTGTGACATGCCGTTACATAGTGTGCCCCAATATTTACTGTGGCTTCCTCATCTCCCAGCAGGATATAGAGTTTTCTCTCTCCATCTAAGGAGTTGAAGTCTGGGATAAAGTCCGACAGCATCTTGAAATGGGGGTCCCGTATTGCTTTGTATTTGGGGCAGTGTAGAAGGAAGTGGGTCTCATCTTCTAAGGTTCCCTGGTCACAGTCTGTTCTCTCTTGGTTTATATGTCTGTCTGTGTCGGCCAGATTCGATTTCTAGGCTGTGGGCACGCAATCTGTAGAGACTCAGGACTTGTCTCTCTTTAGGGTTTGTGATATTCTCCAGGTAAGGGGCCAGTTTGTAGTCTCTGTCCAGTGCCTGGTATATAGTTAGTTTCTGGGACTTTTTTTATTTCTTCCATTCATCCACGTAGTCCAATTGGCTCTTGGTTATGGCTGCTCTGATTTAAGGTTTAGACAGGCTCTGTTAATGTGGGTTTGATGTTAGTAGGGAGCTGATGAGTTGTTTCAGTGCACATGGCTTTTCTTGATCTTTGTTGTGTATTGAGGCTATATGATGGTAAGAGTTGGGGCTACTGTTCTGTAGGTGAGCCAAGAATGATAGGGCCCTTTTTTGCATCTCAAGCAGTAATGGGAATCTGCCAAGCTCAGCCCGACAAGTGCTGTTTGATGTACTGCGATGGACCTGGAGGAGGTGCTTACAGAATTCGAGATGGAGTATTTTTGGTGGACCAGATTCCCATTTTGATTGGTCTGAATAGGAGACAGGGCCCCATACTTCACTGCCATAGAGTAGGATTGGGGAGATGACACTGTCAAAGATTTTAAGCCAGACTTTTACCGGTGATTTGAGGTGATACAGTTGTTTTCTTATTGCATAAAAGGTTCGGCTGGCTTTTGCTTTCAAAGTATTTATAGCTGCCCTAAAGCTCCCAGAATGGTTGATCTCCAGGCCGAGATAAGTATGTTTCTGTGAATGTGGAATGAATGAAGGACCGTGTGTTGATTTTTTGTTTTTCTTCTGGAACATCATAATTTTGGTTTTATGGGAAGTGCCCAGGTTGAGCTGAATTTCTCCAGGATGGCTAGACTGTCTTGTAGGCCACTCTCTGTTGGTGATAGCAGTAAGAGGTCATCTGCGTAGAGCAGGAATTTTACATTGGTGTCATGTAGAGTAAGTCCTGGTGCTGATGAGGTTTCTAGAGCTGCTGCCAGTTGGTTGATGTAGATGTTAAAGAGAGTTGGACTCAAGACTACATCCTTGTCTGACTCCCCGACCTCGCAGGAAGTATGAAGTTCTTTTCCCATTCACTTTTACACTGTATTTATTACCAGTATAAAGGTTCTTGATGACATCATATGTTTTTCCACCTATTCCACTCTCCAGAGGTTTTAGGAATAGGCCTGGGTGCCACACTGCGTCAAATTCCCTTTTAAAATCCACAAAGCAGGCAAATATTTTCCCATTCCTTGTGTTGAGGACATGATGATTAATGAGGCTGTGCAAAGTATAGATGTGATTAGTGGTACGATGGTTTGGTAAGAACCCAGCTTGGCTTTTACTGAGAATATCTATATCTATCTAACTCTGCTATCTATCCATCTCTGGCTATCCATCTATCTCTGATCTATCTCTGGCTATCCATCTATCTCTGATCTATCTCTGGCTATCTATCTAACTCTGCTATCAATCTCTGGCTATCTATCTATCTCCTCTGGCTATCTATCTATCTCTGGCTATCTATCTATCTCCTCTGGCTATCTATCTATCTCCTCTGGCTATCTATCTATCTCTGGCTATCTATCTATCTCTGGCTATCTATCTATCTATCTATCTATCTGCTACCTTACCTATCCATATGGATACGCAGGGGCTTTCTGCTGCTTGCCGCGCCAGCGTGCATGTGACATAAGCACGCCGGTGTTGCGCATGACATATTTGCGACATGCCCAGAGGTTATCGCGCAGCCGGGAAATCCGGAAGTTCGGGGCACTGCTGGTTTTACCTACAGGTAAAATATTCGGGGCACTTTGCCAAATATCCAGGGCACATGCCCCAAATGTTTTAACGTAGATACGCCACTGCAGGAACATTTTGAAAGATTAACCAGTCACACATTGATAGATGACTGCTGCTCAATGCGCCAAAGATTAATTTGCCACAGTGTTAGCACTTTAAACATCATTTCATAATATGCATAGAAGCTGCGCTCTGTTAATCCAGTTCGCGTTGCGATCTGCTATTTGGAGCACATTACCCCCAATTTTTGTGCAATAGTGCGTGCTGTAGTGTGGCCTCAGCCTGACATAGTGTATGATTTAAAATAAACCAATAGTATAAAGCTGAAGACCCCTATACAGGTTACCCTCATAGAGAAACATATACCAGAGGAATGTCTTACAGCTTTCACTCCGTGAAACTAAATACTAATAAAATTCAGCAACCTGTGTAAAAGCACCAAAAGCGCATAGATAAATAGAAGAGAATATAAAGATATAGCTAGCCAGCTCTACCTTAGCATAATTATATACATAAATCTAGAAAATAAAAATGTATTCCAGTTAATCAATAGATCACAGTATCACATGAAACTTCTAATAAAATGTTTATTAATTTCTTTTACTTCAATTACGATTAGTAAACGTTTGCATTTCTCATTCTTACATATAACAGGCTCTCTCACCTTCCCCCATCCCTTTGGCTTTTAAAATGAGGGAAGAGGACATCCAGTGCTTTATATTAAAGGCAATTTAAATTAATTTAAATTCGCCTAATTGGAGTGCTTCCACAATCCTTGTATTGTATGTATTTATTGGGAGGCCTGGTCAAGCCTCCATGTGGTAATAGCACCCCCAACACGCCCCTTTTATGGGAGGTCCTATGCCTTTTATATAAAGCACTGGATGGCCTCTTCCTTCATTTTAAAAGCTAAAGGGCTGGGGGGAAGTGAGAGAGCCTGTTATATGGAGCCAGTGTGTAAGAATAAGAAATGCAAAAGTTTACTAATCGTAATTGAAGTAAAAAAATTTTTAAAAGGTTAGAAGTTAGCACCTTCCAGACTGGGGTTTATTCATGTGATCACAGTAATGTATACTAAAACCCCTTTGTTTATAAAGTATGCCAGTGTGCAGATAATATGATATTGTATGTGGCCTAGGAATGTGCATTGATTATCTTTTCTATGTTTGTATAAATGTTTGACCAGATCAGTAGCACTTTTGCTAAATGTAGTTGTAAATTAGCCTAATTGGAGTGCTTCCACAATGCTATATATTATACGCATAGTAGTAATGTCACAACACACCCGGAAGTTATTGCGGAACCTGGTTTCCTTATTAGAGAGTCTGTTACCGCTATCTTTGAGGAGCTCAGAGAGGAGAACACAGGTGCAGCTGCATGTAAGATCCTAGCAGGATCCCGAGAGCTACGGCCACGAACCTATATTCGGACAACAGGGATACTAACTAGCTCCACGACAACTCTATCTCAGGACTGGTGATATATAATATCTACACACCCTAATACTTGGATATTTGACTTACTGTGTGCACACATCTTACAGATATCCACAATTTGATTAACCTTTTAATATCTTATGTGTTGAAGATACCGGAGGAGGAAAGATTTGGTACACTTGGACTATTTCGCACTTAGTTAAAATAAAATCACTTTAATGAAAGACCTGTGGAGCGCTGATAATTTGAGACAGTGTGCACACTATACTAGTGTGTATGATATATATATATACATACACATACACACACACACACACACACACACACCACCTTTGATTTACCCAGTACATTAACTTTTAAGATATAAGTCACATTTCTAAATGTATTTTATTATATATATTATATGGGATAATGGTGTAGATATAACACTTTGATACAATGTAAAGTAGTCAGTGTACAGCTTGTATAACAATATAAATTTGCTGTCCCCTTAAAATAACACAGCCATTAATGTACAAACCACTGGCAACATTGCATTTATGCGTTATGTGGCACCATTTTTACCCCACTAGAGCTTCACAGGTTGCCACTGGAATCCTCTTCCAATCCTAAACAACAACATTACGGAGCTGGTGGATGTTAGAGACCTTGTGCTCCTTCACCCTACTTTTGAGGTTTCCCTACAGATTCTCATTAGGGTTAAAGTCTGGAGACATGCTTGGCCAGTCCAGCACTTTTACCCTCAGTTTCTTTAGCAAAGCAGTGGTCGTCTTGGAGGTGAGTTTGGGGTTATGTTGGAATAGTGCCCTGCGTCACAGTTTCCAAAGGAAGGGGGATCATTCTCTGCTTCCATATGTCACAGTACATTTTGGCCTGATTCCCTCAATGAACTGTAGCTCACCCATGCCGGCAATACTCATGCAGCCCAAAACCACCACATTCCCACCATCATGCTTGACCGTAGGCAAAACACACTTGTCTTTGTAATCCTCACCTGGTTGTCACAACACATGCTTGACACCATCTATCTTGGTCACATCAGACCACACGACATAGTTCCAGCAATCCATGTCTTTAGTTTGCTTGTCTTCAGCAAATTGTTTGCAGGCTTTATCGTGCAACATCTTTAGTGCATCATCTTTTTTGGGACAACAGCCATGCACATCAATTTGATGTGCACAGTTGCTTTATGTAGAGCAAGACATCTTTTCATATTCTCAAGAGTTTTATTTACCATGAGGTGCCATGTTTAACTTTCAGTGACTAGTATGAGAGAGTGACACACCTCTAACACCTGCTTCCCATTCACACCTGACACCATGTAACACTTATGAGTAACATGACACCGTGGAGGGAACCTGGGCATAATTTGGACGTTTTTTCTTCTTACTTTTGTTGCCAGTTTTATACATTAATGGCTGTGTGTTGAGTTATTTTCAGTGGACAGCAAATGTACACTGACTACATTGCCTCAAAGTGGCATATCTTTAGTACAGTCTAATGAAAAAATAATAAAAAATGTGCAAATTTTGTTGTTTTTTTTAGGATTTACAAAGTGTTGAGAAACTGACCCAAACCTGAAAGATTAGTGTCTTATAACCTACATACATTTGCCAGTCAAACAAAGCCCCCTAAAATAAATGAATTGCCAATAGATAAAGTCAGAGTGTTGTGCAGTTTTTAAAAAAGCAAATACTCTAAAAGTTGACACAGAAACCCATAATCCATTGCAAAACAAGGCATTTTTTTGGTGGCAAAATTACAGTGTAGCAATTAACGTCACTGAGGAACACCTGCAGATAAATGCATTTTTCAACAATTGCAGAGCAAAAACTCTGGGACTGGTTGGTGAGAGCATTTAGACTTGAAGGTTACAAATACTGCACTGAACACAACATATTTACTGACCTAACACCTGAAGCTCTTTGAGTTACACAGGGGACCAACATTTTCCAGCAACAATTACCATGTGGGTACTAGGAGTAAGCTCCCATAATCCACCTCTTTGTTTTGGTGGAAGTCCTTCGCAGTTAAGTGTGCAAAGTACACCTCACAGAAAGCTGCAGCCTTGTCTTAGAAGCCGACAGACAACAATTTTACAGCATATAGAACTGCCTTTGTTAAGGCTCGTACACATGTCCAATCTTAGCACTGACCCTGACTCACACCCACGACAAATGGTTGTTTAGGCAATAATCGCACGTGTATGCATTCAGTCGGGGGTTGTTCGTTGATCTGCCAACAAACTCTTGCCCCCCAACCCGAATGCATAGACACATGAGATTATCAGTCGAAATGGGCGTTAGGCGTGCACGTGAATGTGCTCAGGGGTCGTTGCCAAGATCGTGCTACCGAAGAACCTGCCTCTCAGACACAGAACAGACATTAAACAGGGTTAACAACACCCTGTCCCACACACATTCCTTTGCCTTTCATACAAAAACCAAATTTGGGGATTTTAAACTGTGACCTCATGAGTTGTGTCTTGCTAATAGGACTGCTGAGCCACTAAAGCATACACAATGAAACTAGGTACATTTGTAAACTTTATGTTTTGATAGGAACAGAATGAAAGAAAAAAAATAGGCAGTAAAATTAACTAGTTTGAATTGGACAAGCCTCAGTTACAAATATCCATTTAATGTCATATTAAAGGCATTGGTTTTGGAGAGCTATATAGTCTGCAAAGTGTTGTATAGTTAGTTACCTTTTAAATTCATTAACAGTTAAAAAAGGTAACATTTATAATTTCTGACAGTAATATTTAACATGCCTATAAACAGTTATCCATACGTTGAGTGAGTTTGCCAATTTTACCTGACTTTTAACTATAATAGTCTTCAGAATAAATATAAATACCAAAGATATAATTAAAAAATGCTACTGAGCCGCAGTTCACTTTTAAGGGATTAAAGTCACGCTAACTGATTTACGACCAGTTATCGTGACTAATTCGTAGTTTGTAGTGGCCTCTAAAGTATTGGAAGAGACACTGGTGTAGCCTACTTACCAGAAGCTGTGCGGCTGCGTGCACGCAAGTATTAACTTATTTGCGGATAAGATTTTATTGGGTTCTGCAGAACAACCATATGGAGCAGAAGAGAACGGTAAAGATCTTTTAACACTACACAGTGGGCTTAACAGTGGGGCAAATTTTGGTTAGGGGTGGACATGCCCCTTAAAGGCACTTTACTAGTCATGGGACTGGCTTTCTTAATTCAGAATGACTTGTACAAAAATCTGTTGGCAATAAATATCCCGTAAAGTCCCAATTAGCATATCACAGCCAGGTGTTAAGGACCCCCTGACTGTACAAATTAATGATCACTTTCTTTCAAAGTCATAAATCTACCACTTATGTAGGGGTTCCCATTTCCAGGGGTCCACAGGGATACGGAGAACCTATGTCCTGAAGGGTACAAGTGGCAACTCTACCTAAACCAGAGGAAATAGGCAGATTAAGAGCATACACCTCACAAGTCACAACCAAAACACAGAGTGACATACTCTGAATATACTGCCAGTTTAATTAAATACATGGCTAATGGTCTCTAGTGGGGGGCAGATTACCGGGATTGTCCCGGGTTTAAGAATGCAGTCCGCTATCCTAAAGTCCCGAGATCTGGGCCGAACCGGAACACAGTACCTTGGAAATTAAATATCCTGTGTGGCGCCGGTATCGCTGCCATAACCTGGTAAATTGCGCTAGTTACGATCAGTGCGCTGTCGGCCTCTATGTGCGTCACCACGTCCCTTCACGCACGCAGTGGGAGGAGTAAAGTAAGACTGAGCAAAGCAGCAAAGAGCTTGGCCTGTCAGCGGCTGCGCGTAGCAGAGTCTACCGGCGGGGCTGTCAGTTTGTCAGTTAGCAAAGTGAGATCCAGTCACCCAACCTGAATGGCAGGAAATGTTCCCTTCCTTTAGGAATATTTTTTATTAATGAAATCTGTAAGCAAATATTAATAAAGATGGCCATGAAATGAAGCATAAAATGAATTTTATGGATATACAATATGAGAACTTTTTCATATGGACATTATATCAATTTAAACATTAGTGATCTGTGATGCACATTTCAGCATTTATGTAATAAAACCTTACTAAGCTCTGTACATGTGCAGTCACAGGTACGACACGACTGGGAGACAAAAGGCCATTTCAGCTTACTATCAGTTCGTCTATGGGCATTCGGTCAGACAGATCTTTGACACCTGAACATACATAGACCAACCGATAGTTGGACGTAGAGTCAAATCTTTGTCACACCGAACGTACATAGACCAACCTATAGTCGGATATCCAGACCCGCATCAAACCCGACAAATCCCGACCCACAACCCGCTTTTCTATCCGTTTCATACCCACCACCTGACCCGACCTGCAAGTTTTAGACCATAAACCCGACCCGCTTTTAGTCTTTCTTCCTAAAATTTGTACAGGGAAGTTTAAAAAAAGCCAAAAAGTTGATAAAACTCTTCTACCTAAATCATAACACTGACCATCTATTTTGAATTTTCAAAGCAGTTATTAGATGGTTTCACGGGGGAATCTCCCAGTCATTGCAGAGATAACAGACTTAGACTTAGACTTAGAATAGAAACTTTAAAAAGAGGCTTGATTTCTCACCAATTTCTTGTAATGAATTGAAAATTCTGATGATCCTATGAAAATGGATCATGAAGCTGCACCAGGCTGCGCACCGCGGCGGATGGCCCCAGGGAGTGATGTCAGTCGCTGCGTGATGATCTTGACGTCACGTGAGGGCCATACGTGGAAGTGGATTCGGCCTCCTTTTCTTCTCCTCCTTCTGTGGCTCATTAGCGAGATGGCTCTGCATAACCCACAGGTACCAGACCTTATGCAGTACTCTAGTCGGATGTAACAGCCTTTTGTCTCTCAGTACTGCATTGTGTGTTGGCCCTGCACTCCTGACTCCAAGTGGCAATCGGAAATTTCCCTGGATCAACTCTACTTTATGTATCGATACCAGTAACTTGCAACATTCCATGTTTTCAGAAAATCATCCAGCTTTTTTTAAAAACTGACCAATGAATCTGCCATCACAACGTCCACTGGAAGACAGTTCGATAGCTTTACCGTTCTCACAGTGAAAAACCCTTTCCAAACTTGGGGGGAGATTCAATATAGGCCTTTTCCGTCTAAAACCCACGTTAACCCGAAGAAATTTCGGGTTAACGTGGGTTTTAGATGGATTTTAGAGCACAGCGCCATTTCCAAATGTTTTTATAGATCTGAAACCCGAAGCATTAGTTTTCGCACTACTTGGTAGCGCAAAACTTAATGCTAGTTTGTGGGAGGCATTAAACCCACGCTTTTACCTTAGCCCGATCCCGCGATGTAATACCTGACATAATCTCGTTTACGTCAAGGTATTGTATCGCGGGAATCAGGCTAAGGTAAGTAACGCGGCTGGCAATATTGAATCTCCCCGTTGAAGCCAAAACTTTTTCTTCAAGTCTTAAGGAATGGCCACGTGTCCTCTGACATGCTCTATTGGTGAACAATGCCCCAGATAGTTTATTGTATGGCCCGTTAATGTATTTATACATAGTAATCATATCCCCACGCAAGCGCCTTTTCTCCAGCGTACATAATTGTAACTTTTCCAGTCTCTCTTCATATTCAACTTGTAATAGTATAGTATAGCCTCAAAATATTTATTATGGTTTATATGAATATTTAGTATAAGTGTTCCTTCTCTGATTTAACCACAAAAGTATATTTTATAGAACAGCTGATAGTAGACTTAGCTTTCCTTTGCTTAGTTTTATTTCACACCAGGGTTATATTATCACTTATACAGTGTATAGTTTTATAGGCACGAATCATGTTTCAGGGCCACTTTTTTCCATTCAGTGTACTCCACTGCAGAATTAACTGACCGATTCATAAAAAGAATCGGGGGTTTGCTGATATATAAACCAGCATTACGGATCATTAACTGAGAGTTTATACAGGTCTCTCTGTGTTAAAGGGTATGTTGTAGCAAATGGCCATAAACCTCAACCTCACAAGCTTTATAGCACTTAAAGATCTCCAGAAATGTACTTACTAGCCTTCGTTCTCCCCTGTGATGCCTTAGCCAATCACAGGAGTAGATGTCGGTCAAGCCCCTCCTGTTTGACTTTTGTGCACGGAAAGACACAGAAGTTAAGCTTAAGGCGGAGGAGGAACATTTGGTAAGTACATTTGTGGAGACCTTTGAGGCTGAGGTTTATGGCCATTTGCTACAACATATAAAATTTTAGTTTGGGGGGTGGACATACCCTTTAAACTATGATCATTGTGGATAGAAAATCCCCAATGCAATTATGAAACTTCAACATATAAAAAAGAAATGATTCTCCTACAGTAATTTACCACTACAGTGCAAAGTAAGGACATCACTTAGGGTTTCCAGATGTTAGGGAAATCCCAGATTTGTCCTCTTTTTCAATGACAGATCTGTGGTCCGGAAAGAATTTCACATAATGCCCTGTTTGTCCGGGATTTCTGCCTCTAACACACACGCAGGCAGGGTTTCTGCAGCTAAATTACTGACAAAACATTCAGCGCTGTCCCCTTAGCACAGCACAGCAGCCAAGGGAGAAAAGTTCATGATCTGATGCATTGTTGCAGTCACTTGGTTACATCTTCTGCTTTAATTTCTCACCCTGGATTCTTATAAATAGGAATGAGTGTGTAATACTCCTAAAGGATTGGTCTTTACCTTGATAATTATAAATTCATTGTTAGTGCCCAAAACCCGAAAACAAAGAAAGAAAATGGACGAAAATGTACCAAAAAATAGACTGCGTCTTTTTGGCCTAATACTATAATTACAGCGTACCGGGTGGTTACCTCAAAGTGGCTGTTACCTCAAAAGTGAGAGTGGCTTTTGAAAGTGAGCATGGCCAACTCGCACGTCTTGGATTTGTCCTTTATTTTCTACTTCAAAATCTGTCTGTAAAACTGCAATACTCTTTTCCAAATACCCAATAATTGGCCTATGTGTTTATATCCCTTTTAATACACACTGGATCTAGCTGTCTACCATTGTTTGCTACAACTAACTGTTACACAATACATGCCCAAAGCAAAGGTCTGTGGGGCTCTGTGTGTGGGTCTCCTATTTACCTTTCTCCAATTGAACCCTTTGGTTTAGGCCCACTTAGGTTTGGGGCCCAGGACTATAGCTCTGTTTGTCCCTATGGTAAAACATTTTCTGACTCCTTATTCAACAAACCTTCACTTACAATTGTCCAACTTAAATTGTAATGTGTTTTTAACCTCAATTAGATCTGACTCTTTTCTGCCCATTTTAGTAATTATCTAGAGAGGTTTGTAATGATTTTCCATCATATGTAGATGTTATTGCACTACATAACATATAGTAGCAATTGGCACAGACATTACTCACACCTGTTTCTAAGCCCATAATAAATATATAAAATAGAACCATCCCAGATATAGAACCTTGCAGTACACCGTCTATCAGAGTAAAGAAGACAAGGACACAGAGATTAGTGTAATGAAATCTAGATTTATTTTATGGCTATTTTAAATCAAACCACACATATATACTAATATGTGTTAAATTTGATTATTTGCTGAACCAGTTTAATGCAAAACAGAAACTGATCCTTTACATTTTTATACCGTTACATTATTTTAAGTTAAAAAATTAAACATGATGTGGAGGTGCAAAGGGAGAAGCAGAGGGGTGGAAAGTTTGAGAAACTTGGTAGAGGAAAAGGAATGAAACAAAGTGAGGAGGTGAAGAGTGAAAGAATGGAACAGCGAATAAGGAAGTGTGGGCTAGGGAGCGAATAGAGGAATTGGTAATAGAGAAATACACAAAAACACATTATATTTTCCTGTTTGCTAATAGGATCCCTACATCAATATATCACATTAAATCACTAACAATTAAGAGGGATCCTTCATGGACTTACATTTTAGTTTTAGTTTTAAATGTTTTGACAATTGATAATAGTTAATGTACCAAGCGGCACAATCGCACCTATTACAGTCTTTGTGTGTGTTTATGACCGGCTATTTAATAGCATTAAAATACAATGATTAAGTCTCTCGATTCCAAATTTAAATGGTATCTCCACTGGTAAAACCCCCTTTTTTCTATTCAGTTTTATTAAAGAACAGGAGGTAAAGCAGCCGTGTCTTACCACCCGTTCTTCAATAAAACCTGCAGGATCCGGGAATGAAACTTATGGGAAGAAAAGGGAAGAAACTTACCGATCACTCGCTCCTCCACCGCTTCATCAGGTCCCGAAATACTCTGTGTATGCGCAATGACTTTTGAGTTAGTCACAAACTGTCAGATGAAGCGGTAGCGAAACGAGTGATCAGTATGTTCCTTCGCTTTGTTCCCGGCTCCTGAAGGTTTTATTGAAGAACGGGAGGTAAGGCACGGCTCTTTTACCTCCCGTTCTTCAATAAACTGAATATAAAAAAGGGGGTTTTACCAGTGGAGATACCATTTAATTTATAACCTATTTAAGTTGTATCCACACACTGCATCCAATGTGGGTTTGAAAGACTTCATTTTATTTCTGTAAAGCAGTATTGTAGCCAGGAATATCCTGATATTTAGACTAGGATTGTAAGGGGGGAGGGGGGCAGAATTCACGTTCAAGTATATATTTAGTATATAAGTCTAGTGGCCTTTGGTCTTGTGGCTGCAGATACTCTGGGAGAAATAGACTAATAATCAATTTGGGGTTGGGGTTTGGGGCTATGTGGACGGTATTAATAAAAATCATTATATACAACATACCTGATCACAAGATTGTCTGGTGACTAGGGCCCGGTAGTCCATCCTGGTCCACAGCTCCATCTTGGCCCTCTTCAACTTCGCAGATACCTCCTCCGATTCCTTCCCAAGGCGATAGTCGATGATGCTTGTGAAGAAGTCCTCCTCCATCTCGACGGCGAGCAGCCTAAAAATGATGTTGACGTTTATGTTAAATAGTGGTAAAGTATTACTACGATAATGTATATGTTCCTTTATACATTAAATTAATTGTTAGGAAACAAATGTGTCTCTTTTAAACCTGTAAAGTATAAATAATGTTTTCTATTCAGTAATTTCCTTTTAAACCTGTAAAGTATAAATAATGTTTTCTATTCAGTAATTTCCATTCAGGTTGGTACATCCCACATCTAATACACAGCCCCATAGAAAGTCCCATACACAGCCCCATAGAAAATCCCATACACAGCCCCACAGAAAGTCCCATACACAGCCCCACAGAAAGTCCCATACACAGTCCCATAGAAAGTCCAATACACAGCCCCATAGAAAGTCCAATACACAGCCCCATAGAAAGTCCAATACACAGCCCCATAGAAAGGCCCATACACAGCCCCATAGAAAGTCCAATACACAGCCCATAGAAAATCCCATACACAGCCCCATAGAAAGGCCCATACACAGTCCCATACACAGATGTGCCTTATACCTTTCTGTGCAGCCTGAACACTTAAAGATAATTTTTTTCCATTTCCCTTGCAGTCTGGGCTGATCTGAGTGAGCAGGACAACAATTGCCTAACCCACTGGATTCTCTGTGTTACAGGGTACAGCTTTTGTTTTCCCAGGGCTATGTGATTTTGTCCAGCAGCATCCAGATCAGCACAGACTAGAGTATAAACCGAGGGGAGACTTTCAAGATGATTTTAAAGGTAAAAAAATTTGGTTTATACTCGAGTATATACGGTACCCTGTACATTATTTTTTTTGCCTTATCAATTATACCCCCATCTATATGAGCTTTTACATTTGGCTTTACCGTAATTCTTATTTAACATAGATACATACTACCCCTACTTTCTTCCCCCTCCTAACTCTGTCATGTCTAAATAAGGATGACCCACTCCATACTCCATACGTATATTGAGGAAACAATTAATCTTGACCAAATCCCTAGCTCTATTTGTACATGCATAGGAAATAGTACCGCACACAGATTAAATTTTGCTTCAATTTATTGTCCACATATACAATGCGACGTTTCGAGGATATACAACATCCCCTTTCTCAAGCAAGACAAAAAACATTCACCTGTTCCACTCAGTCTCCTCCCCTTTTATCCTTACCAACAGTAAGTGACCTCGTGGACCCAAATTACATATATTGACATGTCAACATTACAACTTTTCCAAAATGTTCATAGTCACAGAAGACATCAGAGAAAACATCAAATATAGCATCAAAAAAGACATCAAAAAAGACATCAACAAGAGACTTCAAATAATGACGGATCTTGAGTCCCCTCACTCCCAATTCATACAAATAGGTGTAAATTGTAGTCCCTATTTAGACCTTTGGGATAAAGCGTATCTAACCGTCCAATCCACCAAACCTCACGTTTCTGTAGGAGCGCAACCCTGTTGCCTCCCCTCTCCGGTATAGAGACAGACTCCAGCACCATAAACTTCAGATCATTTTCACTGTGGTTCGCCTCCACAAAATGTTTTGGCACCGGTAATTTCACATCACGAGTTTTGATGCTTGATCTATGTTGGGAGATGCGAGATTTGACGGACTGGACGGTTTCCCCCACATATAGTAGCCCACATGGGCACCAAAGCACGTACACTACGTATTTGGTGTCACAGGTAAAGAAACCCCGAATGGGGTATACCTTACCAGACGTGGGATGTTTAAAGTAGTCACTCTTCTGTACATATTTACATTGCACACATCTTAAACATGGATACATTCCTTTTCGTCGTGAACCCAAAAACGTTTCCTTCCCTTTATCGGTTCTAGTTTTATATGTGGACTGTTCCAAGGTACTGCCTATTGTGTTCCCCCTTCTATATGAAATCTGGGGGGGCTGTGTGAATTCCTCAATATCTGGATATCCTCTCGCCAACATTGGCCAATTTTTACGGACAATCTCTGTTATCCTAGTGGTGCCCACTGCATAATTCAAAACCAAAGGTATCTTTTTTGGATTGGACTGTGCCTCCCTTCTCCTTTCTGTACTTTCACCAACCCTTTTTAAAGCTCTATTTAGGATAGGTTTAGGATACCTCCTTTCAATTAGTTTAGCATACATCCCTTCATCTGACTCTCTTTGACTTGGGGGTCACTGACAATCCGCTGTACCCGAGAAAACTGACCAATCGGAATTGCCCTCAAAACATGAGCTGGATGAAAGCTTCCATATAATAACAGCTGATTTCGATCGGTCGGCTTTGAGTACAGTTCGGTTGTCAGTCCTTCATTAACCTTTACACATACATCAAGATAACATATTTCCTGTTTACTGAAATTCATAGTGAAACCTATGTTTGGATGTATCTTACCCAATTGCTCGTGGAAGAACTGCAGGGATGTAACGTCGCCCTGCCATATGAGGAAGACGTCGTCTATGTATCCCCACCAGGCCAAACAATGCCTGGTGAAGGATGGTAATACATAGACCCGTTCCTCCTCCAGCCATGCCATAAAGGCATTAGCATATGACGGGGCGACGTTAGAACACATTGCAGTGCCTCTGCATTGAATATAGATGTCCTTATCAAATTTGAAGTAACTCCTAGTCAATATTAAACATAAGCAGTCCATAAAAAATTCAAGTTCCTCCACATTATATTTACCTCCCTTCTCTAATAATCTATATGTGGCACGGATCCCATCCTCGTGAGGTATGGACATGTACAATGCTGACACGTCCAATGTCACGAGGATGACATCTTCCCAATCAGGTATATCCAATGAATTTAATTTCTCCAAAAAGTGTGAGGTATCCTTAACATACGAAAGTATGCCCTGTACTAGAGACACAAGAACCCTGTCTCTTTCTACAAGCTCTATTTGTAAAAATGCATCCCCAAGCTTGCAATGAGCTGTGCTTCCCTGTTTCCTGCAGACACTAATTATTTTACCATTCTCCAACCCACCCATGAACAAACTGATCACTTTCCACCATATTTCTGCACCCGTTTTTATGTTTTAATGTTTTAATGGATAGTTGAATTTCTTGACTAAGGTATGGCTTTTTGGATGCAATTCTTCTATGAAGACCTCTTTTGACCATGCTTTTCTGAACAGTAGAACCTTGATTCCATAATTTTCTGTTTGTTATGAGCTGATCTTCTTATATCGAAGGGAAGTAATCATGATGTGTCTTTCATCTGATGCACTTGGTTTCCTTATCCGACCACTCAATGATTGTGTTGTATTTTAACATGATGTCGGCAATGTTGTATTTTTACTCAAATATTTTATTCAAATATTGTAACTAACTTGTGTCTTTATTTTAAGATTACGTGTTTCTTCATATCTACTTGTGGCAGGATCATACTTGTGGCAGGATTATATATAGCCAAATTTATAAAACGTCATTATTGCAAAATAATGATTGATACCGATCATAAATGTATACATCACTTTTGTTTGCTTTCTTTCTTCCCATATTGAAAGTGGTAGTTTGAATTGTTACTTAATATTAACTGATAATTAAAATGTGTGGGATTTTAAATAAATAATAGTGATTGTGAAAAGGTTGTATGCTTGCTCATTTTCTGCAAACAGTTGACTGGATTGGTGGGCTGTGCCAACATATAAACTCTGTATCACGTTTTGATTGGTTAAAGAATTTCTATTATTCACTGTCACATTTTGTTTGAACAATACTGTCCATCTTGATTATATCCTACAACATTACAGCAGAAGGAGAAAAAAAAGTCAAAACTCTTATTTAATTTGGTCAATTTTTACTTAATAGAATATTATACTGTCATTTTTATCTTTGCAGTGTCATTGGATAATTTCTTTTCTTTTTAAAAAGTTTCCACTCAGTGGAGTGTTCAATCTCATTTCTACCTTATAGAATATGATTTGAGTGCAATGTTTTCCTTATATATCTCACATCCCTGCTGCAATGATCTTTAATAAACTCAGTACATTAGAGGCCCCTTTCTTTTATTTTGTCCTTTTTATTTTTCCTGATTTATGCATTAACTAGCAAAATACCCGTGCTTCGCAGCGGAGATGTATTCAAATAACCTTTTTAGTAAGAAAGCAATAATGTATCAAGATTGCTGTAATCACTCGGGACTTGATATATTAAAGAAAGACAATTCAATAAGCTTTACGATAATGCAACACTCATTAACTTTAATTTAATATATTTTTTATTCAACTACGAAATTTTGGTGAAAATAACCCCCACCACCCCTCCCCGTCCTCCCCCAATACCCCCCACTATTCCTCTCTGTCCACCCTCCAAACCCTTCCCCTTACACCTCAGCCAGTCCCCGCACACACCCCGAAATTTTGGTAAAAATCGGTCCAGCCATTAGTGTGCAGGAGTTCAAAATTCTATTCCCCCCCTATTCACCCCCACCCTAAAAAAAATATTTCATTAACCTTTTACTGGTAAAGGAGTATATGCATACAAAATTTGGTTGAAATCGGACCAACCATATAGATTTGTATAGCTTGTAAGCTAGGTAACCATAAGTCTGTGCAATGTCAGATACTCACCGTTACAGGTGGAATTTCTAAAAAGAAACCTGCTTAACTTTTGTAAGTAAGGTGCAATTAATGAGCCTGCCAAATTTAAGCCGTCTGCCTCCACGGCAAGTTGGAGAATTAGTGATGAGTGAGTGAGTGAGTGAGTGAGGGCTTTGCCTTTTATTAGTATAGATGACTTGATTACAATGATCTGAAGCTGGCCAATATACTGCTGGACATGAAGGTCCAAGTGAAGAACGCAGATTTTGGTCTGGCAGTGGTTGGCAAGAAGACCGGCAGAGCAGGAACATACAGATACATTGGCCATGGAGGTAAGACACTGAAGACTAAACAAGTGATGTAATTTACAGGCATAAAGGCTTTAGGGTTAAAAAAAGATTTTAAAAAGAGTGTTTATCTGTAATTAATGTAAAATACGTTTTTTTGCAAGTGGCTTTCCAGTTTGGAAAGAGGTCATGGCTTCCTGAAGGAAGGAAAATAAATCCTGTATAGATGGAGGCTGCTTAGAATTAACTTTCTCAGAGCAATGCACACATACTGTAGCTTCCTAGTATAACCTTTTTCTAGGTGAATATTGCAGCCTTGGCAGAATTTGTAGTAGATTTGGTTGGGCAGCAGGAAGAGAATGACAAGCCTCCTTGGAATTTCCAGAGAAAGACATTCCACCTATAAAACACAAACAGGGAAACCATAAAATGCCCATCTATGCCTTTTAGTCAGAAGGTTGCAGCAACCAGACCAGCCAGCACAGAAGGCGGGGAGTACACTTTTTGAAAGATCTGAATGAGGAAATCATTGTGCACCCCAAGATCCCCATCTACATCCAGGTAGAAAATAAGCACAGGCCCCATACATAATAGAGAGACTCCTTACCACTCTATAGTTGAATCAGGGAACCGAGTGCAGAGAAACAGCAACAGATCAACAGTCAGCACTTAGTGATTGCTGTGTCTGGATTTTTAAAACTCCCGCTTCCTGATACGCACTATGATGTCACCGGGCTAAACCCGGAAGAGCGGCCAATTGCTGTAGCTGCCGTGGCAGCCACCCTAAGACATAGGGAAAACTCCTGGAAAGCCTCTGCAAGCTGGGCACCTCAAAGGGAATCCAGCTAAGGTGTTTGACAAAGCAGTGCAGACCTCCTGAGAGAGACAGGCAGGCTGTGAACTCTGAAGCCATTCACTAGTCCTCTGGGCTAGGAGAGAAAATAACAAACATGCAGGGAGATTCAATAAAAGTTCTAATTGTTAAAAATTATGCTAATTTTGCCCCAACCAATCAGATGTTATTTAACATTTGAAAGCTAACATCTGATTGGTTGGGGCAAAGTTGGCACAATTTTTAACAATAAGAACTTTTATTGAATCTCCCTGATGGTGTTGTACTGGACAGTTCGACAAAAAGCACTACTGTGAGGGGTTTTAACTTTTTGCACTGGTCCTACTAATTAGGAGGCTGGACATGTATCTCTTGTTTATTGCTGCCTTTGAGTGAAAATGAATAAAAGGATTTGCTTGAAAAAGGCCTTATAAGTGCACTAAATTATTATTACTTATCAATAAATTACTGAATTCCTATTGCTAGCACCAAGGCATTATATATGTGTATATATATAGAAGTACAGCCAAGTGACAATACGTCTGAAACAGTAGCAATATGTAGATTGGTGATGGTACTTCATAAACACCTGAGGACAAGGATTTTAAAAAGCTATGTTACAGATGGACAAATACAACCTATAATTCCTCTCCCCAAGGATCAGTATGACATTCTATCCACTATGACATATGAGCATCTCTTTCGCACTTCTTGCCCTTTTACCAGCTGATTGCCCTGTGGTTACATGCATGTGCACAGATTCAGAAATCCATCCAATAGCTGTCAACGATACAAATGAGAGAGTTGCTGGCCTTTGCTTCGAAGAAGAAAACAGCTTGATTACCATTCATTGTAGAATTTGTAAGTTATAACAAAAAAAGGCAACCATAGAAATCTACAGTAATACTATGGTAACAGTCAAAATATCTCCTGTTTTTATTCCAAAACAATTCAACGAATTTACTGAGCATTATTTCAAAGATAATAAAAAAGTGTATATTTCTACAGTACTTTACTGGAATCTTTTTTGTTATGATTACTCAGTCCATAAACACAAATCCAGCGGCTCTATGATATTTCTGGAAATAAATTCATTGGTTGTTACAAGCATTTAAGGGAACATGGATACTCAGCAAAAATACAATGTAGAGTCGCACTCCAAAGTGAATGGAGGGTTTATTTGAAAGGTTTATTTGATGATTGGTTTCAAATAAACCCACCATTCACTTTGGAGTGCAACTCGTATTTTTGCCCCCTATTTAAAAACCCATGGTATCGCAGGTTATTGTAGGTGTGCGCCCGTACATTTATGGCATCGGTTGTACATTTAAACTACTGCAATGGTATTTTACAGGAGATCTTACAATTACAATGACAATTACAGTATTACTAATTAGCAATACCGCTCCTATATTAATAGGGCCCATAAATTAATTTAAAGGAGCATTACCCATCAGTAAACAATATCTAAAAGTATGGAAAATATTGCAGGATTTTAATTACACTTTATCAGACCACTAGTGGTTTCACCCCCACCATTTCCAGTTGATCATATTTAGACACAAGCTAATTTCCTATTTTTAAATAAAGCTTTTCAAGCACCATACGAAGTATACATTAAGTGTTATATTTTCTAAAAAGATGCAAAATGCACTTCCACGAAACCAATTTAATTAAGATTAATGGACTCCAGTAGTATAGCATTTCCAGATTCCCCTGTGCCCAGTCTACTGCTTTTCTGAAATTGGAATCTCTTTAGTCCATATATCTTGAAATTCCACGGTTAGGCTTTTATGTTTACTGAAAATACTTACAGCCTAAAAAAAACTAGTTATAGTAATGTACAGCGCCCCTCCCCCCCAAAACCCAGTTTCACATAATGCATAATTGCCAAAGATGCGCCTGAAGGGACTTATCTGACCCTGTTCCTTGACACTCATCCTCTGCTCTGGGGCACTTCTTCCTGGTAGCAGCTGTCAATCAGCGATGTGATGCTATGACCAATTACCTGACAGCACGACCAGTTTTAACTATGCCTTGCTGTTTATTTGCATTCTTATCACTCAAGGACCTAGAACATCTGCTAAATAAGAAGTGACTGCACTTTGCAGTTTTTGCAAAGTGTGGCAACATACATAAGAAGAACTATACCCCCCCAATAAAATTGGGTTCATTTACCCAGAGGTGAGAGGCAAACATCTGACATTAAAGTCGTACACAGAAGCAGATTTAGGTAGAGAGACACTTATGCTAAATAGAATCAGCACACATAGCACTGCTCATAGCAATAGTGGCTCTTTGTTCTTCCATTCAAAAGGCATGTTCACCCTCATACTAAATTTTATACCCCCACCCCTGATAGCCTTGACCTCCAAACATTACTACTTCCCTAGTATTCATAGATACTAACCCTGCCCTCTGACATCCTCTTCCCCACTCTTATAGCTGTGTGAGCTTGTTAAAAGTTTGCCCATGCACAAAGGAGGCAGCCTAGTCCACAGCAGGCATTTGTTGGCTGTGACACCCTCTGTAACAGCTGTGATAAAAAGGAAGAAGATGGATGAAGCCAGAAGACTATGGAAGAAGACAGCAGGGGATTATCAGGGGAAGGGGAAGATTCATTTATATATATATATATATATATATATATTTATTTCTGCACTGGATTCCTTCCTGACTCCAAATAGCAATTGGAGAGTATCCCTGGATCAACCAAGACTGTGGTAAATGTAATACCAGTAATTATCAGTAGAGATGGCCAGATCCGAAACCGGATCCGCGACCGATTTCCAAGATCCGTGAGTTGCGGATCTCGTGGATTGTCCGGAATTTCGCTTTCCAAATTTTTGCTGAACTGCGTTCAGAAAATTCAAGAAATTTCGAATATTATAGAAAATTCAAATTTTTAAAGAATTTTCAAAAATTTGGCAAAAATGATACAGTAACTTGCTGTAAAGGGCCCTGGGAAATGGTCTGGGGAACTTTCTAAAAGAATCCTATTCTGATTAGTTACAATCATAATTTTCAGAAAGAATCTGATTGGTATACCAACCAATCACATTCTTTTCCTGTCAGAATTGGTTACAATTAGATTCTAATCTTATTGTAACCAATTCTGATTGGCATACTAACTAGAGATAGACCGGATTGTGGAACCAAACCTGGTTCCATGGCAGATCTCCGAGATCTGCCAATCCGCGGATTTTCCGAACCCACCTTTGAAAATTTCGAATTCACCAATGGCAGCTGTTTTTACCCGTGCCAACCCCCTGAGTATAAAAGGCTGCTAGACAGGTGCCACTTAAAGTGTGTTAAAGTGAGTTTAGTGGAGACCTGACAGTATAGGATTTATAGAGTTTTTTCCATGCTTTTGAAGCTTACTGCGTGTGAATTTTAGTGTGGTGGATTAGCACTTTTAGCACTATTTAAAAACAAACAGTATTGCAGTTTAGCGATACAGTGCATTATCGATAATGTACAACCGCGGCAGTAAATTAACGCTGAACGTTCGTTAATTAACAAACCAATTCTGGAGGACCAAGACAGTGATATGGATGTCAAAATGATGCGCCAGCCAGTGCTATGTAGCCCCTCCATTATAGTGCACTTCTAGCGCTGTACGTGCCTTTTGCCCATTGGAATGCTCTAAATCCAGGGGCAAGCACCGGATTGTTAAGGGGGGGGGATTTCTGAAGAAGCACAGTAGGAAGTTCATGACTAAAGATGGACTAGACCCAAACTTGAACACACAAATTTAAACGTTCGATAATTATGTTCTCCTATACAGAAAATAGAGGAGCGGTCACCTACCCCCTCCGTTAGCGGAGCTCCACGTCAGCGGCCTTTCAGCGTGTTCTTGAAAACATATACACTGCAAATAACAGGTATCAAGTTTTAGGGTTTTAAAACTTCACCTTTATTTGTAAGCAATTCTGATTGGATACATTAAAATTATTTTAGAAAGAATCTGATTGTTATACTAACCAATAAGATTCTTTTTCAATTAGAATTGGTTACAATCAGATTGGTCTGTTCCCTAGACCATTTGTGAGGTCTCAGAGCCATTTACAGTAAGTTACTGTATAATTTTTTGCAAAATTTTCAAAAGTTCCTTGGCAACTCGAAAATTCCTTGAAAACTCGAAAAATATCGAACGCGGCTCGAAAATAGAATGTGGAAGCTCGAAAAAAGGTGCAATCATGAGAAAGTTTTTTTTTTTTTTTTTTAGTTCTGGGTATATGTACGTGTTCCCCAGACCATTTCCCAGGTCCCACAGCCATGTACAGTAAGTTACCATTGCTTTTTTACCTTATATTTAGGCGGATCTGTGCGGATTTTTTTCTCCCATTGACTTAAATGTTTTTTTTTTTAAAATCCGCGAATCCACAGGCGGAACGGATTTTAGCAGTTTCGGCCATCTCTAATTATCAGTAATTATTTTTTAGTTTTAGAAACATATCTAGCCCACTTTTAAAGCTATTTAATGAATTTGCCATTACCACATCTGCTGGAAGACATTTCCACAGTTTCACCATTCTCACTGTAAAGAAAGCTTTGCTTTGTTTGTCCCACTTTACCCCTTTATTACTATCTATTGGGGCTGTGTTTGGTGGGTCTGTAGCAGTTCTAACAAACAGTGGGAGGGTGAAGTTAGGGTGTTGCTGCGTCTGCACTATTCCTCACAAGGAATTGTTAATATAAATATACTATATTAATGATATTTATCCTTGTATTTATGGTTGTATTATATATATTTTTTCAATTCCGAGGTCCTATATCAGAGCTGTATGTTTTTTTACTGTATCACTATTTATAAAGCACTTTGTCACTTTTTTTGCACTTCATCACTTTGTATAAGTCATGGGGGTCACTTTACAAATGAGGGTTAGACCATAATTAATAAAAGATTTATCTAGTCTAATTGAGAGTGCCATGATGTATTTTTCCTTGTGTATAGCATATGTATTCATTATAGTCATAGAGCACCTCATTTCATCTTGAGGGTTATATTTATATTTAAATTATATTGTGTAATTACACTAGTAGCCCCTGTATTTGTTTAAGGTGTCTCTCTGTATAATGTTACATATCCTTCACATAGAATATTAAACCACTTTATGATTTCTGGTCAATGTGACGTGTCCTTGGAATATTTTAAGGACTGACATCTACAACATGGTCTAAGGATAATGGATAAATGAATAAGGAAAACAGAATTAAAATAAACACAGACACAGTGAGGTGTTATTAAATGCAGCAACACTTTAAATATATGCTGAACATTGTATATTAAAACTGTAATACCCCAAAGTTTATGTTCTCCCAACCTGTCATACAGTACATGCAATAAATGTCTCAGGGGTGCTGACATCTTCCAAGGCATCCAGAGGACCAATCAAAAGTTAGAGATGCTGAATTAAGATAAGAATGAAACTTTACATCAGCATGTGCTCCCCATCCCCATTCAATGCTAATGCCAGACATACACCTTAGCTAACAGTATATGTATACGATCTTAACTTTGGTTGGTTCCAGGTTCTGGTTCTTACCTTGCAATGTTCCTAGACATGTAATGCTTTTTGACCATTGTTAATTAGCAGCATTGGTTGCAAAGTCATCATCTGTGTGGTTTTTTTTGAAAGATTACAGGAATGTTGCAGGTACTGTAAGTGTAAAAAGAATACACCAGACTTTAATGCTATTATAGTACTATGTGACTTTTTTTTGTAATAGTTTATGGTGGCAGTGTTTTAATTTAGGTAAATGCGAAAAATCAGTTTATAACATCTGTCTCTATCTGTCCATCCACCCACCCATCAATCTATCACAGGGCCGTTTTTAGGCATAAGCCACCTAGGCAAAGTGCTAGGTGCTTAGGCACCTATGGTAAACCAGGGCATCCAGTGTTCTCCCTAGCATCTCCCTGTCAGCTTTTACTTTCGTTGTTAGATCTGCTCACCTTGTTCTGCTGTAATTTGAAACATTGTATCTAGTACAGTGCCTGAACTCCACACACTCTATTTAGCAACAAATGTTGCAAATGAACTGAAGGTGAAGGAAGGAGGGGGGAGGATGAGCTCAGCTAACAGTACTGAGGAGAACAGTTCTAAAATGTCAGATAAATACTGCTGCAGACTTTATAACAGTGCCCCTGTGACTAGCAGCCATGAGATCCCCATCCCTGCCTCTTTCTTCCTTCCATCCAACTCTCCAATTAGAAGAGTGGATAGGGAATGAACAATTCAATGGAGGAGACATGGAAAGCAGGTACATACTGTATATCATGTCAATGCTGGCACTAAAAGGGTTAAAGGGAACACTCTTTTGGTACTGAAAATATTAATAGCAGTACTGTAGTAAATAAGCACTAATGGTTTAATGGCAATACTCTGGGAATGTGCTGGCACTGAAATTACTAGTAGGAAAGTGTGCTGGCACTAAAGGGTTAAATGTAATACTCTGCTGGCACTGAAGGGTTAATAGCAGTACTCTGGGGAAGTGCTGGCACTAAAAATGGTAATGCCAATACTCTTGGAGGGATAGGCCACACTACTGCACTTTTAAGCACAGCAGGATTGCGTTCTGATCACGCTAGGGCACCAAAATGGATAGAAATGGCCCAGATCTATCATCTTTCATCAGTCTATCTTTTAATTTATTTGACATTTTCTTGTAATGTTTTCTATTACTTCTTTTAGAATACACTTCCTGTTTTATCTCCCTGAACATGGCTGAAGTGTTCTATTCACTCTAAAGAACGTATTGTTATTATTTGGTAATTTTTAAGCTTGGCTGTGTAAATTTTAATTGTGATTACAGTCACAATGCCTATGTCCATTATTGTACTATTTATTTATAAATTCCTACATTGTCATTTCTATTAATGGCTATTATGATGCTTTGTTAAAGTCTAGCTTTTCCCCAGAAGTACAGATTTTAGGTATATTATGTGTTTTACCGCTGCCATTTTATGTGATGTATTTCTTTTGAGAGTTCATTTTGCTGTTGATACATGGATGTCTACCAGGCTCCAACAAAAAACAAAAAAAGTTGCTGTTGATGAGAAAACAAGAGGGAAAGTTACGATTTGCTTATGACCTTTCTTTGGATTGTCTATCACTTTTGCTGCTTCATAGCTTGCTCACTGACGAGATTCAATATAAGTGAAAGTAGTCAAAAGCTGAAAAATGTGTACTTATATTGCAGTCTACTGAGGATAGGGCTTTGCAGCAAACCAATTTCTTGCTCCAAGTCCTATTTAATTTATCAATGCATCTTCAGCCAAGCATTTTAATATAACCTTTTCATGTAAGATTCAGTAAAAATGGGTTGGTTCTGTCATTGGATGAAAATATTTCCAAGGTCACTGTAAAACAGAACTCACAGATCTCCTACTGTTTGTAGGAATAGAGTTAGTTTTAGTTTTTTTGAAACATTACTTGAAGGGTATCTCCTCCCTGAAAAAAGTTTAAAAAAGCTACAGAAAGGTATTTACATGCATTTGTTCCCCATGCACTCTGATCCAGGCCCTCTGAAAGCAGTGGGCCGGATGACAGCTGTGTCTGCAAGGCAGCCAATCACAGACATGGATGACGGCAATAGAGAACGCAGGAGGAACAAAGCGATGTAAGTAAATTTATTCAGCTTCTTTAACTAAACTAATTTGGCGGTTGGGGGTGGGCTAGGGTTCCCTACACAACAAGGATAGGGGGTCAAGGAGACAGAAGGGAAGGATTTTTGAACACTACATAGTGGGGCCATTAGTGGGTTAAATTTTAGCCTTTGGGGTGGACATGCTCTTTAATGAACACTACACGCAAATATAAAGAATATTTAGTCACCTTTAAACCTTGATAAAAATATATTTGCCGTTTGTGTTCTCCATACTAGTGTCCTCTAAAAAAACTCTCATACCTTTCAAACAAGTCTAGAACTGTTCAGATGCTAAGCTGAGGCATTCTAGATGTGTGAAAAATATTGAAAATGAAATGAGGATAGCTTTCCATACGCCAGGACCTGGACACTGCTGGGATGCGGTGTGGACCAAACCTTCCCGGCGAGACCAACGTAAGTGTAATTGAAGTGTGGAAATAATGTAGATCCTGGGTTGAGGAGCTTTCTGTTCATGCCCTCACCCTATGTGGGAGAAGAGGGAGGAGGGGTTTTATTTTGTTTTATTTCTAGTTTTTCTGACTGTCCAGCAGCTCCTCTCCCCTCCTAACTCACATCATCAAATGTCTAAATCATCAAGCGTTAATTAACACAGTGCTCTACCATAGATCACTGTTCCCTTCCACTGCCAACCACTCTGCCTGTGGTTAAAATGTCCATTAATATTTCCAAAATAATGCAGCCGGGTCAGTCTGTTGTAAATTTTTAAAAATGTGTTTATTCACCCATCATTACAAACTGCTGTATCACAAGTAAGACCCTTCCCCCTCCAAATATACAGAGCAGCACATTACATGGCAGGAATTTACACTCCTTACCTCCTTAACATGCTGTGACAGGCGTAGTGCCTTCTAGAAATGGAGCTGCATGCTGAATGCAGTATTGCAACTTTCCTTAACTCTCTGGGCCCCTAGCAAGTCAGGGCCCCATAAAGGAGTACCACCTTTCCCACCCTGATGGCAGTCCTGTTCTCAGTCCACAATGACAGTTTTATAGCTATATAACTTACTGAAGTATTGAAGAATGGGAACAGTGGTCTCCAAACAAGTTGATTTTGAATGGAAGGAAATGAGCCATCAATCACTTCTCTACCTGCTGCACAGCCCAAGATATGAAGAAATTACTGATCAGAAAGTTAGGAGGTGGGAGGTTCTGAATCTGTGGTCACAATACTAGTTCCTCCTTCTAATCTGCGGTTGGCACATGCTCAGTGTAGGAGAAAGCAGAAGAAACCAGAAAGAGATTGAGTTATAGTGATTGAAAGGGAGCAGGGGGTGGGAGAACAGCCCAGCGGAGGGCCCATGAGGAGGGTGGGAGAGGGATTGTCACATGGTTTCAGAGCAGGAAGTGTAGGGGATCTGGTGATGCTGCTGCCATATCAAACATAAAATATAAATATCTTTAAAACTATGTAACAAAATTATGAGTAAAATTGCAAAAATACTCCGAAAAGCAATTCCTGTAAATTTACCTAAAGTCATTTTTGGACCACAGTTACCCATTAAACTATAATTTCATTTCTTCAGCCAGCTGACTGGCTCAGATGTGGATAAAATAATGGAATGGTAAATTGGTAGTATTGCAAGAATATTAAGAAGAGTTTGGATGTAAAAATAGGTGTGAATATGTGAAAATATATATATTTCTGTATAAATAGCAGAATTTTCCTATGGTTGGAATCATTTTTGCAGTATATAACCTTGTTCCTAATCCTCAAGTAAATTGGTAAAATTCTAATACATTTTCCTTCAGTCTCCCTGATTTTTGCAATAGGATTCTGTTCAGTTTACAGAATATGAGGTTGTTCAGCCAAACTGTCCTCTTAAAACAGATGTCCATGGCAGAACAGAGCTTGACGGTCCAGGTCACCAGGACAGGCAGGGGGCAGAGTTGGGTGCTCCAAGTGTGTATTTAGATGGGGCTAAGCACAGGCTACACCTTTAACAAACTCCCTTTAACACACTTACTACACGACCAGTGCTTATGGAAAATAATTCCATGAACCATAACTTTAATGAATAACTGTTGTCACAATAAATTATATCACCAAAGTTTTTCTACCCTAAAAATGTAAAGGAATTGGTGTGCAGCTGACATCTGTTTGAAGCTTTTATAATTTAAAATTAAAGGTTCTGATCCTTGACAAATTTTGTGCAGTTTGTGCCTTGACTTATAAGTCATTCTTTTATATTTCTGTTTTTAAATGCATTTAAATAACAAAAGGCTCTGTTCCTAATCCCTTCCTCGTATTGTTCTTGATAATATAATAACATTTTATTGATTTTGTATCATCTTTATGCTGATTATGCCTCTCATATATCTAGATTTCTTTTTTTATACTAGGCCCCTTTTTCTGCAATATCTTAATGGATGACTTACTGTAATTTAAAACTAAACATCTCAGAAAACAAACTCTTAATATTTTACCCCCCTTAACCACTGCTCCCAAACACAAAACATCCATTAGTGTTAATAACACAGGTTTAATGCCAGTATCCCAAGTGACTGCCATTTCTGCCGTTTTTATGCATTCTCCACCTTTTATTTATTTGAAGGTCTTGTCCTTTACACTTAAACACCAAATACAAAATGGAATTCAAACTAATTTAGGTATAATAGTGTTTGATTTAACTAGCAGATTACTTCTAGTACAGCTAGAAAAATAAAGAACAAAAGATGAAGAAATGGAGGTGGGAGAAGAAATAAAATTACAACCAAGGAAGATTTGTTCATTTATCATACAAAACATCTCTGCAATTTAGATAAACAGTGGAAGAAAACTAATTACTGTATTCTTTTTTCAAGAAAGCTTTTGAAGAAAGCTTTTGAAGAAAAATGATGCAGAAATGCAGTAAACTTTACAAGCATTAGCTTTAAAGCTATTCTTCAGAGTCAGACTGACCAACCAGGGCCCACAACTCATTCACCCATAAGAAAAAAATTGGAAATTGTTCAACTTTAGATTCAGTGGCAAGGGGAAGAATAATAAATGGGAAGTTAAACCTAAGGCTGTGTACACATTCCGACATTTGGTTCGGCCGGGCATGAAACAGACGAATGGTTGGTCAGAAAGTGCAGTAAAATTTATCCAATCGTGCGGCCTTCAATAGACATAATCGTTAACACCAAAGTCTCAACCATGGCCTGCTCACCACTGACTGACAATATTTAGCAATTGATCTGTCAGCCTAAGGAGGAGTAGGTAATGAAGTGATAAAGTTGTGAATGCTTCTTGGTGGGCCTATGGTTTCTTGTCTTCCACCACAGAGCTGGGAAAGTGACATCATCAAGCTCCATCTGGCTATTGGACCAGCAAATGGGGGAATGTAAGAACTGACTTTACAATGGCTGGTAAACTGGAGGACTGACTTTACACTGGCTGGTGAACTGGAGGGCTGAGTTTACACTGGCTGGTGAACTGGAAGGCTGACATTACACTGGCTGCTGAACTGGAGGGATGACTTTACACTGGATGTTGAACTGGAGGGCTGACTTTCTACTGGCTGCTGACCTTGAGGGTTAACTTAACAATGTTAATTCAATTCGACCTCTAAATAAATTTACCAGCCCTCTTCCCACGCTGGCTTCTGTTTGTCTTCCATGCCTTTTCCAATGCATGGATGCAAGCAGAATGACCCGGACCTGCAGCAGCTACAATTATTGTCTGAGTCATCATGTCACAGCCAATCACAGTCAAGTAGAGGCCAACTTGAGCTGTTTAGACCATACAAGATCTAGATTTTTGGGGGTTTCCAACCAGGAGAATAATTTTTGTTTAGGAGGTGGACATACCCTTAAATATAAATGATTTCATAGTTTATAAAGTTTGGTACTGAAAGTGACTAAAATCCCTATAAAGGTATTTTTTTGCATATTTCGCTGTACAAAGAACTAAACTCTAAATAGGAAAACAGTGAATTGCCTATGATTCAGCTATAAATGGACAATTTAGTGTTTTGTTTGTAGACTCCTCCTTTATGGTGTTACTTTTAGAAATGGCCCAAGAATTTCCCTGAGTATCCTGAATACACATGTGCTGATTAGATAAAAACTATGGCGCACATGACATTTTGGGTTCTTTTTATTTTCTGTGGTAATGACTGCCGTAGGAAGCAAAATATGTAGGTCCTGATCCAGGATAGCCAATTAGAATGAGCAGTATAAATAATAATAGCATTGTAGCATATAAATACATTTATTTAAATAAAATACATTTGACTGTGTATTTCCAAAGGGCAATTAAATGTACCACTTGGATAGAGTACCACTAGTTTGCCAGCCAAAATATCCATAATTTTTCCTTCATGAAAAAATATACACATGCCTTAAAGACTCCTTTGAGAAAAACAAGTTGATTAATTTCCTGTGTTTCATGAAATATTGAAAGTCTTCAGCATTATAACAAATATTTTTACTCAAGCATTCTAAGCTGACTGCACCATAAAATGCAATTACAGGAAACTAATGGACTTTCAATGAAATCATATTAATCTCACCATAAAAGTAATTTTTCAGTGTTAGCTCAGTGGAGATTAATGAAATGCACAATGGAAATAGACCAAGAAAATCTAATAGACATCCATTATTTTAGTATTGGATATAAGTAGAATAAATATATTACTAAGGTGTAAAATATGTGAAACACAATAAATACAAATAATTAAACAATTTTTTGCAAAACAAAAACATGTACTGACAACATGATTATGCAAGTCTCTTAATTATTAAAAGAAAGGGGAAAAAAGGAAAACCCCGTTCTATTTTTAGGATATACCATTTTTAAAAAAAGAATTCCAAAGAACCAAACAACTAGTGTTCATTGATGGATAGAGATGGCCAAACTTCATAAAGTGTGGGTCATTTTCTAACTTTCGAACTTCAATAAAAGTTCGAAAGTTCGAAAACGGACCCATTAAAGTCAATGGGAGTCAAATTGTTTGAAAAGTTCGGCTGAAATACAGCTAAAATAACAATGGTAACTTAATGTAAATGTCTCTGGGACCTGTGAAATGGTCTGGGGGACACGTATGAATATCCAGAAATCCCCCCCCCCCAAAAAAAAATCTATTTTATTCTCACGCACGCTACTTTCGAGCTAGCGCGTTCGATTTTCAATAATTATCTCACAAACGAATTGAAGATTCAAGGGTTACCGAACTCTCTAATCGTGCAATCGAGGGTTACCAAACCCATGGATCTGGATTTGAGGATTAACGAGCCCTTGATCCATGTAATCGAGGGTTACCAGCCAGGGGGCAGGCAATGCTCAAATTAGCTGCCATTGGTTAATTTTGGACACGAAGGCATCATTTTTTTTACAAATTTAATAATTCTCAAAACCGGAAAGTTCGAAAGTTCAAGAAATCTGGGTCCAGGATAGTTCGAAATGTCCGAGTCTGTTCGAACTTGTTAAGGGTTCGCATTCGGTTTTGTGTCCATCTCTAGTGGTGGAATGCATGGGCGGTGATATGTAAATATAACATTGTCTTAATGTGATCTGATGCACTTATGTTACTATTTGTAACTGGTAGACCCTGTACACACATTAAATAATTGTTTTCTGACATCGCCGTTTTATGACTCTGACAGACAGTCTAATGGGTGTTCAGACTTGGTGATTCGTGTTGACAGATCACTAAACATTTTCAGGAACAAAGCCTTTGATCTCCTGTGCTGTGGAGGGTCACCCTATTGCTCCCCCTCTCCTTTCCATTGAAACAGAACTGACTGCTAAACAGCCTACCTATTTTTATAGGCAAAATGACATCTAGAGAAAACATACTGCCTAACCCTTTTACTTAAAGAAAAGAAGGAAAGCTTGTAGACACAGATCAAGATGTGTTTGGCTGGAGAGGAGATTTAAGCATGCTGAACATACAGTCATTAACATAATTCAACTTTTCCTCATTGACTTTAATGGGTCCATTTTCAAACTAGAGAATTATAGAACTTTGACTGAAGTTCTATAGTTTTAAAAGGAACTGAACTTTAGGAAGTTCGCCCCTCTCTACTTCTCACCCTACCCCCCAGCAGCGGATAGGGTGAGACTGGAACACGTACATAACACATGCATAAGCAGCTCCCCCTGCCCAGTCAGTGAGGTAGATACCATAAAAATAAATGAAAATCACATTTCACTAATATGATAACTAATATTTAAAAGCAAAAAAAACGCTTCTGTCGTTCTTGCTATAAAGAACACAGACTGATCCAGGTGTCCTTCAGATAATTGCTACCATGAAGATATCTACTTATAATTTTATGAGCTGCTATCAGACCAATTTGATTTCCTGCTTAGAAACAGCACCTGAAAGTAATTTCCTTTGCAAAATAGATAAACAGCAAAGAAATAATTTAGTGTCAAAATAATCTAGGGTTTATTTAATATATGCAAAAGGTTGGAATTGTAAATCTCATCAAATTTCGTTTACTTTTAACGTAGGACTGCATATTCATGCACAATGTCAACAAATAACACAACAGAGAAATGCACACATAATTATGTTCCGAAGACTGAATTCTAAGTTTGGCACAGCTCTGTGCTGTCTCTTAGTGAATTGTTTATAGTGCAGCCTTTTATATTCATGCTACTTATACCAGATCTTAAAGGGCAATTTAAGGGGCATATTAATAAAGAAGCACTATTGTTGATGGACCTCACAATAGTGATTTGCGTTATTAATGTCGTATGCAGTGGTAAAATCACCAAATATATTGTGTTCAGTCAAATAACGTGTCAAAAATGAAAAATGTCGCCATTACTTCTCCAACACAGGACCAAGACTGTAACTGGTAATTAGGTAACATTACAGGGGGGTCTTTAGCAGTTAAACACTCAGGAACTATTCTGTACATGAGGAAATAAGACCCCCAGTTGACTTTAATGTAAAATAACTCGAAAAGCAAAAAACGGAAATCAAAAATCGATGATTATTTTCAGTAAATGGGCCCCCCATGACGCTTATTTGTATTTAGAAGGCCACCATAGGGAATAGTTATGTACTGACACATTCCAGTTAGTAATAGAACCTATTTCTAAGTTAGAAATGTGCTTACTAAGGTATTATCCTTAACTCAGACTCAGATTTTTTGAGGTAGACTTTTTGAGGTAAAATACTTTTCAACACTTTATAAGTCCAATTCTGGTGAAAACAGTGGCAGCAAAAACTTTATAACACGCCCCGAGGTATGAAAATAACTTGATAGTTAGAAATGAAATACCTCATGCATAGTAATTAATGTATCATCTCAGTCCTATGCCAGTAAATTTTCATGCTTCTAAAATTTTCCACTGTGGTCAGCATCTCACTGGAATAACACAAGCCTTTTATTGCAGTCTATGACTTCTGCACATGTTCAGTGTGTTCTGTTCTGCTTTATGTTAAGTTACTATAAGCTTGGGCTCCTTTGGAAAATACATTACTTTGCAAGAAATACAACATTTATCTAGATACATTACATTATACAAATTTGTAGTTTGAAAGTTTTGTAGTAGAAAATTGTACTGTGCTTGTGAAGGTTCTCATTCATCCAGGTCATGGTATATCTGTTGTATTCAATTAGATCAACTGGACTTGAAATGTAGTTCTTGAAGAACTACATTTCAAGTCCAGTTGATCTAATTGAATACAACAGATAAAATTGTACTGTGTTAGCCATTGATGAAAGTAAAGACATCTTGGATATAAAATAATATGTTTTATTGGCTAACTAAAATGATTGAAAATGCAAGCTTTCGTAACACTTAGGCTTCTTCCTCAGGCATGATACTGAATCTTGTAAAGCACATTATTTTATATATACTAGAACAAACCCATTTTTCAAAAAGACAACGGACTACAAGAGATATTCCCAGACCCCCCTCTCTTAACTTACCAACAACCACCCAATTTCAAATAACTGCTTGTAAGAAGTTCCCTAACAAGCCCCGCACAAAATGGAACATCTCCCTGTTTGCAGAAAAAGTGTGAACCCTGCAAGTACCCAACATTAAATTTGTCCTGCAAATCATCAAATGTTGTATACCTGATTTTATGTTCTAGGTGCCCCTCAGGACTATATGTAGGAGAGACTGGACAGACCTTGAGGCAAAGGATGAACTCTCATACAGTAGATTCACAATTAATAACAATAAAAGACATGTTCCTGTGGGTTCCCATTTCTGCAGCCAAGGGCTCAGCCTGAAAGACCTAAAAGTCACAGTGGTCATGGGAAATTTTAGATCCCAAAAGGAGAGGTTAGAATGGGAATGTAAACGTATACAAAAATTTGCAACTCTGGACTCAACAAAGATCTAAACTTTATTAGGGCAATGAACCAATGGGCTCTGGAGTTTAAGTCACACTAACTAATGTTATATCGGTTAGCATGACTTAAACTCCTTCATTGCAGTGGCTGCGTTGCTAATGTGAAAGTTAACCGTGCATGGGGGGAAAAGATTACATATGAGTAATGTCAGTAAGTCTTTGTTCTAGTATGTATAAAATAATGTGCTTCACAAGATTCAGCATTAGTAGAGAATCATTTTATTTAGCCAATAAAATGTATTATTTTATATCCAAGATATGGAAATATAATAATTTTATGCAAACAAATATATTATTGGTATGGGCAGTACGATAAACTCTATAGGGCTATCTGTTCACCAATAGATAATTTCAGAGAACATACGAACATCCACGTTGTTTTACAATGAGAACGGTAGAACTGTGGAACTGTCCCAACTGACCCATCACGGGGGTCCAAATTATAGCACTACTGTGGAGGTTACGTAATAAGGGATGTGAACATTTGCCCATGATATTAATCTGCAACAAACAACAGATAATAACGAACTGCATGTGTGTATGGGCAACTTAAAAGGCTAAACTTACTACATGAGCCCATTAGATGTCAACAAAGCCACAATGTTTTATTTTGTATAAAAGATATATAGGTATAAATCATAATCCCTAAATAAATGTTTTGCTATATGGTTACGGATCTCCTCAGACATCTTCTGATATCCTTATTTTAACTAAATATTTCCCTAGATACTAAATATTATGCAAGAGCTGATTGGCTGATCATAAACCAATGAAAAAAATTAAAATGGAATCTTATTGAACAAAAAATAACTGCCATTAGAAATACAACCAACTGTCATTTTCACTTTGCTGAGCTACTGAGAGAGAGAGGAGAGTGGATTGGCGGCTCTGTGCTTGATTTGGCTCAGATTGGCTTGGATTGGCTCGGATTGGCTTGGATTGGCTTTGATTGGCTTCGATTTTTTTCTTTAAAAGCTTTTTTAAAAGCTATTTTACCCAGCGATATTCATATATAAAATACTTATAGATATATACTGTACACACACATTACACACATAACACGCACCACACACACATTTTATTATCGTAATTAACGCGTTTTACACAGAACATATTTTCTTTCCTTTTCTTTTCATTTTTCCCTCTATTTAGGAATCTCCAATTTGTGATCAGAGACATGGCTGGGAGGGGTTGGTCAGTAAGATGTGTAGGTGATAGAGATGGTGGGGGGGATAACTACATGGACACTGTCTTGTTTCTATTAATACCAGTGGCAATGTGTATGGACTGACCTGTTTTCTTCATATTAAGTGATAGATATTTGAGGGGCAGAACCATTCATAAAATGATTTCTGTCAGTTACATATGTCCCAGTATCACATGGTGAAGGTTTATGGCAGTTGGGCTTGGCCTGTATTCCTGCTCCAAGAACCAATATGACTTTAGTCATTGTAACCAGTGTCATTTATTCTCTGCTGGTCACCCACCTACTGTTCTCTCCATTGGACTCTGTACATTTCTTGGCTGGTGTGACTGTACATTTAACCCTGTTACTAGTTAGATTTTCTTAGCCCATTTCTCACTACTGCACAGACAGTCTATGGCCTTTCCCTTTCATATACAGTATAAATTATCGGTACCCTGTCCTTCAGTGTTGGCTGCACCAACATTTTTTGCAATTACTTGAAAACCATAATGTTAAATTTCACTTCATTCCCTTAATCATTCCTATTTTAATTTAATCCAACTCCCTCTTGGCAGCCTTATCCCCGCGGTGGAGCTTTACATTGGTCACTTTATATGCAGTTCTTTTCATTCTGGTGGAAGATCTACATTGTCTGTACTGAGGTAAAGCTCTGAGCCTTGGGTGCAGTCAACATGTGTAAACTCTCTGTAGTTATACCCTTAATTAGATATTCCTGCTTGTCTCTTTATCATTGCACCTTCCTTTATTTTCTCTCTAGGCAGCGGAAGCGTCGTAGGATGAACATCGTAGAGACTTCCCCTCCCCATCAGGATCATCCGATGAAGAAAAGAAGACAGGAAGAAGAGGATTGTACTGATTGCGACAGGTAGTTAAAGAAAATAAATGTATATTTAAGCTTGGTTCTTCTTTCTTGTGAGTCAGGGAAAGACAAGTTGTTTTTGGCATTAGGAACCAGGCAGATAACTTTAGGACTCATTATGACTGTTTGAGCAGCCAGAAAATCCCATAAAAGAAAATAGAAATCTCTAGAAAGTTTGTCCCCAGTTGTAAAGTTTAAGGTGCCCTGACTAAATGTCTCCTTGTCCAACTGTAGTTTAAGTATTGTAATTCCATTAAATAAAATTAAGATAGACACATAGCTTTATTCAACATCAAAAACTATGATACACATCTTTAAACACCTACACCCATTTACTACATATGCTGGTAGCCTACATAGAGATAATGACCAGTTAGGATAAAGAAAGTATTGGAGAAAGAAGCTGTAAGAATAATATATCCTACACTGATCCAACCTGGAAACTTGATGCCTAGTCTAGAACATTGAAAAAGCCTCACAGCTGCGGAAGATAGAATTGAGACACACACAGGGCATGTACTGAAAACTATCTCAGTTTATTTAGTTCATACATTGGCATATATGAAACAAAGGAAAAACTTTGCATGACGAAAAGGGGCTTTACCAGACTCTATGTCTGCAAATAATATAATAAAACATGTCTTGGAATGCGAGAATAGAGACAAGTTGACATAGGAGGCAGAAGACCTTGAGATAACGTATTATCTATGGCCATGAGAAACAGTTTGGGCTAGGTACAGCTTGGTACATGTTGAGAAAAACAGACTAAGTAATATGGGCACAAAATGGAGTCGAAAACAAAATGGCTGCTATTAGGCTAAGTGATTATACAGAATATATAAAAACCTAACAGAAGCATGTTATGGCAAATTATTAAATGAAATTATTTTGAACCTGCAGGATGTGGAGCACTGGAAGTACCGACACCGGGTTCTACCAGCTCCTGGGTAAGATATTTATTTCCTAAATTTTAACTACACCAGCTATAGAACATGAATAGAATATAACTGGCTGTTAAACGAATTCCTGTGGAACTGATAATGTTTATATATATATATATATATATATATATATAGAAATTAATGAGACATTTGGGGCTGATGCAATAGGAGGAGCAGAGATTTGTCCATGTTATTAATGTGCAGCCACCAACCAGATGTTATCTAACAGTAACGTAGTGAAAATCTAATATCTGATTAGCGGCTGCAAATGAATAACGGGTAAATTTTCTCGCCTCTTCTTGCATCATAATAACAGATGGAACACAAGGTGTAAACAGGTATTACTAGTGAATGTGAGCACAATAAATAACAGAGAAATAAAACAAAGAAAATTCAGTGAACTTTATCATGGAAATAGAAAAGTATCAAATGATTTATTTAATTCCCTTTACTTGTATTCCAAGTTCCTCCTGTTATTACAGAGCCATCGGTCACAGAGATACTCTGAATTAGTGATATCCGAACTTCGCAAAATCCGGACCGCTCGGGGATCCGCAAATTTTCGGAAAAATTCAAAATCCGCGAGCCGACCCGTTAGAATGAAAAATATTCTCGAAATTACGAGATTTCTCGTAATTTCGAAAATTTTCGAAAATACGAGTAATCCTCGTAATTTCAAAAATTTTCAAAAATACGTATTGACGAAAATACTAGAAATCTTGTAATTTTGCAAATTTTTGAAAATACGAGAAATCCGCGGTTCAGAAGTTCGGAAGGCGTAAAATCCGGAAAAAAGGAAAAATCCGACGTTCGCGAACGGGATAAATCCGCGCCGGATCCGGGTTCAGATCCGCGAACCGGCAATCCCTACTCTGAATGTTTGCCTCTGAATGGCAAAGCTAATACATCCTCTAATACAGACATAAAGTCTAAGTTGGTTTAACCACAACCTTAATGTGAATAAAAAATACCAATACCTAATACCAAATCAAAAACAGGTTCATTTGCTAACATTTGGCTAAACTTTATTAGAAATATTCATATGGTTCTATTTCTTGTAGAGAATAAAGACATCAGGAAATGCCTAGAGATGGACCGGTGCAGAAGAGTCTCCGACAAGCACCTCCTCGCCATGGTCCTGGTATATTTCCATCAGGCAAGCTCCAGGACCATGAGATTACAGCCCTTAATTTTTTTGCTGCCCTGTAAATATCTTCTCTTTAAACCCATAATAGTTAACAGTTTACTGCATTAACCTGTAACAAATCTGTGGGATGTACTAACCTGAATAGAAATTACTGCATAAAAAACATTCAGGGAGATTTAATAAAATTTCTTATTGTTAAAAATGGTGCTAATTTTGCCCCAACCAATCAGATATTATTTAACACTTAAAAAGCTAAAATCTGATTGGCTGGGGCAAAATTAGCACCATTTTAAATGATAAGAACATTTATTGAATAACCCTGCTTCAGGGTTATTCAATAAAAGTTCTTATTGTTTAAAATGGTGCTAATTTTGCCCCAACCAATCAGGTCTTAGCTTTTAAATGTAAACTAAGATCTGATTGGTTGGGGCAAAATTAGCACCATTTTAAACGATAAGAACTTTTATTGAATCTCCCTGAAGAACTTTTATTAAATAATCCTGATTTTTTTATAATTTACAGAGACACTTTTGTTTCCTAATAATTAATTTAATGTATAAAGGAGCATATACATTATCGTAGTAATACTTTACCACTATTTAACATAAACTTCAACATCATTTTTATACCCATAATAGTTGGTTAACAGTTTACTGCATTAACCTGAAACAAATCTGTGGGATGTACCAACCTGAATGGAAATTACTGAATAAAAAACATTGTTTATAATTTTCAGGTTTTAAAGAGACACATTTGTTTCCTAACAATTAATTTAATGTATAAAGAAACATATACATTATCATAGTAATACTTTACCACTATTTCATATAAACTTTTACATCATTTTTAGGCTGCTCGCCGTCGAGATGGAGGAGGACTTCTTCACGAGCATCATCGACTATCGCCTTGGGAAGGAATCGGAGGAGGTATCTGCGAAGTTGAAGAGGGCCAAGATGGAGCTGTGGACCAGGATGGACTACCGGGCTCTAGTCACCAGACAATCTTGTGATCAGGTATGTAGTATATAATGATTTTTATTACTATAGTTCACATAGAAACATGTATGCCACACAGGAGAAGCTGTCAGCTCATGCAGCCAAATAGGAAAGTACCAGTAGGTTAGGACCCATTTAAATAAAGTAACCTTGACGTGGTGACTGGGCTTAAAATAATTTGTCCAATTTATTGAACTAATTGCTTTTAGTTATCCTTGGTTTGGCAGGCTGTTTGTAGCAGCAACCTTATGTAGGTAGCCAATATGCAATTAAAATTGTTTGTGCAATAGAATTCTATTTTTTGTATGTATTATATTTTTTGTCTCTAGTTGCACTTTAATATGGATGTACAAAAATACTTAAAAAATACTAAAAAATAAACAGCCTGTCTGCACCACACACAAAAACATATTTTATTTATACTGGTCCAAATCGATTATTAGTCTATTTCTCCCAGAGTAGCTGCAGCCATAAGACCAAAGGCCACTAGACTTATATACTAAATATATACTTGAAAGTGAATTCTGCCCCACCCTACAATCCCAGTCTAAATATCAGGATATTCCTGGCTACAATACTGCTTTACAGAAATAAAATAAAGTCTTTCTAAGCCACATTGGATGCAGTGTGTGGATACAACTTAAATAGGTTATAAATTAAATAGTATCTCCACTGGTAAAACTCCCTTTTTTTCAGTTTATTAAAGAATGGGAGGTAAAGGAGCTGTGCCTTACCTCCCGTTCTTCAATAAAACATTCAGGAGCCGGGAACAAAGGGAAGGAACTTACCGATCGCTCGCTCCTCTCTGCTGCTTCATCTGACAGGTCCCAACCGACTCAGTAGTCTATGCACGCGCATAGAGTACAAAGTCAGTCTGGACCTGTCAAATGAAGCGGTGGCAAAACGAGTGATCGTTAAGTTTCTTCCCTCCGTTCCCGGCTCCTAAAGGTTTCATTGAAGAACAGGAGGTAAGGCACAGCTCCTTAACCTCCTGTTCTTCGATAAAACTGAATAGAAAAAAGGGGGTTTTACCAGTGGAGATACCCTTTAAATTTGGAATCGAGAGACTTAATCATTGTATTTTAATGCTATTAAACAGCCGGTCATAAACACACACAAATAAATGTTATATGACGTGCTACTGACTAACTGGGTGGTAATAACTAAGATACGATTGTGCCGCTTGGTACATTAACTTGGACGTTTTTTATCAATTGTCAAAATATGTAAAACTAAAATCTAAAATGTAAGTCCATGAAGGATCCCTCTTAATTGTTAGTGATGTAATGTGATATGTTGATGTAGTGATCCTATTAGCAAACAGGAAAAATATAATGTGTTTTTGTGTATTTCTCTAGATGATGGCAGCTAACCCATCCCACTGGGCCTGGCAACGCGAGCAAAGTGACGACCAGGGATGGGCAAGGAAGGAAATCGCGGAGAGCACTGCGATGTTTTTTATCTCTTCCTTCTCTCAGCAGGTTCATCGTTCTGCCTTTCTGACCCCTTCTCTTTCTATCCCAATCTCTCTCACTATTCTCACACTTTTTTCCCTTTTTCTCTACCTCTAGCAATACAAACACTTCATCACACACAAACTCAATGTAAAGTCATTATAACAGTATTAGGAGTGATAGATCTAAATTCTGTCCCTTTAAGGTGGTAGCAAAATACCGCTGGTACTGCTATTTATAATTAATAAATACAGTGCAAAGTTCTTGTTGATCCAGGGATTCTTCCGATTGCCATTTGGAGTCAGGAAGGAATTTTTTCCCCCTTAAGATGGTTTTTTTTGCCTTCTTCTGGATCAACCATTAGGGTAGGGTAAAAAGATTTAACTAAATGGATAATTTGCCTTTATCAGCATCCAATAATATATAGCAAACACTCTCACACACTGTCTATCTGACACACACACATTACATTGTCACTGTCCCGTCACCTTCTGTCTCTTCTCTCCATCTCTTCTAATGTTATCTTTCTTTTTATTATTTATCTTCTTCCTATCTCTCCCCTCTCCCTCTGTCCTTTCCTCTATTATCCCTTCTTTCTCTCTATTTTTCTTTCTATCTCTTTCTCATCGCTTCTTTACTCTCCCCTATGCTGTACTTACTGTGTCCTCCTTCCCTCCCCCACCTGTATATCTATAATCTCTTCTCACTATTCTCACTGACATTTCTACTTTCCTCTGACCATCTACTTGTTTCAATTGCCTCCCCATCTTCCCTCTCTCCACTCCCTCCTCTCCATCTCCCTGACTGTCCCTCTCCTGCCTATTACCAATTCCTCTATTCTCCCCCTAGCCCACACTTCATTATTCTCTGTTCCATTCTTTCACTCTTCACCTCCTCACTTTTTTTGTTTTCCTCTACCAAGTTTCTTAAACTCACCCCTCTGACTCTCCCTTCACACTTCCACATCATTTTGCTTAAAATAATATAATTATATAAAAATGTAAAGGATCAGTTTCTGTTTTCCATTAAACTAGTTCAGCAAATAATCAAATTTAACATATATTAGTATATATGTGTGGTTTGATTTAAAATAGCCATAAAATAAAATTAGATTTCATTACACTATTCTCTGTGTCCTTGTCTTCTTTACTCTGATAAATTGCTGACTTTTCCCTTTTGTTAATAATTTATATTTATATTTGGCACAAAAAACATTTAATAAACAATTTGTTTAAATTTCACTGGAGTCATATTTTAATGGTTTATTATGCATCTACTAATGGTTTACAGTCAATTTCTGATCATTTATATGCAGTGTGCATTTATCAGAAAGATTTAAAATTCATAAAAAAATCACCCAGAAAAACTCGCTTATGAAGAAATAAACAAAGAATTAAACTTGTGCCCTTTAACTCGATGTGAATTGTATTTACATGTGTTTACTTTATTGCTCGATGGCAAACACAAGCAGATTTTCTTGCTGAGCTCAGTTTAAGCAGCTGGAAAGTGCAAATTATCATAAACATATTCATATAATAAAACACTATCTCCAACCAGGACAAAGTCACACATTTATGGTATCTTAGGAGAAGATTTGTAGGTTTTCTTCCCCCTCATTTTTAACATTTGTAAAACAACAAAAAAGTAAGGTAGATATTGTTTATTGGCAGATCACTGTTTCTGTATATGTATATTTACAGTATCTGCCTGGCCTCCTACTGTCAGATGAAGCTTCGGTTACGTAATGGAAATGGATTTCTAACCAAATAGAATTTTATAGCAAGTGCTGTATTATGTGTATCTGTGACATTAAAATACTATAAGATCATGCTTGGAGGATTGGCTGAAACATCCCTGCACCTGCACAATGTTTTATAGAAATAAACAGAACCACTACAAGATAGCCTTGTATGGACATCTGCATCTGCTTTGATGATGCTAGCTTATATTACCAATAAACTGATTTTTTTTATGGGAAGATGTGTTTGCAGAATAGTAACAGAAAATCCCAGTATAAGCACTTTCCAAACCTACCCTGTAATATATATTAGCTGACACAAAATGCTATCAGGGAGATTCAATAAAAGTTCTTATCGTTAAAAATGGTGCTAATTTTGCCCCAACCAATCAGATCGTATTTAACATTTGAAAGTTAACATCTGATTGGTTGGGGCAAAATTAGCACCATTTTTAACAATTAGAACTTTTATTGAATAACCCTGTATATTTTTTAAATGTATCACCTATGTACTATAATTTAAGGGCATGTCCACCTTAAATTGAAATTTTTGCCATAATTTTCCTCTCCCCTGACCAACCTCCATGTTAGTCCTGTAATAAAAGTTTTTATATTTACAGTCCATTCGATCCCGTGGCTGTCTTCTCCTTCTCTCTGCAAAACGGAAGCTGCAGAGAAGGGCCGAACTGGCAGCCATGTTTGTGATTGGCTGCCAGTCAGCCAATCACAGACACAGCTGCCGGTTAAGAAGACAGCTGCAGAATCAAAGGGATGTAAGTATGATTGGGAAACTTTTATTGCAGAACTAACACGGTAGTAGGGGTGGGCAGGGGAGAGGAACGTTATGGCAAAAAGATTTCATGGGAAAGGGCAGGCAGAGAGGGATTCCGATGGTGGGAGGGAGGAGGGGGGAAAGGACTCCTCTGCACATGTTACACTATCTCCCGGAGGCAAGACAGGAGGCAGAGACATTTGGACAGGAAGACGTGCCAGCTACTACTCTTCACTTTCCTGGACTAGACATTGCAGAGATGTAAGGTAAGGATTTTATTAAACTACACAGTGGTGCCAGTAATGGGTAAAATTATAGTTTTGGGGGTGGACATGCCCTTTAAATAATAAGTCAAGCAACACATAAAAAAAAGAAACAAGTCATCTGAAACTCAGCTTTGTTGCAGCCAAGGGCATGGGCCATGTTTATAAAGGCGCTAAATACTTCATTCTTTGGGACATCACTATGAATTTATAAAGCGGTGAAACTATGACATATCAGAGTGACAAGTATTGTAAATTTTGTTGTAACTTTAATGCCACGTAATAGTTAACATGGAATGTTACAGTAAAAGTGATTAACGTCTTTAAACAGGGGTGCTTCTATGGTTTTTGGCACCTGAACCAAATTCCAACCAGTGATAGGTGGGTGTGGCTTCTAATGGTGGGTATGACTAAACACTTGGTAATTTCAACCTTTACAAGGGGGGCACGTGGAGGCTAATAGATGGAGAAATAGGAAGACAGACAGACAGTCAGATAGGATAACTGGTAAAGGGACACTGGTGAATAACAGTCAAAGGGACAGGTGGATAAATGGGAAAGAGACACTTTTGGATAACTGAGAAAGTAAAGAAGAAGAGGATTTTAATATAAGTTTTTAGAAATTATTTTTCCCTTTCAATCTCCCCAGGGCAGTGCCCCCAGACTTCAAGTGACCCTCTGCTACATGCCACTAATACTAAAATACTACTAAAGAACCAAGGGTCTGATTTATTGCTTACCAAAGCCCATTTTGGAAATGTATTATAAGAAATTGTTTTTGATAGCAAGAACATTTTTTTTTTCTTCACAAAAAAACACAATCCTTTGCTAAAAATTTTATTATTGGTTTACAAGAATTTTAGGAGCCAATCCCCCCCCCCCTGCATTTGAGGCTCAGTTTCCCTTGAAATCAATGGAGATCTAATCTGTATTTACTTGGAAAACGGGAATTTTGCGTAGTGTGGGCAGCTTGGAAAAGGGCAGTTTTTTTCTTTGATCATAATTTTATTAAATAAAAACAAATAGTACAGAGCTGCAGAGGGAGGATAATGTAATGAACCTGATCTCAGCACAGCTCTGTGAAATGTATTTCTTAAAAGTGTACCTATCTGAAAGGAAATGAAACCATCACTCTCTGAAGGCTCCACATTTTTGTTAATTACTCAAATAAGCTCTGACACAGTGCCTAAATAGCTATAAGGCCAAATTATAAAGACTCCTTTAACATCCACTATTTCTACAACCACGAACATGATCATAAAATTAAGATCATGGTAGTAAAATTCAGATCACGGTCATACATATATAACACAATTTAAAACCAAGGGAAACTAAATATGCCAATTTATAAAACAGCATATGTGAAATCATACTGTTTAATAAATTTTATTAGCCTTGAGAAAAAACACAATAGGGATTATTCAATAAGATGTGCCCACAGCAACAAATATTATGCAGAAAAAAAAGTAACAGGCCAAAGTTTGCATCTCAATTTCACATGTCAACCATGTCCGGTTAAGGTTTTACTTTCCCATATCAATTCCACATCACGTTGTTTAGTGGATCATATCAGTTCACACAGACACCCCATTTAGTTCATTGCTGCTTTACATTTAAACTAATACACAGAGAAAAACTGTGCTTAAAACCTTTCAAAACAGAGTTTATACGAATAAAACCTTCTTGGGGAGACATAGGGTGTTTTTATGCTCTCAAAGCTCTTCCAATGGAATTTGAAAAAAAGTGTTATCTGGAAGCCAATTTTCTAAAAAAAAATAAAATAAAAGGTGCAGTGTAGCTTGTCCTGATTATTTTCCTAGCTAAGGTATTTCTTTTTTGAGTGACAGATAATTTATCTTTTAGCCAGTTGCCTTCTCCCCCAGGATCACTCAACTTACAGTTATCAGCCAATACTACATAAGATTTTTCCAGCAGGAAACCATACGTGATGGGGTCTTAACCTTTGCCAGAACTGAGGAGCATTGGGTTAATTATGATGGATGCCACATCACTTGTCATATCACTAGCACATTTTACATCAGGTATCTTTTTTATAATTTATTACATTGCCTTCAAATTTATTCAGCCTTCTTCATGCAAGGTCAAGGAGGAAAGGACAAAGTGTAAGATTCATTTCCTTGCTTCATGGACTTTATATTTAGGCTAGTAAATTTCAAAGACATTTGTAATACATAAAGCAAATATAAAGTACATACTATTCTAAAGAAATCATTATTGCTGTCATCACTCACATAAAGAAACAATGCATATTTTACACTGCATAGGAAAGCTGATAGGGGTTTGTGTGTATGTTAATAAAACAGATAACTATTACTGGAAATAAATCGTGAGTTTTCTACTCTGAGCAATTAAATAGAAAAATAGAAAAATTCAGTCTGCAATTTGGGTATTAATAATCGTATTTTATATTATACAAATCTACACAGGATGGCATTAATTTACTTGTTTACGTTTCATTGTCTTTATACTATAGTATGTGACATATACATGATTAAAAGCAATTGGTTCTATAAAATAGTCTTTTTATAAAGCACTTGCAATTGGCGCTGGCTTCTTATAAGCAGTGCATACTTAAAAAACTATTCCGGCTACATATAAAAAAACACATTGTGTGGCCATGCCCTAATATTTATATTTAAATGAGAACAAAAGTAAATATTCCCCCATCTGTATCCAGGGAGGCTGAGGGCTTTAAACTCTAGGTCCTCACCCCTGGGAGTATTGGGGGTACATCAGGTACTTTGAAAATGTACCTTCTAGCTTCCCTTGTTGCTCCATTCTGGTCTGACCGTACCCCATTAATAAACTGGCATTTCAACCAATGGAAGGTCATGCTAATCAGGAAGTGTGGCCTCCTATTGTAACAGATTATTTGGCAGCCACCAGGATGGTAGGTCTGGAAATGAGCAGTGAGGGCACCTAAAAGATAAGTATCGGATCCACTAGCTGTACCATCAAAGGTACAGTTTCAGATACACATTATAATACTGGAAGGTTCTTAAATCCAAAGAGTTCTTCTCTATATGGAATTATTTATTGATATTGCTAATTGTATATAATGTACAATCTGGTATATGTAGGTTTTTATTTATTTGGTGGGGATATGTTCCAATTAAATTTAGGTAAATTGAATAAGAATATCAATGGCCATATTTATAAAGGCATGATATGCTTGTATAGGTTCTCATTCATCTAATTCATGGTTATTCTGTTGTATTCAGTTAGATCAACTGGACTTAAAGTTTAGTTCTTCAAGACGTTTTGCTAGTCATCTGACTGGCTTTCTCAATTCAGAATGACTTGTACAAGAATCTGTTGGCAATATAAATACCCTTGAAAGTCCCAATTAGCATTTGACAGCCAGTTGATAGGGACCTTCTGAATGCATGGTATGGATGTATTGAGGCTAAGGGGTGTTATTGAAACTGCCCAGGGTAAGGTATCAAAACAGCATTGTACAAGGCAGGCAGTTGCCTTTAACGATCGGTTTAACGATCATTAAAATGAGCGTTCATTTCCAATTGTTTTTCCGATTGTTAAAATGATCGTACATCTACGATAACGCAATTGTATATTTAAGATCCCCATAGAATGCCATTGTGGTAGTTTACTACAGCATATCCTATGACCTAACATTCGTAGATCAATGAACGTTCAACTTTAATGTACATTTACGGTCGCCATCGTAGTTTACACTAACTAATGTGCGATACCGTGCATTTATAAATATTACCCTTAGTATTGATGTGCACTACAATGTAAAGCTAAAAACATTTGCCGAAACTTACAGAGCTGCAACCTCCATTTCCAATGCTAACATGTTCGCTGTCATGTGCTAACAATGACATTTTTCAAAATGTTGTGATGCTGCAAGAAAGAATCATAGATGTACTAGGTATTAAAATCATGCAAGGGTTAAGATGGATCCGGAATGCACCAAAAGCTGCTATAGCTTTTAAACATGAGCATGAGCAGTGTGTAACAAGGGGCTCCCCTGCACAAAGATCCCGCTCAGTCTCTCTTTAGTCCCGTCTCTCAGCGCGCAGTGACGTCACGTGTCTACGCTCTTCTCGTGCGAGCACATCCGTTCGTGCTCGTGCATCCAGCCAGCCTGCTCCCAGTTCTGTGCGGACGCGCACAGGCACTGCTTTATACCTCCTCCGCTCCTCTAAGTCATCTATTGGACGGAGGAGGGCTAGTTAAGTTTTTCCATTCACCACTTCCTACCTCCTCCACCCCTCCAGCTCACCCATTGGACGGAGGAGGGCTTGTTAGTTTAAACTATCCTATCCCCTTCATATATCTCTGTCCTCCTTTCCCCATTGGCCCCTCTGCATTATTTATACCCATCAGCCCTAAGTATCCCTGCCCGAAATAGCGGTTTAGTTTACTATTCTTGCTCGTGGTGTGTTTTTCTCTGTGATTTCCTGTTACCGACCTTTGCCTGTTATTCTGACTCTGATCCGTATCTGCCTGTCCTGACCTCTGCTCTGTTTTTGACTACACTTTTGCCTAACCCTCTGTACCGTGCCTGGCGGCCTGACTTCGGATTCTGACCTCTTGCTCTGTTCCTGGCCCTACTTTTGCCTGCTCCTTGTCTGTACCTCGTATTTTGGTCTCCGACCTTTGTATTTCTCTGTGTGCCTTGCCTGTCTGTTTCATTCCGGACTTCCCTCATATACCCGGCCTCAGTTCGGATACCTTGCACTCTAAGTCCAGGGGGCAACCGTGTTCGGTGAGGCACATCTAGCATCCCGGCAAACGGGGGCTTGTCTATTGGCGAAGATAGTGGTTGTAGATTGGGGTATTCAGACTTAAGGAATACGAGGGAATCGGGAGCATTACACAGTGGTGAGTAATGGTAACTCTTAGTACATCACTCCAATTTTACAATTGCATGTCAATCTATTCATTGTTTAATGTTTGCTAGGATACGAATAAAATCAAAGTTCTTATTTTCACTGGTTATATTGGCCACCAAGTAAAGCTTGGGTTCACACAGTACCAAACTTTGAAAGATGGCAGACAGACAGTCACAAGTAATCTCCCTATATAAAGTATTGGGAGTAAATTTTTGGCTGCCACACACTACAGTACAGGGAGCCAACTGCAACGAGGGAAATTTTACGGACTTACAGAGCGTTTTCAGTGGCTTTCCAATGGGTTTCAAAACTATATTAAAATTCTTTTTACAAAAATGTATAATGAGAATATTTAAATAATACAAAAAATAATTAAAATTAGGCTAGCAAATATACTGTATATTGCCTACTAAAATTTAGTGTTAGATTTTGTTGTTTTAACAATTGGTTTAATACATTACAATATTGCGTCAATTAATTATCATGATACAGTATTTGGTTATAAGCCTGTTCTTAAGAATCCCATACATCATTTGACTGATTGTACCTCCTAACATTCTGCCAATACTATGAAATCGTGCAGGACGATCAGTTTGTGATTGATATTCCAAAAATATAACTGGGAACATCAACAAAAAAACCCGCCACACTGGCCAAAACATTTTGAGGATTTTAATGTCCATTTGGAACTGAAAGTTGAACTGATCTATGTGTATGTAGTGTAGTATATGGCCAGTATTACTGTATAGATCACAATATTAATACAGTGTAAATGTAGCCATATATTTTCTTTAAAAGAGAACTAAACCCAAATTTTTACAGTCTAGAATCTGAACATATACCCTCTAAAAACACCAATAAACTGTAAAAAAGCAATACACTAAATATCATTAAAGTAAATGTTTCCACTTGCCACACACCTGATCTCAGTCACATGCTCCCTTGCCTATTCTGTCCTATAAAAGGATTGGCTAGAGTCTACTAGTGGGTGTGACCAACTGTAACAAGTTCCTGCAGTATCTTAGGACTGAGCATGTGTAAAGAACATAATGGTCGGTGACTACACTGTGCAATACCGGAACACTGGAAAATAAGAAACAAACCTCTTGTTAGAAACTTAAATTTCTTAACAACCATATTAAAATGAGAGGTGAGACACCGATTACTGCTTTTATAACAAGGAGTTCTGCCTTCTAATTCCATGTTGTTCTGAGGCTTTAATTGTCCTTTAATTCTTACAGCCATGTTAAAAATAGATGATGTAACATTGTATTATTTAAACCTACCATGCATAATGCACAATGTTGGGGAAAAAATTTTCATATTATTTTATTTTTGTATTTCTGCTAAGAGAATGCTTGTTTACATTTAAATACATAAATGTTCTAATGTAGTCCCAGAGAGTACTATATTATATAATACTACTATTTAATCAATTTTTGCACTGGGATTTGTTGAATTTGTGAAAATCTCTAAAAAACAGAAGTAAAGAAAACGGAGTCACTGTTTCCAGACATGCTCAGTTCAATTCATACAACTCACTGGTTAATTTCTATTTACATGCAGTTAAGAAGGTTCGACAACAACACTTGCACCCTCAGCCAATATATTTCTTTTATTTCTTTCACCTCCCGACATCTAGAAACATTAGACAGCACTCGCCTTTAATAAAATCATTTAGTCTTTATTCAATCCAATATCGATTAAAAGGCTTCAGACCTACAGCAGCTCTATGGTGTAATGTGTGTGTATAGTATATATCTATAAATATTTTATATATGAATATCTCTGGGTAAAATAGCTTTTAAAAAAGCTTTTAAAGAAAAAAATCGAAGCCAATCCAAGCCAATCGAAACCAATCCGAGCCAATCCAAGCCAATCCGAGTCAATCCAAATCAAGCACAGAGCCGCCAATAAACCGTCCTCTCTCTCTCAGTAGCTCAGCACAAGTGAAAATGACAGTTGGTTGTATTTCTAATGGCAGTTATTTTTTGTTCAATAAGATTCCATTTACATTTTTTTCATTGGTTTATGATCAGCCAATCAGCTCTTGCATAATATTTAGTATCTAGGGAAATATTTAGTTAAAATAAGGATATCAGAAGATGTCTGAGGAGATCCGTAACCATATAGCAGGACAAGGCATCATTAATATATAATAACCAACATTTATTTGGGGATTATGATTTATACCTATATATCTTTAATACAAAATAAAACATTGTGGCTTTGTTGACATGTAATGGGCTTATGTAATAAGTTTAGCCTTTTAAGTTGCCCATACACACAACAATCTAAATCCAATTGTCAGATTGGCCTCTTTACTTCTTAATACCATGGGCAAATGTTCACATCCCTTATTACGTAACCTCCACAGCAGTGCTATAACTTGGACCCCCCTGATGGGTCCCCTCCCTGATTTATCTACAGATAGATTTCTGGGGCCAAATGGCAACCAGCAAGGATTCCTGTATCAACCAGAACTACAGTATATTACTGTATATATAATACAAATATGTATCCAGCCCACTCTTAAAGCCCTTTAGGCTGAGGCCACACTGCAACGCACAGGAATTGCGAGCATTTGTGTGCGCTTTTCTTGTGCGTTCGCGTTTTGCGCATGCGTTTTCACGTTATGGAAACGCTGCGTTAATGCACCAAAAAATGGTGAACGCATACGTTACGAAAACGCGAATGGACGCGCAATCTCATGCGCATCGGAAATCGCGGGAATTTTCGCTTTCCCGCGATTTCCATTTTAGCGAAAATAGCGGGCGCGAGAGCGAAAAACGTGCTAGTGTGGCCTAGCCCTTAATGAACTTATTACTCTGTGCTTGTTTTATCATTAAATTATGAATGTATAGTGAGTGCTCCTTATTCCCCCCACCCTTCCTTACTCACTACCTTCTTGTAGTGTCTGTGACACCTATAGACTCTGCGCAGCCTCAACATGGACACTGCTCTGCTTACACATCTCCCTCCCCCCTGCCTTCTTTTCTCTGCTGATTCTCTTAATTGTTGCAGAAAGTGTGTTGGAAGGCAGCAAATATCCTAGTAAAAGGTTAGAAATGGGACACATATTCTAATTTCTGCATCTGGAGTGGCAGGTCTTTCCCTGTAAATGCTGTGATTTCAAATAATGATTTCAAAGAATAAAAAGCTCAGATTTAAAATGCCAAAAATGTTTTGAAACAGTGGGATTTTGCTTTTTTGAAAATTCAAGTATAGATACCCTTTAAAGAACAGAAAAGAAAACAGAACAGAAAGAGCAGAAGGAAATAAAGAAAAGAGAAGAGATTAAAAGAAAAGAAACCAGAAGAGAACACAACCAAAGAAGAATATAGAAGAGAGAAAAATGTATTATGTCCACCCCTAATAACAATTTTTAATGTTATTCAGGACCCCCATAGGCGACTAATGTATAAGCTAAGGTCTGTTGGTCTGGGGAGGCACATTTGTACTTGGATAGAAAATTGGTTAAAGGGTATGTCCACCCTTAAAAATAATTTTTTATATGTTACTCCCCCTGTCCCCCCAGCCCCAACCGCTCTATTTATTTAATCAGAAAATGCCCCAAACTTTACCTCCCCTCTTTCCTCCGCCGCGCTGCCGGCCCTCTGCTTGCGAGAAAATGCAAGCAGAGGGGCGGGACCGGCAGTCGGGTCTGTGATTGGCTGAGCAGGGGGAGAAGGGCTGCAGTACGCATGCCAAACTTCTCCTGGAGGCCAGGTAGAAGGCAGAGTCCTATATAGACTCTGCTATCCTCCTGGTGGGCAGTTTTTGGGACTTTGGGGGGGGACTACAGGAGAACCATATGGAGCTGGGATGTGAGGTAAGTATTAAACTACACTACATGATGGGGCCAGTAGTGGGGGGGATTATAGTTTTGGGGGTGGACATGCCCTTTAATGGATAGGATGCAGAGAGTAGTTTATAATGGGGCTTCATCATTATGGACTAAAGTGCTAAGTGGGGTGCCACAGGGTTCTGTGTTGGGGCCGCTTCTATTTAAACTATTTATTAATGATTTGGAAGTGGGTTTTGTCAGCAAGGTTTCTGTGTTTGCTGATGACACAAAACTTTGTTGACCATTAAAAACTTCAGAGGATGTACAATCGTTGCAGGGGGCTCTAGATAGATTGTCACATTGGGCTGCTGAGCGGCAGATGAGATTCAATGTTGATAAATGTAAGGTCATGCATTTTGGACTTAAAAATCCTTGTGCTGCTTATACTATAAATGGCTCTGTGTTAAGTGAATCCCTGTTGAAAAGGGATCTTGGAGTTTTGGTGGATAACAAACTTAAAGGAAGCAACTGGGGACAGCGGCAACAGCCAGAGCCACCATGGTATTGCCTTGTATAAAGAGAGGTATGGATTTAAGGGAGGAAAATGTTATTCTCCCTCTTTACAAAGCATTGGTAAGGCCTCGTTTGGAATATGCAGTGCAGTTTTGGAATCCTGTGTACCAAAAGGACATCTTTAAAATGGAAAGGGTTCAGAGAAGGGCAACTAAATTTATAAGGGGATTGGGGGAGCTTGAATATGAAGAGAGACTGGAAAAGTTACAATTATGTACACTGGAGAAAAGGCGCTTGCGTGGGGATATGATTACTATGTATAAATACATTAACGGGCCATACAATAAACTATCTGGGGCATTGTTCACCAATAGAGCATGTCAGAGGACACGTGGATGAGTTTCTGCAAACAAGGAATGTATTATGTATTGATACATAAAGTAAAGTTGATCCAGGGAAATTTCCGATTGCCAGGAAGGAATTTTTTTCCCCTTCATAAATTTTGTGGGGTTTTTTTTGCCTTTCTCTTTATGAACAGTTAGGCGAAAATGAGGATATTGCTAGATGGGTTGGACTGGATGGACATGTGTCTTTATTCAACCTCAAATACTATACTATACTATACACAGTTAAGTTTTGCTTAAAAGGTTTAATAATGCTTCCAGAGGGAAAAATTATACTTACAACCTCCACAATACACTGCCGCGGCTCCCTGATAAGGCCGTCAGTCAATGGTGCATCTCACCATACTTCAACCTCCTATGTAAATTTCCGGTACTCTGCTACCTCAATCCCCTGGGCCGCAATAGCAGAGCGGTCCGTGGCCGTGACACTTGGGATTCTTCAGGGTAGATTCGGCAATCCCGGTTTTGCAGTTGGGTCGTAAGCACAAAAACCACTTGGTGAACACACTAGTCCCAGACAAATGTCGTCAAGTTTGGTGAGATGCAATCTTCATACATATGCTAATATGCTTAATTAACTCTGTCTACATACTGTCTACATAAGGAGTTCTATAACTGATTCTCATTCTATTATAATAACTAGTGTGATCTAGTCTGGACATTTACCTTGACACTGGACTGTACTTAGGATCCATTTTTATCTGCATCACACTTTGCTTTGTTCTGGAACTATAACGACTTTACCTGATATCAGGAATTATACTGGGCAGGACTTTTTTATTTTATAGATATATTTTTAAATATATGTATGTACTTTTTTAGTGATGATTTATGATATGTGATTCGTATTATTGGCTGGCCAGCCTATATTTTGAATGTTGATGTTATTTATGAAATACATTTTCCATTAGGGATTTTTTAATTGTGTAAAGATATTTTGATCTTTTATATATCTATATATAGGGACTATAGGGGTTATATACATATATTATCCATACAGTGTTATTATTTTATATACAGGGTGCTAGTGGGTCTTATTGTTTGGTGCCTAATTAGTGTATTTTCACTCCTAGTCACTTTTTTCCTGAGGGAGGATCTCAGGGGCACCCAGTGTGTTTTAGGGTTGTTTGGTTTTTCGCACTTCTTTATTATCAGTACATAATGTACTCAATACTAATAAGGCTCCAGGGGGGTGTTATACTATTTTCCAGCATTTCATGTAATACTATCGGCAATTTCCGATTTCACTAAGATCTCTTTTTTAAGGTTCTAATTTTCTCCATTTACCTTGGTTTGCAGCCAATATCCCTTTTCGCCACAACACCGGAGTTAATGCAATAAGGCAATGTTGCTGGCACTACCGCCACACATTGACACAACCATACTTTTCGTGGCCTTTAATTTTATTTCACACCAGGGTTATATTATCACTTATACAGTGTCTCATTCTAGTAAACGTTATATTAAACTGTGTGATCTAGTCTGGACATTTTACCTTGACACTGGACTGTACTTAGGATCCATTTTTTACTGCATCACACTTTGCTTTGTTCTGGAACTATAACGACTTTACCTGATATCAGGAATTATACTGGGCAGGACTTTTTTATTTTATAGATATATTTTTATATATGTATGTACTTTTTGTGATGATTTATGAATGTGATTCGTATTATTGGCGGCAGCCTATATTTGAATGTTGATGTTATTTATGAAAATAATTTTCCATTAGGGATTTTTTAATTGTGTAAAGATATTTTGATTTTATATATCTATATATAGGGACTATAGGGGTTATATACATAATTATCCATCAGTGTTATTATTTTATATACAGGGTGCTGTGGGTCTTATTGTTTGGTGCCTAATTAGTGTATTTTCACTCCTAGTCACTTTTTTCCTGAGGGAGGATCTCAGGGGCACCCAGTGTGTTTTAGGGTTGTTTGGTTTTTCGCACTTCTTTTTATCAGTACATAATGTACTCAATACTAATAAGGCTCCAGGGGGGTGTTATACTATTTTCCAGCATTTCATGTAATACTATCGGCAATTTCCGATTTCACTAAGATCTCTTTTTTAAGGTTCTAATTTCTCCATTTACCTTGGTTTGAGCCAATATCCCTTTTCGCCACAACACCGGAGTTAATGCAATAAGGCAAGTTGCTGGCACTACCGCCACACATTGACACAACCATACTTTTCGTGGTCTTTAATTTTTCACACCAGGGTTATATTATCACTTATACAGTGTATGGTTTTATAGGCACGAATCATGTTTCAGGGCCACTTTTTCCATTCAGTGTACCACAACTTGTCTGTTTCCCAGCCCAGGCTTTACCTGCACATGGTCATTACACGTCACTGAGATAGCTGTGAACCAGCGCTCTAGGCTTAAAAAGGTTACACCTTCAAAATGGATGAAGGTACCTACCCCCAGGGCACTTACTGTATTCTTGGAACTCTCTCTTATTGTAAATATTAACAGTTTTCAAAGCCCGTCCTTCTACCTGACTGCACCAAGAGATCAGCAGAAGAATAAAAAGCGTGGAGCATTCGGTATGACAAACCTACAGTGCCAGAACTTTATTAACTCCATCGATTTTTTTTTGTATACTGAATAGTTATCCAGCATAAAGAATTATATATTTGTAAGGTGTCCTATATACTAAAAGGGAGGTGCATATCAAATGGCCCACATAAGCATTCGCTCAAGCGCCACGTCATCAATCTCCTCACTTTCCGCATGCCGTTGGAGAATATGGCGCACGGTGGGAGGAGGGTTGATAACGTGGCGCTCTCGCACCCAAAAGAGGAAGAGAGGGGGTGGAGGAGAGAGATGCAGGGTTGACTGACCGATTCTTAAGAATCGGGGGTTTGCTGATATACAAACCAGCATTACGGATCATTAACTGAGACTTTATACAGGTCACTTGCATAGCTATCTCTGTGTCAAAGGGTACGTCCACCCCCAAACTAAAATTTTATATGTTGTAGCAAATGGCCTTAAACTTCGACCTCGCAAGCTTTATAGCACTCAAAGATCTCCCCAAATATTACCAGCCTTTGTCCCCCCGCTACCTGCTGCTTAACTTCCATGCCTTTTCCGTGCATGGAAGTCAAACAGGAGGGGCTCGACTGGCTGAGGCATGAAGGCATTGGCTAAGGTGTGAAGGCATTAGAATAAATGGGGAAAGCTGCTCACCTGTCTGCCTCCTGCAATGTCCACAGCATAGACACCAGATTTCTGAGCTGAAAGTAACTAAACACAGCCAGGCAGAGAAGCTTGAGTGACATAGGAAAGTGTTTGTAGTAATTTTACCTGTGTCTGGCTGTTAAATTTGAGGACTGCTGAACTCATACACTGCAATCAATAAAGAAATGGTGAGACAAACACTAAAGGGGAAAGAGTATCTCCATTGGGGAAAATCAGTTTGCACTTACCTCTTAAAATTGCGATTGCCATGCTCATCTCCACTTCCTACTTCCATGCTGCTGGGTGACGACCTGCTGGTATCATACCGGAAGTGTGAGGTGGAGAATAGCACACTGGCGATCGCAAATTTAAGTGCAGGAATTAGATGCCTAACCCAGGGATGGGGACCTAGTGATTTAGTTTCTCACCCTGGGTTCTTATAAATAGGAATGTATGTGATACTACTTCAGGATTTGTCTTTACCCTGATAATGATAAATTCATTGTTAATGGCCACATCCCAAAAACAAAGAAAATGGCCGAAAATATACCAAAAAATGGACTGAGTGTTTTTGGGTCATTTTAGCCTAATACTATAATTACAGCGTACCAGGTGGTTACCTCAAAGTGGCTGTTACCTCAAAAGTGAGAGTGGCTTTGGAAAGTGAGCATGGCCAACTCGCACGTCTTGGATTTGTCTTCTATTTTCTACTTCAAATTCTGTCTGTAAAACTGCAATACCCTTTTCCAAATACCCAATGATTGAATGGGCAAAAAAAATTGGGGGGTCTCCTTTTTACCTTTCTCCAATGGAACCCTTTGGCTTAGGCCCACTTAGAGGTTTGGGGCCCAGGACTATAGCTCTGTTTTTACTAATTTCAGTAATTATCTAGATCTGTCTGTAAAACTGCAATACTCTTTTCCAAATACCCAACGATTGGCCTATATGTTTATATCCCTTTTAATACTTACTGGATTTAGCTGTCTGCCATTGTTTGTTACAACTAACTGTTACACAATACATGCCCAAAGCAAAGGCCTATGGGGGACTCTGGGAAAAACACTGTGTGTGGGTCTCCTATTTACCTTTCTCCAATTGAACCCTTTGGTTTAGGCCCACTTAGGTTTGGGGCCCAGGACTATAGCTCTGTTTGCCCCCATGGTAAAACATTTTCTGACTCCTTAGTGAACAAACCTTCACTTACAATTGTCCAACTTAAATTGTAATGTGTTTTTAACCTCAATTAGATCTGACTCTTTTCTGCCCATTTTAGTAATTATCTAGAGAGGTTTGTAATGATTTTACATCATATGTAGATGTTAGCAATTGGCACAGACATTACTTCTCACACCTGTTTCTAAGCCCATAATAAATATATAAAATAGAACCATCCCAGATATAGAACCTTGCAGTACATCGTCTATCAGAGTAAAGAAGACAAGGACACAGAGAATAGTGTAATGAAATCTAATTTTATTTTATTGCTATTTTAAATCAAACCACACATATATACTAATATGTGTTAAATTTGATTATTTGCTGAATTAGTTTAATGGAAAACAGAAACTGATCCTTTACATTTTTATACCGTTACATTATTTTAAGTTAAAAAATTAAACATGATGTGGAGGTGTAAAGGGAGAAGCAGAGGGGTGGAAAATTGGAGAAACTTGGTAGAGGAAAAGGAATTAAACAAAGTGAGGAGGTGAAGAGTGAAAGAATGGAACAGAGAATAAGGAAGTGTGGGCTAGGGAGCGAATAGAGGAATTGGTAATAGGCAGGAGAGGGACAGTCAGGGAGATGGAGAGGAGGGAGTGGAGAGAGGGAAGATGGGGAGACAATGGAAACAAGTAGATGGTCAGAGGAAAATGGAAATGTCACTGAGAATAATGAGAAGAGATTATAGATATACAGGTGGGGGAGGGAAGGAGGACACAGTAAGTACAACATAGGGGAGAGTAAAGAAGGGATGAGAAATAGGAGAAGGAGGGAGAGAGAAATAAAAATATGGAGAGAGGAAGTTAATGCAAGAAAATATTAAAATATTAGAGACTGGCAGAGTGTAGAAAGAGATAGAAAGAAAAATAGAGAGAAAGAAGGGATAATAGGGGAATGGACAGAAAGGGAGAGGGGAGAGATAGGAAGAAGATTAATAAAAAGAAAGATAACATTAGAAGAGATGGAGAGAAGAGCCAGAAGGTGACGGGACAGTGACAATGTAATGTGTGTGTGTCAGATAGACAGTGTGTGAGAGAGTTTTGCTATATATTATTGGATGCTGATAAAGGCAAATTATCCATTTAGTTAAATCTTTTTACCCTACCCTAATGGTTGATCCAGAAGAAGGCAAAAAAAACCCATCTTAAGGGGGAAAAAATTCCTTCCTGACCCAATGGCAATCGGAAGAATCCCTGGATCACAAGAACTTTGCACTGTATTTATTAATTAAATAGCAGTACCAGCGGTATTTTGTTACCGCCTTAAAGGGCCAGAATTTAGATCTATCACTCCTAATACTGTTATAATGACTTTACATTGAGTTTGTGTGTGATGAAGTGTTTGTATTGCTAGAGGTGAGAAAAAGGGAAAAAGTGTAAGAATAGTGAGAGAGATTGGGATAGAAAGGAAGGGGTCAGAAAGGCAGAAGATGAACCTGCTGAGAGAAGAAAGATAAAAAACATCGCAGTGCTCTCCGCGTTTACTTCCTTGCCCATCCCTGGCATCACTTCGCTCGCGTTGCCAGCCCCAGTGGGATGGGTTAGCTGCCATCATCTAGAGAAATACACAAAAACACATTATATTTTCCTGTTTGCTAATAGGATCACTACATCAACATACCACATACATCACTAACAATTAAGAGGGATCCTTCATGAACTTACATTTTAGTTTTAGTTTTAAATGTTTTGACAATTGATAAAAGTTAATGTACCAAGCGGCACAATCGCACCTTAGTTATTACCACCCAGTTAGTCAGTAGCACATCATATAACATTTATATTACAGTCTTTGTGTGTGTTTATGACCGGCTATTTAATAGCATTAAAATACAATAATTAAGTCTCTCGATTCCAAATTTAAATGGTATCTCCACTGGTAAAACCCCCTTTTTTCTATTCAGTTTTATTAAAGAACAGGAGGTAAAGCAGCCGTGTCTTACCACCCGTTCTTCAATAAAACCTGCATCCAATGTGGGTTTGAAAGACTTCATTTTATTTCTGTAAAGCAGTATTGTAGCCAGGAATATCCTGATATTTAGACTGGGATTGTAAGGGGGGAGGGGGGCAGAATTCACGTTCAAGTATATATTTAGTATATAAGTCTAGTGGCCTTTGGTCTTGTGGCTGCAGCTACTCTGGGAGAAATAGACTAATAATCAATTTGGGGTTGGGGTTTGGGGCTATGTGGACGGTATTAATAAAAATCATTATATAAAACATACCTGATCACAAGATTGTCTGGTGACTAGAGCCCGGTAGTCCATTAACCATCCCACCACCATCCATCGATTTTTTTTTTTGTATACTGAATAGTTATCCAGCATAAAGAATTATATATTTGTAAGGTGTCCTATATACTAAAAGGGAGGTGCATATCAATGGCCCACATAAGCATTCGCTCAAGCGCCACGTCATCAATCTCCTCACTTTCCGCAATGCCGTTGGAGAATATGGCGCACGGGTGGGAGGGTGTGTTAATTCGTCCCAGAGCTGCAGGGTTCTTTGCCTATTCTTGAATCGGTTTTGCTTACAACCACATTACGTCATTACTGAGACTTTTACAGTCACTTGCATAGCTATCTCGTGTCAAAGGGTACGTCCACCCCCAAACTAAAATTTTATATTGTTGTAGCAAGGCCTTAAACTTCGACCTCGCAAGCTTTATAGCACTCAAAGATCTCCCCAAATATTACCAGCCTTTGTCCCCCCGCTACCTGCTGCTTAACTCTTCCATGCCTTTTCCGTGCATGGAGTCAAACGGAGGGGCTCGACTGGCTGAGGCATGAAGGCATTGGCTAAGGTGTGAAGGCATTAGAATAAATGGGGAAAGCTGCTCACCTGTCTGCCTCCTGCAATGTCCACAGCATAGACACCAGATTTCTGAGCTGAAAGTACTAACACACAGCCAGGCAGAGAAGCTTGAGTGACATAGGAAGTGTTTGTAGTAATTTTACCTGTGTCTGGCTGTTAAATTTGAGGACTGCTGAACTCATACACTGCAATCAATAAAGAAATGGTGAGACAAACACTAAAGGGGAAAGAGTATCTCCATTGGGGAAAATCATGTTTGCACTTACCTCTTAAAATTGCGATTGCCATGCTCATCTCCACTTCCTACTTCCATGCTGCTGGGTGACGACCTGCTGGTATCATACCGGAAGTGTAGGTGGAGAATAGCACCCTCCACTCCAAACTCACCCAGATTGCCTAACCCAGGGATGGGGACCTAGTGATTTAGTTTCTCACCCTGGGTTCTTATAAATAGGAATGTATGTGATACTACTTCAAGGATTTGTCTTTACCCTGATAATGAAAATTCATTGTTAATGGCCACATCCCAAAAACAAGAAATGGCCGAAAATATACCAAAAAATGGACTGAGTGTTTTTGGGTCATTTTAGCCTAATACTATAATTACACCGCTTACCAGGTGGTTACCTCAAGTGGCTGTTACCCTCAAAAGTGAGAGTGGCTTTGAAAGTGAGCATGGCCAACTCGCACGTCTTGGATTGTCTTCTATTTTCTACTTCAAATTCTGTCTGTAAAACTGCAATACCCCTTTTCCAATACCCAATGATTGAATGGGCAAAAAAAATTGGGGGGTCTCCTTTTTACCTTTCTCCAATGGAACCCTTTGGCTTAGGCCCACTTAGAGCTTTGGGCCCGACTATAGCTGTTTTTTTTTTTTACTAATTTCAGTAATTATCTAGATCTGTCTGTAAAACTGCAATACTCTTTTCCAAATACCCAACGATTGGCCTATAGTTTTATATCCCTTTTATACTTACTGGATTTAGCTGTCTGCCATTGTTTGTTACAACTAACTGTTACACAATACATGCCCAAAGCAAAGGCCTATGGGGACTCTGGAAAAACACTGTGTGTGGGTCTCCTATTTACCTTTCTCCAATTGAACCCTTTGGTTTAGGCCCACTTAGGTTTGGGGCCCAGGACTATAGCTCTGTTGCCCCCCATGGTAAAACATTTTCTGACTCCTTAGTGAACAAACCTTCACTTACATTGTCCAACTTAATTGTAATGTGTTTTTTAACCTCAATTAGATCTGCTCTTTTCTGCCCATTTAGTAATTATCTAGAGAGGTTTGTAATGATTTTACATCATATGTAGATGTTAGCATTGGCACAGACATTCTTCACTTCTCACACCTGTTTCTAAGCCCATATAATATATAAATAGAACCATCCCAGATATGAACCTTGCAGTACATCGTCTATCAGAGTAAAGAAGACAGGACACAGAGAAGTGTAAGAAATCTAATTTTATTTTTGCTATTTTTAAATCAAACCACACAATATACTAATATGTGTTAAATTTGATTATTTGCTGAATTAGTTTAATGGAAAACAGAAACTGATCCTTTACATTTTTATACCGTTACATTATTTTAAGTTAAAAAATTAAACATGATGTGGAGGTGTAAAGGGAGAACAGAGGGGTGGAAAATTGGAGAAACTTGGTAGAGGAAAAGGATTAAACAAGTGAGGAGGTGAAGAGTGAAAGAAGGGAACAGAGAATAAGGAAGTGTGGGCTAGGGAGCGAATAGAGGAATTGGTAATAGGCAGGAGAGGGACAGTCAGGGGGATGGAGAGGAGGGAAAGTGAAGAGAGGGAATGGGGAGTCATTGAACAAGTAGATGGTCAGAGGAAATAGAAATGTCACTGAGAATAATGAGAAGAGATTATAGATATACAGGTGGGGAGGAAGAGGACACAGTAAGTAAGAGAAATAAAAATATGGAGAGACAAAAAATATTAGAGACTGGCAAGTGTAGAAGAGATATAAAGAAAAATAGAGAGAAGAAGGGATAATAGGGGAATGGACAAAAGGGAGAGGGGAGATAGGAAGAAGATTAATAAAAAGAAAGATAACATTAGAAGAGATGGAGAGAAGAGCCAGGTGACGGGACAGTGACAATGTAATGTGTGTGTGTCAGATAGACATGTGTGAGATAGTTTGCTATATATTATTGGATGCTGATAAAGGCAAATTATCCATTTAGTTAAATCTTTTTACCCTACCCAATGGTTGATCCAGAAGAAGGCAAAAAAAACCCATCTTAAGGGAAAAAATTCCTTCCTGACTCCAAATGGCAATCGGAAGAATCCCTGGATCACAGAACTTGCACTGTATTTATATAACAGTACCAGCGGTATTTTGTTACCGCCTTAAAGGGCCAGAATTTAGATCTATCACTCCTAATACTGTTATAATGACTTTACATTGAGTTTTGTGTGTGATGAAGTGTTTGTATTGCTAGAGGTAGAGAAAAGGGAAAAAAGTGTAGAATTGAGAGATATTGGGAAGAGAAGGGTCAGAAAGGCAGAAGATAACCTGCTGAGAAAGGAAGAGATAAAAACATCGCAGTGCTCTCCGCGATTTACTTCCTTGCCCATCCCTGTCATCACTTCGCTCGCGCGTTGCCAGGCCCGGGATGGGTTAGCTGCCATCATCTAGAGAATACACAAAAACACATTATATTTTCCTGTTTGCTAATAGGATCACTACATCAACATACCACATTACATCACTAACAATTAAGAGGGATCCTTCATGAACTTACATTTTAGTTTGAGTTTTAAATGTTTTGACAATTGATAAAAGTTAATGTACCAAGCGGCACAATCGCACCTTAGTTATTACCACCCAGTTAGTCAGTAGCACATCATATAACATTTATTACAGTCTTTGTGTGTGTTTATGACCGGCTATTTAATAGCATTAAATACAATAATTAAGTCTCTCGATTCCAAATTTAAATGTATCTCCACTGGTAAAACCCCCTTTTTTCTATTCAGTTTTATTAAAGAACAGGAGGTAAGCAGCCGTGTCTTACCACCCGTTCTTCAATAAAACCTGCATCCAATGTGGGTTTGAAGACTTCATTTTTTTCTGTAAAGCAGTATTGTAGCCAGGAATATCCTGATATTTAGCTGGGATTGTAGGGGGGGGCAGAATCCACTTCAAGTATATATTTAATAGTAAGTTCTAGTGGCTTTGGTCTTGTGGCTGCAGCTACTCTGGGAGAAATGACTAATAATCAATTTGGGGTTGGGGTTTGGGCTATGTGGACGTATTAAAAAATCATTATATAAAACATACCTGATCACAAGATTGTCTGGTGACTAGAGCCCGGTAGTCCATCCTGGTCCACAGCTCCATCTTGGCCCTCTTCAACTTCGCAGATACCTCCTCCGATTCCTTCCCAAGGCGATAGTCGATGATGCTCGTGAAGAAGTCCTCCTCCATCTCGACGGCGAGCTGCCTAAAATGATGTTGACGTTTATGTTAAATAGTGGTAAAGTATTACTACGATAATGTATATGCTGCTTTATACATTAAATTAATTGTTAGGAAACAAATGTGTCTCTTTTAAACCTGTAATGTTTTCTATTCAGTAATTTCCATTCAGGTTGGTACATCCCACAGATTTGTTACAGGTTAATACAGTAAACTGTTAACTATTATGGGTTTAAAGAGAAGATACTTACAGGGCAGCAAAAAAATGAAGGGCTGTAATCTCATGGTCCTGGAGCTTGGCCCGTTGGAAATATACCAGGACCATGGCCAGGAGGTACTTGTCAGAGACCCTTCTGCACCGGTCCATCTCCAGGCATTTCCTGATGTCTTTATTCTCTACAAGAAATAGAACCATATGAATATTTCTAATAACGTTTAGCCAAGCTAGCAAATTACCTGTTTTTGATTTGGTATTAGGTATTGGTTGACGGGATATTTTTTATTGATATTAAGGTTGTGGTTAAACCAATGTAAGCTCTATGCCTGCATTAGAGGATGTATTAGCTGTGCCATTTGTACAAGGCTTTTCCAACATTCAGAGTATCTCTGTGACCGATGGCTCTGTAATAACAGGAGGAACTTGGAATACAAGTAAAGGGAATTTAAAAAATCATTTGAGACTTTTCTATTTCCATGATAAATTTCACTGAATTTTCTTTGTTTTATTTCTCTATTATTTATTGTGCTCACATTCACTGGTAATACCTGTTTACACATTGTGTCCCATCTGTTATTACTACAATGTGGCTGATGCAAAAACAGACGAGAAAATTTACTCCTGTTATTCATTTGCAGCCGCTAATCAGATATTAGCTTTTCACTGGGTTACTGTTAGATAACATACATGGACAAACCTCTGCTCCTATATATATATATATATATATATATATATATATATATATATATATATATATATATAATATATATATATATATATATGTTCCATCCATAAGGGAACACTCAAAAGGACTGGATCAATCATACAAAAAACTTTATTATAGTTCAACGCGTTTCCGCCCACAGGGCTGTCGTCAGGAACCAAAAATAGACAATCACTTACCATACACAATATATACCGGTACCACATGATCCTAAAAACCCCACCCCCTTCACAGGTGACCAGGATTAACCCTTCACAAGAATAAATACCCAAAACCAGTGTATATAAAAACAGATAAAACCATCACCTAAAATGTCTCATAAAATTATGTTAAGATAAAATCATGACAGCATACAAAAAACTAGCAAATCCTCAGTGTTAGGAACCGCTTCCGATGCAATCTCCTGAATGGATCAACATATAAACAGTCAAATAGCCGCCCCACAAACTACCCAAAAACCACCAAGCCCCCAGGTATAAAGACAAAACTGTACTTACTGAGTGGTTAGGCTCAACATGCATCAAACAAACTCATCGGCGTATATTATACACCCTCCTACATCCCCGTGCGAACAGGCAACTTCCTTTATCCGGCATCATCCACAGGTCACAGGGTGCGCAGAGCCAATAGCCACACAGATCCACGACAGACAGTACCACCCACCGTGCAAAAACAGTGCACGGCTCAGAGGTAAAGGGTACTAGCAGCAAATGTCCAAACGGATACAAGGGGCAGAACAAAAAAGTAAAAAATATTAGAAATGTCAAGATCCAAGTAAAATCCCCGGAGAGTGCATCCACAAGCAGTTCCTCAGAACAACCCATCAATACATATACACAAAATGGCCAAAAAATCTCATACAGTGGAAAAGATGTACATCCTGAAAATGAATAAAGAGTAAAAGTTTACATGGCATAAATAACATAATGGTACAAGTCGCATACTAAAGCTTTCAATTACACTAGGAAATCACTCCTGCATCATGAAAAAACATTATCACAGACGTTATAAAAAACATGTAAGAGAACAAATTTCATTCAGGCCCTTCGGTACCAAGGTGTTTAGTTTTTTAATCCAAAACACCTCCCTCCTCAGGAGAAGTGTTTCCCTATCACATCCTTGGTTGGATTTTACATGATCAATCGCCATCCACTTAAGGGTGGCTAGACTATGGCCCATTTTAACAAAATGCCTAGCCACAGATTGTTCACCACCAATATCTTTGTTTATGTGATTCTGCATTCCGTATGGCCATACGGTGGTTAGCTAGTCTTTCCCTCAATGTAGTGTTAGTTTTCCCAACATAGTAGAGTCCACAAGGGCACACTATGATGTATATCACATATTTACTTTGACACGACAGGCGTGACCTAATCGTGTATCTGTTCCCATAATGGGGGTGAGGAAAATCCCCTCCCACAATCATAGAACTGCAGGCAATACAACCCAAACATTTATAACATCCATTTTTCTTCGCAGATAACCAAGTACCGGACTTCTCGTTAGGATTTTCTCTAATATCAGTCCTAACCAGTAGATTTTTAAGATTGCGTCCTCGTCTGTAGGAGAATTGTACTCTGTTGTTGGCAAATATAGAGTTAGGTTCACTCTGAATTAGAGGCCCATTCTGTATCACACTTTTCCGAATGACATTACAGCCCGGGGTATAGTCCATACAAAAAAACACGTCTTCACCCTGAGGTTTTTCCAATTCACCCAAGGGTCCCTTTACTAGTATCTCTCGGGCTTTAGCCAATTGTTCTTTTAATAATTTCTCAGAGTATCCTCTATCCAAGAATCGTGAGGTCATTTCAACAATCTGAACCTCTGCCATATTAATATCAGAGTTATTCCTCAAAACTCTGAGGTATTGGGAGCATGGTATAGACTTCACCTGGTTTGGAGGATGAGCACTGTGGGCATGTAGTATGGTATTTCTATCAGTAGCCTTGCGAAAGAGGCATGTGCCCAGGCCATCCTCACACTTGAATATCCTGAGGTCCAAAAACTCAATGCACTCAGTCCCAATATTGGCCGTCAATTTAATAGGAGTCTTAAGATTGTTGATGGAGTCCACAAATGTACGTGCACTCTCTATATCTCCCTGCAATATATTAACTATGTCATCAATATATCGACGGTAAAAGATGATCTCATTAGCATACACAGGTAAAATAATTTTTTCTTCAAATTGACACATATAAAGATTGGCAAAGGCAGGTGCCACATTCGACCCCATAGCCGTACCTGCTTTCTGTCTGTAGTATGTCTCCTCAAACCTAAAAAAATTGTTGTTGAGGATATATTGTAACAAATCCATCAGAAAATCAACAGGCGGTCTGCATGTGCCATAAGCACTCAATTTTTGTCTACAGACCTCCACACCCTCAGATTGGTGAATCACGGTATATAGGCTGGAGACATCACAAGTTAACAGAGTGGCGTTGCTCAACTCCCCTTTGATCGTTTTCAACTCATCAATCAATTGCTTGCTATCTCTAAGGTAAGATTGCATTAGTTTGACTACTGGTTGTAAAAACCAGTCTATAAATTGGGCTATGGGCTTAAATAAAGATTCAAACGAGGCAATAATAGGTCTGCCTGGGGGATCTGTCAAAGATTTGTGGACTTTCGGTAGAGTGTAAATTATCAGGCATTGTACTGACAAAAATTTGGCCTCATTATCAGTGATCCACCCCATCTGGAGAGCAAATTGTATCTTTGCATCAATGCCCTGTTTTTCGTACACCTCATTATCAGAGAGCTGTCCCAAGAGTTCAGACTTATAATATTCTAAATCCAGAAGGACAATGGAGCCACCCTTGTCCACTGGACGAATAACAATTTGGTCATCACCACTCAAACTTTCAATCACTTTGATCTCAGCTCTAGATAAATTCGGATACCATTTAGGGTGAGTATTAGCAATATCCTTTTTAATCATATTCCCAAAAACTTTGATACAAGCAGGTGTGTTGGGAGGGTCAAATTTACTTTTGGCCCTGAAGGGAGAGGGGTCCGGTTTCTCTTTCCCCTTGAAAAAATCCCGAAGTTTAAGAGAGCGTTGGAAATGTGTAACATCAACCTTGGCCCTAAGGGGATCAGACTTAGGGGTGGGAACAAATGTAAGGCCCTTACTCAGCAGGCTGATCTCACCTGTTGTGAGGACATGTTTACTTAAATTAAAGATCACATTTTCCTGCCCCGTGGAGGTTTTTTTCTTAGATTTATACCCCCCCCCTCCTGACTGGCCTCCCCCTCCTACTCCTGATCTGGTGGTGACATATAATCATTTCCACAGGAATTCATTTCACAGGCAATTACATTCTACATGTTCTATAGCTGGTGTAGTAATAGTTGAGGAAATAAATATCTTACCCAGGAGCTGGTAGAACCCGGTGTCGGTACTTCCAGTGCTCCACGTCCTGCAGGTATCAAAATAATTTTATTTAATAATTTGCCATAACATGCTTCTTTCTACAATACTTTCTTTATCCTAACTGGTCATTATTTCTATGTAGGCTACCAGCATATGTAGTAAATAGGTGTAGGTGTTTAAAGATGTGTACCATAGTTTTTGATGTTGAATAAAGCTATGTGTCTATCTTAATTTTATTTAATGGAATTACTTAATTACTTAATTACTTAAACTATAGTTGGACAAGGAGACATTTAGTCAGGGCACCTTAAACTTTACAACTGGGGACAAACTTTCTAGAGATTTCCATTTTCTTTTATGGGATTTTCTGGCTGCTCAAACAGTCATAATGGGTCCTAAAGTTATCTGCTGTTTCTAATGTCAAAAACAACTTGTCTATCCCTGACTCCAGAAGAAGAACCAAGCTTAAATATACATTGATTTTCTTTAACTACCTGTCACAATCAGTAAAATCCTCTTCTTCCTGTCCTCTTTTCTTCATCGGAGGATCCTGATGTGGAGGGGAAGTCTCTACGATGTTCATCCTACGACGCTTCCGCTGCCTAAAGAGAAAATAAAGGAACGTGCAATGATAAAGAGACAAGCAGGAATATCTAATTAAGGGTATAACTACAGAGACTTTACACATGTTGACTGCACCTAAGGCTCAGAGCTTTACCCCAGTACAGACAATGTAGATCTTCCACCAGAATGAAAATGATTAAAATAGGAATGATGAAGGGAATGAAGTGAAATTTAACATTATGGTTTTCAAGTAATAGCAAAAAATGTTGGTGCAGCCAACACTGAAGGACATGGTACCGGTAATTTATACTGTATATGAAAGGGAAAGGCCATAGACTGTCTGTGCAGTAGTGAGAAATGGGCTAAGAAAATCTAACTAGTAACAGGGTTAAATGTACAGTCACACCAGCCAAGAAATGTAGAGTCCAATGTAGAGAACAGTAGGTGGGTGACCAGCAGAGAATAAATGACACTGGTTACAAGGACTAAAGTCATATTGGTTCTTGTAGCAGGAATACAGGCCAAGCCCAACTGCCACAAAACCTTCACCATGTGATACTGGGACATATCTAACTGACAGAAATCACTATATAACCTACCCCTGTAGTGGATTTCTATGGAAGGAACTGTAAGATTATAGCCTTATAATCTTACAGTTCCAGGAGGAGAAGGAAACCAGAAGCCACAAAGGGGTAGGTTATAATAGATAATGCACCCCGAACTGTAAATTAAAGGGATATTAGAAGTCACCTTGGAGTTCCGTGCCCTGTATAAAAGGTACTCGGCCTGCGGCCTCGTACTTTTATATGGTCACTGAACTCCTCAGTGACTTCTAATTTCCTTATAATTTACAGTTGGGGGTACATTATCCACTATATGAATGGTTCTGCCCCTCAAATATCTATCACTTAATATGAAGAAAACAGCTCAGTCCATACACATTGCCACTGGAATTAATGGAAACAAGACAGTGTCCATGTAGTTATCCCCCCCACCATCTCTATCACCTACACATCTTACTGACCAACCCCTCACTCACCTCCCAGCCATGTCTCTGATCACAAATTGGAGATTCCTAAATAGAGGGAAAAATGAAAAGAAAAGGAAAGAAAATATGTTCTGTGTAAAACGTGTTAATTGCGATAATAAAATGTTTACAGTACAGTCTATATCTATAAATATTTTATATATGAATATCTCTGGGTAAAATAGCTTTTAAAAAAGCTTTTAAAGAAAAAAATTGAAACCAATCCGAGCCAATCCAAGCCAATCCGAGTCAATCCAAATCAAGCACAGAGCCGCCAATCCACTGTCCTCTCTCTCTCATTAGCTCAGCACAAGTGAAAATGACAGTTGGTTGTATTTCTAATGGCAGTTATTTTTTGTTCAATCAGATTCCATTTTAATTTTTTTCATTGGTTTATCTTTTTTTTTTTTTTTTTTAAACTTGTTTTATTTTGGTTCCAAAATATTTAGATAGGAAAACAGTTTTACATTTCTTAGGTATCATTGACAATACAATCAGTAAAATTTCAGGGTATCTGAATTTGGAATTCGGTTAGTCAATGTTCACAGTATCAATATTCTTATTCATTAGTAGATATGTAATATCTTGGATCTTCCAAATAAAACTTAAAAACTATAACAATAAATAAAACATAAGAAGATAATAAAGAAAAAGAGAAGGAGAAGAGAAGAAAAACAAGAGAAAGAAAAAATCTCACACTTGCCTATTGTCACTTCCGCTTAATATTAGGTTTCCGCTCGTCCATCAGGTCGGTCTCCCTCCGCCGGGGGCTCCCGCGTGTATGGATATTGTTTGATTCTTTATCTTATACCTAGATTATCGTATTGGGCGACTCCAACCAGGTATCCCATATCTTTCGGAATCTGTCGGGGCAGTTCCTATGCTGATATACAATTTTGAGATATGGTAGATCACTATTGATCAGTTTGGTCCATTTTTTGATTTTTGGGGGTTTATTAGACAGCCATCGCATGATGATTGTTTTCCGGGCGTAGAACAGTGTAGCCTGCAGGAGAGCCTTTTCGGCCGTAGACCAGATATCCTCGTCAATAAGTCCAAACAGACACAACTTGGGCGTGGGTCGGATGGGCTGCGGGGTGATCGATCTTAGGGTGGTGAATACTTCTAGCCAGAAGTTACTCACTTTAGGGCATTCCCATATAAGATGCAGGAAATCAGCCTCTAGGTATTTACACTTGGGACATACGGAGATTCGGTTAGTATTTATATGTTTTAACTGTTTGGGTGTGTAGTATGTTTGGTGCAGTATCTTGAGCTGTAATAACTTATTGTTTGCTGCTGGAGAGATTTGACAGTGCGCGCTGAGGGCCTCAGGCCAAAGATCTTCTGTTAGCCCTGGTAAATATGGGGACTATTTTGTTTTAACTTGTACAGGTTTAACTCTAGTACAGGTTGTGATCTGGCGTTAATTAAACAGGTGTATAGTTTGGAGATTATCCCTTTCAGTCCCTGGGTGCGGATAATACCAATAATTGGGTGTTTTGATATGTTGTCAAAGTTATTTGGGAAAGATGCCCTCAGTGCGTGTTGCAACTGAAGGAATCGATATAGTGATATAGTGAATGTAGTGTGGAATTTTATATTTATCTTGGAGGTCTTGGAAGGGTATTAGCTGTTTGTTCTGTATTACGTTACCAAGTGTAGTTATCCCCATTCCCTTCCCGAGGGTACGGCCGGGTAATTGTAGGAGTTGTGGGAGAGATTTATTATTCCAGAGTGGGGTGTATTCAAAAAATTCACTGGGTTGGAGTAAATGGTTGGTGAGATTCCATACCCTGAGTGCCTGTTTGTGTAAAGTGGTGTTGGGTCCTATGGTATGTAGTTTTGGGGCTGCGAGATAGGCCATGTATGGGCTTGTGAGATATAGCGACATCATCATATCTGACGGGGTAGGTGGGTTATCTGGGTTAACCCAGCACTGTAAATGTTTCAGTTGTGCTGCCCAATAGTACAGTTGCAAATTAGGCATGGATATTCCACCTATTTGTTTGGTCATTTGTAGGATGGTTGTTTTAATTCTCGCTTTCCTATTGCCCCAGATAAAAAAAAAATAAGACTGTTTAGCTGCGTGAAGAAGGTTTTGGGGATATAGACCAGAGAGTGTTGAATTACGTAGAGTATTTTTGGCAGTAAGAATATTTTAATTAATTGCACTCGCCCCCATAAATTGAGGGAGACATGTTTCCAGGCAGTGACTTTATTCTTTGTGTATTCTAATAATGATGAGATATTCATTGTATAGAATTGCTGGGGGGATTTAGTTATAACCATACCAGGGTATTTAAAATGGGGTACTGTAGGTATGGGTATATTGCTGGGTATTTTGTGGCTGGGGAACTTATCCAGTTGGTATAAGGCGGACTTGTCCCAATTAATTGTTAGTCCAGAGTGGGTTCCGAATATGTTTATTATCTCAAAGGCTGTTACAAGTGGAACTCGGGGGTTTTCTAGATATAGTATTATATCATCGGCATAGAGGCCCATACGTTCCTCGTACCGATCTAGTCGAAAGCCTCGTACATTTGTATTGGCTCTAAGACTAATGGCAAGGGGTTCTATCGCTATCGCAAAAAGGTAGGGGGATAGGGGGCAACCTTGTCTGGTGCCTCTCTGAAGTGAAAATACTGATGATAGTTCCCCATTCACTGATATTTGAGCTGTAGGGTGTGCATGCAGTAGTTTAAATCAGTTGATAAAATTATGTCCAAATCCAAAACTCCTCAGTGTTTCCCAGAGAAATTGCCATTCGACCAAGTCGAAGGCCTTGCGGGCATCAAGTGAAAGAAGGATCCGTTCACCAGCATTATCGTGGTTGAGCTGTGTTTGTGTGGTTGTGCGGCGTATATTGATTGTGGTCGATTTGTTTGGCATGAATCCTGTCTGGTCAGAGTGTATTATGGACGTGATAACCCGTTTTAGTCGTTGTGCTAGGATTTTTGCCAAGGTTTTATAATCTGCTGTCAGCAGTGAAATCGGGCGGTATGATCCACAGTCTTGGGGATTTTTCCCTGGCTTAGTTATAACCACTATGGTGGCATTGTATAAGGATGGAGGTAATGACCCTGTTGTGAAAGAGTTGTTGTACATCTCTAGCATTGGGAGTATTAAGTGTTCTTCATATTTTTTGTAAATTTCTATTGGGAGACCGTCCGGTCCTGGTGTTTTTCCATTAGCCATTTCCCCCAGGGCCTGCTTCAGTTCTTCAGATGTTATGGGGGCATCTAATTGTGTTTTTTGGTCGATTGTGAGTTTAGGGAATTGTAGTTTGTCTAAATATTGAGCTATTCCCTGACTTGTGATTGTAAGGTTCGATGCATATAGCTCTTTATAGAAATCATAGAATACGGTTAAAATCTGGGGGGTTGAGTATACCAGTGTTTGTTGTGTATTTTGTATAGCAAATATAGTATTCGATTGGGAGTGGTCTTTAACCATATATGTTAACAGTGCCCTCCATTTTCAAAAAAGTTTTGTTTGATAAAAAATTGCTTGCGGTTTTCCTTTTCTATTTGCATATTGTTGTATAGACGTTGTGTCTGTAGCCAGTTTTGGTTATGGGTGTTTGTTGCTGTATGTAGTCTTTTTCTGCCTGTAGGAGTTGGGTTGTCAGTATGTTTTCTTGGGATTGTGAGATGCGTTTAATGTATGAGATTGTTGACAGAAGTCTGCCTCTTAAATATGCATTGAGTGTCTCCCACACATTTTTGGGATTGCTACTCGGGGGATTGTATAATAGGAATTCCTCCAGTTGTTCCGGGATGATGTCCGGTGTCGGGATTTGAGTGAGTCAGAATGGGCTGAATTTCCATGGCTTTGTTTGTGAAGTGGTGTTGGGGATATTTATTTGCATCAATATTGGTGAGTGGTCTGATATTCCGCACGGGAGGTGGGATATCTGTGTAATTAAGGGGGCTGTTTTTTTGGCAAGAAAAATATAGTCTTGTCTGGAAAATGAGTTATATGTCGCTGAGTGGCAGGTGTATTCTCTAGTATTCGGGAATCGGTGTCTCCAAATATCTATCCATGCCCACACCTCTATAAATGAGGCTAGCGGTGTTATATTCGATGGTTTAGGGTTGGCAGGGGTCGGTGTAGTCGGTGTAGTTTACTTGTGCACATGATTGCATTAAAATCTTCCATACAGATAAGATGGGTGTCCGGGTATCTGACCAGTACCGGGGTGATACTCTCCATTACAGCTAAGCCGGTGTTCGGGGGATTATATATGCCAAGTACAAGTATTGGGGTACTTTCTACTTCTATTAGGGTAATTGCATATCTGCCGTATGGATCAGTTTTGGTCATATTAATCTTGTATTTGAGTGTTTTCCTAACCAGGATGGATACCCCCCTTGAGTAGGTCGAGCAGACACTGTGTGCCGCCCATTCAACCCAGGGCTTCTGAATTGTTCTAGTGGTTGTGCTTACTAGATGGGTCTCCTGGAGGCACACAAAATCCGCTCTGTGTTTGTTGATTACTGAAAATACTTGTGCACGCTTATTTGGGTGGTTGAGTCCCCTGACATTCCAAGATAGTAATTTGAGGCTAGTGGCTGACTCACCCATATTTTGTGTAGTTTGAGCGTGGATTGCAGGTAGCCCCCGGCTTCAGGTTCCTCCCGAACAGGACTAGGCGGATCTCATCTTCTGTACACATATATAATAGGCTATAAAACAGAACATAGTTAAACATCTTCTTATTAACTTGATTGAAACAAACCATCGTAAACTATTCTTATTTCTAACACTGGACTATGTCGTCCAACCAATTCTGGTCACTGGGGGCAGAGTTGCCTCCCACGTGATCAGCGGCAGGGGGAGCTGAGTAGTGTAGAACAGACGTCCAGACATCTGGGGGGGGGGGGGAACTCCCAGTTCCATTTGAGATATTGTCTTTAGAAATAATTCAGCATTGCAACCATATCGATAATGAGGAGTATATGTGGAGAAGCCAGGTTCATTCATTGTATATATGTGAGTGTTGCGTGTTTAGGGACGTCTGAAGTTTAAGCTGAGGGGGGGAAGTGTCGGGAAGTGTTAGTGTATGGTGTTACGGTACTATGTATGTTAATGTGGTTATGTTTGCGTTATTCTTGACTACCAAACATATATATGGGAATGTGTTGGTGTTTGTGGCTTAGTAATATAAGTTTATAATTGGCAGTGGGTAAGTGTATCAGCATGCGTATCTTGGGGTTTCAGGATAGTATATTCGGCCTTGTATATATTCGCCTATACCTGTTCAGCCGTCTATCTAGGGTTCTCGCACTTTATCCCCATCACCCCCCCCAAATCGGATTACTGGGTTAGGAATTATTACCGGCAACAAGTACCATCTCCAATATCACATATTATACATTTAATAGATTATGTCAGTGGGTATATCTTGCATAATGTGAGTACCACATAGTTATGCATGGGTAGCAGCACATTATAGTTAACATTCTTGTTACACTATAATGTAAGAGTGAGTAAACAGATGAGATGTGGGCTGGGAGGATGGCATTTATTATTGTTCGAGATTGCTAGGGTGTATTGCTGTCAAGGGACAGCAGCTTAGGTAGTAGTTGTCGTTTATTGCAGCTGGTAAGCTCGGCAAGATCCACCATCAAGTACATGGGTGTACCCTGTCGGGTCGCCTGGTGGAAAAAGGGATCTCTTGTGGGGAGGGGCGGTGGGGTATCATCTGGGGAGACAAGCTATCGCTGCTAGTATCAGTCACTCCATTTATACCATGGTAGTTGGTTTATATATCCTTATATATAGACATTAATCGGGGAGGAAAATGTTAGAGAAAGACATCCACCAAAAACATTTTAAAACAGTTATAATAGGTATGTCTGCACACATTATATTATAAGATTGAGATCAGCTTGTATTTAAAGGAATCACTTATACAGTCATTCCTCCCAGACCCTTCATGTAGACCTCCAAGTCCAGTCGACCGGACCAGGCACTCTAATGGTCAGTCAGTATATATTGCGTCTATAGTTAGGTAGTCTCTTTGCCCAAAGGAACATTTGAAAATTATAGATACAGATCATGAGGGCATGGATATATATACATCCAGATAAGGCACAGTACATGGAGACGTTGGCAGTTCCTTATGCAGCATCTCAAATTATATACAGTATTTATCCACTTTGGTACGGGTCTAATAGCGGCAGTAGTGTAAAGGGTGTCTTCGTTATACATAATATATCCCGTGTTTCTTTAAAGTTTTTCCAGAGGTAGTTCCGTAGTCGGGACATATTGGTCAGTATTGGGCATCTGGGTATTGCCTAGACTCATGTCTGGGTTTTCGGGGGTACTTTACTGTTTAGGTAGGCAAAGCATCCTGGCTCCATCATTTATTGGAGCTCCTAGTCAGCTATATGTTAGTGTATAAGGTAGTGCTTGTCAGTAGGTAGTTTTCAGCTTTATAGTAGGCATTTAGTATGGTATCAGCTCTCCCTATCTGGTCAGGGGGAGCTGGAACCCGATTTACCGAACTGGTTGCCCTAAACAATACTTGCGGTTCAGCTTAATTTCTAGCAGGTGGTCCGAACTGTGCATCCATCCAGTGTGTGGCTTCCACTGGCAAGTCAAAGAATTTGGTGGCGTTGTTGTGTTGGATACGCAGCCGGGCCGGGTAAAGCATAGCATATGGCAGGTTCAGGTCCCTCAGGCGATGGTTGACTGTTATGAACGTCACTCTCCTCCTTTGCAGCTCCGTGGAGTAATCCGGAAACAGCATAACCACAGCATTTTCAACTTGAATTTGTCCCTTGAGCCTGGCCAGGCGCAGTATAGAGTCCCTATCCCACGCATTTAATAGTCTGGCCATCATAGGTCTCGGTCTCGAGCCAGGTGGGGGTGGCCTTGCAGGGACTCGGTGCACTCGTTCTACGGTGAACACCGGCGACATGGCATCCGCCCCAAAGGTATCCAGGATCCATCTGGTAAGGTAGGCCTCGGGGTCCTTACCTTCTATACCTTCAGGAAGTCCCACCAGCCTGATGTTCTGGTGCCGTGCTTTATTTTCCATGTCATCGGCCCTGGCTTGCTGCACTTTAAGCTGTTCCCGCAGCTTGGTTATTTCATTAGGTATCGGGTGGAGGGTATCTTCCGCTGTGGATACTCGGCCCTCCAGGTCTCTCACACGGCCTCTCAAGGTCTGGAAATCCTGTCTAAGGAGGCCGACATCTACTCTCACCTCCTCGATTAGGACGGTGAGGGACGCCTTAGATTCCTGTATGGCAGCCAGGATCTTTTCAGTCGACGGGCTGGGAGCCGGTGTAGTTGGCTGTTTCGTAGATGGACCCGCGGCTTACAGTTCCTCCCATAGAAATCCACTACAGGGGTAGGTTATATTTCCATATCTGCATGCATAAGTTTAATATGTAGGTTTGTATAAATCTAGTGACCTGTCAATATGTGATCTGAAATGTACAACTGGGGCCTAATTGTCTGGTTTCTTTATGCACGAATCATTCATTAATCCCGGAGCAGGGGTGAGGCAATAGGGGGTGAGTACCTTCCCAGAATCGACTGGGTACCTTCCCTGATTAGAGTTTTGTTCCACAGAGGAATCCTCCAGAATCAAGCACAACATCATCCTAAGATAAAGGGCAGTATTACTGTACCAGTTACAATTCCCCTTATGTGTACCTAGGGACACCTTAACAATGTTTATCAGAAGAAAAAAAGAGAAACTAATGATCTGTAATGCTACAGAAAGGAACACTATGCTGTTTTAGGCATGTCTTCACTTTCATCTATGGCTAACACGGTACAATTCTCTACTACTAGTTTTAGGCTTTATCAACCAACAAACAGGGATTTATTACAATGAGTTGTAGAAATAAAATATCTCTGTAATCTGTTGATTTACTCATTTGGATTTGATGTTTACTTTCACAGTATTTTACGGTCATTTGTGTAATGATAAAGAAAATCTACAGATGCTGCCTGACCGAAGAACTGACTGCGCCAAAATATCAGTGGAACCACTTTTAAAGGGATATCGGGTCCTTGTTGACCCGTGTTTTCCAGGCCTTACAGTACAAAAATCAGTGTAATTAATACAGGGGTAGAAAAAGGTAAATTTTATAATCAGCTACATTTATCCCATTGTGCTAAAAGATGGGAGAATTAAAAGTAAAAGTAACTATAGGCCACTCTGTAATGCAATATTTTATGTATTTGAAACAGGCATATCTTTGGTTTTATTTAATTCAGCTGTGAGCATTGGTGCCACTGGGTTCTGGTACAGTCCTCTGTGCATAAGTTACACTACTTACACTGTCAATGTGGGGGCAGTACCAGAGCCTGTAAATAGAGAGGCAGACATCCCACCCTGCCCTTTCAGGCTTCCAGGCAGGGTGGGAAAGGGGACGGGGAAAGGGGGGGGTGTTGTCACGAGGGGGCAGGACGTGACGTCATGCGACAGAGGAGCTAACCTTCTAGGGGTAGTTAGGGAGGAGTTATGGGCGTTCCAGGCATAACCTTCAAAAGGGGACATGACAGAGGAGGAGACTAGAGTTTCCTCTCAGTCGCGGGAGTCTGGGGTGGTCTCGCAGGCACCCCAAAATGAGGGAGACTCCCAGACAATCCGGGAGAGGTGAAATAGCTGAAGAGGGATTTGTTGGGTCAGGTCCCTGGATTGTTTGTGTCTGTGTGTCGATTTTTATGTATGTGTGTATGTATGTGTGTGTGTCCCTCCTTGTCTGCAGGGCCCACCCTGTCTGCAGTGTCTCCGTGTGTGTGTCTTTCTCTGTCTTTGTGTGTGTATGTGTCTGTGTCCCTTCAAGTCTGCAGGGCCCATCCTGTTTGCAGTGTCTGTGTGTGTGTTTCTGTGTGTGTCTGTGTCCCTCCTTGTCTGTAGTGTCCCTGTGTCTGTGTCCCTCCGTGTCTGCAGGGCGCTTCTTGTCTGCCGACAGCAGCCGGAGGGCAGCAAGTACTGACAACAGCCAGAGGACAGCAAGTACCGACAACAGCTAGAGGACAGAAAGTACCGACAACAGCCAGAAGACAGCAAGTACCGACAACAGCCAGAGGACATCAAGCGCCAACAACAGCCAGAGGACAGCAAGCACCAACAGCAGCCATAGGACAGCAAGTGCCAACAGCAGCCATAGGACAGCAAGTGCCAATAGGAGCCATAGGACAACTGTCTGGTATGAGTTATATTTATAGATATAATTTAACAAATAATGTCCAAGATTTCAAAACAAACATTTTTCTTTTATAGTTGTCCTTGAAATGATAGTGAATTTTATATGGTTAGGCTAGCTTTAGATAGAGTTTGTTAGGTTAGATAAGTTAGATTAGTTATAGCCCTGCTGAAATAGTCAACCTTGACTTGGTGGCAGATTTACAAATCTTTTGGCCAACATTTTTTATTCTAGAGAACGTATGGTAGGGATTTCTAATCTAATGCACTAGCTGCACCAACGTATGTGCTTATGTGTTCTAACAATGAAGAACTGTATAATTAACTTTTCAAAAACACCCAGCAAAGAAGCCACGCCTACAAAAAAAACACACAAAGCCACACCCACTTTCCCGCACTGCCCCACATCCACCTAGAGGCACAATTCAAATGTTTTTTCAGCTGCCAAAAACCCTATGGACACCCCTGCTGATATCAAATAAGGCACTTAAATTCATTTCATAGGGGAATGTAGCCAAGATCCCAAACGAGCTATTTAAACACACTTTTCACAAAACGCCCAAAAGCATAAAAAAAGAAAGCTTAGGGGCAAGTTTAGGGGGGTTACTGGTGCCTGGAATCCCCCTTTCTGCCTGATTAGAGAATTCTGCTGTTCCACTTCTTGTATCCATAGACTGATAAAAACATAGAAGGTTTTATTGTTAATTGCCCTATGATTGACAGCAGCAAAAAGATATCAACATTAAAGGGACAGATCAGTGGAAATGATCAATATTTGTTAAATTGTTAGTTTGTGTATTGTCTTCATAGTTATTCTACATATTCTCTCCCATTTTGCAAAATCAGTTGATTTCATACCCTGTTGTTCCCTGCTGTTGACATTAGTGAGCTAACATTTTCTTCTTCTTCCCAGGATGCACCACTTCCTTGGAATGTTCCTAACAGTAATTTTTACTGATTGGCTATTGGATGGGTCAAAGATGCTCAGATCTCTACAGAGCAACTGAATCAATCCAGGCGCTGGGTCAAGGGCAAGACCATAATGGTCTCTACTAGGGGTCCTGCAAACAGGAAGTATTTTGGTTGCATTTATTTATACACAGACAAAATGCTGAATTGGCAGATTAAGGTCATGGGGATGAAAAAAGACTGTTCTTTTTTCTGAAAAGCATATGTATTTGCACTGAACTTCCCCTTTAACCCTGCAGCTGTCTGAGGTGAGTCTGTTGCTGAGACTGGCTTTGTATTCAGTACTTATGGTAAGATCCCATTATTATGCACAGCGATGCATGCAGGATTTTTGAAATGTGCTGCTGTGCCTGATACTCCGTTTGTGATGTGTTTCGGGCCATATCACGTTATTGGCATGCATGCGATCCACACGAAAAGTCGTGCACGCATGCGAACCAACAACACACCAGACCGCAGCGAACATAGTGGCAACTAGCCAATAGCATGGCATTGGCAATGCTAACCGGAAGCGTGAACGGAGCACAAATCGCATTCCAACACGCAGTAGTGGGACCTAGCCCTTACTATATCTACTCCAACTGTGATGGAGCTTAGTAATCAGGAAGAGGGACATCACATTAAATCACAATTGATTGTTCCATATATTCTTTATACAGAATGATTGTATGTGACCATACATGGTCTGATGTTATTGTCTCCCTCTGCTGTAATAAAGGGAACCAGTTATGGAAATGTTCCGTCTTGCCCTATAGGTGTAATGCCTCCCTGACTCTGTTGGGGTAGAGTACCGGGAAGACTCACGTTTAGAGGATGAAAGAGGAAGTAGTGGGAACTCGATGCTGGAATGCACTGGAGACCGGAGCTGGATGCTGGAGTACACTAGCTGGATAGGTGGTAACAGGAACAAGGGCTGGATACAAATAGCTGGATAGATGGTGGCAGGAACAATGGCTGGATACAAATAGCTGGATAGATGGTGGCAGGAACAATGGCTGGATACAATAGCTGGATAGCTGGTAACAGGAACAATGGCAGGATACAATAGCTGGATAGATGGTAACAGGAACAATGGCTGGATACAATAACTGGATGGATGGTAACAGGAACAATGGCTGGATACAAATGCTGGATGTAACAGGAACAATGGCTGGATACAATAGCTGATGGATGGTAACAGGAACAACGGCTGGATACAATAGCTGATGGATGGTAACAGGAACAATGGCTGGATACAATAGCTGATGGATGGTAACAGGAACAATGGCTGGATACAATAGCTGATGGATGGTAACAGGAACAATGGCTGGATACAATAGCTGATGGATGGTATCAGGAACAATGGCTGGATACAATACTGATGGATGGTAACAGGAACAAAGGCAGAATACTGGAAACTGGACTGCACGAGTCCAAGCAGCAAAACCCTAGATGCCAGAAACAACTGACAACGGGCGTCTAGGGATGGCGGAGCGACATTTAAACTCGCGCCGGCCGGCGCCCCTGCGTGGTGACGTCATGACGGATCGTCGCTGGAGCGGACACCCGGTAGTACCTTACAGTACCCCCTCCTCCACGGGGGCCCCAGGACCACTGCCTCCAGGTTTGAAAGGATGATTCTTATGGAATGTTTTGATAAACGAGGTGCATGGATGTCAACAGTTTAATCCAGGAGTGTTCTTCTGGACCAAAGCCTTTCCAATGAATCAGGTATTGTAGAGAGTTTCGACATTCTGGAATCAAGAATTTCCTGAATTTCAAACTCTTGCTGACCATCAACTAAATGGGCTGGAGACAGATTAGAACTGGAAAATTGGTTGACAACAAATGGTTTGAGTAAGGATACATGGAAGACATTTGAGATCTTCATAGTAGGTGGTAACTCAAGACAGAAAGCTGTAGGACTATTATTTCAGACATAGAAAAGGGGCCAATGAATTTGGGACCTAATTTAGGGTTGTACCTGAAGATGAATATTTTGAGGATAGCCAAACTCTATCTCCAATGGATATCGAGGAGCAGGCCATCGTCTTTTGTCTGCAGCTTTTTCTGAATCAGCGAGGATTTCAAAAGATTATTCCTTGTAGAATCCCAGATAGCCGACATATGGGCAAGCATATCGTCAGGCGCTGAATTATTGGAAAAGAGAAAATCTTGGGGAAAACACATTGGATTCTGGCCATATTACAAAAAAAGGAGAAGTCCCAGAGGAAGAGTGTGGGAAATAATTATTATATGCAAATTCCGCCCATGGTAACAAGTCAGACCAATCATTTTGAGAAATGGAAATATGACACCGGAGGAACTGTTCAAGAGACTGATTAATCCGTTCAGCAGCACCATTGGATTGTGGATGATATGCAGAGGAAAATTGAAGTTTAATGTTCAAGGATTTACATAAGGCTCTCCAGAATTTGGAAATGAATTGTGTTCCTCTGTCGGAGACAATTTCTGCAGGTAATCCATGTAAGCGGAAAATGTGGGAGATAAATAAATGAGAGAGTTCCAGTGCTGAGGGTAACTTGGGTAGCGGAACAAAATGAGCCATCTTACTAAAACGATCAATAGTCACCCATATTACCATATTTTTCTTGGACGGAGGTAAATCAACAATAAAATCCATGGATAGATGCGTCCAAGGACGAGAAGGTGTGGAAAGTGGTTGAAGAAGACCATAAGGAAGATTACGGGAGGATTTGGACATGGCACAAATGGAACAGGATGCTACAAAGTTCTTGACATCTTTTCTTAGATCAGGCCACCAAACAGAACGAGATAGAAGTGAAATGGTTTTTTGAACTCCAGGATGACCGGCCTGTTTAGAACAATGAGATATTGATAGTAGCGGTGTGCGTAAGGCAGGGGGAATGAAAACTTTGTCAATGGGAGTAGTAGAGGGGCAAGAGTCCTGAGCAGAATTAATTTCGGCAGACAACTGAGGAAGAATAGTACCCAGAATTTTGGATTTGGGAATAATAGGGCCTTTGTCAATTATGGTGGATTCTAGCGGCAACAAGTACCATCTCAATATCACATATTATCATTAATAGATTATTCAGTGGGTATATCTTGCATAATGTGAGTACCACATAGTTTATGCATGGGTAGCACACATTATAGTTAACATTCTTGTTACACTATAATGTAAGAGTGGTAAACAGATGAGATGTGGGCTGGGAGGATGGCATTATTATTGTTCGAGATTGCTAGGGTGTATGCTGTCAAGGGACACAGCCTTAGGTAGTTAGTTGTCGTTTATTGCAGCTGGTAAGCTCGGCAAGATCCACCATCAAGTCATGGTGTACCCTGTCGGGTCGCCTGGTGGAAAAAGGGATCTCTTGTGGGGAGGGGCGGTGGGGTATCATCTGGGAGACAAGCTATCGCTGCTAGTATCAGTCACTCCATTTATACCATGGTAGTTGGTTTATATATCCTTATATATAGACATTAATCGGGGAGGAAAATGTTAGAGAAAGACATCCACCAAAACATTTTAAAACAGTTATATAGGTATGTCTGCACACATTATATTATAAGATTGAGATCAGCTTGTATTTAAAGGAATCACTTATCGTCATTCCTCCCAGACCCTTCATGTAGACCTCCAAGTCCAGTCGACCGGACCAGGCACTCTAATGGTCAGTCAGTATATATTGCGCTATAGTTAGGTAGTCTCTTTGCCCAAAGGAACATTTGAAAATTATAGATACAGATCATGAGGGCATGGATATATATACATCCAGATAAGCACAGTACATGGAGACGTTGGCAGTTCCTTATGCAGCATCTCAAATTATATACAGTATTTTCCACTTTGGTACGGGTCTAATACGGCAGTAGTGTAAAGGGTGTCTTCGTTATACATAATATATCCCGTGTTTTTTAAAGTTTTTCCAGAGGTAGTTCCGTAGTCGGGACATATTGGTCAGTATTGGGCATCTGGGTATTGCCTAGACTCATGTCTGGTTTTCGGGGGTACTTTACTGTTTAGGTAGGCAAAGCATCCTGGCTCCATCATTTATTGGAGCTCCTAGTCAGCTATATGTTAGTGTATAAGGTAGTGCTTGTCAGTAGGTAGTTTTCAGCTTATAGTAGGCATTTAGTATGGTATCAGCTCTCCCTATCTGGTCAGGAAGCTGGAACCGATTTACCGAACTGGTTGCCCTAAACAAACTTGCGGTTCAGCTTAATTTCTAGCAGGTGGTCCGAACTGTGCATCCATCCAGTGTGTGGCTTCCACTGGCAAGTCAAAGAATTTGGTGGCGTTGTTGTGTTGGATACGCAGCCGGGCCGGGTAAAGCATAGCATATGGCAGGTTCAGGTCCCTCGGCGATGGTTGACTGTTATGAACGTCACTCTCCTCCTTTGCAGCTCCGTGGAGTAATCCGGAAACAGCATAACCACAGCATTTTCAACTTGAATTTGTCCCTTGAGCCTGGCCAGGCGCAGTATAGAGTCCCTATCCCACGCATTTAATAGTCTGGCCATCATAGGTCTCGGTCTCGAGCCAGGTGGGGGTGGCCTTGCAGGGACTCGTGCACTCGTTCTACGGTGAACACCGGCGACATGGCATCCGCCCCAAAGGTATCCAGGATCCATCTGGTAAGGTAGGCCTCGGGTCCTTACCTTCTATACCTTCAGGAAGTCCCACCAGCCTGATGTTCTGGTGCCGTGCTTTATTTTCCATGTCATCGGCCCTGGCTTTGCACTTTAAGCTGTTCCCGCAGCTTGGTTATTTCATTAGGTTCGGGTGGAGGGTATCTTCCGCTGTGGATACTCGGCCCTCCAGGTCTCTCACACGGCCTCTCAAGGTCTGGAAATCCTGTCTAAGGAGGCCGACATCTACTCTCACCTCCTCGATTGGACGGTGAGGGACGCCTTAGATTCCTGTATGGCAGCCAGGATCTTTTTCAGTCGACGGGCTGGGAGCCGGTGTAGTTGCTGTTTCGTAGATGGACCCGCGGCTTACAGTTCCTCCCATAGAAATCCACTACAGGGGTAGGTTATTTCCATATCTGCATGCATAAGTTTAATAGTAGGTTTGTATAAATCTAGTGACCTGTCAATATGTGATCTGAAATGTACAACTGGGGCCTAATTGTCTGGTTTCTTTATGCACGAATCATTCATTAATCCGGAGCAGGGGTGAGGCAATAGGGGGTGAGTACCTTCCCAGAATCGACTGGGTACCTTCCCTGATTAGAGTTTTGTTCCACAGAGGAATCTCCAGAATCAAGCACAACATCATCCTAGATAAAGGGCAGTATTACTGTACCATTACAATTCCCCTTATGTGTACCTAGGGACACCTTAACAATGTTTTCAGAAGAAAAAAAGAGAAACTAATGATCTGTAATGCTACAGAAAGGACACTATGCTGTTTAGGCATGTCTTCACTTTCATCTATGGCTAACACGGTACAATTCTCTACTACTAGTTTTAGGCTTTATCAACCAACAAACAGGGATTTATTACAATGAGTTGTAGAAATAAAATATCTCTGTAATCTGTTGATTTACTCATTTGGATTTGATGTTACTTTCACAGTATTTTACGGTCATTTGTGTAATGATAAAAAAATCTACAGATGCTGCCTGACCGAAGAACGACTGCGCCAAAATATCAGTGGAACCACTTTTAAAGGGATATCGGGTCCTTGTTGACCCGTGTTTTCCAGGCCTTACAGTACAAAAATCAGTGTAATTATACAGGGGTAGAAAAAGGTAAATTTTATAATCAGCTACATTTATCCCATTGTGCTAAAGATGGGAGAATTAAAAGTAAAAGTAACTATAGGCCACCTCGTAATGCAATATTTTATGTATTTGAAACAGGCATTCTTTGGTTTTATTAATTCAGCTGTGAGCATTGGTGCCACTGGGTTCTGGTACAGTCCTCTGTGCATAAGTTACACTACTTACACTGTCAATGTGGGGGCGTACCAGAGCCTGTAAATAGAGAGGCAGACATCCCACCCTGCCCTTTCAGGCTTCCAGGCAGGGTGGGAAAGGGGACGGGGAAAGGGGGGGTGTTGTCACGAGGGGGCAGGACGTGACGTCATGCGACAGAGGAGCTAACCTTCTAGGGGTAGTTAGGGAGGAGTTATGGGCGTTCCAGGCATAACCTTCAAAAGGGGACATGACAGAGGAGGAGACTAGAGTTTCCTCTCAGTCGCGGGAGTCTGGGGTGGGTCTCGCAGGCACCCCAAAATGAGGGAGACTCCCAGACAATCCGGGAGAGGTGAAATAGCTGAAGAGGGATTTGTTGGGTCAGGTCCCTGGATTTTTGTGTCTGTGTGTCATTTTTATGTATGGTGTTATGTATGTGTGGTGTCCCTCCTTGTCTGCAGGGCCCACCCTGTCTGCAGTGTCTCCGTGTGTGTGTCTTTCTCTGTCTTTGTGTGTTTATGTGTCTGTGTCCCTTCAAGTCTGCAGGGCCCATCCTGTTTGCAGTGTCTGTTGTGTGTTTCTTGTGTGCTGTGTTCCCTCCTTGTCTGTAGTGTCCCTGTGTCTGTGTCCCTCCGTGTCTGCAGGGCGCTTCTGTCTGCCGACAGCAGCCGGAGGGCAGCAAGTACTGACAACAGCCAGAGGACAGCAAGTACCGACAACAGCTAGAGGACAGAAAGTACCGACAACAGCCAGAAGACAGCAAGTACCACAACAGCCAGAGGACATCAAGCGCCAACAACAGCCAGAGGACAGCAAGCACCAACAGCAGCCATAGGACGCAAGTGCCAACAGCAGCCATAGGACAGCAAGTGCCAATAGGAGCCATAGGACAACTGTCTGGTATGAGTTATATTTATAGATATAATTTAACAAATAATGTCCAAGATTTCAAACAAACATTTTTCTTTTATAGTTGTCCTTGAAATGATAGTGAATTTTATATGGTTAGGCTAGCTTTAGATAGAGTTTGTTAGGTGATAGTTAGATTAGTTATAGCCCTGCTGAAATAGTCAACCTTGACTTGGTGGCAGATTTACAAATCTTTGGCCAACATTTTTTATTCTAGAGAACGTATGGTAGGGATTTCTAATCTAATGCACTAGCTGCACCAACGTATGTGCTTATGTGTTCTAACAATGAAGAACTGTATAATTAACTTTTCAAAAACACCCAGCAAAGAAGCCACGCCTACAAAAAAAACACACAAAGCCACACCCACTTTCCCGCACTGCCCCACATCCACCTAGAGGCACAATTCAAATGTTTTTTCAGCTGCCAAAAACCCTGGACACCCTGCTGATATCAAATAAGGCACTTAAATTCATTTCATAGGGGAATGTAGCCAAGATCCCAAACGAGCTATTTAAACACACTTTTCACAAAACGCCCAAAAGCATAAAAAAAAAAGCTTAGGGCAAGTTTAGGGGGGTTACTGGTGCCTGGAATCCCCTTTCTGCCTGATTAGAGAATTCTGCTGTTCCACTTCTTGTATCCATAGACTGATAAAAACATAGAAGGTTTTATTGTTAATTGCCCTATGATTGACAGCAGCATAAAGATATCAACATTAGGGGACAGATCAGTGGAAATATTCAATATTGTTAAATTGTTAGTTTGTGTATGTCTTCATAGTTATTCTACATATTCTCTCCCATTTTGCAAAATCAGTTGATTTCATACCCGTTGTTCCCTGCTGTTGACATTAGTGAGCTAACTTTTCTTCTCTTCCCAGGATGCACCACTTCCTTGGAATGTTCCTAAAGTACTGGCTATTGGATGGGTCAAAGATGCTCAGATCTCTACAGAGCAACTGAATCAATCCAGGCGCTGGGTCAAGGGCAAGACCATAATGGTCTCTACTAGGGGTCCTGCAAACAGGAAGTATTTCGTTGCATTTATTTATACACAGACAAAATGCTGAATTGGCAGATTAAGGTCATGGGGGATGAAAAAAGACTGTTCTTTTTTCTGAAAAGCATATGTATTTGCACTGAACTTCCCCTTTAACCCTGCAGCTGTCTGAGGTGAGTCTGTTGCTGAGACTGGCTTTGTATTCAGTACTTATGGTAAGATCCCTTATTATGCACAGCGATGCATGCAGGATTTTTGAAATGTGCTGCTGTGCCTGATACTCCGTTTGTGATGTGTTTCGGGCCATATCACGTTATTGGCATGCATGCGATCCACACGAAAAGTCGTGCACGCATGCAACCAACAACACACCAGACCGCAGCGAACATAGTGGCACTAGCCATAGCATTGCATTGGCAATGCTAACCGGAAGCGTGAACGGAGCACAAATCGCATTCCAACACGCAGTAGTGGGACCTAGCCCTTACTATATCTACTCCAACTGATGGAGCTTAGTAATCAGGAAGAGGGACATCACATTAAAATCACAATTGATTGTTCCATATATTCTTTATACAGAATGATTGTATGTGACCATACATGGTCTGATGTTATTGTCTCCCTCTGCTGTATAAAGGGAACCAGTTATGGAAATGTTCCGTCTTGCCCTATAGGTGTAATGCCTCCCTGACTCTGTTGGGGTGAGTAACGGGAAGACTCACGTTTAGAGGATGAAAGAGGAAGTAGTGGGAACTCGATGCTGGAATGCACTGGAGACCGGAGCTGGATGCTGGAGTACACTAGCTGGATAGGTGGTAACAGGAACAAGGGCTGGATACAAATAGCTGGATAGATGGTGGCAGGAACAATGGCTGGATACAAATAGCTGGATATGGTGGCAGGAACAATGGCTGGATACATAGCTGGATAGCTGGTAACAGGAACAATGGCAGATACAATAGCTGGATAGATGGTACAGAACAATGGCTGGATACATAACTGGATGTGGTAACAGGAACAATGGCTGGATACAATAACTGGATGGATGGTAACAGGAACAATGGCTGGATACATAGCTATGGATGGTAACAGGAACAATGGCTGGATACAAATAGCTATGGATGGTAACAGGAACAACGGCTGGATACAATAGCTGATGGATGGTAACAGGAACAATGGCTGGATACAATAGCTGATGGATGGTAACAGGAACAATGGCTGGATACAATAGCTGATGATGGTAACAGGAACAATGGCGGATACAATAGCTGATGGATGGTATCAGGAACAATGGCTGGATACAATAACTGATGGATGGTAACAGGAACAAAGGCAGAATACTGGAAACTGGACTGCACGAGTCCAAGCAGCAAAACCCTAGATGCCAGAAAACAACTGACAAACGGGCTCTAGGGATGACGGAGCGGACATTTAAACTTCGCGCCGGCCGGCGCCCCTGCGTGGTGACGTCATGACGGATCGTCGCTGGAGCGGACACCCGGGTAAGTACCTTACAGTACCCCTCCTCCACGGGGGGCCCAGGACCACTGCCTCCAGGTTTGAAAGGATGATTCTTATGGAATGTTTTGATTAAACGAGGTGCATGGATGTCAACAAGTTTATCCAGGAGTGTTCTTCTGGACCAAAGCCTTTCCAATGAATCAGGTATTGTAGAGAGTTTCTGACATATCTGGAATCAAGAATTTCCTGAATTTCAAACTCTTGCTGACCATCAACTAAAATGGAGCTGGAGACAGATTAGAACTGGAAAATTGGTTGACAACAAATGGTTTGAGTAAGGATACATGGAAGACATTTGAGATCTTCATAGTAGGTGGTAACTCAAGACAGAAAGCTGTAGGACTATTATTTCAGACATAGAAAAGGGGCCAATAATTTGGGACCTAATTTAGGGGTTGGTACCTGAAGATGAATATTTTGTGAGGATAGCCAACCTCTATCTCCAATGGAATATCGAGGAGCAGGCCTCGTCTTTTGTCTGCAGCTTTTTTCTGAATCAGCGAGGATTTCAAAAGATTATTCCTTGTATCCCAGATAGCCGACATATGGGCAAGCATATCGTCAGCGCTGAATTATTGGAAAAGAGAAAATCTTGGGGAAACACATTGGATTCTGGCCATATTACAAAAAAAAGGAGAAGTCCCAGAGGAAGAGTGTGGGAAATTATTATATGCAAATTCCGCCCATGGTAACAAGTCAGACCAATCATTTTGAGAAATGGAAATATGACACCGGAGGAACTGTTCAACACTGATTAATCCGTTCCGCAGCACCATTGGATTGTGGATGATATGCAGAGGAAAATTGAAGTTTAATGTTCAAGGATTTACATAGGCTCTCCAGAATTTGGAAATGAATTGTGTTCCTCTGTCGGAGACAATTTTCAGGTAATCCATGTAAGCGGAAAATGTGGGGATAAATAAATGAGAGAGTTCCAGTGCTGAGGGAACTTGGGTAGCGGAACAAAATGAGCCATCTTACTAAAACGATCATAGTCACCCATATTACCATATTTTTCTTGGACGGAGGTAAATCAACAATAAAATCCATGGATAGATGCGTCCAAGGACGAGAAGGTGTGGAAATGGTTGAAGAAGACCATAAGGAAGATTACGGGAGGATTTGGACATGGCACAAATGGAACAGGATGCTACAAAGTTCTTGACATCTTTTCTTAGATCAGGCCACCAAACAGAACGAGATAGAAGTGAAATGGTTTTTTGAACTCCAGGATGACCGCCTGTTTAGAACAATGAGATATTGATAGTACGGTGTGCGTAAGGCAGGGGAATGAAAACTTTGTCAATGGGAGTAGTAGAGGGGCAAGAGTCCTGAGCAGATTAATTTCGGCAGACAACTGAGGAAGAATAGTACCCAGAATTTAAGTAAAAGTAACTATAGGCCACTCTTAATGCAATATTTTATGTATTTGAAACAGGCATATCTTTGGTTTTATTTAATTCAGCTGTGAGCATTGGTGCCACTGGGTTCTGGTACTCCTCTGTGCATAAGTTACACTACTTACAATGTCAATGTGGGGGCAGTACCAGAGCCTGTAAATAGAGAGGCAGACATCCCACCCTGCCCTTTCAGGCTTCCAGGCAGGGTGGGAAAGGGGACGGGGGAAAGGGGGGGGTGTTTGTCACGAGGGGCAGGACGTGACGTCATGCGACAGAGGAGCTAACCTTCTAGGGGTAGTTAGGGAGGAGTTATGGGCGTTCCAGGCATAACCTTCAAAAGGGGAATAGACAGAGAGGAGGAGACTAGAGTTTCCTCTCAGTCGCGGGAGTCTGGGGTGGTCTCGCAGGCACCCCAAAATGAGGGAGACTCCCAGACAATCCGGGAGAGGTGAAATAGTGAAGAGGGATTTGGGTCAGGTCCCTGGATTGTTTGTGTCTGTGTGTCGATTTTTATGTAGTGTGTATGTATGTGTGTGTGTCCCTCCTTGTCTGCAGGGCCCACCCTGTCTGCAGTGTCTGTGTGGGTGTCTTTCTCTGTCTTTGGTGTGTATGTGTCTGTGTCCCTTAAGTCTGCAGGGCCCATCCTGTTTGCAGTGTCTGTGTGTGTGTTTCTGTGTGTGTCTGTGTCCCTCCTTGTCGTAGTGTCCCTGTGTCTGTGTCCCTCCGTGTCTGCAGGGCGCTTCTTGTCTGCCGACAGCAGCCGGAGGGCAGCAAGTACTGACAACAGCCAGAGGACAGCAAGTACCGACAACAGCTAGAGGACAGAAAGTACCGACAACAGCCAGAAGACAGCAAGTACCGACAACAGCCAGAGGACATCAAGCGCCAACAACAGCCAGAGGACAGCAAGCACCAACAGCAGCCATAGGACAGCAAGTGCCAACAGCAGCCATAGGACAGCAAGTGACATAGGAGCCATAGGACAACTGTCTGGTATGAGTTATATTATAGATATAATTTAACAAATAATGTCCAAGATTTCAAAACAAACATTTTTCTTTTAAGTTGTCCTTGAAATGATAGTGAATTTATATGGTTAGGCTAGCTTTAGATAGAGTTTGTTAGGTTAGATAAGTTAGATTAGTTATAGCCCTGCTGAAATAGTCAACCTGACTTGGTGGCAGATTTACAAACTTTTGGCCAACATTTTTATTCTAGAGAACGTATGGTAGGGATTCTAATCTAAGCACTAGCTGCACCAACGTATGTGCTTATGTGTTCTAACAATGAAGAACTGTATAATTAACTTTTCAAAAACACCCAGCAAAGAAGCCACGCCTACAAAAAAAACACACAAAGCCACACCCACTTTCCCGCACTGCCCACCACCACCTAGAGGCACAATTCAAATGTTTTTTCAGCTGCCAAAAACCCTATGGACACCCTGCTGATATCAAATAAGGCACTTAAATTCAATTCATAGGGGAATGTAGCCAAGATCCCAAACGAGCTATTTAAACACACTTTTCACAAAACGCCCAAAAGCATAAAAAAAGAAAGCTTAGGGGCAAGTTTAGGGGGGTTACTGGTGCCTGGAATCCCCCTTTGCCTGATTAGAGAATTCTGCTGTTCCACTTCTTGTATCCATAGACTGATAAAAACATAGAAGGTTTTATTGTTAATTGCCCTATGATTGACAGCGCAAAAAGATATCAACATTAAAGGACAGATCAGTGGAAATGATCAATATTGTTAAATTGTTAGTTGTGGTATTGTCTTCATAGTTTATTCTACATATTCTCTCCCATTTTGCAAAATCAGTTGATTTCATACCCTGTTGTTCCCTGCTGTTGACATTAGTGAGCTAACATTTTCTTCTTCTTCCCAGGATGCACCACTTCCTTGGATGTTCCTAACAAGTACTGTGGCTATTGGATGGGTCAAAGATGCTCAGATCTCTACAGACAACTGAATCAATCAGGCGGTGGGTCAAGGGCAAGACCATAATGGTCTCTACTAGGGGTCCTGCAAACAGGAAGGATTTTGGTTGATTTTTTATACACAGACAAAATGCTGAATTGGCAGATTAAGGTCATGGGGATGAAAAAAGACTGTTCTTTTTCTGAAAAGCATATGTATTTGCACTGAACTTCCCCTTTAACCCTGAGCTGTCTGAGGTGAGTGTTGCTGAGACGGCTTTGTATTCAGTACTTATGGTAAGATCCCATTATTATGCACAGCGATGCATGCAGGATTTTGAAATGTGCTGCTGTGCTGATACTCCGTTTGTGATGTGTTTCGGGCCATATCACGTTATTGGCATGCATGCGATCCACACGAAAAGTCGTGCACGCATGCGAACCAACAACACACCAGACCGCAGCGAACATAGTGGCAACTAGCCAATAGCATGCATTGGCAATGCTAACCGGAAGCGTGAACGGAGCACAAATCGCATTCCAACACGCAGTAGTGGGACCTAGCCCTTACTATATTACTCCAACTGTGATGGAGCAGTAATCAGGAAGAGGGACATCACATTAAATCACAATTGATTGTTCACTATATTCTTTATACAGAATGATTGTATGTGACCATACATGGTCTGATGTTATGTCCCCTCTGCTGTAATAAAGGGAACCAGTTATGGAAATGTTCCGTCTTGCCCTATAGGGGTAATGCCTCCCTGACTCTGTTGGGGTAGAGTACCGGGAAGACTCACGTTTAGAGGATGAAAGAGGAAGTAGTGGGAACTCGATGCTGGAATGCACTGGAGACCGGAGCTGGATGCTGGAGTACACTAGCTGGATAGGTGGTAACAGGAACAAGGGTGGATACAAATAGCTGGATGATGGTGGCAGGAACAATGGCTGGATACAAATAGCTGGATAGATGGTGGCAGGAACATGGCTGGATACAATAGCTGGATAGCTGGTAACAGGAACAATGGCAGGATACAATAGCTGGATAGATGGTAACAGGAACAATGGCTGGATACAATAACTGGATGGATGGTAACAGGAACAATGGTGGATACAATAGCTGATGGATGGTAACAGGAACAATGGCTGGATACAAATGCTGATGGATGGTAACAGGAACAACGGCTGGATACAATAGCTGATGGATGGTAACAGGAACAACGGCTGGATACAATAGCTGATGGATGGTGTACAGGAACAATGGCTGGATACAATAGCTGATGGATGGTAACAGGAACAATGGCTGGATACAATAGCTGATGGATGGTACAGGAACAATGCTGGATACAAGTGATGGATGGTATCGGAAAAATGGCTGGATACATAACTGATGGATGGTAACAGGAACAAAGGCAGAATACTGGAAACTGGACTGCACGAGTCCAAGCAGCAAAACCTAGATGCCAGAAACAACTGACAAACGGGCGTCTAGGGATGGACGGAGCGGACATTTAAACTTCGCGCCGGCCGGCGCCCCTGCGTGGTGACGTCATGACGGATCGTCGCTGGAGCGGACACCGGGTAAGTACCTTACAGGACCCCCTCCTCACGGGGGCCCCAGGACCACTGCCTCCAGGTTTGAAGGATGATTCTTATGGAATGTTTTGATTAAACGGGGGCATGGATGTCAACAAGTTTAATCCAGGAGTGTTCTTCTGGACCAAAGCCTTTCCAATGAATCAGGTATTGTAGAGAGTTTCTGACATATCTGGAATCAAGAATTTCCTGAATTTCAAACTCTTGCTGACCATCAACTAAAATGGGAGCTGGAGACAGATTAGAACTGGAAAATTGGTTGACAACAAATGGTTTGAGTAAGGATACATGGAAGACATTTGAGATCTTCATAGTAGGTGGTAACTCAAGACAGAAAGCTGTAGGACTAATTATTCAGACATAGAAAAGGGGCCAATGAATTTGGGACCTAATTTAGGGGTTGGTACCTGAAGATGAATATTTTGTGAGGATAGCCAAACTCTATCTCCAATGGAATATCGAGGAGCAGGCCTTGTCTTTGTCTGCAGCTTTTTGAATCAGCGAGGATTTCAAAAGATTATTCCTTGTAGAATCCCAGATAGCCGACATATGGGCAAGCATATCGTCAGCGGCTGAATTATTGGAAAAGAGAAAATCTTGGGGAAAACACATTGGATTCTGGCCCATATTACAAAAAAAAGGAGAAGTCCCAGAGGAAGAGTGTGGGAAATTATTATATGCAAATTCCGCCCATGGTAACAAGTCAGACCAATCATTTTGAGAAATGGAATATGACACCGGAGGAACTGTTCAAGACACTGATTAATCCGTTCCGCAGCACCATTGGATTGTGGATGATATGCAGAGGAAAATTGAAGTTTAATGTTCAAGGATTTACATAAGGCTCTCCAGAATTTGGAAATGAATTGTGTTCCTCTGTCGGAGACAATTTCGCAGGTAATCCATGTAAGCGGAAAATGTGGGAGATAAAAAATGAGAGAGTTCCAGTGCTGAGGGTAACTGGGTAGCGGAACAAAATGAGCCATCTTACTAAAACGATCAATAGTCACCCATATTACCATATTTTTCTTGGACGGAGGTAAATCAACAATAAAATCCATGGAAGATGCGTCCAAGGAGAGAAGGTGTGGAAAGTGGTTGAAGAAGACCATAAGGAAGATTACGGGAGGATTTGGACATGGCACAAATGGAACAGGATGCTACAAAGTTCTGACATCTTTTCTTGAATCAGGCCACCAAACAGAACGAGATAGAAGTGAAATGGTTTTTGAACTCCAGGATGACGGCCTGTTTAGAACAATGAGATATTGATAGTAGCGGTTGCGTAAGGCAGGGGAATGAAAACTTTGTCAATGGGAGTAGTAGAGGGGCAAGAGTCTGAGCAGAATTAATTTTGGCAGACAACTGAGGAAGAATAGTACCCAGAATTTTGGATTTGGGTGAATATAGGGCCTTTGTCAATTATGGTGGATTCAGCAAACCAAAGACCTGGATAAGACGTCAGCCTCTTGTTTTTTAGTTCCCGGGCGAAAGGTGATGGTAAAATTAAAGCGTGAAAAAAAGTGCCCAGCGGGCTTGTCTGGGTCAATCTTTTAGCGGTTTGGATGTATTCTAAATTTTTATGGTCAGTGAATATAGTATGGGTTGACTTGTACCTTCCAGAAGATGCCGCCACTCTTCAAGAGCAAGTTTAATGGCCAGTAATTCTCGATGCCAATGTCATAATTTCTCTCACATGGAGTAAATCTCTTAGAAAAGTAAGCACAAGGATGAAGTTTTTTTTTATTCCGTGAGTTTGAGATAAAATTGCTCCAGCACCAATATCAGAAGCGTCAACTTCAACGAAGAATGGCAGATGGTTATCAGGATGGACAAAAACGGTGCAGAGGCAATGCCGTTTTAATCCTTTGAAGGCTTCTATTGCTTCCTCCGTCCAGGCATTAGGTTTGCCCCCTTTTTGAATGAGGTCTAAGATGGGAGAAATTATGGAGGAAAAGCCTTTGATAAATTGCTATAATAATTGGCGAAACCTATGAAACGTTGAATGGCTTTAGTAGAGAAGGAAGAGGCCAATTGAGAATAGCAGACACTTTAGAGAATCCATTTCAAAACCCTGGGCAGAGATAATATAACAAGGAAAGGAACTTTAGTAAATTCAAACAGACATTTTTCCAGTTGGCATAAAGATGATTGGCACGTAATCGGGACAGAACTTGACGAAAAGATGAATACTGATGAGAGGGTAAGTCTTGAGAAAAAACTAAAATATCATTAGGTAGACTACTACAGAATTGCCTAAAAGATCTCTGAAGATATCAGTGACAAATTCTTGAAAAACTGCTGGGCATTACAAAGCCCAAAAGGCATTACCAGATACTCAAAATGGCCATCACGGGTATTAAAGGCTGTTTTCCACTCGTCCCCTTTCTGATCCGGATCAAATTGTAAGCCCCTCGAAGATCAAGTTTAGAGAATATTTTGGCCCCCTTTAATTGATCGAACAATTCGGTGATCAGGGGAAGGGGATAACGATTCTTCACCGTAATTTTATTTAGTCCCCTATAGTCTATGCAGGGGCTTAAACCTCCATCTTTCTTTTCGACAAAAAAGAATCCAGCCCCAGCAGGAGAAGTTGAAGGACGAATGAATCCTCGGGACAAGTTATCTGAATGTATTCCTTCATGGCCGTGGTTTCAGGCTGAGATAAAGGGTAAGTCCGTCCACGAGGGGGCATGGTTCCAGACAGGAGGTCAATGGAGCAATTGTAGGGTCTATGAATAGGCAAAGTCTCAGCTGATTTTTTACAAAACACATCAAGAAAGTCTTTATATGGTTCAGGAAGAAAAGAAGCGTCCTTTTCCAGAAGAAGAGTGGAGAAAGGAATAGTTGGAAGGAAGACAATGGGAAATGCAGTTAGAACTCCAAGCATCTTATTCTCCAGAAAGCCAATCAATAGACGGGTTTGGAGTTGAAGCCAGGGAAGGCCTAAAATAATAGGTGTGGAGGGACAATCAATGACAAAGAAGGACAACTTTTCATTATGCAGGGCCCCAGTTTGGAAGGATAACTCTGGAGTGATTGTGAGTGACATATTTTGAAGATAGGGGTCTATTGTCAATAGCCAGTACACGGAAGGGGTTAGACAATGATCGAAGGGAATATCATGTTGTTGAACAAACGAAGAATCAATGAAGTTGCCTGCTGCGCCTGAGTCCAGGAAAGCGTCCTTGGATAGGACTTTAGAGGTTGAATTTTATGGTTACAGGTACCAGAAGACGAGGAGAAGGTTTCTTTTTGCCTAGAAGATTTTCTCCTCTAACCTCTAGTCAGAGTAGTTTCCCGGCTTAACAGGGCAGGTTTAGGAAAATGTCCTGAGCCAGCACAATATAGACACGGCCAGAGATCTCCTACGTGTTTTTCTTCTGGAGATAAACGAGTTCCCCCAATCTGCATGGGTTCTTCGGTAGTGGGCGTAGGAGCAGAGAGATAGGGTCTCACTGGGCAGGAGCAGATCTGGAAGGCAACTGACGATCTCGGTTTCTCTCGACCTGCCGCTCCCGAAACCATGTATCAATACGGATACAAAGAGCAATCAGATCTTCCAACAAGGAAGGCATGTCTTTGGAGACAAGGTCATCTTTAATACGGTCTGATAGCCCTGTAGAAAGGCCGCCACAAGAGCCTCGTTATTCCAGGAGACTCTGCTGCAAGTGTACGGAACTCCAAGGCATAATGTCCAACAGAACGGTTGCCCTGTTGTAGTTGCAACAAACGGGTGGAAGCACTTATTTTCGACCAGGAGCGTCGAATACCTTACGGAATGTAGACGAAAATTGGTGATGTCGACACTAATGGGTCATCGTTCTCCCACAGTGGAGAGGCCCAGGTCAGGGCTCCACCTTCCAACAAAGCAACAATATAACCCACTTTTGCTCTATCTGAGACAAACGGGAGGGTTGTAGTTCAAATTGAATTTGACATTGATTAAGGAACCCTCTACAGCCTTCGGGGTTCCCATCATAGCGAGGAGGAGAAGGAATACGGGGTTCATGGCAACTTGCATTACAGGGGCAGGATTAGACGGGAGAGAAGGTGATGTGTCACCAGGTGATAGGCGTGAGGCCAATGAGTCCATAAATTGCGCCATACGGTTCTGTTGGTGTTCAAAAACGTCCATCCGGGTAGATAAGGCTTGGAGAGTTTTAGATAGTTCGGAAATTACTCCCTCAGAGGCATCCATGGCCTGTTGTACTGTAATGCCTCCCTGACTCTGTTGGGGTAGAGTACCGGGAAGACTCACGTTTAGTGGATGAAGGAGGAAGGTAGTGGGAACTCGATGCTGGAATGCCATGGAGACCGGAGCTGGATGTGGAGTACACTGCTGGATAGGTGGTAACAGGAACAAGGGCTGGATACAAATAGCTGGATAGATGGTGGCAGGAACAATGGCTGGATACAATAGCTGGATAGCTGGTAACAGGAACAATGGCAGGATACAATAGCTGGATAGATGGTAACAGGAACAATGGCTGGATACAATAACTGGATGGATGGTAACAGGAACAATGGCTGGATACAATAGCTGATGGATGGTAACAGGAACAACGGCTGGATACAATAGCTGATGGATGGTAACAGGAACAACGGCTGGATACAATAGCTGATGGATGGTAACAGGAACAATGGCTGGATACAATAGCTGATGGATGGTAACAGGAACAATGGCTGGATACAATAGCTGATGGATGGTAACAGGAACAATGGCTGGATACAATAGCTGATGGATGGTATCAGGAACAATGGCTGGATACAATAACTGATGGATGGTAACAGGAACAAAGGCAGAATACTGGAAACTGGACTGCACGAGTCCAAGCAGCAAAAACCCTAGATGCCAGAAACAACTGACAAACGGGCGTCTAGGGATGGACGGAGCGGACATTTAAACTTCGCGCCGGCCGGCGCCCCTGCGTGGTGACGTCACGACGTCGCTCGCGCAGGACGCGCGAGCGAGCGTCGGCGTCACTGGGGCTGGAGCGCCGCCCAGCGGATCGTCGCTGGAGCGGACACCCGGGTAAGTACCTTACAATAGGTCCCAATACCAACAATATTCAGCAAATTCTGTCAGATCTGCCATCAGTGTCACAGCTCTGACTTTGAAAGACGTTAATAATAATGTAGCACAAATGTGGATTTCTCAGTAAAACAAATGGCTGGGTACACACTGACAAATATTTTGTCCCGAGTGTTCGCTGCTATTAACTGTCCAAGACGAAGTACTGTTGGTAACAGCAAATGGACCACAGGTTCAGCGGTGATTGCCCGTTCATTCGATCCTGGTGAATGGATGACCAATATCGTTCACCGCCACTTCCGGAATCACCTCATATTTTTCCTTCTCGACCAACCAAGAGAAATATCGTGCGGTTTGCCTGAAAAATCTATTTGTGTGTACCTAGCCTAAATGAATATACTTTATAACAAATGTAAAGCGGATATATGTATTGGCTAACTGCGATAATAATCATGGCATGTAGCGAATAAATGTAATATTTTATGATCCATATTGAAAAGAATATATGGATGTAGTCGTTCATGAACCCCCTTTTGGGCTTGTTCGGTGGTAATCCATTGAGGAAAATACTGTGCTTGCCCCTGAAGCTCCCCCTAGGGAAGTAAATATTCCCTTTAATTATAAGTAACTGTTAGATTAAAGGATACACACCATATTTTATTCAGAGAATGCTAGGTAATTGCACCACTTTGGCAGAATTAACAATTGTTATAAAAACTAACTAAACTATATCACAAGCTGGCCAGACATTAAAAACTTTAAAAATACCACTCCCCTCCTACCAAAAGACTCTCAATATGTATGTATGTATAATTGTATTTATATAGCACCGCTTGGGTACACAGCTCCTTGCTGTACATTATAAAATACAGAGTATACAAACAAAGGGATAAGTGCAAGCCATTATACAGATAAATTAAATTTACATTAATAAAGTTTTAAAGGTTAAGAATACACACACACACATATATGTGTGTATAAGTGAGGCGTGCCTTGACCTATTATCAGGAAAGAGATCCTCTTGCAAAGGAGAAAAATACACATCCTAGTGACATTGTTAATGTGATGATGGAAGGAAAGAGAGGAGTCAAAGATTACTCCAAGGCAGTGTGCAGATTCAACTGGGTTAATGGCCATATTGTCAATAGAGATGGAGAAGTGTGGACTAGGTCTTATAAGTCTTATTAGCAAGAGACAAAAAAAGATCTGTTAGAAAGATAAGAAAACAACCATGCCGTAGATTGATTTCGGAAGCCCAGAGAATTTAGAATACATTGTAGAGAATGTTCCACAGTATCAAAGGCAGCCGAGAAGACTGAAAACAGTTTGTAGGTCATTTAAGGGGCCGTTACAGGGCCGTTACAGTTGAATGACTCTAAGAGTTTTGACACAAACAGTAAAAGGGAGACAGTGCGGTAGTTTGAGCGACAGGTAGGGTCCAGAGAGGGTTTTTTTAAGGAGAGGTTTAACACATGCATGTTTAAAGGCAGCAGAAAAAATCCCAGAAGTCAGAAAGGAATTAAAAATGTGAGCAAGAGCAGGGGAAAGGTTTTTAGCGCAGTGTCTGAGTAGGAAGGAGGGCATGGGATCAAGGGTACACATGGTAAGTGTCAAGGAGAACAGAAGGTCAAAGACTTCAGAATGGGTGACAGGGGTGAAAGTTTGCAGAACTGCAGGAGGTGGGGCAGGCAAAAGAAAGTGTGAGTTGTCTTGGGGTGAAAGGATTAGGAGTGTGGATATCATCTACATTAGTTCTAAATTAGTCAGCAAAATCTTGAGGAGTGTTAATGGAATGAAGAATGTCAGTAGACAAGGCCTGCAAGAGAGTGTAAAATAGCAAAAACAGACAACGTCACTTATTTTTGTTATTGTTTATTAGTGTACTGAAGTAGCAATGCTTATCTGCTAAAAGACCTGAATTAAGACACAACAACTTGACTGGGTAACTTTTTCCATAGCTGCTTAGCTGCACAAATACAGTAGTGTAGGAATTTAGTTTCTGAATTGAGCCAAAGATGGGGGTTAGTGGGGCGACGATTGTGAGTTTGTAGGGGGGGCAAAGGAGTCAATAGTAGTGGATAAGGTAAGACACAAATGTATTAGGGAATCAGGGTTAGATTCAGACATGAGCGCAGTGAGCCTAGAACTGAAAGAAAAGGATAGAGCCAGAAGGTCTATTGCTCAGGTGCTACAAACAAGGACACTATATGGAGTATCAGAGGAGAGGGGATAGTGGGTGGTAGAAAAAGTATTTAGATTGTGTTCCGAGAAAGGGAAAAGAGGTGCTGGCAAACTGTGAGACAGAAAGATTTTTAGTAAAGACCAAGTCCAGGAAGTGTCCATACTTATGGGTGCTAGTGTTGGTCCACTGCTGGAGGTAAAAGGAGGAAGTTAGGTGAAGAAAGCGAAAGGGTTGGGATTGCTTCATTTTGTCAATATGACAATTGAGGTCACCTAAAATTATAGCTGGACAGTTGGGGGAAAGAAAGATAGAGAGGCAGGTTTTAAACTCTGTAAAGAAAGTGGCTGGGGCTGAGGCAGAAGGGGGTCATGAATAAAGGTGTTTGTTAGCAAGACAGAGTGTATTAAGGAGGCCACAGGAAAAAGATAGAAGATAAAAAGGATGGTTATAGTACAAATAAATGAGGACGTAAAGGTTATCTCCACTCAAAAAATAAAGATTGGGCATTTATTTTTATTGAAGAATGGGAGCAGACAGACTCTGTCTTCTATGCGCATCGCACTGGCCCATGCACATAGAAGACAGAGTCCTTCGGGACCTGTCAGACAAGGTGGCGGAGGAGCAAGCAATCGCGTAAGTATCTTACATTGTCTTCTGGCTCCTGATCATTTTATTGAAGAACAGGAGTTAAGACACAGCTCCTTTACCTCCTGTTCTTCAATAAAACTAAATGCCCAAATGTAATTTTTTAATGGAGATACCCTTAAAAAAGCGAGAAGAAAATACAGTGTGATCACCAAAACATTGGGGTACTTATTGCCCCCCCTCCCGTGTAAGCCCACTGCCCGAATTGTGTCTCAGTATGCTGGTGACTAAGCAAGTGTTTTCTTCTCATTTTTAAATCCTATTTTTCTTGTAACAAAGGGGAATAATAAGGACAGATGTGGATACCTGATTGTTACATACTGCTGCTATAATCAGTGTATATATACAGAATTACCATGTTATTGAGTATTTTTTTTAAATATATATAGTTTTATTGTAGAAGCGAGTAGTGTTTTTAAAGTGGCTGGCCAACCTGTGATATTGTTTATTTGGTTTTTATAATAATTGTTAATGTAAAAACTGGTGCAATTATTTTGGTGTGTATCCTTTAATCTAATGTTACTTTTTATTAAAGGGAATATTTCCTTTCATAGAGGGAGCTTTCTTTTTTATCCAGTACGACACTGAACACATAAACATTGTTTCAATAGTTAGCATTTCCACCCTTTTCTATGTATCTGTATGTTACCCACCTACGTAGATTGTAAGCTCTAAGGGGCAGAGACCTCTTTCCTCATATTACATATTTTAAGCACTTGTATATTTAGTGATGCTCCTAATTATTTATATATTTCTGTATTTATTTACTGTCCCCCTTGTATGACTTTTTGTATTCTATATTGTACAGCACTGCATCCGCTATATAAATAAACATATACATACATCCACACATAGTCAGACATCCCACCCTGCCAAAACTAATTTCAGGGAGGGTACCCACACATTTTAGGGAGGATACCGACCACCTAAAGCCCCACCCCAAGATTAACAAAACACATGCATCTCAACAGACACACACTCATGAAAACACTCAGACACACATGCATACAACAAGTCATGTCACTATTAAGTGTTTTTGTTAATTGTTATCTGCTATAGGACTCTGATATCATTGTGACATCATTGTGATCCCTCATTCAAAACAACATATTTCAGGGAGTCAGGGAGCTGCCATTAAAATCAGGGAGACTCCCTGAACTTCAGGGAGAGGTGGGGTGCCTGCATAGTTCTGCAAGGTCAAAAGATTGCAAAACACTGCATTTACCTTTAATATGGTTATAGAGGGGTTTTTTTTGTCTTGCTTTTGTTATAGCAAGTGTAATATATCTAGCCGTTTTGACATAATCAGTTTTGCACAGTCTTCTTTTCTAAATTTTCCCCATTTTCTCTTTCACTCCAGGTGATTAGTAATCCTAATAAAAAAAAAGTAGCACACGTTTTGCAAGAGGGAAGCTTGATGTTTCTTTTTTTTTTTTAACAATATATAATTATATTCATTTGTACATTAACTGTTGTAAATCATCCTAATCCAGATAGCATTACGTTTTATGTTTTCTACAATTTACAACACATAGCAACTATTTTCCTTGTCCAGCTCTCATTACAAAGCACAGAGAGCATAAATCGTGCAACGTCTCCTCGAGCTACTGTGTTGGTCATTGGGAAACCATTTTCCCCTGGAACATAGAAACCTTCAGAAGTCATTACTTCATTGTCTGTGAATAAAAATTACAATGTTTGTATTTAAATAGCAATCATAGAATAAAGCAAATAAATAGCTATTTGCCTGAAGGATTTCGTGAATGAGAATATGGGAGAGTTGGACCCATATATTGAAATACAAAATTGACATATGTTCGTTCATTAAGGAATTAAAAGCACAATCCACTACTATCAGTTTCTGCCAAAACTGATCATAGAGAGGAGTTCACCTAGAATGTGCCCTCTGAACACTACCAATCTGCCTTCATTTCTTTTCAATGCTTAAATGGCCACCCAGATTTGTTCCCTGGAATGGAACAAATAAAGGTGGCATCACTCATCCCCACTGGCACAGTACTAGTCCCAACTTGCATAATTTGGGATGACATTTTTTAGAAATTTATAAAATGGCATCCTACAATTAACTATAAATTCGTAACATTTAGAGACTACGTTTTGGTCATCATCAGCAACCAAAAGTTTATATTTATTTAAACATTTTCTAAAAACTGGCATTGACTATATATGTTGTATTCAATTAGATAAACTGGACTTGAAGTTTAGTTCTTGAAGTTCTGAATTGAGAAAGACAGTCATGACAAGCAAAACTTCTTCAAGGACTAAACTTCAGGTCCATTTGATCTAATTGAATACAACAGATATACCATGACCTGGATGAATGAGAACCTTCACTGGCATTGACTATATTTATACTGGTAGCGTAGCAGCCGCTAAACAATGGCAACACTAGGTGTAGATTGTGTCACTAGATGCTGCAATAAAGAGGTATTTAGCATTGTGGTTGCTAAATACAATACAATTATATCAATTGTCTTCTACAGTATTTAATAACATAATATAGTAGCCAGTGTACCAATAAAGGTATCCACAGACAGATCAATATTAGCGGCTGATCACAGGCAATAATATTGATTAGCCAAAATATCTGCCCATCCTAATAACAAAATCGTTGATTTTGTCGGTGGGCACCATACACAGAGCGATAAGTTTCCATTGGTCACATGTTAAATGCACGATAACTGCTTAGCCTCCCCTGCTGCTAAACCGATCAAAGGGAGGCATAGGTTGGAGATAGGTGAAATTAGCTTTTTCATCTCCTTGGAAAAACACTGGGGGCTCTAACTTGGACAAAATGAAATTTTGCTAAAGTTATATTCGAATTATAAGTAATTAAATAGATATAAAGGGCTCAGCCTTACACAGTAGTAAACGCACAAATACTATGTTCTTACTTATATAGCTAGGTTGTCCAGTAGCAAATTGCCCTGGACCCTTCACCTCATACCTCTGTACACGATCGTGGGTAAGTAAATTACATAGCTTACCCCTCTGTTCTGGTGGCCCGGGTGCCGGCAGCCCCAAGCCCGTTGCAAGGCTAGACAATCAAAGGTAAGTGAAATAAGTATCCGCACTAGCCGATGCCAGAAGTAACTCAGAAAACAACTGCTTACTGCTACATAAAATCCTTTATTGGTATCCTTTATTCAGTCAATTTTAATGTTGTAGGTTTCATTCTAATATACATAACAATTCTTGACAAGTATATTTAGTCTTACCTGTGGCAGGATTGTTTTGAAGTCCTGGTGGCCTTACAACAGTCCAGTTGAGATCAGAACATTCCTTTTCTAAGTACTGCTCCATCTCATACATGTTTGTAAGAACACTTCTGATAAGAGGGATGAGTAGATTGCGAACAAAAAATGAAGAATTGTTTCCAGAGCCAGCTAAGATTAATATAATAAAAATGTTAAAATAAATCAAATTTAGAGAAAAAAAAAGCTGATTAAAATTAGTCAAATTTCACCTCTCTAGTTCAGGAGCTACAGGGCTGTCTAGAAATAACTGACGTGTGAACCACACAGATAACAGTTCCCCGTGGCAATCCATTGAGGACTGCACAATTGCCTTTGGTTTTCAGACGCATCCAAAAGGCCAACGAATGAATGGTCAGACACTGATCACAGGCTGCTGAAAAATTGCATGGATTGTACACAGCCATTGCTGCAAAAATATGACAAAAATATATAAAGCAGTAAGCCAGCTTGAAGGAATCATTTTCCAGAAAACTTTAACCTTAGTTCACCTTTAAATTGTTTCAAATTTTTTTACTCTTTAAAAGCTGTGTGTATTAGGGCTGGGCCACACTTGCGCGTTTTTTGCGCTCGCAATTGGTTGTAATGGAAATCACGATAACGCAAAAATTCCCCGCGATTTCTGTTGCGCATGCAATTGCACATACGTTTCGGTTTTGGTAACGCATGTGTTCACCATTTTTGGTGCGTTAACGCATGCGCTTCCATAACGGAAAATGGCAAAATTGCATGCACAAAACGCACGCGCAAATGAAAAACGCACAAGAATTGCCCACCCAATGGCATGCGATAATGCACATGATTGCGCGATTTAGTGCGTTGCACCTTAGCCTTAATCTTGTGGTTCGCATTTACATCTTATAGAAGTGCTAATCCCATTTTTTCTGTGGGGAATATTTTGTACTGTACATTACCATCGTCAATGCTAGTTTAACCCTAATTGACCAGTTTTTTATGTATAGCTTTCCATGTTTTCTTGTAAACTGGATTTGCTTTCAAATACTTTTCCTATTGCTATACTCTGATCAAAATCTTGACCATATTGATTATAATAACCTATAATACTTACGACCAGTGTACCAAGAAGTCATTGTCACAATTCTGTTGACTCCAGACTGACGCATGGCTGTCACAATAGCTGTCATTGAAGCAGTGTATCCAGAGATAGATGAGAACAGCTTGTAAGGAAACCCAAGGCAAGACATGACAGCATCCTGTCCCTTAAAATGCTCTACTAGAGACTCTGATGAAAATACATTGGCTTCCACCACCTAAAAAGCAATGATATTCTTATCAGTATATAGTATAACTGTGTATCGTAAAATATACCATTTCATACACTGATTTCTATAAACAGATGAGTTGACGTTCTTTTGCATGCCTATTAGCATAGGCAAATAGGCAGCACTAGCGAGAGGGGCTCTGGAGGTATTTCATTCAGGCCAGGGTGCTGTTCACCCTTGAATTGCCATTGATCTTAACTACTGATGTATTGGTACATACAAATTGCAGGGGGCATTGAAATGTTATGTTGGTTCAACATATATAAAAAGGAACCCAAGGCAGCAGGTCTTCAATCCAATCTTAAGGAGGGCTCAATCATGTGAGAAAGGTCCACCAAATCTTGTATACTGTATTTCTCAGATATAAACAATTAATCACACGAGATCTCATTATTGATTATCACTTTTTATTTATTAACATGTTTCAGACCTACTGGTTCTATTGGAAAGACCAATAGGTATGTTGTGCTGCATCCCCAATAAAAAGTGATAATCAATACTGAGATATCATGTGATCAATTGTTTATACGTGTTATGCTGGCCATACATTATGCAACATTCAACAACCCCCTGGGTCAATCATTTTTCAACCAACTTTTAATTGCAAAAGCAGGGAACATTGGGAAGTGATCAATTCTATGCTATGCTGAATTAACCTAATATCTAGATAATGTATGACCAGCATTAGTGTCATGTTTACCAGGGCCATTAAAGGGCATGTCCACCCCCAAACCTATACTTAAACCCACTACTGTCCCCATTGTGTAGTCTTGAAAAATTCTTACCTTACATCCCTGCTCCAAATGGTTGCCCTGCAATGTCTCTGCAAAGTACTAAAAAGTGAAGAGCAGGAGACTGGCTGTGTCCCTAAAGGTTTCTGCCTCTTACCTCTCCTCTGGGAGAATTTTGTCATGTGCAGTGAGCCCCTCCCTCCCTCTCCCTTCCTTTTTTTTGTGTTTTTGTCTCCCTTCCCCTAACTCAAAACCCCTTTTCTGTAATGTAGTGGTCCCTATCCCACCCCCAACCACTATGTTTATTTGTAAAAAGAAATGATCCAAACATTACTTACTTTCCTTCATTCCCCCGGCATTCTGTAATGCCTGCAGCCGTGTCAGTGATTGGCTGCCTCTCAGCCAATCATGGATGCGTCTGGAGGTCTGGCCCCCTGCTTGCAGTTCCAGCAAGCAGAGGGCCGAGATTACAGCGCCGGGGGAATGAAGGAAAGTAAGTAATGTTAGGATTTTTTTTTTTACAAATAAACATAGCGTTTGGGGGTGGGATAGGGAGTACTAACACATATACAAAAAGTTATCTGAGGGTGGACATCTTTAATTTGAAACAACCTTGGTCTAATGCTGTTATATAAATAGCATTCAGAAAATAATTAATTTGTTAAACAGAGTATCTAAGTATATATATAAGTATATAAGCTGGCAAAAATAAACAACCATAAAACATATTAAGCACCACGGAAGATGATGGCACTATATAAATACATAATAATAATAATCTTTATATATAATAGTCAATGTATGTACGTATGCATGTATGTTTGTTTTTACGTTCCAGAAAAACTTCCAAGCGGCTTGGACAATTTTCATAAGACTTGGTACACTTATGTTTAAGGGCCTGGAAAAAGCATAGGTGGTACGCATTAAAGGGGAAGTTGGTGTGATACGGGTTACAGGGGAAGTTGGTGTGATACGGGTTACAGGGGAATTTGGTGTGGTATGCTTTAAAGTATCATATCAACTTCCCCTTTAACACGGGGTAAATCTCACATTAACTTATTTTTTAGGGTAAATGCCGAAATATAATTTCTCCTAAAATTTGGACATCCCCCTTAATAGTGAATATGTTGCACAACAACAACCCAGCCCCTACATTTAAAAGCACTGCAATTAACCAAAATAAATTATTGACTTACAATGTCCTCCAGACATTCTTTCCAGTCTACGTTTTACTTTAAGTGTAATATACAGCTGGTAGAGCAGTCCTGACTAACTCACCAAATGAGATTCTCCTCCAGCAAGTCCTCAGCCCTCCAAATAATTACCCCATGTAGTCAGCCCTCCAGTATATTAGTCAGTGTTATCAGCCCCCCAGTTTATTAGCCAGTATTGTTAACCCTCCAGTTTATTAGTCTGTTACTGGAATATTAAAGTTAAGGGAGCTGTTTCTTACCTCCCATTCTTCAACATGAGCCAATGCACTTGCGATCCACTTTCATCTTCATCATTCCTGGCTCCTGTTACATTAATTGAAGAACGGGAGGTAAGACATAGCTCTTTTACCTGTTCTTTAATTAATGCAAAACAGAATAGTTCACTTTCTGAGTGAACTAATCCTTTAACCACATAATATACTTGGAAAATATTGCAGGTAACAATGTAAATTAGGAATAATTGTACTTGGAAAACATTGCAGATAACAATGTAAATTAGGAATAATTGTACGTATGTATGTATGTATATCTTTATTTATATAGTGCCACTAGGGGACGCAGCGCTGTACAATATAGAATACAAAAAGTCGTTCAAGGGGGACAGTAAATAAATAAGTATGAGCATCATGAAATATATGTTCTTGAAACATATAACATGAGGAAAGAGGTCCCTGTCCGGTTGAGCTTACAATCAATTTGGGTGGGTAACAAACAAATACATAGGAAAGGGTGCCATAGCAATAACTGGTGCAGTGTCTACAGTCCTATGCTGTGCTTGTGATGCCCGGAGTTCCCTAGTATACCTTCAGCGCCTATACCCCAATCTACAGCTGAAATCTTCACCTATAGATAAGCCCCTGATCGCCAGGAGACTTGTCTTGCCTCGCTGTACATAGTTACTCCCAGGTCTTAGAGCGCAAGGTATAGATGCTAAGGCCGGGTATACTCAGCAAAACTGAGACAACAATAGATATACACAGGAGCTGGAAGAAAAAGAAGAGAACAAAAGCAGAAGAATAACAATGACAATAAGAAAGAACAACGAACAAGACTAGCTACTAGCAACAATAGCAGGGACCACTAGTTTGGCAACCAAAACTATAACAGGCAAGGATTGAGTGATTGGAACAGGCTTAAATTATGCAGAGGGACCAATGGAGAATAGCAAGGACTGGAGTCTGATGCAGGATTGGCTGGGAGGCAAGGTTTGTACCGACTAGATCTCCTCCGTCTAATGACGGGAGTCCAATGAAACTGTCAGCAGGGACGGAGGGGATAGCGAGAAGATGCGTGCGCAGCTGAAGAAGCAGGATGCCACATGATGACTTCAGAATGACATCAGAAGAGGAGGAAGCAACGACCGCCGCCGGAGATACCCAAAGTCGGCCTGCACCGCACAGTGCTGTGCTCAGAGAGATAGGATGTAAGGCTAGATTTAAACTTGTTTATTGAGGTAAATAACAATAATTGACTTTAAAATGGGTGTAACCTAGACAAATTAGGCGTGGTCTGCCCCATCTCTTCTCCCGGTATGTCCCTCTTTTGCATTTTAGAATGTTTGGAAGTATAGGTCAGGTTTGGTTAGAAAGCTGCGTTGATTTTCTGATGCAGGTTTGGTTTGGATCTTTAAAAAAACGGCAAAGCCGGATACTCTTCTAGTAAAAATAATATAAATAGTCATGTTTGTGTCATGCAAGTCTAAAGGGCAAGTTTGCCCCTCAAATGAACAATTTATGTAGGTAAATCTCCCAACACCCCCAGATTCCAGCCATGGTTATGACAATTGATATCCCAGTCAATGACTGAATGCTGTTTCCCTAACTGCTTCCTCTGAGAATGTGCAAGGTAGTAAAAGAGCGGAGGATGAAAACGTTTGAGAGGCAGAGGGAAGGAGCCAAAGAACATTTCTCTGTATAACAGGTTATTTAGTCCTACATTTGTAAGCTTTCTAACTATTGTTGTTTTGGGGTGTGGATGTGATTTTCTTTTTTAATCTGAGGAAAGAACATGCCCTTTAAATGGCCACTATACTGAAACATTTATATAATGGGCTGTATTTAGTAAGAAGTGTAAAATCTTCCCATTGGTATACATCTTCAGCAAGCTATCAGATATTATCCAATGCAGCAGACCAGTATCAAGCTAACAATTTAATAAGCTTCAAATAATTTTCTCTGTTAACTGAGGTAGGATCTGGTATTCCTACCTTCTCTTGTAAGTTACAAAGAATTTGAAACTACCTGAAACTTTACAGCCTATTGCTAGCTGAAATGGAGTCTGGATTGAAATGACATCCAGGCTCTAGGCAGTGCAAAAGAAACAGCTAGGAAAGCGTGATGTAGAAAATGAGCTGCAATTCTTATCTCCAGCTAAATTGACATTGTATTAATAATTTAAGGCATATTGTTAAAGGGTCACTCTACTCACTGAAACAACTTTACATTTTATGAAAGTACAATTTGAGAGAAGTAAAATGGTGGAACTTACATATATATCTGTGCTTGCTTTCTTATTAAATTATTAATGTTCAGTGACTGCTCCTAATTCCCCCCACCCTCCCTTACTCATTGCCTTCTTGTAGTGTCTACGATACATTCTGCACAGCCTCACCATGGACACTGTTCTGCTTACACATCTACTCCTCCCTCCCCCTGCCTTCTTTTCTTTACTGATACTCTTAAATGTTGCAGAAAGTGTACTGGCAGGCATCCAAAGAGGTCAGGCATGGGTCACATATTATAATTTCTCTTCTGGAGTGACAGGTCTTTCGCTACAAATGCTGTGTTTTCAAATGATTTCTCATAATCTAAAGCTCAGATTTAAAATCTGAAAAAAGTTTTGAAGCAGTGGTATCTTGCTGTATCCAAAGGCACACACTTTGAAAATTGGATTTTTTAGAGTAAAGATACCCCTTAAAGTTGAACATATGGAATTTTTGATATTTTTTATGGAACACATAGTAACATAGTAACTGAGGTTGAATAAAGTCTATCAAGTTCAACCTATTCACTTTTTTTGTTTTTAACCCTTCCCAATAGTTGATCCAGAGGAAGCAACAAAAAAAAAAAAAAAAAAACAGCTAAAAAAAAAAAAGGGCGGGGGGGAATTCCTTCATTTCCTTCCTGACTACAAACAGCAATCAAAAAGTATCCCTGGATCGACCAGATCTACAGTAAATGTATTAAAACTAGTAATTCTCAATATTTTTTCATTTTTGAAACTTATCCAGGCCATTTTTAAAGCTATTCAATGAACTTGCCATTACCACATCTGCTGGAAGACAGTTCCACAGTTTCACCATTCTAACTGTAAAGAAACCTTTCCTAACCTGAAGATGAAACTTCTTTTCATTCATTTATAATAGTGTAACACTATTATAAAAGTTATATAGTTTATACAGTGGTAAGATTTCACCTTTCTGAAACATTTTTAACATTTTCTGCATTTCATCATAACATAACATAAAATATACTTCAATAATAGCTTGTAGTTACAGAAAAAGTAAAACATAAAGGTGCTTATGATGGTAGTTCAAAAGCATTAATCAAATTTAATTGGACAGTCACCAATGGGACCACAAAGTACCATCCTTATACCTCATCCACAGAGGATGGGCACTCACTCTGTAATTAACCAGTCATAAGGAACCTAATTGACTTTAAGGTAAACTAGCAGCAAGTGGTGGATAATACAATTTATTAACACATTAACATATAATAAAGGAGATACTAAAACATGCAATTGCTAGGTTTTATTATATTCACTTTATGCTTTATGGCATCCATTTTGGATATTTATTCCAACAGCAACGTGTAGCCAAAATGTTATAGCCACATAAGTATAACATACACCAGTATCAAATTTTTTAATTCTTAATGGAGCCCACATGAAGGATCAAATGTCCATGCTATAAGGATACTTGGTTGCCAACAAAACATATAAATGTATACAATATAATTCTTATCAGTAAAAGGCAATGATTAACCAGAGAGTTAAGGCTGGGTACACATCATACAATATTTTGTATGGCGTATGTGCCAACAGGCCGGACGACCGAAACGATTGTAGTGAACTGCTGGGTCAAATATCCTCCCGTGTGTACCCAGCCTAAGGAACACAGTCACTAAAAAGAGAGATTTGCTTTACATACACAAAAGCCCATTGTATCATATTAAGGCTCAGTGGCCAAATCTCACCCAGTGTATTCCAAGCAGCTATAGATAGACTCTGCTTTAGCAGTCTGACACCATCTTCTGTCTGGTGGATCTGTATTACTCAGGGTTCATTACATATCCATCAGGGAAGGATGCACAACTCGACCTGTAGGCACAAAAAGTCTGGTGCCCTTAACCACACCCATTTTCTCTTTTTTGGGGAAGAAAATAGACCATTATAGAATGAAGGGTTGAGGGAAGAACAGCTGCCCCTAAAACTACAGGCAGCCCATGGCACATGCCTAGTGTGCCTAATAGTAAATCTGGGCCTGATTAGTGTGTACATACAGACATCTGTCGGATCACCATCTACTAAATAAGACCCCTCAGTGAGCAGCGCAGCCCATTCCCACTCCAGACAACCACTGCTGAGCAGGGGACTATCACTTGTCCTTGAGCAGGGGCAAGTGCATGATTTTCATAGGGGGGATTCCTGAATGGGTTACCACCAAACAAGCCTAGAAGGAGGTTCATTTCTAATTACATCCCTATATTATCTTGTATATGGATCATGTAATAATATAACATTTATTCTCTACTTGCCATGATTATTATCACAGTTAGTCAATACAGATATCCCTTTACTTTTGTTGTAAAATATATTAATTAAGGCTGGGCACACGAACAGATTTTTTGGGCCAACCAACTGATATTTCTGTGTATCGGTTGGTCGTGGCGGGAAAATCGAAGGTGAATTCGGCAGTGGCGGTAAACGATATTGGACGCCCATTCACCTTGATCGAATGAACGGGCAATCGCATATATACACCATAGATACAGAAAAGAATCATGGCACTCTCATATGCAAAATATATTATTATTTATTGCACACATACATATATTGTATTAATACAGCATGGCTTATCAAATGAATAACAGAAAACCTTCCACATATGTCACTATGCTACACAAAGTGACCTGGTGCATATAAAGTGAAAACAGTGCAAAAAAGTGCTTTAAATGCTAAAAACCTCACAGCCCATAAAAAACTAAATGGGCAGGACTCATGTGGCTCAGCATGGTAATGATAATAACCTATATTGAACTGGTAAGCATAATAATAGGATCACTACAGTATATTTGGTAAGTATGTACAAAATACAGCCCACAAGTGTGTGAGCTAAATGCAGCTGCGGAAGAAGCCTACCGGAGTTAGGCGAAACACGTCCGGCTGTTGGATAGGACTCTGTGGACTGGCTAAGGATCCTCTGGCACCATTATTATAAGTATATGCCTTGTTTTACGTTATGCACTTGCATTAAGGTCTACCAAGGGTCTAGATATTATGTATTGATACAGTTATTTTCTTCCCTTGTCTCACCACCATCAGTAAGGAGTCTGTTATTGTGGGGGGCTTTATGGTTATTAGGCCGTACTTCAGGCTATTTTGAGGGGACATTTAGCTCACACACTTGTGGGCTGTATTTTGTACATACTTACCTTCAAATATACTGTAGTGATCCTATTATTATGCTCTATCACAGTGTAGTAGGTACAGTAAGTACTGTATATAAACCCAGTCTCAGCAATCACCACGGGCAGCTGCAGGGTTAATATTGATACAGATCTCTATGCTGCTGTCAATCACAAGGCAGACTGGAGACATTTTTGAAACAAACAAAAGCTGATTAGGGGAACTGTGGTCTCCAAACAAGTTAAGTTTCCTACCTTTAAAATGAGCCAACAACCACCTCTCTACGTGCTCCACAGAAATGACTAACCAGAAAGTTAATGGGTGGGAGGCTGACATGTGACATTCCTGAGGCTTCTCCTGCACAGTACCACTGGCGAGCACAGCCTCAGACTCCCTCAGTGTATGAGGAAGACAGGAAGTACCTCCTCCTCTGCTATGTGAAGTCCTGACAGAGAAGGTAAGGGGGGTCTGAGTAACCTATGGCACCCATGAGTGGGCGGGGCTTAGACACCCGTGAGTGGGCGGGGCTAAGGCAACCAAGAGTGGGTGGGGATTAGACGCCCGTGAGTGGGCGGGGCCACATGGGGCTGTAAGATAATGGGCCGTGGGGGGCCTGAAACTGAAGGGACCATGGGGTCCATGAGTGGGAGGGACCAGGGGGGCTGCAAAGGGGAGGAGGAGACACAGGACAGATTGACTGACAGTTTCAGAGCAGGAAGCAGGAAGTGCAGGGGACCTGGTGATGCTGCTGCCATATCACACACTATAATGTAAATATCTTCAAAACTATGCAAAATAAACAATGGAAATAAATTGCAAAAATTCCCAGGGGAGCAATTCCTATCAATTTACCAGTCATTTTTGGACCACAGTTCCCCTTTAACAATGTAACATTCTATGCGGACACCAGTAGAAGTGGAACAGCAAACTGCTTTAAGCAGGCAGAATGGGGGATTCCAGGTACCAGTAATCCCCCCTAAACACGCCCCTGGGGTTATGGCGTTAGCCCAGGAACTGTAATAAAACAATGGTGGCGACCTGTATGTCCTTGTAGGTCACAAACAACTAATGAAAACTGATTCGCAGGCGCAAAATTTCCAATGTTGTGGATAGAGTATCAGTCAAATGGCTAAACACACACTGTTTCGGGCCATCTTGCCCCTTCTTCTGGGCCCTGCATTCCAATTTAGCTGGAATTAAAGTAAAATTCTAGCGGAGGTTGTTACCATTATTCCTGCATTAATATGAGGCCCATGCAGTTATCCTAAGTATTGACAGCGCCAGTGTTATTTCTGCTGTCAATTGCACATTCACGGAGCAGTGATGCCTGTGCATGCAAGAATGTAAGGATTATGTCAGTGCTATTTCCGACAGAGCTAACAGCAGGGACTAGTGTGCCCCACACTCTAAACTGTATTGCAGTGGTATCAAATTACAAGAGAAAGTAAGTCCCATTTACTTAATCAGACCATAATCACCAACCATAATCACCTGGGGCAGAGTGTCACATGGACTGTTAGGTCACCTTCAGCCCCCCCAATTCTGGATCCATGTTTGCCTATGCAAGAGATAGGGCTGTGTGTCACAGGAGTGTGTTAGAGGAGAGAAGCTGACAGAGCTGCATGATCAATATCGACAAGCGGTGACAATGGGTGGAATAAAAACAGGATTAGCCCCATCGAATTACAGTTTGGGTAAATTAACACTTAGAGTGGACATTTTATCAAAAATCTTTTAACCATGTACTATATTCTCAGGTTTACTAGTCACAAAATCTTCTACTATATAAAGTAGAAATCATGTATGTATGTATGTGCTCACCTTACAGCCACATCCCTGAATGCATCCACCTAACGGTTACGCCAAGTTTGACCAATAAAAATCCTGCACGTCACTTGCAGAGTGTGATTCCCCAATTCAGTAACTCAGATGAAGGGCCTGGGCTCCGTGTGCTGCCTGACTTCAACAACACAGACACAGAGCCCACTGCAGTGACTCAACAACAGCGTAATGTAAGGCTACACAACTCAGAGAGCTGCACACACAGAACAACAGCTTCTATAACAGAGGGAACCAGGCATTTCCCTTAAGGTCTGTAAGACATTACAATTTGCTCCTGGAAGGTTTCAAATATAAACCCTTGAAAGACTAACAGGGAGATTCAATAAATGTTCTTATCGTTTAAATTGGTGCTAATTTTGCCCCAACCAATCAGATCTTATTTAACATTTGAAAGCTAACATCTGATTGGTTGGGGCAAAATTAGCACCATTTTTAATGATAAGAACTTTTATTGAATAACCCTGTATGTTGCTATCTGTGATATCAATCACATTTACATACAAATATAAACCCTGGAAAGACCTTCAGGGAGATTCAATAAAAGTTCTTATCGTTAAAAATGGTGCTAATTTTGCCCTAACCAATCAGATATTATTAAACATTTGACAGCTAACATCTGATTGGTTGTGGCAAAATTAGAGCCATTTTAACGATTTTTAACAGCACAGCGATTTCACAGCATGATTCCAGATGGATAAAATCAAAATTTTATTATATAGGAGGTGAAGTATCTTGACTGACATGAAACGCGTCAGGTCTGGTATGCCTGTCTAAGCCTGTTTATATACTGCATAATAAATTTTGATTTTATCCATCTGGAATCATGCTGTGAAATTGCTATAGTGTTGCAGAGCCTTCTCTCTATGTATAGATTCATATTTCTGGGACAAGTCCAGATAAGCCTTTGAAATGCACTCCCCATTGGCTGACATCATGGTCAGTGGTAAGCCCCAGGATCTTGCGTAGTTTGTCTTCTTTACATAAAATCATGCCCACATCCACAAACATCCTGTCCATGCCGCCAAACATCACAGGAACACTTTCAAACACCATACACACAAACTTGACACCCATGTCCCAAAACATCTCTCATGTAGCAGGTTCACCACAACATTTGTATATTTACACTCGAAGTGGAAAAACTGATAACGTTGTATATAAAGTTTTGCTATAAACATATGTGCTATACGTTCCTCAAGCAATGTCACCTCCTCAACTTATAACTATTAAATACATGACGTACTTTAACAACTGTGCACTTCCCCCGTCTCTTCCATCTAAGCCAAACACACACCTGCACGTAAAAAATACTATACCCACATGTGTACACGGGCAACGCCGGGTATAACTGCTAGTTTATTAATATAACAAATATACAATGAACAAATAAACTAAAACGTTATTACATGCCCTCTCTTCCCTAACAACACAGTTTGTGATGGGGGAAGGAAAGAGAGGGATGAATTATAGTTTTATTTAAAATAATGGGGGGGTTTAGTTTCAAATTAGTACCCCTTTAAACTAGCGATAAAGGTAACAACATTAGCCAGAATTATAGTTTTATAGTAGCTGAGGTTGTATTTTAAGTTTTGTTCTGTAGAGGAACTTTTTTTCTGTCATTTGTAAATCGTAGATTTAATCACTTTGTCCAGTCTGACTTCTTCATATCGTAAGGAGTCTTGTCCCACTGGATTTCAGTGAGATCTCATACTAACTCTCATACTAGCACTAATCAGTGTGCCAGGAACTTAATTAACAAAAATGTGGAGCAAGATTGATTTTCTAAAGTTTTAATTCACCTTAAGATAGTGAAGATTTCATTTACTATTACTATAGTAATTATTACTATTATTTACTAATTAGATAGGAACACTTGAAAAATTGCATAGAGCTGTGCTAAGATCAGATGCACTTCATTCACCTCCGTCTGAAGTCCTGTACTAAAGCTTACAAAACTTTCAGTGCTATGTTTCATCGTCCACTATCACAAAAAGTGCGAGCAATTTAAGGTGGGTATAAATTTAGTCACCCACATTGACATAGATTGAATAGACAAAATGGACGTGACACATTGACATGCGCTGCTTTGCGTTTCTCACGCACAAACGGATCGAAAATAGAGTTACAAACACACTAGTGTGGCCTAGCCCTAAAGCTATGGCACATTGGCTTAGCTAGAATCAGAGCTAGCATTAGATCTGATAGTTATCCAGTGGACTATATGATGAAGTTAGACTGGAAAATTGAGAAAATCTGCTATGTACAAAAAATTTGCCAAAAAGGCAAATAAAAACTTTGAAGTTAGTAAAAGGAACATAAGGTAAGTGAAAAAAGGGTGTACACAGCCCTTTAACTGACCTTTATACATAGCAATGTTATAATTATTCACAGCATTGCTTATTTTATCTTAGATAAGGAATCTTGCCTATTATTGTGAATTAGCATTAGTTCCAAACCTTTAAAAGTGGATGCTGGATAGTGATTTTCCTGACATTCCTTACAATGGCTGTCACTTCATGTCCCTGTTCTAATGCTTGTGAGACTAAGTACAAACCCGTCTGACCAGTTGCTCCAAGAATTGACAACTTCATGTTTGATTCCTTAACTTAAGTATTTTTATCAACCTGTATTGAAAAACACAAATAAAATTATGACTGGTGTTACAAAATGAGAAAACCACTGCATTTATTCAGGATAAATATGCTTGGGTTATCCTAAACAAGTGATATAGCAACACTTTCTTAGAACTAAACATTAAAGAGTATGTCCACCCCCCAAAAATGTTTTTCTGTGGCTAAAAAACCCTCCAAAACCCCTGACCTCGCAAGGTCCTAACATTCAAAATTTGGCTTCTAAATATAAATACCAGCACTCATTCCCTCGGATGCCTTCTGCTTGCTTCACAGAAGTAAGATGAAGGGGCCGGACTGGCAGCGGCACCTGTGATTGAAAAAAAATTTGTTTGGCGGGTGGACATACCCTTCACTCACCTAGCCTTATACTAGATGAAGCACATCTAGTGGTTTTCCCAAATAACACACCTGAAATGATATAATTAATTTGGCTTGAAGATTAATTATATTTTCTGTTCTATTGTTTGCTTTTTTTCACTCCTCCCACAGATTTCCAGCTAGAGACATGAAATTCAGTACAGACATGCTGAACACATAGAAGTGTGCTATCTTCTAGCTAAAAAATCCGTGGAAGCGTTACTGCGAGTTTCCTATTGGCTATAATGGGTCCAACACTCAAACATGAACATTCCAGGGTTTTGTGATCAAATCAAACACCAACTGTCACTTTCTGTATAAAAGACACCTGGGTCCGAGGCTACATTAACTACACACTGTTTAGTGCTCGTGCAACTTCTAAAAAAGTGTTGCCAACTGTGAATAAAGAATAAACAGTATATGAGTGATACTGTAAGGTTACTAATGTAATAACCATGTTTCATAATGAATTACACAGTTTTACAAAGTAGAATGCTTAAAGAAAGAACAAAGAAATACAAGTTGATTTCTCCTTAAATGGCATATCCACCCCTTTTTTACACTTTTTCTGTAGTGTAGGGCTCCTACTGTAGTGTCGGGGGAGGAGGCAATGTAAGTAATGATCAGAGGAGTTTTCCTTCAAGTAACTATGGCAGTTGGGGGAGGGAGCCCTACACTACAGAAAAGGGGGTTTACACTAGGGGGATGGAGAGAGAAACGGGAGGCAGAGGGAGAGAGAGAGAGAGGTGAGGGGCTGCAGTGCGCATGGCAAAATTCTCCTGGAGGAGAGACAGGAGGCAGAGTCCTATATGGACTCGGCCAAGCTCCTGGTGGTCAGTTTTCTGGACTTTGGAGGGACATTACAGGAGAACCATTTGGAGCTGGAATGTGAGGTAATGATTTTTATAAACTACACAGTGGGGCCAGTAGTGGGTTAAATGATAGTTTTGGGGGTGGACATGCACTTTAACTCTCCAGGATCTCCGATTGACCAAACTCAAACCGGCTCATTTATCTAGACCTGCTGGGCAATTATAAAGATGTGCAAACCACTTTGCTATCAGTTAGCACTGTTAAACTCCATATTAGCACTGGATGTACAAGTAAAGTAAAAGACAGGTAAGTGTTTGAAATAGGAGGTTGAACCCTGGGTGTGGACTACTATTCCTGCTGGCGTGCTCAAAGTGAGTTTCCTATACTCATATATAATCCTTTGGGTCTAGGTGTGTATACCCCAGGCCCCGTCACTATAATGTAGCAAAGTGCTTTTCCTTATTTAAGTGCCAATGTGGCAGGAGTAACAAACATATAGTTAATATGTGCTTAAATCACAGACTCACTGCTGTGGCCTGGGTGCCAACTGTCCCAGACCCTTTGTTAGGTACGCTCAGTCACTATGAGTATTGCTTAATGATCACTCACTCTGTCCAATAAGTAGTACTCCACCATGTGGTCTTGGATTCATATATGACGAATTGTATTCACTGCTTACACATTATTATTATTATTATTGATTTATATAGCAACAACATCTTCCGTGGCGCTTTACAATTACATAGTCATACATTACATAGGGGCTAATTCAAAGTCATACTTATTACATACACAGGTAATACATAATAAGTAAACAGAGTGTGGAGTTTCTTACAGCAATACCGTGATACAATAGGAAAGGAAAAACATAAAATCGCCTGACACGTTTTGGACGCATGATCGTCCTTACTTATAGGCTGATTGAATTAAACTTGTCTCTGTGCTTTTATACCCTCCTACCTTTTCCTGAAGTTGCAGGTAGACACCCCTTTACTCACTGTTGGTGAATAATTGTGTCGGTTCGGGAAGGTAAAGAGCAGGGAGAGGAAACAAAACATATAAAAATAGATACATCACATTGTACCATTTATTATTTGAATAATAATATTATAAAATGACATATAATTTACGAATCTTGAACCTATGTTTTTACAAAAAAACAGGTTTAAGATTAGTAGGTAAATATTGTGTTTGCGCTAGATTTAGCGCATGATTTTAATGCTGGCTAATTGTCAAACTTGTGGCCCTGCCACCAAGGAATGCTGGGAATTGTAGTTTCCAAATATCTAAAGTGCTGTAGGGTCGGTATCCACGCTGTAAGCTATACAAAACAAATCTGGTTGGGTGAATGCAGGTAATGCAGTATGCAGTGTACAAAATGTTATTTTGACTGCGCAGATGTTCTATATCTGTGCACACAGTTAATACAAATATCAGAGAGAACATAGCTTATTATATCACAAAAATAAGAACCAGACAACGCCTGCTAAACTGATTAAAGGACAACTAAAATCCTACAGAATTGCAACTGACTTCTCTTACCTGGTAACCAGCAGGTCATTTCCGGGTTCGTCCATGCAGTCTATTTTTTTCATTTTGCTGTTGATGTAATCAGGCAGTGGGAGGGACTGGTTACACAAACAGAGAAAGAATTAAATTACATAGATGCAGAGTTGCAGACAGAACACTCCCCAGCTGATTTATTGAGTTAGAGTTAAGCTCACTAGAAGACAAGGGAGATTCAATAAAAGTTCTTATCGTTTAAAATGGTGCTAATTTTGCCCCAACCAATCAGATCTTATTTAACATTTCTAAGCTAACATCTGATTGGTTGGGGCAAAATTATCACCATTTTTAAAGATTAGAACTTTTATTGAATAACCCTGTAGGAATTGAGTCCACAAGAAAAACTAAAAAAAGGCCCCACTTGTCTTTCCTTTTCCTCTATGTCAGATTAAGACTTTTTAAGGCTCATATGACTGATTGTGTGTTTCTTTTCTCTTTTTGCAGTGTTTGTGATTTTTTATAACACAAGAACTTTTTTTTGCTGCATAGAAAATCATTGTAGTGCAATGGGTTTTTCACATAGAGTTAGATAGATAGACATAGTTAGATAGAGATATGGATAGAGAGATACACTGAGTTACATAAATAGATAGAGTTAGATAGTTAGACAGACAGAGATAGATAGAAAGATAGAGTTAGATAGACAGATAGACAGAGATAGATAGATAGATAGGTAGATAGATAGATAGATAGAGAGATAGAGAGATAGATAGATTTAGATAGATAGACAGAGTTAGATAGATAGGCAGATAGATACACAGAGTTAGATAAATAGATAGACAGATAGATAGACAGAGTTAGACAGACAGACAGATAGATAGATAGATAGATAGATAGATAGATAGATAGATAGATAGATAGAGTTAGACAGACAGATAGATAGATAGATAGATAGATAGAGTTAGATAGATAGACAGAGTTAGATAGATAGGCAGATAGATACACAGAGTTAGATAAATAGATAGACAGATAGATAGACAGAGTTAGACAGACAGATAGATAGATAGATAGATAGATAGATAGATAGAGTTAGATAGATAGACAGAGTTAGATAGATAGGCAGATAGATACACAGAGTTAGATAGATAGACAGATAGATACACAGAGTTAGACAGACAGACAGACAGACAGATAGATAGATAGATAGATAGATAGATAGATAGTAGATAGAGTTAGATAGACAGTAAATTTATTCAGATAAGAGGAATCTTGGTGTGCATCGAAACAATATTTGTATTTCCACTACATGGATGCTGTTTGTATTTTCTGTAGGTTTATTCATGTGTGCAGATTGCAGATTAATACAAATATAATTTTGTGTATGTACTTGCATAGTAGTAGTAGTAAAAATGGCATTACAAAACAGATGCACTCACCAATAAAGAGTCAAGTTTATTGGTTACGCACAGTTTCCTGACTTGTTCAGATCAGTGGCGAAACCGGGCCCCCAGGAACTATGCCGCTCTCCCTGTTCCATCTGGAGTTTATTCTAGAAATGCAGTGTATCTGTCATAGAGAAAATAAGATGTCGACCCCTGGCTCCCAGGCCTCTCTGCTCCCCTAGTAGTTACAACCCCTGTTTCAGATGTAATAACATTTTATTTATAGGCTGAGTAACCTACAGTAGAATGCACTGATAAAACAAAAATGGAGCTATCCTAACAGTAATATTCTCCAGCAAGGATTTTGTGTCCTGTGTAAAAAAAGGGACATCTTTTGAAATTGAAGGGTTCAGATTCAGAGGAAGGGAAACTAAATTAATAAGGGGATTGGGGGAGTTTGAATATGAGAGAGGAGCTGGAAAAGTTACAATTATGTACGCGTGGAGAAAAGGTGCTTGCGTGTGGATATGATTACTGTGTATAAAATCATTAATGGGCCATACAATAAAATATCTGTTCACCAATAGAACACGTGGCCATCCTTAAGACTTGAAGAAAAAAGGTTTAGGCTTCAAGTTGGAAAGGATTTTTCACTCCTGAGAACGGTTTAAAGCTATGGAATGTCTTCCAGTGGACGGTGTATGGCAGGTTCATTGTCAGTTTAAAAAAAAAGACTGGATGAGTTTCTGCAAACAAGGGAATGTTGCAAGTTACTGGTATTGATATATAAAGTAGAGTTGATCCAGGGAAATTTCGCTTGCCACTTGGAGTCAGGAAGGAATTTTTCCCCCTTCATAAATTTGGTGGGGGTTTTTTTTGCCTTCTCGATCAACAGTTAGGCAGGCAATGAGGATATTGCTAGATGGGTTGGAATGGATGGCCATTGTCTTTATTTTCAACCTCACATACTATACTATACTGGTACAAAAGCTTAAAGAGACAATAAACGGACATTATAAGTACAGTAAATCAGGACCTATTATTCCACGGGAGGTGAGATTGTTTATCTACACTCCCTGTAAAATAGTATAGGTCCGGCAGCAGAGATAAACTTACCTGCAGGCGCTCCACTTGTATAGTTAAACTTACATTGCAGTGTCAAGTTATATAAAATAGTTTTAAGATGAAGTGTGTAGTCCAGTTAAAAAATCCCTTTGGTTACAGACTAAACTAGATTTGTATTTTGTTTTTTGCTTAGTGTTATTTTCCATTTTATTTTTTCTAATTAAAAATTAATGTATTTTATGCTTTCCTATGATAGACATTTGTCCTTTGACATGTGGAACATACTGTACATTCCAATAACAATTTTGCGACTATGCAGGCATAAGCATAGAAACAATAGGCCAGAGTTGCAGGGAGAGAATAATGAAGTGAACCCAAATCTTGGTGCAGCTCGTTGCAATATATTTCTCAATGCTGTACCTACCTAAAGGGGAAGTTGGGGGGGGGGGTAAGCAATATTGCTAAAAACTGTAAAAGATTACTAACACAAACCTTGAATCAGTACAGCTGCAAGCAAGGAAGAATATTGTTTTCTGGGTATACAGCTCTATATTTAGTTTTATAACATTAGCTTATGTCATTCTTTTCACCTATTTTACTTAGAAAAGTTATCTAGACAGTTACCAACTTTTCTTAGTATAATAGACAGAAGAGCACGTCTATACCTGAGGAAAGGAATTAAAAATGAACCATGAATCAGAGGAAATACAGAACACATACCAACATCCTCACAAATGATATAACAGTAATCTTGTCCTAAATGTAAAACCTAAAATATTAGACAAGAGATTTAACGATTACAATATGATTCTAATTTATAAAGTAAGGGATACAAAAATTCTAGGACAATGCTTTTTTTAGTATTTTGAATGGAACATATTGTTGTTGTATATAAAACAGAAATTGTTTGGATCTGCCTTTAATTGTTAGCTGAAAGTTGCCATAAAAAATGTAAATGGTAAATTATCTGTAATAAATATTTGTAGAAGTATAAAGAAATGTTAATAAGCATCGGTATATTGCGATAATTCTTTTTCATTGTGCGGTGCGTTTCTAGTATTGCAAGACCACATTGAAAAAGCAGATACATGTCTCGCACTGTAGTTCTCATTGGCCTATTATTGTTTGTAATTTACAACAAAGGAGCAGTTTATAAAAGTATTAAAGTTTTTTGCACTTTTATCACCCACTGCATATTTTCAATTAATTTATAAAATCATTGTTGTAAAAGTAACCATCTATCAGATTTACTGTTGTAGATTTAGCGTTTTAAAAAAAAAATCTGAGGTGGCAAAAACGCATTATTGGCCACATTTCAGCCTGGAAATAGGTCCCCGGAAGTTGTTTTTAGTGGTGGTTTTCCAAACAAATAGGGCCAGAGGGGCGTCTCAAACTATTTTTCAAATATTTACTTAATGAGATTTTTCACAATAAAGTCGAATGTTTGGCAGTAGCACTTGTAGTGTTTGGCACCTGAGTCAAACTTATTAAAAGCTGTGAGCATAGAAAGACGTTGTGGTGAGGTAGACGGGCTTCTATTGTGGCCGTGTTGCTTCTGGTTCTGAGTGTGGCTTCCGGGGTGGTGTGGCTAACACTGGGTAAATTCAAACTTACAAGGGGGCTGAGCACAGGTAAGCGAATAGATAGATAGATAGATACAGGGTGTGCTACAGGGGCGAGCAGGGGGAAGCAACCGCAGGGGGGCCAGGAGCAAGGGGGCCCACCTTCTTATTTTTCATGACAGATAAAATCACTGTGGATAATCAGGTTTATAGCGGCCCCATCATAAAGTTTTGGTGGGGGGCCCAGTGATTCCTAGTTATGCCACTGGATAGATACGTTGATAGAGATAGATGATACACTGGAGAAAATCAGATAATGTGAAGTTGCTGATAACTATCAAAGGGACGTTGAATAACTGGCAAAAGAGACACTGGCGGATAATGAGGGAATTTAAAGAAAAAGAGAATTGTAATAGAAACGGCCCCACACAGATACTTATAATATAGTGCCCCACACAGAGAATGGGTAGAGATGTTATCCTCACACAACAAAAAGGGGATTGGTTTTACGAGAATTTTAGAAGACAATTTGTTTTTGTCAGGTGAAAATGTAAGGTGTGGCTCAGTTTCCCTTGAAACGTCTGAGACGTCTAATTATGCTTTTACTTTGATTACTTTGCAGTTTTTTTACTGATCATAATTTACATGTAAAATAAACAGAAGTGTTGTGTATGAGCTTAAAAGCGGAACTGTGGTCCAAAATGACTTTAGGTACAATTGAGCGGGTAAATTTGATAGGAATTGCTTCCCGGGAATTTTTGCAATTTATTTCCATTGTTTTATTTTGCATAGTTTTGAAGTTATTTACATTTTTGTGTGTGATATGGCGGCAGCATCACCAGGCCCCCTGCACTTCTGCTTCCTGCTCTGAAATTGTCAGTCAATCTGTCAGGTGTCTCCTCCTCCCCTTTGCAGCCCCCGGTCTCCCCCACTCATGGACCCCATGGTCCCTCTCAGTTGCAGCCCCCCATGGCCCATTATCTACCGCCCCAAGTGGCCCGCCGCCCACTCACGGGTGGCTAAGCCCCCTCCATTCTGTGGTGTCTAAGCCCCGCCCACTCGTGGGTGCCGTGGGTTACTCAGACCCCCCTTACCTTCTCTGTCAGGACTTCACACAGCAGAGAGGGAGGAGGAACTTCTTGTCTCCCTCATATACTGAGGCTGTGCTCGCGGCAGCACTGTGCAGGAGAAGCCTTAGGAATTTTCATGTCAGCTTCCCACCCATTAACTTTCTTGTCAGTCATGTCTTTATTCTTGGTCTGTGGAGCACATAGGAGGTGTTGATGGCTCGTTTTAAGGTAGGAAACTGGCCTTTCGTTTACTTAACTTGTTTGGAGAGACCACAGTTCCCCTTGACAAATTTTTGTGTTAATGTGTTCTCTTTTTTATACATGATCATCAGATGTCATCTTTGGGAATGATAACGGACATGGATAAATGCCCGTTTTCTAAGACAAAATCCAACCAGAAAATCACTTCCCAGAGAGAGAGATTTCTGGAAGTTATTTTTTTTCTCCATTGGCAAAGATCAAACTTGATCACCTAATACTGATATACTAACATGATCTGTGCTTAAATTTCTTTAATGTGCCTTAAAAGTCCTTTAAGATTAGAAAACTCCATTTGTGAATAGATCTCTTTGATCCATTCATATTACTATATTAAAGGCATCTATAGTGAAAAAAACACATTGCCCCTTGCAAAGTTAATCATGTACTCTGTGCTGCCTTAATCCTATATCTGTCACTGACTCTCGTTTAAACCACAGTGTCAGATCTGTGTGCAGCATTCCACCCTTCTCCCTCCCCTCTGTTACCTCCTCCATGTCTCAGCTCCGGCTAACCGACAAGCTTTTTATGTGCAGTAGGAGTTAAAAGTTCAACATCCTGAAAAACAACCCAAGCACAGTGGCAATAGAAAGCAAGCTGTCCTGGGGACACGGAAGAAGGATCAGTACAGTTTACGATCTCTCACTTTGTGACCCATATCAATCAGTGAAAGCTATTAAGAGGGGGTCTCAGTGCGCTTATCATCTAACATCAAAGCTACTCTCTCCCCCTGCTAATGCTGTTATCTCTATGTTTATACGAGCAGGGAGGGGGATCAAGTCCAGGGATTTGATGGCAGTCCAAGTAGGAGTAGAGGAATTCAATCACGTATTCTTCTAACTGGGTATCTCGGACGAGAGGGAATCTGAAAAAAGTGAGACACTCTGGGGGTTGTAGGGAATTATAGAACACATGGAAAGAAAGAAAAAAAAGTTCATTTTCCCACTATAGATGCCCTTAAGCTGTCAGTGTGTAACTTCAATAGCAGGTACTGACTGCTACATTCAAAGATTATTTCCGAATTGGGGTTACTGAACGCCGCATTTCGGGTTATGGAGCACTTAAATCAATTCAAAAATGTTATAATTTTTATAAGAGTTGCGAGTTCAAAATCCGGAAAGTTAGTTGTTCGGGAGAGTTCTAAAAGAGTTTTTATGAACTAATAAAATTGTCTCAAACTTGGGTTTGAGTTCTAGTCCATGCCTAGTGTTATGCCACGGGTTCTGTTTTGGAGCTACTCTTAATCTGTTTATTAAAGGAATAGTTCACTGGAAAACTGAACTACTCCTTTAAGCATTGATGAAGACCGGGAGGTTAATGCCTTACCTCCAGTTCTTCAATCAATTTCTGTGGAGCCAGGAACAAAGATAGAAGAAAAGTACCTTTTGGCGATCCTCTGCTATCACAGGAAATTCCCGACTGCTTCCTGGTTCTATTTATCTCATAGCACGCATTATCATGCATGCGCATTCTTCTTCTTTCCGGGCTCCACAGAAAATGATTGAAGAACGAGAGGTGAGGCATAGCTCCGTTACCTCCCAGTTCAATCAGTTCATTAAAGGAATAGTTCACTTTTCCAGTGAACTTTCCTTTAATGATTTTGAAGTAGGTATTGTCAGCAAAGTCTCTGAGGATGTGCAGGAGATCTAGATTATTGTAACATTGGGCTGATAAAGGGTATGTCCCACCCTAAAATTTTTTTCTATGTGTAGGGCACATAGGGCTCCTGTGTGGTTCTCCTTCAGTGCTGGTTCAAAGTCCCAGAAAGTGAAGCGTAGGAGCTGTCTGTGTGTCACTGGTCCCTGCTTTTTCTTGTCATCTGAGGAGATGCGCAGAGAGCCCCCCCCCCCTCCCTTTTCACACCCTTTAGACCCTTCTGGCTGCTTCTTCCCCTACCTATAAAAGTCCTTTCCATAGCCAGCCATATCCCACCACCAAGTAGTTTTGTAAAACAAGCCCAAGAAATATCTTACGCTCCTTTGTTTACTCGCTGTCTGCATAGCCGGCAGCCGCTCAGCCAATCACAGATGCAGCTGCTGGTCCAGCACCTCTCTGCTGCTTCCGCCAAGAGTGGGAGAAGACAGCCAAGGGAATGAAGAGTAAGAGCGTAAGTATATTTCTGGGGCTGTTTTAACAAAATTAAATTGGCAGTTGGGGATTGAGCTGGGGTGCCCTACCCTATGGAAACAATTTATATTTAGGATGGACATACTATTTAAATGAACTTCTGTGTGGAAAAGGATCTTGGCATTTCGGTGGGTAAATGTAGCAAGCAGTGCCAAGCATCAACAGCTAGAGCCAGCAAGATTTGTCTTGTATAAAGAGGGGAATGGATTCACGGTATAAAAATGTACATTTGGTATATGTGGTACAGTTTTGAACCATGTGTTCATAAAGGACATCTTAGAAATGGAAAGGGTTAAGAGAAGGGCAGCTTAATTAAAAAGGGGACTGGGGGAGCTCAATATGAAGACAGATTGGATACGGTAAGTTACAAATACTCTGCCTTCATGTCTTCAAGCTAAACATGGACAAGACTGAACTTGTCCTTTCCACCCTCACGATCTGTTCCCACGCCCTCCCTAGTCTCACTATTAATATTAACAACACATATATATCCTCATCTCCTCATGTCCGTTCTCTGGAATGTCTAGACTTAGATCTTCCCTTCAACCCCATGTCCACACACTTACTAACTCCTGTCGACTAGAGATGGTCGAACTATTGAAAGTTCAGTCCTTTTTTGAACTTTCGAACTATTGTAAAAGTTGAAAGTTCGAAAATGGACCCATTAAAGTGCTATGGGAGGCAATAGTTCGAAAAGTTTGAGTCAAATACAACTAAAATATTAATGGTAACTTAATGTAAATGGCTGTGGGATGGGAAATGGTCTGGGGAGCCATGTTCCAATATCCAGGACTTAAGTAAAATCGATTTTACTCTTACGCACGCTACTTTCGAGCTTTCGCGTTCGAACGTTCGAGGGTAACATGGACATTTTATACTCGCAGATTTGATACTCGCGTATAGGCTGTAATGGAGACTTTACTCGCAGATTCGATGTTCGCTCCTAGATACATGTACATTTTACTCGCAGGTTCGATACTCGAACGTCTTCGAACATTCGATAAATCATCGAAGTCAAAAATATCGAAAGTCGCGTCTGAGTCCGCGTCTCTGTCTGTCCGTCATTCACCTTCCTTATACCTTCACAATGGAACTTAAACCCACCTCTTCAGGAAGCATTTAACCTGGCCTAGACATTACCCCTCTCACTGCCCAACTGATCCAAACTTTCCTTTTCTATGCATAGAAGACAAGCAGAAGGGGTTCGACCGGCACCCGCTAATGTGATTGGCTAAGACATCGCGTTAAGCCAATTGCCGGAGCTGTGTCTTACCTTCATTCTTCAATCAATATTCTCCAGAGCCAGAAAGGTAAGTAAGAAACTTATCTTCGCACAATCCACCCCATCAGAACTGACAGGTCCCGACTGTCTTGGTTCTAATTAACTATGCACTCATAAGTGATAAGGTGCTATAGTTGATTAGAACCAGGATGCTGTCGGGACCTGTCAGTTTGCTGAGGTGGATTGCATGAAGGTAAGTTTCTGCTCTATTCGTCCCTGGATCCTGAGATATTGATTGAAGAACGGAAGGTAAACTCCTTAATCCCTATCTTTAATAAATACATTAAGGAAAAGTTCACTTTTAAAGTGAACATTCCTAAATGAATTTATTAGCCAGAATTAATTTAATGCAGCAAAATACAATACAGCTTCTTAGACAACTGGCACATTCATATATTCGCATAAAAAACACTGATATATAGGGTTGGATGATTGTTTTTAGGGACTGCATTACACAAGGCACTATCCATTATGTATTTATACTCAATAAAGAATTCTAGATACAACTGACAAAGAAGATGAAAGCAGTAGGGATGGGGATAGGATCTATAGTCATTAGTGATGTCAAAGCATACATTTTGTAGTAGCATCAGGACTGTATTTCAAACCAGCTATCGTCTTGCTCAAAAACTGTACATGCCATATTTTCTAACTGTTAAAGAAAACATTTGTGCCCTATTTAGCCATTCCAGTTGTAGACCTCACATCAATGACTAAAACGTATTTAAGGCAAACTATACAACCAATAACAACACTAAGCTGTCTACTCCTTTAATGTGTCCTTGCAATTGCTTCTAATAAAAATATATTTAATTTAAAGAATCACTAAACTGAAATGCTCCTTTATTGAGGGTTGCAATATACCACAATTGGCAGCATTGGTATTTTACAGCCAGTTCCAAAAACAAAAACTGCATCCCAAAAACAGATATCAGCAGTATTTTGCGACTGTGCTAATTACCCATTAATAATGCAGGTCTTTACACCATTCTCACAATATATGAAACACAGATACCAAGCTTTAGTAATAACTGTCATAAAATAGGACATAGATCAGAAGTCTGTTAATTTCAATAAGAAATGACCACCAGGTGGCCATGCTGCATTAGAAGCTGTCAGCTCATGTAGCCAAAAAGGCAAGTACCAGTAGTTTAGGACCCAGTTAAAGAAAGCAACCTTGACGTGGGATGGGCTTAAAATAATTTGCCAATTTATTGAACTAAGCTTTATTTATCCAGGGTTAAGCCACGTTTGTAGTAGAGCAACCATATGGAGGTAGCCAAATGCAATTAGAATAGTTTGTGCACTAGAATTGTTTTTGCATGTATTATATTTTTGGTCTCTGGTTGCACTTTAATGTGTATGTACAACAGTCAATTTTGTTAATATTGTGTGTGCCATGCTGCATTAAAGCTGAACAGAATCATTTACAGTACTATCTACAATACCTATTCCCACAGCACCATCTACTGTCCGTTTTCAGGAAGCAACATAGAAGAACTAGAAGGGAAAGTTAAGTATAAACTTTGAATTTGGCTTGAAGGGCTGCATTTGGAAGGGAATATGTGTGTTTGCTGCAGATTTTAAAAAATCTATAATGGGAATGATGAGTTTTGTAGTGACGCTTGTTTGGGACAAAAAGAACTTTTGTGTGTACCATCCAAAAGTGGTGCTAATTTTGATCCAATCAATCAGAAAGCTAACATCTGATTGGTTAGGGCAAAATTAGCACCATTTTCAATGATAAGAACTTTATTGAATCTCTCTGTATCTTTTTGATGGATTGGTCAAATTTGACAATTGTTGGTCAAAAACTTAGTTACCCTTTAGGTATGGCTGCCCAGTAATGGATAAGTGATCAGTAGGTGTGTGTACCTGTGTCCGGTTGGGGTTTAAAAAAACAAACTTTTTTAATGATTGGGTCAAAATTATTATAAACCAAATTATTTTTTTGACTTTAGTTATCCTTTAAGTATGGCTGTCACAGTAATGGATAAGTAATCTTTATATAAGTAGGTGTGTGTACCTGGGTCTGTTTGAGGGGGGTAGTCTTTTTGTGTTTACAACTATAAAACTATCTTTATGAGGAATAAATCTAAATAGTTTTTTTTACTTTAGTTACCCTTTAAATTGGTGCACCGTAATGGATAAGTAGATCAGTAGGTGTGTGTACCTGGGTTGGTTGAGGGGGGATGTCCTTTTTGTGTTTACAACCATAAAACTATTTTTATTGAGAATAATCTAAATTAGTTTTTTTTTACTTTAGTTACCCTTTAAGTAGGCTGCACAGTAATGGATAAGTAGATTAGTAGGTGTGGGTACCTGGGTCTGGTTGAGGGGGTATGTCTTTTTTGTGTTTATAACCATAAAACTATCTTTTATTGAGGATAAATGTAAATTAGTTTTTTTTACTTTAGTTACCCTTTAAATATGGCTTCCATGGAATGAGAAAGGTAGGTCGGGAGGTTGGTGTACCTTGATTTGTATTTATGACCATGAAAAAAACTGTTTTGAAATATCCACATTTGAGGATTGTTACCATTATAGTCTATGGGAAAAATGTCCCGAAATTCGCAGATAACGCCGTAACGCTTCCGCGGATTCCTTAGCTAGAAGATAGTACAATTCTCCTATATGCCCGTCTGTACCGATTCATGTCTCTAGTTGTGGAGGAGATATGGTCCAAAAAAGCGGAAGAATAAAACGGAAGAAGAAAAGAAGATGAAGAAGAAATAGAAAGAACAGTAATTTGGCTTTTCCAAGCCAAATTAATAAGGGCTCATTCACACTAGGAACGGGCAAAAACGCAACTTAAAATACGAATTGCGTTAACTGGTTCAAAACGTTTTTGTATCCGTTGCTGCCCGTTTGCATGTGCGTTACTATCCGTTTGTGTCCTGTTGCGTTTACATAAGTTTTTGTCTGCATTTTTTTCGAATTTTGAAGGGGGCAGGAACAAAGAACCCAAATCATGATGTCACTTGCTGGAGTGTGGGAGTTTCAGGAGCTTTGGAGAGAGGTAGCAGATAGTGTTATAGAAGAGATCTTGTGTTTGCTGCTGATTTTGTGGCTATTCTTCAGCAATGTATGCGAGTGTTGCCTTTCTCTCATACTGATAGCAGCGATGATGTGCGTAACAACCGGAGGTACTGGGTGCATTCCCTGCTGGAGGACCGCCTGGAGAAAGGGCAATTTTCGTTGCTGTATGAGGATCTTAGGTACTTGATTTCACATCTTTATACAGTTTGTGGCCTTTATCATAAAGTTGAGGATGACCCTGTACTGCATTTATCAAATCATCAGTTGACAAAAAAGTTTCTGCTATTATGGCAGACTGGCTTGTTGAAATTGCAAAAGAGTGGAAGACTGACTTGCTGATGGTGGTAGGTGACAGCCAAAATGGATGCCTTGCGATGACTGGTAGGGGACATGCAAATGGCGCCTCTCCACATGTTTATAGCCTGCCGATCGGAAATGACATCACAGGAACTCCAGGCATCATTTCGAAAAATGGACACAAATGCAAACGCGTGCGTTGTTATACGTTGTACAGCATTCCATGCATTTAAAATGTGTGCTGCAGTGCGTTTTTAAAACGCACTGGAGCAGAGTGGAATATAACGCAGCAGGTGCGAACGATATTATGGAATCCTATGGAGTTTTAATGTCTGTCTGTTTTTTTAAACGCACCTGCGTTTCAAAAACGGATACAAACTGATGTAGTGTGAACGAGCCCTAAAGGTAGTGCATTTAAATGAGAACTAAACTTTTTTTTTTAACCCTGACATCCAAGATCCATACTGCCAAGTTCAGGCTGTCTGGATTTGGATGCAATATTGGACCCTGGCTCAACAGGTCGAACTTCCTTGTCAGAGGATATGTTCCTTAACATAGGGTGCCACAATCTCCGTGCCAATCGTAAATGACTCAAAGCTTCAGTTGCTTCCGTGAGGGTTTTAATATCTGGAAAAAAAAATCCTTTCAACATTTTGTTGGCCTGTTGCCATCAAATCTATTTCCAGCATCCAGCATCTTTCCATTATCATTTTGAACACTTGGGGATTCAAGTCCATTCCCCATTGTTATGAACGAATCTCGACAGGGCATTAACTGACAGTTCTCCTTCCCCAGAATAACACATGGCTGAAATTGTCAGCGGTTCTTTGATCAAAATTCATAATTATGTGATCATTCTGACTCCTTGTCCCTCCTTTGTTTCTTATATTCAGTGCCACTGTTTGTTGTCTGTTCTTACACACGCTGACCTCCCCTGAATTTCTGTATGTAGTGCTTGGAGGGCTAGATATATGGCACTCAATTCCGACACTCCTGATGGAAGAGATCTATCTCCCACTTCCCTGGGACTAACAAGTCCCTTGATAGGGCTCACCATCAACTCCCTGAAGTGTCTGTGTAGATTTCTACTGAGTTTGGCTCCATGATAGGGGTTCCCCTTCTTAAATGGCATGCACTGTCCACCAATTCAACTTTGAACTCTCAGATTAAGAAGACCTTTTGAAGCAGAGACTGAGTCCTATTGTTACATCTGTTTAACAGAAAATCCTGAAGAGGCGTCATCCTCCAGGCTGCCCATTGAGAGAGCCTATAGTTGCAGAGGCACTGCCTAGGAAAATCATTAGTTTTTTTTTACTGACAGTGTTTCTGTTGATTATTGCATAGCTTGTGTTGGAATTTTCAGGATCCTGTTGTCGTTATTAAGAAGACTCAGAGACGTATCTATAGTTACCCCTAATAGACTAACTTCTGGGATGGATTGAATTGGCCCTTCTTGTGGGTTTATAGCCAACCAGAGTGATCTTTCAGAAGATGTTCCCTGCTCCTTGCCATACCAATAGGTTGTTAGGTAGTGGAATATCTGAGAACCCTGGCATCTCATCCTGGCTACTAGAGCTGTTAACACCTTGTGAAAGTCCATGCAGAGGAAGAGAGGCTGAAGGAGACACATGAAATTTTAATGCTCCTTGAAAATCTAGCAAATTCCTTTCCGGTCTGCAAAACAGATCTTCAGCCATAGCGTTCTTCTTGTTACTACAGACAACAACATTTATTCAGCCTGAATCTTCAATAGATTTGCTGAAGTTTCCAAATTGAAATCTGTTTCCAAACAAATTTTGACAAAGATTGAAATGTCTTTCTGTACACACATTGGCGATATCATCCTCTAGCTTCTCCACCACACTGAAAGGATTTTGCTCACAGAAACTAATGCTACAGCTGCTTTATGACTGGAACCTGGTCGTAAAGGTTTTCTTTACCTACGTCTTCATCTTTCTGTCCATAGGATAGTGTAAAGCTGAAACATACAAAATAGCTAAAGCAGTGACCTTAGAAATTCCAACCACTGTCGATCAACTGTAGGCGGTTTGAATAAATCCTTTGTTTTGTCAAAACAGATAAGCTTATCAAATTTGTGTTTGATCAAAACCCTTCTTGAAAGCCTAGAACACCAGCCTTAGTATTTCTTCCATCTCCTTATGTATTGGAAAGACTTGCTTAGATTTTTTTGAACTGAGCCTGATGGAGAATCCTCCCCAAAGACTAAAGTCTTTCGAATCAATTTAAAGGATAACTAAAGTCTCAGAACAACACTCTTTCGAGAAGAAAAAGTACCTTAATATAAAAGCATCGTGTTTCAAATCTCGTTTTAATTTGGTTGTGGGCAATAATTTACTTTTAGCATAGGGTGGGTTTGTGTTTTACTTCCCAACATCCCAGTATCACACAGTGTGGTCACTGACCATTGTGCTCATTACACATGCTAAGTTGTAAATACTGCAGGAACTTGTTAGAGTTGGTCCACCCACTTGTAGCCTCTAGCCAATCCTTTTACAGGACAGATTAGGCAAGGGAGCATGTGATTGAGGTCAGGGGTGTGGCCAGTCACTGTACACACACACACACACACACATATATTTATTCCATTTCTTCAGGAGTTACATTTACTTAATGCCGTTTACTAAGTGGGGATTTTACAGTTTATTGGTGTTTTTAAAGGGGATATTTTCAGATTCTAGAGTGTAAAAATGTGTGTTTAGTTCTCATTTATTAAAGGCTCCACTTGTCTTAAATCAAATTCAGAGCTCTGTTGCTTTCTGTATCCACATCCGAGGCCCGAGATCTGGCACATTCCTGTGCCTTATCATCTGAAGAGTAGGATATGCAGAAGTAGAAGGTTGCCCCTTAGAATGAGTTTTAAAACCTTGTCTACTGCCTGATCCAAGGAATAGTTCACTTGTTATAGTCTGTTTCATATTAACTGTTTTATTTCGTTTTCAGCAACTGTTGCAGATTATTGGCGCGTCTTTCAGGCATTTAAACAGGTCACACAGAGCCAAATAGGCAAGTACCAGTAGGTAGCCCAGTTAAAGAAAGCAACCTTGACATGGTGACTGGGCTTTAAATAATTTGGCCAACTTATTGAACTAATTGCTTTTATTTATCCAGAGTTTAGCAGGCTGTTTGTAGCAGCAAACTTATGGATGTAGCCATATGCAATTAGAATTGTTTATGCACTAGAATTCTATTTTTCGTCTCACAAAGGAAGAACGGTCCTAAATAACTTTTTTCACCTTTCCTGTTACCCTTTTTCCTTCTTGCCCCACATATGAAATATTGGATGCACTTTGAAAAGATGGATATAAGATTTTATCTTTTATTTATCTCTTATTCAAAAAATGTTTTAATGCACAGAATATTTATTGTATTACACATTTTAAATTTTGTTCAATGAATGGTTCACTTGTTAATTAGCATGTGTTAATTATTCTAATTTGCACATGACACTCCCCTGTAGGAGGCTATTTGAACCCTGTGTCTGGTTAATGTACATCACCTGTGGAAGGGGACATGAACCCCCTGAAACATTGTATTTTGATGTTTGGTTTTGAATAAATCACCATTCACCCTGGGTGACTTCTTGCTTTGTTTCCAGTTGTAATTGAACTTCCTTGGAAGTGGGTGTTTATTGGAAGTTTACACCCAAGTGGGCATCCACCTTCAATGAGAACCTGCAGATAGTAAGATAGAAAAAGAACAAGGGGGGACTTTTCTCCTTATTGTTACATTTTGCTACTTTTCCCACCTATCCTAGTGTGCTGTTTTTTTAACATTCTGCTCTTTGCCCCTCCCTCTCAGCCATGCTCCCTAAGCCAGGGTTCTCAACTGGTGTGACATAACAGTGCCGGAGGTGTGCCCCTTAATTTTGGTAGAGGAAAAATTTCACTAGTATAACTTTTTAAATTTTAACTCGAGATGTACCCGGCGTGCCGTGTACACTTGTGGGTAAGTATTTTTTATGGGCAGGTGTTGTGTTGGCTTAGATGGAAGAGACTGGTGGAAAGAATGCACAGTTGGTAATGTACATCATGTATTTAATAGTTATGCCTTAAGGAGGTGATCATTGCTTGAGGGAAGTATAGCACATATGTTTTATTGCAAAACCTTTATACAACATTATCAGTTTTACAATTGGAGCGTAAATATACAAAGTTTGTGGTGCACCTATCGTGAACATGCTACATGGAATCGTTGGGGAAAAACAACTGATTGCAACTGAATACTGCAGCACTTGAGTGACTGACGGGTGTCAACACTGTTTTTGAGCTTCTGAAGCATTTGTTTGTGGGTTCTTTGTCTGTGTTGTGGGCTTCATTTGTTGCTTGTGTGTGATGCTTGTTTATTAAGCATGCTCTTATTTCTTTGCCACTTTTTCCTGCACAAGGACCACGTTTATTGACTATTAGATCCCAATCAATAAAGTTACTTTTTGGTCTGAATTGAAAGTGCCATGATGTCTTTGTTCTTTTAGTTGTAACTATCTGATGAAGTATGTGACATGTGGGCAGTGTGTTCTGGTGCTTAAGTCAGGGTAATGCAGGTAGTTCCCATGTAGTCCAACACCCCAACCATCCCGGCTGAGTAGGTGGATGGGGTATGTCTGTGATGTTCTGTGTCCAGAGGCATGGGTGTGACATTATGTGTTGTGGTTGCAAATTTTGGGGGAATGGCCAGACTTAGTGGCAGTCTCTGGGTCTAAGAAGATCAGGGTCACCTTTGGGCACCCCATGTGCGCGCACACTTGGCCAGGGAGACATTCTTGTATCTTCTACATGGAATTCTGCCCCTATCTATCTCATCTGTCCTCTCTCTTGCTCTGTAGATCTATCTCTGTCTATATATATGCCTCTTGTCTATCTCTTTTATCTGTTCTTGTCTGTATCTTTGTCTCTCTCTGTCTCTAATTCGTCTGTCTATCTAACTCTGCAAAACAGAGTCACTGACCTGTATAGAGGGAGCAGCTCTCCCATAAGTGTCTCGGTACTATACACGCCTCCAATCGTTCGTTCCTCTCCGGCTTTAGTGATACAGCTCTGAAGTTCCCAACAGGGTTGTGGAAGGCAGGCAACGGACTGCAGGTAAAATGTATAAAAAATGATTAAGAGTATTCATAAAAAACAAAGTAGCAACTGCTACAATCAATACAAAAATCACATGGAAACACGGCAGGCAGTGGCCAATGCCACTTCTGAGCCCTGAGGAAGTGGCAATTGGCCACGAAATGCGTAGGGAGGAGCCTGCTGTGTTTCCATGTGATTTTTTTTATTGAATTGTAGCCGTTGCTACTTTGTGTTTTTATAAATACATTTTGATGCATTTACCTGAAGTCCGGTTGCCTGCCTTCCACAAACCCTGTTGGGAACTTTGGAAGGAGTCAGTGTCTATCGAAACTACTCTATCTCCCCCATCTAACCCGTTGTATCTATCGTCTACTACTATCTATCTATCTGTCTATCTCTATCTTAACTAAACTCTGTCTATCTATAATCTGTCTAATCTAACTATATCTACTATACTATCTATCTATCTATCTATCTGTCTGTCTGTCGTCTGTCTGTTGTCTGCTGTCTGTCTAACTCTGTGTATCTATCTGTCTATCTATTATCTAACCGTGTATCTATCTGCCTATCTATTCTAACACTTACTATCTATCTAACTCTATACTATCTATCTATCTGTCTGTCTGTCTAATCTGTCTATCTATCTGTCTATCTATTTATCTAACTCTGTGTATCTATCTGCTATCTATCTAACTTGTCTATCTATCAACTCTATCTACTCATCTATGCTGTCTAACTCTGTTATTCATTCTGTCTATCGATTTATCTAACTCTTGTGTATCTATCTGCCTATCTATCTAACTCTGTCTATCTATCTAAATCTATCTATCTCTCTACTATCTATTATCTATCTATCTATCTATCTATCTATTATCTACTATCTTCATCTATTATCTACTATCTATTGTCTATACTCTATCTAACTAACTCTGTCTATCTATAAATCTGTCTATCAACCTATATCACATCTATCTACTATATTATCTATCTTATACTATCTATCTTCTATCTATCTATATCGATCATATATCTGTCTGTCTGTCTGTCTGTCTGTCTGTCTAACTCTGTGTATCTTCTATTGTCTATCTACTAACTCTGTGTATCTATCTGGCTATCTATCTAACTCTGTCTATCTATCAACTCTATCATCTATCTATACTATCTATCTATCTATCTGTTGTCTGTCTAACTCGTTATCTACTGTCTATCATTTATCTAACTCTGTGGATCTATCTGCATATCTATCTAAAATCTGTTCTATCTATCTAACTCTATCTATACTATCATCTATATCTATCTATCTATCTATCTATCTGTCTGTCTAACTCTGTTATCTATCTGTCTATATATTTATCTAACTCTGTGTATCTATGCTGCCTATCTATCTAACTCGTCTATCTATCTAAATCTATCATCTCTCTCTCTGATCTATATCTATCTACATACTATCTATCTATTCGATCTATCGATCGAACCTACGCTGTCGTAGCTCTAGCTAACTAAACTATGTTCGATATTAATTAGATTGACACTTCATGTTTGATTCCTTAACTTAAGTATTTTTATCAACGTATTGAAAAACACAAATAAAATTATGACTGGTGTTACAAAATGAGAAAACCACTGCATTTATTCAGGATAAATAGCTTGGGTTATCCTAAACAAGTGATATAGCAACACTTTCTTAGAACTAACATTAAGAGTATGTCCACCCCCAAAAATGTTTTTCTGTGGCTAAAAAACCTCCAAAACCCCTGACCTCGCAAGGTTCTAACATTCAAAATTTGGCTTCTAAATATAAATCCAGCACTCATTCCCTCGATGCCTTCTGCTTGCTTCCGTACCCTTCTGTTCACAGAAGTAAGATGAAGGGGCCGGACTGGCAGCGGCACCTGGATTGAAAAAAATTTGTTTGGCGGGTGGACATACCCTTCACTCACCTAGCCTTATACTAGATGAAGCACATCTAGTGGTTTTCCCAAATAACACACCTGAAATGATATAATTAATTTGGCTTGAAGATTAATTATATTTTCTGTTCTATTGTTTGCTTTTTTTCACTCCTCCCACAGATTTCCAGCTAGAGACATGAAATTCAGTACAGACATGCTGAACACATAGAAGTGTGCTATCTTCTAGCTAAAAAATCCGTGGAAGCGTTACTGCGAGTTTCCTATTGGCTATAATGGGTCCAACACTCAAACTGAACATTCCAGGGTTTTGTGATCAAATCAAACACCAACTGTCACTTTCTGATAAAAGACACCTGGGTCCGAGGCTACATAACTACACACTGTTTAGTGCTCGTGCAACTTCTAAAAAAGTGTTGCCAACTGTGAATAAAGAATAAACAGTATATGAGTGATACTGTAAGGTACTAATGTAATAACCATGTTTCATAATGAATTACACAGTTTTACAAGTAGAATGCTTAAGAAAGAAACAAAGAAATACAAGTTGTTTCTCCTTAAATGGCATATCCACCCCTTTTTTACACTTTTTCGTAGTGTAGGGCTCCTACTGTAGTGTCGGGGGAGGGCAATGTAAGTAATGATCAGAGGAGTTTTCCTTCAAGTAACTATGGCAGTTGGGGGAGGGAGCCTACACTACAGAAAAGGGGTTTACACTAGGGGATGGAGAGAGAAACGGAGGGCAGAGGGAGAGAGAGAGAGAGGTGAGGGGCTGCAGTGCGCATGGCAAAATTCTCTGGAGGAGAGACAGGAGGCAGAGTCCTATATGGACTCGGCCAAGCTCCTGGTGGTCAGTTTTCTGGACTTTGGAGGGACATTAGGAGAACCATTTGGAGCTGGAATGTGAGGTAATGATTTTTATAAAACAAAAGGGGGCCAGTAGTGGGTTAAATGATAGTTTTGGGGGTGGACATGCACTTTAACTCTCCAGGATCTCCGATTGACCAAACTCAAACCGGCTCATTTATCTAGACCTGCTGGGCAATTATAAAGATGTGCAAACCACTTTGCTATCAGTTAGCACTGTTAAACTCCATATTAGCACTGGATGTACAAGAAAGTAAAAGACAGGTAAGTGTTTGAAATAGGAGGTTGAACCCTGGGTGGGGACTACTACCTGCTGGCGTGCTCAAAGTGAGTTTCCTATACTCATATATAATCCTTTGGGTCTAGGTGTGTATACCCCAGGCCCCGTCACTATAATGTAGCAAAGTGCTTTTCCTTATTTAAGTGCCAATGTGGCAGGAGTAACAAACATATAGTTAATATGTGCTTAAATCACAGACTCACTGCTGTGGCCTGGGTGCAACTGTCCCAGACCCTTTGTTAGGTACGCTCAGTCACTATGAGTATTGCTTAATGATCACTCACTCTGGTCAATAAGTAGTACTCCACCTGTGGTCTTGGATTCATATATGCGAATTGTATTCACTGCTACACATTATTATTATATTTATTGATTTATATAGCAACAACATCTTCCGTGGCGCTTTACAATTACATAGTCAACATTACATAGGGGCAATTCAAAGTCAACTTATTACATACACAGGTATACATAATAAGTAAACAGAGTGTGGAGTTTCTTACAGCAATACCGTGATACAATAGGAAAGGAAAAACATAAAATCGCCTGACAACGTTTTGGACGCATGATCGTCCTTACTTATAGGCTGATTGAATTAAACTTGTCTCTGTGCTTTTATACCCTCCTACCTTTTCCTGAAGTTGCAGGTAGACACCCCTTTACTCACTGTTGGTGAATAATTGTGTCGGTTCGGGAAGGTAAAGAGCGGGAGGGAAACAAAACATATAAAAATAGATACATCACATTGTACCATTTATTATTTGAATAATAATATTATAAAATGACATATAATTTACGAATCTTGAACCTATGTGTTTTACAAAAAACAGGTTTAAGATAGTAGGTAAATATTGTGTTTGCGCTAGATTTAGCGCATGATTTTAATGCTGGCTAATTGTCAAATTGTGGCCCTGCCACCAAGAATGCTGGGAATATAGTTTCCAAATATCTAAAGTGCTGTAGGGTCGGTATCCACGCTGTAAGCTATACAAAACAAATCTGGTTGGGTGAATGCAGGTAATGGCAGTATGCAGTGTACAAAATGTTATTTTGACTGCGCAGATGTCTATATCTGTGCACACAGTTAATACAAATATCAGGAGAAACATAGCTTATTATATCACAAAATAAGAACAGACAACGCTGCTAAACTGATTAAAGGAAACTAAAATCCTACAGAATTGCAACTGACTTCTCTTACCTGGTAACCAGCAGGTCATTTCCGGGTTCGTCCATGCAGTCTATTTTTTTTCATTTGCTGTTGATGTAATCAGGCAGTGGGAGGGACTGGTTACACAAACAGAGAAGAATAATTACATAGATGCAGAGTTGCAGACAGAACACTCCCCAGCTGATTTATTGAGTTAGAGTTAAGCTCACTAGAAGACAGGGAGATTCAATAAAAGTTCTTATCGTTAAAATGGTGCTAATTTTGCCCCAACCAATAGATCTATTTAACTTTCTAAGCTAACATCTGATTGGTTGGGGCAAAATATCACCATTTTTAAAGATTAGAACTTTTATTGAATAACCCTGTAGGAATTGAGTCCACAAGAAAAAACTAAAAAAAGGCCCCACTTGTCTTTCCTTTTCCTCTATGTCAGATTAAGACTTTTTAAGGCTCATATGACTGAGTTGTGTGTTTCTTTTCTCTTTTTGCAGGTTTGTGATTTTTTATAAACCAAGAACTTTTTTTTGCTGCATAGAAAATCATTGTAGTGCAATGGGTTTTTTCACATAGAGTTAGATAGATAGACATAGTTAGATAGAGATAGATAGAGAGATACACTGAGTACATAAATAGATAGAGTAGATAGTCTTAGACAGACAGAGATAGATAGAAAGATAGAGTTAGATAGACGAAGACAGAGATAGATAAGATAGGTAGATAGATAGATAGATAGAAGAAGAGATAGAGAGATAGATAGATTTAGATAGATAGACAGAGTTAGATAGATAGGCAGATAGATACACAGAGTTAGATAAATAGATAGACAGATAGATAGAGCAGAGTAGACAGACAGACAGATAGATAGATAGATAGATAGATAGATAGATAGATAGATAGATAGATAGAGTGGACAGACAGATAGATAGATAGATAGATAGATAGAGTAGATAGATAGACAGAGTTAGATAGATAGCAGATAGATACACAGAGTTAGATAAATAGATAGACAGATAGATAGACAGAGTTAGACAGACAGATAGATAGATAGATAGATAGATAGATAGATAGAGTTAGATAGATAGACAGAGTTAGATAGATAGGCAGATAGATACACAGAGTTAGATAGATAGACAGATAGATACACAGAGTTAGACAGACAGACAGACAGACAGATAGATAGATAGATAGATAGATAGATAGATAGTAGATAGAGTTAGATAGACAGATTTATAGATAGACAGAGTTAGTTAGATAGAGATAGACAGATAGATAGATAGATAGATAGATAGATAGATAGATAGATAGATAGATAGATAGATAGAGAGAGAGATAGATAGATTTAGATAGATAGACAGAGTTAGATAGATAGGCAGATAGATACCAGAGTTAGATAAATAGATAGACAGATAGATAGACAGAGTTAGACAGACAGATAGATGATAGATAGATAGATAGATAGATAGATAGATAGAGTTAGATAGATAGACGAGTTAGATAGATAGGCAGATAGATACACAGAGTTAGATAAATAGATAGACAGATAGATAGACAGAGTTAGACAGACAGACAGATAGATAGATAGATAGATAGATAGATAGATAGATAGATAGATAGATAGAGTTAGATAGATAGACGAGTAGATAGATAGGCAGATAGATCACGAGTTAGATAGATAGACAGAGATACACAGAGTTAGACAGACAGACAGACAGACAGACAGACAGATAGATAGATAGATAGATAGATAGATAGATAGATAGATAGATAGATAGATAGATATATAGATAGATAGATAGTAGATAGAGTTAGATAGACAGATTTATAGATAGACAGAGTTAGTTAGATAGAGATAGACAGATAGATAGATAGATAGATAGATAGATAGATAGATAGATAGATAGATAGATAGATAGATAGATAGATAGATAGATAGAGAGATAGATAGATTTAGATAGATAGACAGAAGTTAGTAGATAGGCAGATAGTACACAGAGTTAGATAAACGATAGACAGATAGATAGACAGAGGTTAGACAGGCAGATAGATAGATAGATAGAGTTAGATAGATAGACAGAGTTAGATAGATAGGCAGATAGATACACAGAGTTAGATAAATAGATAGACAGATAGATAGACAGAGTTAGACAGACAGATAGATAGATAGATAGATAGAGTTAGATAGATAGACAGAGTTAGATAGAGAGGAGCAGATAGATAACAAGAGTTAGTAGATAGATAGACAGATAGATACACAGAGTTAGACAGGACAGGACGACAGACAGACAGACAGACAGACAGATAGATAGATAGATAGATAGATAGTAGATAGAGTTAGATAGACAGATTTATAGATAGACAGAGTTAGTTAGATAGAGATAGACAGATAGATAGATAGATAGACAGATAGATACACAGGGTTAGATAGATAGGTAGTTAGATAGACACTGCTCCAAAGTTCCCAACAGGGTTTGTGGAAGGCAGGCAACCGGACTTCAGGTAAAATGCATCAAAATGTATTTATAAAAACACAAAGTAGCAACTGCTACAATTCAATAAAAAAAATCACATGGAAACACAGCAGGCTCCTCCCTACGCATTTCGTGGCCAATTGCCACTTCCTCAGGGGCTCAGGGAAGTGGCAATTGGCCACTGCCTGCCGTGTTTCCATGTGATTTTTGTATTGAATTGTAGCAGTTGCTACTTTGTGTTTTTATGAATACTCTTTAATACATTTTTTATACATTTTACCTGCAGTCCGGTTGCCTGCCTTCCACAAACCCTGTTGGGAACTTCAGAGCTGTATCACTAAAGCCGGAGAGGAGACGGAACGATTGGAGGCGTGTATAGTACCGAGACACTTCATGGGAAGATGCTCCCTCTATACAGGTGCAGTGACTCTGTTTTGCAGAGTTAGATAGACAGACAGAATTAGAGACAGAGAGAGACAAAGAGATACAGACAAGAGACAGATAAAAAGAGATAGACAAGAGGCATATATATAGACAGAGATAGATCTACAGAGCAAGAGAGAGGGACAGATAGAGATAGATAGGGGCAGAATTCCATGTAGAAGATACAAGAATGTCTCCCTGGCCAAAGGTGTGCGCGGCACATGGGGTGCCCAAAGGTGACCCTGATCTTCTTAGACCCTAGAGACTGCCACTAAGTCTGGCCATTCCCCCAAAATTTGCAACCACAACACTAAATGTCACACCCATGCCTCTTGGACACAGCAACATCACAGACATGACCCCATCCACCTACTCAAGCCGGGATGGTTGGGGTGTATGGACTACATGGGAACTACCTGCATTACCCTGACTTAAGCACCAGACACACACTGCCCACATGTCACATACTTCACAGATAGTTACAACTAAAAGAACAAAGACATCATGGCACTTTCAATTCAGACCAAAAAGTAACTTTATTGATTGGGATCTAATAGTCAATATAACGTGGTCCTTGTGCAAGGAAAAAGTGGCAAGAAATAAGAGCATGCTTAATAAAAACAAAGCTCACACACAGAGCAACAGAATGAAGCCCGACAACACAGACAAAGAACCCACAAACAAATGCTTCAGAGACTCAAGAACAGTGTGACACCCGTCAGTCACTCAAGTGCTGCAGTATTCAGTTGCAATCAGTTTGTTTTTCCCCAAGCTGATTCCATGTAGCATGTTCACGAGTAGGTGCACCACAACATTTGTATATTTACGCTCCAATTGTAAAAACTGATAATGTTGTATATAAGGTTTTGCAATAAACATATGTGCTATACTTCCCTCAAGCAATGTCACCTCCTTAAGGCATAACTATTAAATACATGATGTACATTACCAACTGTGCACTTCTTTCCACCAGTCTCTTCCATCTAAGCCAAACACACACCTGCCCATAAAAAAATACTTTACCCACAAGTGTACACGGGCAACGCCGGGTACATCTGCTAGTTAAAAATTTAAAAAAGTTATACTAGTGAAATTTTTCCTCTACCAAAATTAAGGGGCACACCTCCGGCACTGTTATGTCACACCAGTTGAGAAACCCTGGCTTAGGGAACATGGCTGAGAGGGAGGGGCAAAGAGCAGAATGTTAAAAAAACAGCAGCACTAGGATAGGTGGGAAAGTAGCAAAATGTAACAATAAGGAGAAAAGTCCCCCCCTTGTTTCTTTTTCTATCTTACTATCTGCAGGTTCTCATTGAAGGTGGATGCCCACTTGGGTGTAAACTTCCAATAAACACCCACTTCCAAGGGAAGTTCAATTACAACTGGAAACAAAGCAAGAAGTCACCCAGGGTGAATGGTGATTTATTCAAAACCAAACATCAAAATACAACATTTCAGGGGGTTCATGTCCCCTTCCACAGGTGATGTGACATTAACCAGACACAGGGTTCAAATAGCCTCCTACAGGGGAGTGTCATGTGCAAATTAGAATAATTAACACATGCTAATTAACAAGTGAACCAATTCATTGAACAAAATTTAAAATGTGTAATACAATAAATATTCTGTGCATTAAAACATTTTTTGGAATAAGAGATAAATAAAAGAATAAAATCTTATATCCATCTTTTCAAAGTGCATCCAATATTTCATATGTGGGGCAAGAAGGCAAGAAGGGTAACAGGAAAGGTGTAAGATAAAAGTTATTTAGGACCGTGCTCTCCTTTGTGAGACGAAAAATAGAATTCTAGTGCATAAACAATTCTAATTGCATATTGGCTACATCCATAAGGTTTGCTGCTACAAACAGCCTGCTAAACTCTGGATAAATAAAAGCAATTAGTTCAATAAGTTGGCCAAATTATTTAAAGCCCAGTCACCATGTCAAGGTTGCTTTCTTTAACTGGGCCTAACCTACTGGTACTTGCCTATTTGGCTCCTGTGTGACCTGTTTAAATGCCTGAAAGACGCGCCAATAATCTGCAACAGTTGCTGAAAAACAGAATAAAACAGTTAATATGAAACAGACTATAACAAGTGAACTATTCCTTGGATCAGGCAGTAGAACAAGGTTTTAAAACTCATTCTAAGGGGCAACCTTCTACTTCTGCATATCCTACTCTTTCAGATGATAAGGCACAGGAAGTGCCAGATTCTAGGGCCTCGGATGTGGATAACAGAAAGCAACAGAGCTCTGAATTTGATTTAAGACAAGTGGAGCCTTTAATTAAATGAGAACTAAACACACATTTTTACACTCTAGAATCTGAAAATATCCCCTTTAAAAACACCAATAAACTGTAAAATCCCACTTTAGTAAACGGCATTAGAGTAAATGTAACTCCCTGAAGAAATGGATAAAATATATGTGTGTGTGTGTGTGTGTACAGTGACTGGCCACACCCCTGACCTCAATCACATGCTCCCTTGCCTAATCTGTCCTGTAAAAGGATTGGCTAGAGGCTACAAGTGGGTGTGACCAACTCTAACAAGTTCCTGCAGTATTTTACAACTTAGCATGTGTAATGAGCACAATGGTCAGTGACCACACTGTGTGATACTGGGATGTTGGGAAGTAAAACACAAACCCTATGCTAAAAAGGTAAATTGCCCAACAACCAAATTAAAACGAGAGTTGAAACACAGATGCTTTTATATTAAGGTACTTTTTCTTCTGAAAGAGTGTTGTTCTGAGACTTTAGTTATCCTTTAAATTGATTCGAAAGACTTTAGTCTTTGGGGAGGATTCTCCATCAGGCTCAGTTCAAAAAAGATCTAAGCAAGTCTTTCCAATACATAAGGAGATGGAAGAAATACTAAGGCTGGAGTGTTCTAGGCTTTCAAGAAGGGTTTTGATCAAACACAAATTTGATAAGCTTTATCTGTTTTGACAAAACAAAGGATTTATTCAAACCGCCTACAGTTGATGCGACAGTGGTTGGAATTTCTAAGGTCACTGCTTTAGCTATTTATGATGTTTCAGCTTTACACTATCCTATGGACAGAAAGATGAAGACGTAGGTAAAGAAAACCTTTACGACAGCAGGTTCCAGTCATAAAGCAGCTGTAGCATTAGTTTCTGTGAGCAAAATCCTTTCAGTGTGGTTGGAGAAGCTAGAGGATGATATCGCCAATGGTGTGGACAGAAAGACAATTTTTCAATCTTTGTCAAAATTTCGTTTGGAAACAGATTTCAATTTGGAAACTTCAGCAAATCTATTGAAGATTCAGGCTGAATAAATGTTGTTGTCTGTAGTAACAAGAAGAACGCTATGGCTGAGAATCTGGTTTGCAGACCGGAAAAGGAATTTGCTAGATTTTCAAGGAGCATTAAAATTTCATGTGTCTGCCTTTCAGCCTCTCTTCCTCTGCATGGACTTTCACAAAGGTGTTAACAGCTCTAGTAGCCAGGATGAGATGCCAGGGTCTCCAGATATTCCACTACCTAGACAACCTATTGGTAGTGGCAAGGAGCAGGGAACATCTTCTGAAAGATCACTCTGGTTGGCTAATAAACCCACAGAAGGGCCAATTCAATCCATCCCAGAAGTTAGTCTATTTAGGGGTAACTATAGATACGTCTCTGAGTCTTCTGTAATAACGACAAACAGGATCCTGAAAATTCCAACACAAGCTATGCAATAATTCAACAGAAACATTGTACAGTAAAAAAAAAACTAATGAGTTTCCTAGGCAGTGCCTCTGCAACTATAGGCTCAGTCCAATGGGCAGCCTGGAGGATGACGCCTCTTCAGGATTTTCTGTTAAACAGATGTAACAATAGGACTCAGTCTCTGCTTCAAAAGGTCTTCTTAATCTGAGAGTTCAAAGTTGAATTGGTGGACAGTGCATGCCATTTTAAGAAGGGGAACCCCTATCATGGAGCCAAACTCAGTAGAAATCTACACAGACACTTCAGGGAGTTGATGGTGAGCCCTATCAAGGGACTTGTTAGTCCAAGGGAAGTGGGAGATAGATCTCTTCCATCAGGAGTGTCGGAATTGAGTGCCATATATCTAGCCCTCCAAGCACTACATACAGAAATTCAGGGGAGGTCAGCGTGTGTAAGAACAGACAAACAGACAGTGGCACTGAATATAAGAAAACAAGGAGGGACAAGGAGTCAGAGGATGATCACATAATTATGAATTTTGATCAAAAGAACCTGCTGACAATTTCAGCCATGTGTATTCTGGGGAAGGAGAACTGTCAGGTAGATGCCCTGTCGAGATTCGTTCATAACAATGGGGAATGGACTTGAATCCCCAAGTGTTCAAAATGATAATGGAAAGATGCTGGATGCTGGAAATAGATTTGATGGCAACAGAGGCCAACAAAAGTGTGAAGAGATTTTTTTTCCAGATATTAAAACCCTCAAGCGGAAGCAACTGAAGCTTTGAGTCATTTACGATTGGCCAAGGAGATTGTGGCACCCTATGTTAAGGAACATATCCTCTGACAAGGAAGTTCGACCTGTTGAGCCAGGGTCCAATATTGCATCCAAATCCAGACAGCCTGAACTTGGCAGTATGGATCTTGGATGTCAGGGTTAAAAAAAAAAGTTTAGTTCTCATTTAAATGCACTACCTTTAGGGCTCGTTCACACTACATCAGTTTGTATCCGTTTTTGAAACGCAGGTGCGTTTAAAAAAACAGACAGACATTAAAACTCCATAGGATTTCATAATATCGTTCGCACCTGCTGCGTTATATTCCACTCTGCTCCAGTGCGTTTTAAAAACGCACTGCAGCACACATTTTAAATGCATGGAAATGCTGTACAACGGATAACAACGCACGCGTTTGCATTTGTGTCCATTTTTCGAAAAGGATGCCTGGGAGTTCCTGTGATGTCATTTCCGATCGGCAGGCTATAAGAAACATGTGGGAGAGGCGCCATTTTGCATGTCACCTACCAGTCATCAGCAAGGCATCCATTTTGGCTGTCACCTACCAGCCATCAGCAAGTCAGTCTTCCAGCTCTTTTGCAATTTCAAGCAAGCCAGTCTGCCATAATAGGGGAAACTTTTTTGTCAACTGATGATTTGATAAATGCAGTACAGGATGACCCTGTACTGCATTTATCAAATGATGATTTGATAAATGCAGTACAGGGTCATCCTCAACTTTATGATAAAGGCCACAAACTGTATAAAGATGTGAAATCAAGATCCTAAGATCCTCATACAGCAACGAAAATTGCCCTTTCTCCAGGCGGTCCTCCAGCAGGGAATGCACCCAGTACCTCCGGTTGTTACGCACATCATCGCTGCTATCAGTATGAGAGAAAGGCAACACTCTGCATACATTGCTGAACGAATAGCCACAAAATCAGCAGCAAAACACAAGATCTCTCTCTCTATAACACTATCTGCTACCTCTCTCCAAAGCTCCTGAAACTCCCACACTCCCAGCAAGTGACATCATGATCTTGGGTTCTTTGTCCTGCCCCCTTCAAAATTCGAAAAATGCAGACAAAAACTTATGTAAACGCAACAGACACAAACGGATAGTAACGCACATGCAAACGGGCAGCAACGGATACAAAAACGTTTTGAAACATCAGTTAACGCAATTCGATTTTAAGTTGCGTTTTTGCCCGTTCCTAGTGTGAATGAGCCCTTATTAATTTGGCTTGAAAAAGCCAAATTACTGTTCTTTCTATTTCTTCATCTTCTTTTTCTTCTTCCGTTTTATTCTTCCGCTTTTTTGGACCATATCTCCTCCCACAAAAACTAGAGACATGAAATTCGGTACAGACGGGGCATATAGGAGAAGTGTACTATCTTCTAGCTAAGGAATCCGCGGAAGCGTTACGGCGTTATCTGCGAATTTCGGGACATTTTTCCCCATAGACTATAATGGTAACAATCCTCAAATGTGGATATTTCAAAACAGTTTTTTTCATGGTCATAAATACAAATCAAGGTACACCAACCTACCGACCTACCTTTCTATTCCCATGGAAGCCATATTTAAAGGGTAACTAAAGTAAAAAAAACTAATTTACATTTATCCTCAATAAAAGATAGTTTTATGGTTATAAACACAAAAAAGACATACCCCCTCAACCAGACCCAGGTACACACACCTACTAATCTACTTATCCATTACTGTGGCAGCCATACTTAAAGGGTAACTAAAGTAAAAAAAAACTAATTTAGATTTATTCTCAATAAAAAATAGTTTTATGGTTGTAAACACAAAAAAGACATACCCCCTCAACCAGACCCAGGTACACACACCTACTGATCTACTTATCCATTACGGTGGCAGCCATATTTAAAGGGTAACTAAAGTAAAAAAAAACTAATTTAGATTTATCCTCAATAAAAGATAGTTTTATAGTTGTAAACACAAAAAAGACATACCCCCTCAAACAGACCCAGGTACACACACCTACTTATTATAAGATTACTTATCCATTACTGTGACAGCCATACTTAAAGGATAACTAAAGTCAAAAAAATAAATTTGGTTTATAATAATTTTTGACCAATCATTAAAAAAGTTTGTTTTTTTAAACCCCAACCGGACACAGGTACACACACCTACTGATCTACTTATCCATTACTGTGGCAGCCATACCTAAAGGGTAACTAAAGTTTTTTTGACCAATCAAATTGGTCAAATTTTGACCAATCATCAAAAAGATACAGAGAGATTCAATAAAAGTTCTTATCATTGAAAATGGTGCTAATTTTGCCCTAACCAATCAGATGTTAGCTTTCTGATTGATTGGATCAAAATTAGCACCACTTTTGGATGGGTACACACAAAAGTTCTTTTTGTCCCAAACAAGCGTTCACTACAAACTCATCATTCCCATTATAGAGTTTTAAAATCTGCAGCAAACACACATATTCCCTTCCAAAATGCAGCCCTTCAAGCCAAATTCAAAGTTTTACTTAAACTTTCCCTTTTTAGTTCTTCTATGTTGCTTCCTGAAAACGGACAGTAGATGGTGCTGTGGGAATAGGTATTGTAGATAGTACTGTAAATGATTCTGTTCAGCTTTAATGCAGCATGGCACACACAATATTAACAAAATTGGACTGTTGTACATACACATTAAAGTGCAACCAGAGAACAAAAATATAATACATGCAAAAAACAATTCTAGTGCACAAACTATTCTAATTGCATATTGGCTACCTCCATATGGTTGCTACTACAAACAGTGTGCTTAACCCTGGATAAATAAAAGCAATTAGTTCAATAAATTGGCATAATTATTTTAAGCCCAGTCACCACGTCAAGGTTGCTTTCTTTAACTGGGTCCTAAACTACTGGTACTTGCCTTTTTGGCTACATGAGCTGACAGCTTCTAATGCAGCATGGCCACCTGGTGGTCATTTCTTATTGAAATTAAACAGACTTCTGACCCATGTCTGTATTTTATGACAGTTATTACTTAAAGCTTGGTATCTGTGTTTCATAATATTGTGAGAATGGTGTAAAGACCTGCAATGATATTCATATGGGTAATGTAGCACAGTCGCAAAATACTGCTCGATATCTGTTTTTTGGGATGCAGTTTTTGTTTTTGGAACTTGGCTGTAAAATACCAATGCTGCCAATTGGTGGTATATTGCAACCTCAATAAAGAAGCATTATCAGTTTAGTGATTCTTTAAATTAAATATATTTTCATTATGAAGCAATATGCAAGGAACACATTAAAGGAGTAGACAGCTTTAGTGTTGTTATTGGTTGTATAGTTGCCCTTTAATACGTTTTAGTCATTGATGTGAGGTCTACAACTGGGATGGCTAAATAGGGGCACAAATGTTTTACTTTAACAGTTAGAAAATATGGCATGTACAGTTTTTGAGCAAGACGATAGCTGGTTTGAAATACAGTCCTTGATGCTACTACAAAATGTATGCTTTGACATCACTAATGACTATAGATCCTATCCCCCATCCCTTACTGCTTTTCATCTTCTTGTCAGTGTAGTGCTAGAATTCTTTATTGGAAGTAAAATACATAATGGATATGGCCTTGTGTAAATGCAGTCCCTAAAAACAATCAGTCCAACCCTATATATCAGTGTTTTTTTATGCAGAATATATGAATGTGCCAGTTGTCTAAAGAAGCTGTATTGTATTTTGCTGCATTAAATTAATTCTGGCTAATAAATTCATTTATGGAATAGTTCACTTGAAAAGTGAACTTTTCCTTTAATGTATTTATTAAAGATAGGGAGGTTAAGGAGTTTACCTTCCGTTCTTCAATCAATATCTCAGGATCCAGGGACGAAGATAGCAGAAACTTACCTTTCATGCAATCCACCTCAGCAGAACTGACAGGTCCCGACAGCATCCTGGTTCTAATCAACTATAGCACGCATTATCACTTATGAGTGCTATAGTTAATTAGAACCAAGAAGCAGTCGGGACCTGTCAGTTCTGATGGGGTGGATTGTGCGAAAGATAAGTTTCTTACTTACCTTTCTGGCTCTGGAGATATTGATTGAAGAATGAGAGGTAAGACACAGCTCCGGCAATTGGCTTAGACGCGATGTCTTAGCCAATCACATTAGCGTGTGCCGGTCGAGCCCCTTCTGCTTGTCTTCTATGCATAGAAAAGGAAAAGTTTGGATCAGGTTGGGCCAGTGAGAGGGGTAATGTCTAGGCCAGGTTAAATGCTTGCCTGAAGAGGTGGGTTTTAAGGTTACATTGTGAAGGTATTAAGGGAAGGTGAATGACGGACAGACAGAGACGCGGACGCAGACGCGGACTTTCGATATTTCTTGGACTTTCGATGATTTATCGAATGTTCGAACGTTCGAGTATCGAACCTGCGAGTAAAATGTACATGTATCTAGGAGCGAACATCGAATCTGCGAGTAAAGTCTCCATTACAGCCTATACGCGAGTATCAAATCTGCGAGTAAAATGTCCATGTTACCTCGAACGTTCGAACGCGAAAGCTCGAAAGTAGCGTGCGTAAGAGTAAAATCGATTTTACTTAAGTCCTGGATATTGGAACATGCTCCCCAGACCATTTCCCAGGTCCCACAGCCATTTACATTAAGTTACCATTAATATTTTAGTTGTATTTGACTCAAACTTTTCGAACTATTTGCCTCCCATAGACTTTAATGGGTCCATTTTCGAACTTTCGAACTTTTACAATAGTTCGAAAGTTCAAAAAAGGACTGAACTTTCAATAGTTCGACCATCTCTAGTCGACAGGAGTTAGTAAGTGTGTTGACATGGGGTTTGAAGGGAAGATCTAAGTCTAGCATTATTCCAAGGAAACGGACATGAGGAGATGAGGATATATATGTGTTGTTAATATTAATAGTGAGACTAGGGAGGGCGTGGGAACAGATCGTGAGGGTGGGGAAAGGACAAGTTCAGTCTTGTCCATGTTTAGCTTGAAGACATGAAGGCAGAGATTAATTGTAACTTACCGTATCCAATCTGTCTTCATATTGAAGCTCCCCCAGTCCCCTTTTTAATTAAGCTGCCCTTCTCTTAACCCTTTCCATTTCTAAGATGTCCTTTATGAACACATGGTTCCAAAACTGTACCACATATACCAAATGTACATTTTTATACCGTGAATCCATTCCCCTCTTTATACAAGACAATATCTTGCTGGCTCTAGCTGTTGATGCTTGGCACTGCTTGCTACATTTACCCACCGAAATGCCAAGATCCTTTTCCAACATAGATTCATTTAAAGTATATGTCCATCCTAAATATAAATTGTTTCCATAGGGTAGGGCACCCCAGCTCAATCCCCAACTGCCAATTTAATTTTGTAAAACAAGCCCCAGAAATATACTTACGCTCTTACTCTTCATTCCCTTGGCTGTCTTCTCCCGACTCTTGGCGGAAGCAGCAGAGAGGTGCTGGACCAGCAGCTGCATCTGTGATTGGCTGAGCGGCTGCCGGCTATGCAGACAGCGAGTAAACAAAGGAGCGTAAGAATATTTCTTGGGCTTGTTTTACAAAACTAACTTGGTGGTGGGATATGGGCTGGCTATGGAAAAGGACTTTTATAGGTAGGGGAAGAAGCAGCCAGAAGGGTCTAAAGGGTGTGAAAAAGGGAGGGGGGAGGGCTCTCCTGCGCATCTCCTCAGATGACAAGGAAAAAGTGGGGACCGGATGACACACAGACAGCTCCTACGCTTCACTTTCTGGGACTTTGAACCAGCACTGCAGGAGAACCACAAGGAGCCCTATGTGCCCTACACATAGAAAAAAAGATTTTAGGGGTGGACATACCCTTTATCAGCCCAATGTTACAATATATCTAGATCTGCCTGCACATCCTCAGAGACTTTGCTGACAATACCTACTTCAAAATCATTAAAGGAATAGTTCACTGGAAAAGTGAACTATTCCTTTAATGAACTGATTGAAGACTGGGAGGTAACGGAGCTATGCCTCACCTCTCGTTCTTCAATCATTTTCTGTGGAGCCCGGAAAGAAGAAGAATGCGCATGCATGATAATGCGTGCTATGGATAAATAGAACCAGGAAGCAGTCGGGAATTTCACTGTGATAGCAGAGGATCGCACAAAAGGTACTTTTCTTCTATCTTTGTTCCTGGCTCCACAGAAATTGATTGAAGAACTGGAGGTAAGGCATTAACCTCCCGGTCTTCAATCAATGCATTAAAGGAGTAGTTCAGTTTTCCAGTGAACTATTCCTTTAATAAACAGATTAAAGAGTAGCTCCAAAACAGAACCCTGTGGCATAACACTAGGCATGGACTAGAACTCAAACCCAAGTTTGAGACAGATTTTATTAGTTCATAAAAACTCTTTTAGAATTCTCCGAACAACTAACTTTCCGGATTTTTGAACTCGCAACATCTTATAGAAAATTATAACATTTTTGAATTGATAACTTAAGTGCTCCATAACCCTAGAATGCGGCGTTCAGTAACCCCCGAATTCGGAAATAATCTTTGAATGTAGCAGTCAGTACCTGCTATTGAAAGTTATCACACTGACAGCTTAAAGGGCATCTATAGTGGGAAAATGAACTTTTTTTTCTTTCTTTCCATGTGTTCTATAATTCCCTACAACCCCCAGAGTGTCTTCACTTTTTTCAGATTCCCTCTCTGTCCTGAGATACACCAGTTAGAAGAATACGTGATTGAATTCCTCTACTCCTACTTGGACTGCCAATCAAATCCCTGTGACTTGATCCCCCCTCCCTGCTCTGTAATAAACATAGAGATAACAGCATTAGCAGGGGGAGAGAGGTAGCTTTGATGTTAGATATAAGGCTGCACTTGACCCCCCTTCTTAATAGCTTTCACTGATTGATGATGGGTCACAAAGTGAGAGATCGTAAACTGTACTGATCTCCTTCTTCCGTGTCCCCAGGACAGCTTGCTTTCTATTGGCCACTGTGCTTGGGTGTGTTTTTCAGGATGTTGAACTTTTAACTCCTACTGCACATAAAAAGCTTGTCGGTTAGCCGGAGCTGAGACATGGAGGAGGTAACAGAGGGGAGGGAGAAGGGGGGAATGCTGCACACAGATCTGACACTGTGGTTAAACAGAGTCAGTGACAGATATAGGATTAAGGCAGCACAGAGTACATGAATTTAACTTTGCAAAGGGGCAATGTGTTTTTTTCACTATAGATGCCCTTTAATATAGTAATTATGAATGGATCAAAGAGATCTATTCACAAATGGAGTTTTCTAATTAAAGACTTTTTAAGGCACATTAAAGAAATTTAAGGCACAGATCAATGTTAGGTAATCAGTATTAGGTGATCAAGTATTGATCTTTGCCAATGGAGAAAAAAATAACTTCCTAGAAAATGCTCTCTGGGAAGTGATTTTTCTGGTTGGATTTTGTCTTAGAAAACGGGCATTTATCCATGTCCGTTATCATTCCCAAAGATGATCTGATGATCATGTATTAAAAAAGTGAAACACATTAACAAAAAAATTGTCAAGGGGAACTGTGGTCTCCAAACAAGTTAAGTAAACGAAAGGCCAGTTTCCTACCTTTAAAACGAGCCATCAACCACCTCTCTATGTGCTCCACAGACCAAGATATAAAGACATGACTGACAAGAAAGTTAATGGGTGGAAGGCTGACATGTAAAATTCCTAAGGCTTCTCCTGCACAGTGCTGCCGGCGAGCACAGCCTCAGTATATGAGGGAGACAAGAAGTTCCTCCTCCTCTCTGCTGTGTGAAGTCCTGACAGAGAAGGTAAGGGGGGTCTGAGTAACCCACGGCACCCACGAGTGGGCGGGGCTTAGACAACCACAAGTGGATGGGGCTTAGACACCCGTGAGTGGGCGGGGCCACTTGGGGCGGTAAGATAATGGGCCATGGGGGGCCTGCAACTGGAGGGACCATGGGGTCCATGAGTGGGGGAGACCAGGGGGGCTGCAAAGGGGAGGAGGAGACACCTGACAGATTGACTGACAATTTCAGAGCAGGAAGCAGGAAGTGCAGGGGGCCTGGTGATGCTGCCGCCATATCACACACAAAAATGTAAATAACTTCAAAACTATGCAAAATAAACAATGGAAATAAATTGCAAAAATTCCCTGGGGAGCAATTCCTATCAATTTACCTCAATTTACCTAAAGTCATTTTTGGACCACAGTTCCGCTTTAAGGTCATACACACACTTTCTGTTTTATTTTACAGTAAAATTATGATCAGTAAAAAAACTGCAAAGTAATCAAAGTAAAAACAGATTAGACGTCCAGACGTTTCAAGGGAAACTGAGCCACACCTTACATTTCACCTGACAAAAACAAATTGTCTTCTAAAATTCTCGTAAAACCAATACCTTTTTGTGTGAGGAATAACATCTCTACCCATTCTCTGTGTGGGGCACTTATATTATAAGTATCTGTGTGGGGCCGTTTCTATTACAATTCTCTTTTTCTTTAAATTCCCTCATTATCCGCCAGTGTCTCTTTGCCAGTTATTCAACTGTCCCTTTGATAGTTATCCAGCAACTTCACAGTTATCTGATTTCTATCAGTGTATCTATCTATCTATCTATCAACTGTATCTATCCAGTGGCATAACTAGGAATCACTGGGCCCCCCACCAAAACTTATGATGGGGCCGCTATACCTGATTCATCCACAGTGATTTATCTGTCATAGAAAAAATAAGAAGGTGGGCCCCCTTGGCTCCTGGGCCCCCCTGCGGTTGCTCCCCCTGCTCCCCTGTAGCTACACCCCTGTATCTATCTATCTATCTATTCGCTTACCTGTGCTCAGCCCCCTTGTAAAGTTTGAATTTACCCAGTGTTAGCCACAGCCACAACCGGAAGCCACACTCAGAACCAGAAGCCACGGCCACAATCAGAAGCCACGTCTACCTCACCACAACGTCTTTCTATGCTCACAGCTTTTTATAAAGTTTGACTCAGGTGCCAAAAACACTACAAGTGCTACTGCCAACATTCGACTTTATTGTGAAAAATCTCATTACAGTAAATATTTGAAAATAGTTTGACGCCCCTCCTGGCCCTTATTTGTATTGGAAAACCCACCATAAAAACAACTTCCGGGGACCTATTTCCAGGCTGGAAATGTGGCCAATAATGCGTTTTTGCCACCTCAGATTTTTTTTAAAAACGCTAAATCTACAACAGTAAATCTGATAGATGGTTACTTTTACAACAAATGAGTTTATAAATTGAAAATTGAAAATATGCAGTGGTGATAAAAGTGACAAAAACTTTATGAACTTTTATAAACATGCTCCTTTGTTGTAAATTACAACAATAATAGGCCAATGAGAACTACAGTGCAGATTACTGGATCTGCATTTTGCAATGTGGTCTTGCAATACTAACGCACGCCACAATGAAAAAAGAATTATCGCAATATAACGATGCTGCTATTAACATTTCTTTATACTTCTACAAATATTTATTACAGATAATTTACCATTTACATTTTTTATGGCACTTCAGCTAACAATTAAAGGCAGATCCAAACAATATTCTGTTTTATACAACAACAATTATGTTCCATTCAAAATACTAAAAAAGCATTGTCCTAGAAGTTTTGTATCCCTTACTTTAAATTAGAATCATATTGTAAGCGTTAAATCTCTTGTCTAATATTTTTAGGTTTTACATTTAGGGACAAGATTATCTGTTATATCATTTGTGAGGATGTGGTATGTGTCATCTGTATTTCCTCTGAGTCATGGTTCATTTTTAATTCCTTTCCTTCAGGTATGAGACGTGCTCTTCTGTCTATTATACTAAGAAAAGTTGGTAACTGTCTAGATACATTTTCTAAAGTAAATAGGTGAAAAGAATGACGTAAGCTAATGTTATAAAACTAAATATAGAGCTGTATACACAGAAAACAATATTCTTCCTTGCTTGCAGCTGTACTGGATTCAAGGTTTTGTGTTAGTAATCTTTTACAGTTTTAGCAAATATTGCTTACCCCCCCCCCCAACTTCCCCTTTTATGTAGGTACAGCATTGAGAAATATATTGCACAGAGCTGCACCAAGATTTGGGTTCACTTCATTATTCTCTCCCTGCAACTCTGTGCCATATTGTTTCTATGCTTATGTCCTGCATAGCGCAAAATTGTTATTGGAATGTACAGTATGTTCCAGTGCATCGTCAAAGGACAAATGTCTCATCATAGGAAAGCATAAAATACATTAATTTTTATAATTAGAAAAAATAAAATGGGAAAAAATAACACTAAGCAAAAAACAAAATACAAATAAATAGTTTAGTCTGTAAGCCAAAGGGATTTTTAACTGGACTACACACTTCATCTTAAAACTAATTTATATAACTTTGACACTGCAATGTAAGTTTACTATACAAGTGGAGCGCCTGCAGGTAAGTTTATCTCTGCTGCCTGACCTATACTATTTACAGGGAGGTGGGAATAAACAATCTCACCTCCCTGTGAATAATAGGTCCTGATTTACTGTACTTGATAATGTCCGTTTAGTGTCTCTTTAAGCTTTTAGTACAGTATAGTATAGTATTTGAGGTTGAATAAAGACATATGGCCATCCAGTCCAACCCATCTAGCAATATCCTCATTGCCTGCCTAACTGTTGATCCAGAGGAAGGCAAAAAAAACCCCCACCAAATTTATGAAGGGGGAAAAAATTCCTTCCTGACTCCAAGTGGCAATCGAAAATTTCCCTGGATCAACTCTACTTTATATATCAATACCAGTAACTTGCAACATTCCTTGTTTGCAGAAACTCATCCAGCTTTTTTTTTTAAACTGACCAATGAACCTGCCATAACAACGTCCACTGGAAGACAGTTCCATAGCTTTACCGTTCTCAGAGTGAAAAATCCTTTCCAAACTTGAAGCCTAAACCTTTTTTCTTCAAGTCTTAAGGGATGGCCACGTGTTCTATTGGTGAACAGATAGTTTATTGTATGGCCCATTAATGTATTTATACACAGTAATCATATCCACACGCAAGCACCTTTTCTCCAGCGTACATAATTGTAACTTTTCCAGTCTCTCTCTCTCATATTCAAACTCCCCCAATCCCCTTATTAATTTAGTTTCCCTTCTCTGAATCTGAACCCTTTCAATTTCAAAGATGTCCTTTTTTTACACAGGACAAGAAATCCTTGCTGGAGAATATTACTGTTAGGATAGCTCCAGTTTTGTTTTTATCAGTGCATTCTACTGTAGGTTACTCAGCCTATAAATAAAAATGTTATTACATCTGAAACAGGGGTGTAACTACTAGGGGAGCAGAGAGGCCTGGGAGCCAGGGGTCGACATCTTATTTTCTCTATGACAGATACTGCCATCTTCTAGAATAAACTCTAGATGGAACAGGGAGAGCGGCATAGTTCTGCTGGGGGCCCGGTTACGCCACTGATCTGAAACAAGTCAGGAAACTGTGCGTAGACCAATAAACTTGACTCTTTATTGGTGAGTGCATCTGTTTTGTAATGCCATTTTTACTACTACTGCAAGTACATACACAAATTATATTGTATTAATCTGCAAGCTGCACAATGAAATAAACCTACAGAAAATACAAACAGCATCCATGTAGTGGAAATACAAATATTGTTTCGATGCACACTAAGATTCCTCTTATATGAAATAAATATTAATCCTTTAAAGGACACAAACACCCAAAAAACTCACCCACTGAAAAATTAGGGTTAGAGATGTACTTTGGGTTCTAATAGAACCCAGTTTCGATTCGAATCCGGCGGTTTCGAAGTCCCGACGAAACTTTTGGAACTCCCGGATTTTTCGAAACTCGAATTTTCCGAGTTTTCGATTTTTATCGTAAATTCAATAATTATCGAAATCGAAAGTAGATGATTATCGAAATCGAAGTGTAAACAAAGTGTATCGTAAGTGGGGATCAATTTCAGTAACCCTCGATAATTGTACGAATCCAGGTAACCCTCGAAATCGTAAGTCCATCAACCCTCGAAAAGTAGCGATCGATTTCGGTAACCCTCAAATGTTTGTGCCGATTTCGCCAACCATCGAATGTACAAGCTGATTTCGGTAACCCTCGTATTTGTGATATTGGTAACCCTCGAAAGTAGTGTTCGATTTCGGTAACCCTCGAAAATAGCCCGCAAAAGCTCAAAAACAGCCCCATCGTGAGGAAAGATAGATTTTAAATGAGTTTTACTTATATTTATGGGTTCCCCATACCATTCCCCAGGTCCCTTTGCTATTAAAAGTAACCTGCTATTACTATTTAATCCTTAAAATTGATAGAAACGTTCACATTTTTTTTCCCCATAGACTTCTATGGGTCCGTTTTCGGATTTTCGAATTTTCCCGAAAATTCGAAAATCCGAAAACGGGACGAAACTCATCAGTTTCGGCCATCTCTATTTAGGGTGTTCAGAGGAAGGTGAATACGCTATTTAAGATCATACATCACACAATAACAACAATTCATACATTGTATGTTTTAGGCACCCTAGACCCTAACCCAATTTTTGCGCCAACCAATCAGATGTTAGCTTTCAAATGTTAAATAAGATCTGATTAGATCCCTAACCATACCAGACTCCTTTTTCTCTAGAGCTCAAAAAAATATCACCCAATTTGTGTGGGGACAAAAAACAGCTAAAATAAACAACCAAATCATGGTCAAACCACGCAGGATAGGAGGTCTGGCAACTCAAACAACAAACTTGGGTGCCAAATAGAGGAACATATGTGTTCAACGTCAAACCTACTAAATATACATTTATTATCCCCAGAGCATCAATCTCCAACTGGAGAATCATACACAAAAATCAAATTATCCTAGCCCCATTATATGACTATATTCCAATTGAAAGCCTGGAAATGGTGATCCCCAACTACCAAACCCAATGGAAACCAAATTTATTGTCAACAATAGATCAACTATTCAAACAAGGAGAAACCATACCATTCCAAAAAATACTATCTCAACCAGAAGGACCACTACAAACATATCCAAACAATATCCTACCTCTCTGCTTCCAAAGCAACATGGAAAACATCAACGGAATCTACAGAACTATAGTTTGTAGTATCCAAGATACCACCAAAAGGAATTACCACCTTCTACACCATGCTAAATAATAAAAACACAATGACCAAAATAAAACCATTTCTTAGATGGGAGGAAGATTTGGGAAAAATATTCCATGAAGAACAATGGTCAGACGCAGCAATCTTACCATTCCAATTATCAAATTGCTCACAACACTGGGAAACCGCAAAAAAAATATCACTAAGATATTATAGAACACCAACACTATTGGCAAAATGGAACCCCCAAAAATATTCACCTCTATGCTGGAGATGTGGGAAATCCTGGGGCTCCTTGGTCCACATATTCTGGTCCTGCAACAAAATCAGAAAAGTATGGTATAAGATCCAAAATTTCATAACGACGCTATTCCATAAACAAATAATACTTACTCCCGAACTAACACTACTTTTTCTTGATCTACAATTATTTCCCCTTAACCAAAGAACCATAATGTTTCATTTATTCATCATCACCTTACAATACATTGCAAGAAACTGGCTCACCCCCAAAACCCCTAACCTAACCCTTCTCCTGAAAAGCTTGAACACAAACATGCAATATGAAAAACAATATGCCTTAACGCAGCTCAAGTTCCATAAATTCTACAAACAGTGGGAGTACTGGTATGTGGATAATAGATCCATGGGTGCTTTATGAAAATATTCTACTAAACCTAACTAAGATTGGAAGAGAGATCAAGAGTAAACCTAAATCCTGATTAAAAGTCGACCATAGACATAAAGTAAACAACAATATTACTTCCTATTCTCCCCTCCCCAATGTTATTGCATTATTTGTATACCTACAATAACCATGTAACAGTATGATATTTAATGACCTCTGATGTTACAATGCTATAATGGTATAATATTATGATATTATTATTATAATTTTAAAGGAATTTTCTTGTAAAATATAATAAAAAACGATTGATTAAAAAAATAAATAAATAAAAGATCTGATTGGTTGGGGCAATATTATCACAATTTTAAACGATAAGAACTTTTATTGAATCTCCCTGATAGTATTTCACAGATAAAGCAGTGTTTCGCTGGAAATACTGCATTTTTTTTAAAGTTTAAACTTTGATATAATGTTCTTTAATATGGAAGTATAGTACTTATGTACACATGCTTTGAAAAAAGATTTTTTTCTCATTCCACTTTGCATATCCACCCCCACTCTAAAATATATAAATACCTTAAGCACCCACACAACCAGAAAGCCCAAAACTTAAACATTTCAAATAGGTGGCAGTAGGCATCTATTCAGACCAATGTTTAGAGTGCCTTTTCTCTTGCTTCTGGGTAGAGCAGCCAGTCATGACCCCGACAAATGATATCCAGTGGTGTCCCTGGATATTATTTGAAAAAAAAAGTTGAATGGTGCCTCTAGGTGAATGCGGGGCAGTGCGGGAAAGTGGGTGTGGCTTTGTGTGGTTTTGTGTAGGCGTGGCTTCTTTGTTGGGTGTATTTGAAACAGTTATTTATACAGTACTTCATTGTTATAACACATAAACACATATGTTGGTGCAACTAATGCATTACATTAGAAATCCCTACCATACCTTCTGTAGAATAAAAGATATTGGCCAAAAGTTTTGTAAATCTGTCACCATGTCAAGGTTGACTCTAGGTTATCTAACCTAACAAACTCTATCTAAAGCTAGCCTAACCATATAAAATTACTTTTAGCAAATCCCCAAAACAATACAAATAAATATATATATATATATATACTTCTTTTATTGCGGCATCAAGTTGACGCGTTTTGGTCTGTGTAGGGCCGTTCTCAAGACCGTCTTGAGAATAGCCCTACATGGACTGAAACACATCGACTTGATGCCGCAATAAAAGAAGTTTGTTAAAAACCCAGGAGTGCTCCCTCCCTTCACTCCCTTTTATCGCTAATTAGGAAGCACCCGGGACACTGATGGTTGTCTAGCGAGTGCTGCTCCCACGCCTCCAGGGTGGGACCTGCAGACATGAATGGACACAGACACACACACAGACACAAACTCACAAATACAGAGAAAGACACACACACAGAGACACTGCAGACAGGGTGGGCCCTGCAGATAAGGAGGCACACAGATACACACAGATACACATATACATAGAGAGAGACACACACACAGAGTGACACACAGACACACACAAACCAGGGACCTGACACAACAAATCCCTCTCTATTTACAGGCTCGGGTACTGCCCCCACAGTGACAGTGTAAGTTACGTAACTTAGGCACAGAGGACTGTACTGGAATGCAATGGTATCAATTGGGTCGCATTCAGACACTGTAACGGTACTGCTCCATTCAATAGCTCTGGCTGGCTGCCAAGATAGGCAATGCTTTTTTTAATGTGAAAGTGTTTCTCCCCAGAACAACTATACATTGCAAGATTCTTCTCTATTAAAGGACAACAATACCAAAAAAAACAACACCCCCATTACATGTCCACACTTCCAGTAGCTGAAATTGCTTATTCACATTTAGAGCTGTGCTGCCTTCCCTTAGATGTCACACAGCAAAATGAGTGCTAAAAGCCTGCCTCCTAGAGGGCCCAGGGCCTTGATTAACATATCACTTGTCTTTGGCTGGTGGGAATGTCTGTTACAACCTCTTTTCTTCTCCTCTGCGAGTCAAGCAACTTGAAATTGCTAGGATACAGCATACATAATCTAGCTGATCAAGGGTGGGTGGAGGAGTTTTCTCACATTCCAGCTTTGAGTGACAGTTAGAGGCAGACAGAATCATTACACCCCCTTCACAGCATGGCTAATTGAAGGCTAATTGAAGACAGAAAGAGGCTCAAAACCAGTAAATAAATGTATGGGGAGGGCTACATACTTTTACTCGTTTTAAAGTAACTAAAAAAATGCATTGAGGCATTTATGTGAGATATAGATTCTATAACTTAATATAGTGATTTAAGAGCCAACCCCCCTGATGTCTACACACCAATATGCAAGTCCCTGATAAGACTTTGAAAGCTGTTACTATACAATTATTTTCCAGCCAGTGTGAATTACATACAGCCTTCCTGGGGCAATACAAAATATTGAGCTGATTTTACTGCTAAATATACCAGTTTTCTTAGTGTTATCTTTAGTGGCGCAACATATAAATACCATATCTGTTGTATTCAGTTAGATCAACTGGTTTAAAGTTTAGTTCTTGAAGACATTTCGCTAGTCATCCGACTGGCTTTCTCAATTCAGAATGACTTGTACAACAATCTGTTGACAATTATGTACCCTGGAAAGTCCCAATTAGCATATCACAGCCAGGTGTTAAGGAGATTATGAATTCAAGGCATGATTGCATTGTGGCAAGAGGTGTTATAGGAATGCCCAGGGTAAGGCTTTAAAACTGCATTGTACATGGCAGACAGTTGGTGTCGAACCCCCCACCTCTATTCAGGCTTGGTTTCTTTATTTTCACATAAATGGCCTCCTTGACACCTCTCTTGAACCAGTCCTGTTTCTTTGAAAGGATGTTGACATTACAATCTTCAAAGGTATGTCCTTTTTCCTTAAGATGCCGGTACAGGGGTGGTGGGAGTCAAACATCGAATACTGATCTGTGAGTGTTGGTTTTCTGTAAACCTCTACTTCCAGTTTACCATTTTCTTTGACTTCTACCAAGCAGTCCAAGAAAGATCTGTATTTGAAACAGGTGGTATTTAGGCACAAGTCCAGTAGGGAACACGCCTGTTCTGGGTTAAGATCTGTTCTGCTGGTAAGGGTGCTGACATTACAATCTTCAAAGGTATGTCCTTTTTCCTTAAAATGCCGGTACACGGCTGAGTCCTGACCCGAGGATTTGGTTCTTCTGTGCAGGGCCATATTTTGGTGCAGTTGCTGTTTGGTCTCTCCCACATACAAATCAGAGCATTCTTCACTGCACTGCACTGCGTATATGATGTCGCTTTTCTTGTGTTTCGGTATTGGGTCTTTCGGATGTACCAATTGCTGCCTCAGTGTGTTGTTTGGTTTCAAGCATACAGGGATATGGTGTTTTTTGAAAATTCTTCTTATTTCTCGGAGACCCCTGCTACATATGGGATGACCATGTTCTTTCTCCTGTCTTGCTTTTCCCCTTCACTGTTGGTATACATGTTCTTTTCTTTCCTTCCAATTCTTTTGACAAAGCCCTGTCTGGATATCCACAAGTTTTAAGGGCTCCTCTGAGATGTTTCATTTCTTTAGCCTTCGCCTCTGTGCTAGTGGGGATCTGATGACACCCAGCTTGTGATCTAAAGGATGGTGGGAGTCAAACATCGAATACTGATCTGTGAGTGTTGATTTTCTGTAAACCTCTACTTCCAGTTTACCATTTTCCTTGACTTCTACCAAGCAGTCCAAGAAAGATCTGTATTTGAAATAGGTGGTATTCAGGCACAAGTCCAGTAGGGAACACACCTGTTCTGGGTTAAGATCTGTTCTGCCGGTAAGGGTGCTGTCTTGGAGTATCCATTTTCTCACCATATCAACAGCCTCCTTGGTGGGTATACAGTATACAGAAGAGATATCACATCATAGGACACCATAATTTCTTCTGCACCTAGTACTATATCTTCAGTCTTGTTGGTGAAATCCTGGTAGTTCTGGATGTGATGCTTAGAACTTCCAACCAATGGCCCTAAGATGTTGGCTAGGTATTTTACCACCTTGTATGTTACAGAGTTAATGTTGCTGACTATAGGTCTTAGTGGTGCCCCTAACTTTAAAGTCCAGTTGATCTAACTGAATACAACAGATATACCATGACCTTGGCTTACTTATGAAACAATATAAAATTGTTTGCTGCCCTATTTTTGTTTGTTTCCATTAATATGTTTCTAGAAAAACATATACATGGAGATTCAATAAAAGTTCTTATCATTTAAAATGGTGCTAATTTTGCCCCAACCAATCAGATCTTATTTAACATATGTAAGCTTACATCTGATTGGTTGGGGCTAAATTAGCACCATTTTAAACGATAAGAACTTTTATTGAATCTCCCTGATTGTTTCTACCGGTAGTATTGTTATTTATAGCAGCTCTGTTTTTTATTTAATAGCCTGCATGAATTGCTGACAGCCTTCCTAAGGCAATACAAAATAGTCAGCTGATTTTACTAACATTTTTCCTAGCAAAAATGTACCTGCAACTTCTGCATGTGCTGTGCTGGCCCACCTGCTGAAAACACAAAGCCAATTAGGCTAAAAATATAGAAAAATTTAGCCATATTTACTGTAGGTAAAAATATAGCAAAAATGGAACACTAAAAAGGATCAAAATGTGAACAAAATTTTTGTATTTGAAATGAACAAATAAAAAATATTATGTTTTAAAAAACATAACATAAAAATGGACCAAATAAAAAATGGACTGCCTGTTGTGGTCGGTTTTGTTCCATTTCTCATCTGAACGTAGCCTCACAAAATAACTTCCTTGCCATTCTGGTTAATGTAAGAAAGGTTGCTTGACATCTTCCCTGCTGTATGCAATCAAGAGAAAGCTAATTAGCGCAGATTAGAACTGCTCACAAACCAAACATATGCCTGTTTCAAATCCTTTAGCACAATGGGATAAATGTAGCTGATTATAAAATTTACCTTTTTCTACCCCTGTATTAATTACTCTGAACCTGCTAACAGCAGGGATTTACAGTACTGTAAGTACTGTAAGTCAACAAGGACCCGATATCCCTTTAAAAGTGGTTCCACTGATATTTTGGTGCAGTCAGTTCTGCGGTCAGGCACCATCTGTAGATTTTCTTTATCATTACACAAATAACCGTACAATACTGTGAAACATCAAATCCAAATGAGTAAATCAACAGATTACAGAGATATTTTATTTCTACAACTCATTGTAATAAATCCCTTTTTATCCTTGTTTGACTCTATGAGGCACTGTTCACCAATAGATCATTTCAGAGAACATAAGAACATTCACGTTGTTTTACTACGAGAACAGTAGAACTGTGGAACTGTCCTCCAGCAGATGTGGTAATGGCAAGTTCATTAAATAGCCTGGGTGGGCTGGATATGTATTTGTATTAATACATATATTGTAGTTCTGGTTGATACAGGAATCCTTACTGGTTGCCATTAGGCACCAGAAATTTATTGGTAGTTAAATCAGGGAGGGGACCCATCAGGGGGGGTCCAATTTATAGCACTGCTGTGGAGGTTACGTAATAAGGGATGTGAACATTTGCCCGTGGTATTAATCTGCAACAACCAACAGATAATAGCGAACTGCAGTAGATAAGTAAAGAGGCCAATCTGACAATTGAATTTAGATTATTGTGTGTATGGGCAACTTAAAAGTCCATTAGATGTCAACAAAGCCACAATTTTTTATTTTGTATTAAAGATATATAGACATAACAGATCTCCTTGGACATCTTCTAATATCCTTATTTTAACTAAATATTTCCCTAGATACTAAATATTGTGCAAGAGCTGATTGGCTGATGATAAACCAATCAAAAAAATTAAAATGGAATCTTATTGAACAAAAAATAACTGCCATTAGAAATACAACCAACTGTCATTTTCACTTGTGCTGAGCTACTGAGAGAGAGAGGACGGTGGATTGGCGGCTCTGTGCTTGATTTGGATTGACTCGGATTGGCTTGGATTGGCTCGGATTGGCTTGGATTGGCTCGGATTGGTTTCGATTTTTTTCTTTAAAAGCTTTTTTAAAAGCTATTTTACCCAGAGATATTCATATATAAAATATTTATAGATATATACTGTACACGGTTCTACCAGCTCCTGGGTAAGATATTTATTTCCTCAACTATTACTCTACCAGCTATAGAACATGAATAAAATGTAACTGCCTGTGAAATGAATTCCTGTGGAACTGATAAATATATACATATATATATATATATATATATATATATATATATAGCCGACAACACCCATTCCAACCCCAACTACCACAGCTCCACCCACCACGAGTAATGCTGGCTGAACGGATCCTGTGCTTTCACTTGATGCACCTGCCACAGGGCCTTCGAATCTTGGTTTGAGATATGGCAAATGTTCTCTGGGGGAAACACTGAGGAGTTTTGGATTGGGAAATAATTTTAAAACTGATTTAAACACTGCATGCAAACCCCCGAAAGCTGCCAATAGTATCAGTGATTATGGGGAACTTTTTATACAGTATTTCATTAGAGACCCCGGCACCAGAACAATTGGTCTGCCCCTACTTATCCCCTACTTTTGTACGATTTTAGCGCGATGGTAGATACCCTTTCACCTTGCCCTTCATGTGTATGCCGACGTTAGAGCCAATATGTAATTATGTATCGCACGGAGTTTCGTAGCACGACGATCGGAACGAGGAACGTATGGTGCCTCATTATGCCCTGGATTGGATAATACTATCATTCGTAGGAGAACAAACCCTCCGAGGTCCACACTTTTTTCGTGAAGACAGCCTTGTGAGATTAATCACCCCCTTACCACATATGTTCGGAACCCCTTCGTGACTAAACTCGAATTATATTGGGAACAAGTCGCCCCCCCATTATATCCGACATACGGATAAGTTTCGTGAGTGCAGCCTACAAAATTTCCCATTTGCAAATATTATCCATCCACAGTACTCAGCATTTTAATATAGCTCTGGACTTATCAGGTTATAAGTAGTAATCCTCCACCAGAGAGTAACTGTCTATACAATGAATATGTCTACACATTCATTATTAGATGACACAAAGAATTAAATGTCACGGCGCCCCTGGATATAATATTTTTTTGTCGTCCCTGTTTTCAGATTTATGTGTGGCGAGTTTCTGCAATTAATTATAAATTTATTTCTTACTGCACAAACATCTACGCTACGTAATTCAACCAACCTCGTGGTCTATATCCCAATAATCCTTTTTAGTCTTTCACAGCAGATAACAGTAGATTATTTTTTTTCTTTATCTGGCTGTTGCTTAATAGGGATACATGCTTTTTCAGATGATTATTATAAACACCAGTGCCTATCACTATCGTTTTATGACATATGCATCACAATCGTCTAGGTGGAATGTACTGTATCTACGGTGCTAATTCTACTATGGGCTATTCTATCAACCTGAAGATTTACAGTGGCTTGGTTAATCCCAGAGAATCTCCACAGACAACCGTCGCAGATACTTGATGATCGTCGCTATATCATCACAGTCACCATACACATGTGCCGCTATTCCTGCGCTAGCCCGCCCCAAAAACTACCATTCACCATAGGAGGCCCGAACAGCGCAATAATTAACGCACATATCAAATTCAGGGTCCTACTCAGGGTATGATATCTGCATCACCTTAACACAATGTATATCTCCCATGTACATGTGACAATATTGACTTTTGTTTTGAATGTACATCCCCACTTGGAATAATGGTACAAACTTCGCCCACAACTTCTACAATTTACTCCGGTTCTTGTACCCTTAGGGAAGGGAAGGGGCCTGCTCTAACTCACTTGGTATTTACGTATCATGTGTAATCAAACAGCTAATCTACCCTTCCAAGCACGTGCCAAGCCATACATATGCATGTACAACTCTTTTTATTCACACTGATCATTCACTTTATCACTATACTCGAGTCCTCAGTTGCAACACGCACTGAGGCAACATTTAGCAATATAACAAACCCAATTATGGTATTATTCACGCACTCCAGGTTGATGTATTTACAGGTGTATTTTAATCTCACCATATTTATTCTTATAAAACTGTTTATATTAATTCGCCAGATCACAAACTGTTACTAGAGTAAACCTGATACAAGTGTAAAACAAATATAGTTTCCCCATATTTACATGTGGCTACAGAAAGAGCGAGGGCGCCTGCACGGCTAGACTCAGAGTCGCACTGTCAAATCTCTCCAGTCAGCAAACTACAATAAGTTATTACAGGCTCAAGATAACTGCACCAAACCCATTACTACACACTCCCAAAATGAGTTAAACATACTGACAAATACTAACCGAATCGTCCGTAGGTATCAGGTGTAAATACCTAGAGGCCTGATTTCACTGCATCTATATATGGGAATGCACTAAAGTGAGTAACTTCTAGGTAGAGTATTCAACCACCCTAAGATCGATCACACCGCAGCCCATCCGACTTTCCACGCCCAAAGGGGTGTTGTTTGGACTTTAGTGATCACGAGTGAATATCTGGTCTACGGCCGAAAATAAGCGCTCTACTCTGCAGGGACTACACTGTTCATACTCCCGGGGAAAACAATTTAGCATCATGCTGAGGTTTATGAGAGCCTCTTCTAGGTCCATGCATAAATATATCACTAGACCCAGAACAAATCAGAACGAACCCCCGTTTGTATAAAATTGAGGGACCAAATTTCTGGCTGTGCTTAAATTCGTTGACTCCCCGTTGTCTACCAATATTATCATTAATACGATGCTATATCAGCTATGTATCTGTCGCACCACTGCTTTCGTCTGTCCTTCTCACTACCTCTTTTACGACCTAGACAGTTCGAACTAAGAAACCCTGTACTATGGAAGGCCCGACCTGGTTGCTGACTTTAGCGTCAGCTCCCTCGCTCACTCCAATAACGATACTCCCCAAATTTCTGTAGGGCTATGCACCACCCCATAGATTTAAAGAGACTTCGCCATATTTTTTTAACATAATTTCCTTATCCATAACCCCGCAGGACGCCCGGACGCCCTCCTGCCCGGCAACCGCCAGCTTCGGCGGAGATGGGAGGAATTTCCGACCTGATGGACGACACGACGCGAGTAAACCCTAAGATTAACAGCGGGAAGTCTTGTCTAATAGGCCCAGTTGTTTCGAGATTTTTTCTTCTCGTGTTTTTCTCTCTTCTCCTGCTCTTTTCTCTTTATTAAATCTCTATGTTTTATTTATTGTGATAGTTTTTTTTAAAGTTTTTTATTTGGAAGAAGAAGATCCAGAAGATATTTAGCCATATCTACACTAATGAGCACAGTAAGAATATTGAGTGGAGATGTGAACGCTTGACTAACCGGAATATTTCCAAATTCAGGTAGCTCCGTGAAATTTTAAGATTGTTGCAATAATTTGGGAATTGCTACCTACGCAAATGTAAAAACATGTTTTTCCTGCAATTCTAAAATATTTTGGAACCCCAAAAATTTAACCACAAAAATATTTATTTTTAAAAATAAAAAAAAAAAAAAAAAGGATGAAAACAATGAAAAAAAAATGAAAATGGAATCTGAATTGAACAAATAAAATAATGGCCTATTAGAAAATGAACAACCAACTGTCATTTTTCACTTGATATTTCGTGCTTGACGAATAATGAGAAGAGAAAAGGAGTTATGAGTAGTAAAGACAAAGAGACCTTAAATGAGGACCGTGGGGATTATTTGGTGGTGTGGATCTTGGATGGTGGATGAAGAAGTTGGATGATGGATATTGGCTTTATTTATTTTTAAAATGCGTAATTTTCACCCAGGAGAAATATTCTAATAATAAAAATCTTTATAGTAGAATATTATACTGTAACTGTAACATTTTATCTATCGCACTCCCAATATGAAAAACAAATTAAGACACGTCTTTAAACCAAGTTGAACATATTTTCTGTTTCCTTCTCTTGTCACTTTTTCCCTCGATGTAGGAATCTCCAATTTTTGTGATCAGAGAGACCATGGGGCTGGGAGGTGAGTGAGGGGTTTTTGAGTCAGAAGATGTTGAGGTGATAGAGATGGGTTCAATGGGGGGGGATAGATATATGATAATGTGGTAATATCGCATTTGAATAATTGATTGAAGGGTGATCGAGGGTAATTTTTGTGGTGGGGGATGATGAGAACTACTATGGACACTGTCTTATAGACGCCAATTAATTCCCAGTAGAGTTTAACAGGCATGTGTATTGGATGCCTAGAGCATGTTTATCATGATAAGTGTGTTAGGATATTTAGAGGTTGGTGTATACCATTTCCTATAAGATGGAGATCAGAAACCATTCATATAGTGGTAATGTACCCCCAACTGTAAAAATTTATAAGGATATTAGAAGTCATCTGAGGAGTTTCAGTGACCATATATAAAGATAGTGATAACACCTGAGGCCGCCAGCCGAGTAGTAAAGTACCTTTTATACAGGGCACGGAAACTCAAGGTGACTTTTAATATCCCTTTACCTTTCAATTACACAGTGTCGGAGGTGCATTATCTATATAACCTACCCCTTTGTGGCCTTTCTGGTTTCCTTTCTAACCTCCGGAGAACTTGACACGATATAAGGCACCTTCTACTAATCTTACATTTCCTTCCTTAGGAAATGCCAACTACAGGGGTAGAGTTACTGATTCAGCTGGATTTCTGTCGTAGATATTATGTCCCGACGTATCACATGGTGGAAGGATTTTTGCGTGTGGCTTGGCCTGTATTCCTGCCTCCAAGAACCAATATAGACTTTTTAGTCCCTTGTATACCAAGTAAGTCATTTATTCTCTGCTGGTCAACGACCCACCTACTGTTATCTTCTCCATTGGACCTCCAGACATCTTCTTGTCTTGTTAGGTAGCCTGTCTCAGGCGTGCACTGACATTCTAACCCTGTTACAGTAAAAGTTCGAGTTTACTAAGCCCATTTCTACTACTACTGGCACAGACAGTCTATGGCTTCCCTTTCATATTCAGTATAATTACCTGTGGTACACCATGTCCTCAGTGTTGGCTTGACCACCATTTTGTGCTATACTGTGAAAACGTCATAATGTTCAATTCACTTCATTCCCTTATATTCCTATTTTAATCATTTCATTGTTGGGTTGATAGATTAATTAATCAATTCATCTAGTATACTGGGTTTGGTTGTGTTATTTTAAGTGTGGTTTTGTAGTTTTTTTTACTTAAAAAGCTCTGACAGGCCGTTGGGTGCGAGCTGCCGAGTCAAACATGTGGCTAACACAGTTCTCTGTAGTATCCCCTCTAATTTTAGTCATTCTTGCCTGCACTTGCTACGCTTTTATCATTGCACGTTCCTTTACAATTTTGCCTTCTAAGGCAGCGGATAGAGGAGAAAGAAAAACGAAGCACTGAGAGAAAAAGAGCGTCGTAGGATGAACATCGTAGATAGAGAGACTTCCCCTCGCAAAATTCGAGGATCTGAGAGGAAGATGATAGAATATATCAATCTTTCATAATAATTCCGATATTACGTGAAGAAGAAGCGAAAGATGCAAAAAAAGAAAGAAAAGGACAAGCAAGAAACAAGAAGACAGGAAAAGAGGATACTGTACTGATTGGTTCTAATGTGGGTGTGACAGGGTGATGGAGGGGAGTTAGGGTAAAGTAAAGAAAACGAAAATAATGTGTTATTATAAGCTATGGTTTCTTCGGTCTTGGGATGTCAGGAGATAGTTTATAGACAAGTTGTGTTTTTTTGATGAAAATTAATTATGGAACCAGTCAGATATAACATTTAGGACCATCATTTTGATGACTGATAAGCGATTGAGCAGCCAGAAAAAATCCCAATACAAGAAAATGAGGAATCTCTAGGAACGTTTTGTCCCATTGTAAGTCTTAACTAGTTGCTGATATTGTTATGCCCTCTGATAACCTCCCATGCAACATGATTACAGTATTAAGTAATTAGAGTGTTATTCCATTAAATAAAATTACAGAAGGACCACATAGCTTTATTCAACCATCAAAAACTATGATACAACTTAAAACAACTACACCCATTTACTACATATGAGTAGGCCTACCATTAGGAAAATAATGGACCAGTAGGATTTTTAAGAAGAAGAAAAGTATTGTAGAAAAGAGCATGTTATGGCAAATTATTAAATGAAAGTATTATGTTTGATACACTGCAGGAGTGGAGCACTCGGAAAGTACCGACACGGCGTTCTTAATACCAGCCCTGCTGGGGTAAAGATATCTTTATTTCTTCAATATATTACTCTACCAGCTATAGAACATGTAGAATGTAATTTGCGCTGTTGAAAGGAATTCCTGTGATGATATATGTCACACACAGAGTCAGGAGTAGGGAAGGGGGAGGCCCAAGATCAGGAGGGGTGGGGAGGGGGGGGTTTATGGTTTAAATCTAAGAAAAAAACCTCCCACGGGGCAGAAAATGTAGACTTTTTTAAGTTTAAAGGAAAATGTCCTCACAACAGGTAGGATCAGCCTGCTGAAGTAAGGCCCTTACATTTGTTCCCACCCCTAAGTTGATCCCTTAGGGCCAGGTTTTTGATGGATGGACAACATTTCATACGCTCTCTTAAACTTCGGGTTTTTTCAAGGGGAAAGAGAAACGGGACCCCTCTCCCTTAGGGCCAAAAGTAAAATTTGACCCTCCCAAAAACCCACACATGCTTTGTATAAAAAGTTTTTGGGAATATGATTAATTAAAAAGGATATTGCTAATACTTCTCACCCTAAAGGGGTATCAGAATTTATCTAGGAGCTGAGATCAAAGTGATTGAAAGTTTGATGGGGTGGTGACCAAAATTGTTTATTCGTCCAGTGGACAAAGGGTGGCTCCATTGTCCTCGGATTTAGGGAATATTATAAGTCTGAACTCTTGGACAGCCTATGATAAGAGGTGTCGAAAAGAGACAGGGCATTGATGCAAAGATACAATTTGATCTCCAGATGGGGTGGATCAATGATAATGAGGCCAAATTTTTGTCAGTTACAAGCCTGATAATTACACTCTACGAAAGTCCACAATCTTTGAACGATCCCCAAGGCAGACCTATTTATTGCCTCGTTTGAATCTTTTATTTAGCCCATAGCCCAATTTATAGACTGGTTTTTACAACCAGTAGTCAAACTAATGCAATTTAACTTAGAGAAGCAAGCACTTGATTGATGAGTTGAAACGATCAAAGGGGAGTTGAGCAACGCCCTCTGTTAACTGTGATGTCTCCAGCCTAATATACGTGATTACCAATCGGAGGGTGCTGTGGAGGTCTGTAGACTGGAGAAAAATGAGTGTTATGGCACTATGCAGACCCCCCACCCCGCCTGTTGATTTATGATGGATAATTGTACAATATATCCTCCACAAACAATTTTTTTAGGTTTGAGGAGACGGAGACATACCTACAGACAGAAAGCAGGTACGGCATATGGGTCGATTGTGGGCACCTGCCTTTTGCCAATCTTTATATGTGTCATTGAAGAAAAGAAAAAAAATTATTTACCTGTGGATGCTTGAGCTATCTTTTCCGTCGATATATTGAGACATAGTTGAAGGATATATGGAGGGGAGATTTATAGAGAGTGCACGTACATTTGTGGACACATCAACCAAATCTTAAGGAACTGGTCCTAAAAATTGACAGTGGCCAATATTGCGAAACTGAGTGCTGGAGGTTTTGGACCCTCAGGATATGTTACATACGATCTAGTGTGGGATGGCCTGCGGCACATGCCCTCTTTCGCAAGGCTACTGAAGAAATACCACGACTTTCATGGCCCACAGTGCTCATCCTCCCACACACCAGGAGAAGTTCTATACCATGCTCCCAATACCTCAGAGTTTTGAGGAATGTGAACTAACTCTGATTTAAGATAGGCACAGAGGTTCAAGATGTTGAAGAATGACCTCATACTGATTCTGGATAGAGGAATCCTTGAAGAAATTATTAAAAGAAAACAAAATTGGCTAAAGCCGAGATAAGATACTAGAAGGGACCCTGGGGTGAATTGGAAAAACCTCAGGGTGAAGACGTAGTTTCCTCGTGTCTTTTGCACAAGGGGACTATTACCCAGGTCTTGACTGTATGTCCTTTGTGTATGTAGTTGAATGTAAGTGTCATTCGGAAAATAATGTGATTACACGAAATGGGCCTACTAATATACAAATTAAGGAGAAACCTAACTCTCTATCGCCAAACAGAATCCAGAGTATGCAATTCTCCTACAGACACGAGGACGCACCGCAAATCTTTAAAAATCTAACGGTTAGGTTGACTGATTAATTAGAAAAATCCTAACGAGAAGTACAGTGATACGGTTGCGGTGATCTGCAGAAGAAGAAAAATGGATAAATGTTTATAAAGTGGGTTGTATTGCCTGACCAGTCTCTTATGATTGGGGAGGGGATTTTCCTCACCCCCAATATGAGAATTAAAAACAAAAGATTACAACGGATGTAGTTTCACGTGACTGTCGTTCTAGTGTTCAAGATAAAGTATGTTGAGCTACATCATAGGTGCCCTTGTCGACTGTCTACTATGTTGGGAAAACCTTAACTACTACATTGGATGCGAACCACAAAAGAGCTAGCTAACCACCGTAATGGCCATACGGAAAGCTACTTCTGCGTAATCCACTAAACCAAAGATATTTGTGGTGTGAATCAATCGTGGTAGGCATTTTGTTAATGTAATGGGCCATAGTGCTCTAAGCCACCTTAATGTACGTGAGAGTGGCAGATTGGCATGTTAAAATCCACACAACAAAGGGATGTGATAGGGGAGATACACCGTTCTACTTGAGAGAGGGAGGATTTGTTGTATGAGATATAAAAAAATAAATTCACACTTGTAGACCCCCACAGAAGGGGACTGGAATGAAATTGTTCTCTTACATGTTTTTTATAACGTCTGTGTAATGTTTTTATGATGCAGGAGTGGATGTGAATTCCTAGTGTAATTGACGAATGAAGATGTAGTATGCGACTTGTACATTATGTTATTGATGCCATGTAAACTTTTACTCGTATTCATTTTCAGGATGTACATCTTTCCACGCGTATGAATTTTTTGGCCATTTTTGTGTATATGTATTGATGGGTTGTTCTGAGGAACTGCTTGTGGTGAACTCTCCGGGGATTTTTACTGGATCTTGAAATTTCTAAATGTTTTAAGCTTTTGTTGTTCTGCCCCTTGATATCCGTAAGTGGACACTTTGCTGCTAGTTACCCCTTTACCTCAGTGAGACGTGCACTTGTTTTGGTGCACGGTTGCTTGGTTACTGTCTTGTCGTGATCTGTGTGGATATTGGCTTGCCTATCTGCAACTTATTCAATTATTTAATTAGCTGCGCTAACCTTGGACATCGTGGATGCATGCAGGATTTCCACGGAAGGTGCATGATTAGCACGGGGTGTAGGAGGGTTGTATGGTAATAGTACGCCCGATGAGGGGTTTCAAGTTTGGAGTGCAAAGTTTGAGCCATAACCACCGAGTAAAGTTAGTACAGTTTGTCTTTTTAACTGGTGCTGGTGGTTGTATTGAGGAGCGTAGTTTTGTGGGGCGCTCTATTTGACCTGTTTATATGTTGATCCATTCAGGCACGGTATCAAAGATTGCATCGGAATAGATGGTTATACCTAAACTTGGGATTTGCTAGTTTTTTGTGCTATGCTGTCATGATTTTATCTGTAAGCATCTTAATTGTTATGGTGACATTTCAGCAAGGGATGGTATTGATCTGCGTTTTATATACACTGGTTTGGTTTGGGTATTTATCGGATTGTGAAGAGGTTAAATCCTGGGCAGCAGTGAAGGGGGGGGGTTTTTAGGATCATGTGAGGGTACCGGTATATTTGTGTGTTATGGTAAGTGATTGTCTATTTTGGTTCCTGACGCGGCCCTGTGGGCGGAAACGCGTTGTTTGACTATAATAAGTGTTTTGCTAGTGATTGATCCGTCCCTTTTTGTGGTTGTTCCCGTTATGGAATGGAACTATATAATATAATAATATATATATATATTATATATATATATTAAGTATGATGTATATATATATACTATATTAGATTCTATATATAAATAGGAGCAGAGTAGTGTGTGCTCACTGAAGGAGCAAAGATTTGTCCATGTTATTAATGTGCAGCCACCAACCAGATGTTATCTAACAGTAACCCAGTGAAAAGCTAATATCTGATTAGCAGCTGCAAATGAATAGCAGGGGTAAATTTTCTCGCCTGTTCTTGCATCAGCCACATTGTAGTAATAACAGATGGGACACAATGTGTAAACAGGTATTACCAGTGAATGTGACCACAATAAATAACAGCGAAATAAAACAAAGAAAATTCAGCGATATTTACCATGGAATTAAAAAAGTCTCAAATTATTTTTTAAATTCCCTTTACTTGTATTCCAAGTTCCTCCTGTTATTACAGAGCCATCGGATCTTATTTATACTGGTCCAGATAAAGACAAACACAAAACCCCAAATCGATTATTAGTCTATTTCTCCCAGAGTAGCTGCAGCCACAAGACCAAAGGCCACTAGACTTATATGCTAAATATATACTTGAATGTGAATTCTGCCCCCCCCCCCACAATCCCAGTCTAAATATCAGGATATTCCTGGTTAGAATACTGCTTTACAGAAATAAAATTAAGTCTTTCAAAGCCACATTGGATGCAGTGTGTGGATACAACTTAAATAGGTTATAAATTAAATGGTATCTCCACTGGTAAAACCCCCTTTTTTCTATTCAGTTTATTAAAGAACGGGAGGTAAAAGAGCCGTGCCTTACCTCCCGTTCTTCAATAAAACGATTGTGCTGCTTGGTACATTAACTCTTGCTCCTCTGCCGCTTCATCTGACGGATTAAATAGCTGGTCATAAACACACACAAAGACTGTAATATAAATGTTATATGACGTGCTACTGACTAACTGGGTGGTAATAACTAAGGTGCGATTGTGCCGCTTGGTACATTTAAAACTAAAATGTAAGTCCATGAAGGATCCCTCTTAATTGTTAGTGATGTAATGTGATATGTTGATGTAGTGATCCAATTAGCAAACAGGAAAAATATAATGTGTTTTTGTGTATTTCTCTAGAAAATTAAAGGAAATCTATCTCTACTATCAGCTGTTCTATAAAATATACTTTTATGGTTAAATCAGAGAAGGAAAAACACTTATACTAAATATTCATATAAACCACGATAAATCATTTTGGTGCTATACTATACTATTATTATAATGCACAGGATTCCGTCCGGCGCATTCCACCGAGACGGCTCTGTGTAAGGTTGTAAATGATCTGCAGGTTGCAAAGACCCAATGGTCACTTTTCTATTCTTATCCTCCGTGACCTCTCCTCTGCTTTCGACACAATCGATCATTCCCTCCTTATGGGGATACTTCACTCTTTGGGCATTCGGAAAGAAGTGGCATCCTGGTTTCTATCCTATCTCTCTGACAGAACTTACTCTGTATCTTATGCTAGCAATACCTCTTCTCTGGTTCCTCTTGGTGTGGGGGTCCCCCTGGGGTCTGTACTTGGACCCTTATTGTTTTCCCTCAACACTATTTTCTTTGGGAGATGTTATTACCTCTTTTGGCTTCAACTATCATTTATATGCATACTATACACAAATCTACTTGTCCATCCCTACACTAACTCCTGACATCCAATCACTTGTCTCTCCGACTGCCTCCTTGCCATCACCTTTTGGATGTGTCAACGCTGCCTCAAATTAAATCTTTCTAAAACTGAACTGATCGTTTTTCCACCTAAGCCTGGTCCTGTCCCATCTTTCTCCATCTCTGTTGATAATACCCCCATTTCCCCTATCCAAACGGCATGCTGCCTAGGGGTAATTATTGACTCCTCTCTCTCCTTTTCTAACCACATTAACTATGTTGCAAAATCCTGATGCTTCTTTCTTCGCAATATAGCTAAATGCCGCAGGTTCCTTTCTCTCCCGACCACCGCTATGCTTATGCATGCTCTCATCCTATTGCACCTGAACTATTGCAACCTACTACTTTCTGGTCTTCCTGCTTCCCACCTTTCTTCCCTTCAGTCTATAATTAACTCTGCCACTCGTATTGTTTCACTCTCTAATAAACCGGATACCAAATCTCCTCTGTACCGGACAACAACCTGGCTCCCCATTCAACAGCGCATTGTATACAAATTCCTTCTCCTAACATTTAAATCCCTTCGCTCTAATGCTCCTACTTATATTTCCTCTCTAGTCTCCCTATATGTTCCTGCCCATACCCTCCGCTCATGGCAGAACTATCTCCTGTACAGACCCCCCACTCGTACTGCTTCCTCTTGCCTTAAACCTTTCTCTCGTGTAGCTCCCATCCTCTATCTATCTTTACATCCTACCTATCTGGTAACCAGCACAGTATATGATTGTTTTATTTGCACTGCATACGTCTCACTCCAGTCTCCAGCACTTACCCATTCCATTGTATCTGTATGTTACGGGGCAGGGACCTCCTTTACTCTTGTGGCAAAGCTCTAGCACTTCCATTTATAGAATTAATCTATCTTTGTATTTGTTCCCATTGTAGAACTTTATTGTATTTCGTTACTGTACAGCACTGCGTCCCCAAGTAGCACTTTATAAATAAACTATACATACATATTACAAGTTATATAGATAAAACATTTTACAGGGACAGTAAAACAGGTTGTTTGAATTGTGTCGCCCTTTGCAGTATAGAGAGAAAGAATAGGTTGTTGCTTTGTATTTCTGTAAATCCAGTTTTGCCTTCACAGTAACAATAAATGTCTCCTGGCCAAAGTTTAAGATTGCCTTATTACCTTAACTCCGGTGTTGTGGCGAAAAGGGATATTGGCTGCAAACCAAGGTAAATGGAGAAAATTAGAACCTTAAAAAAGAGATCTTAGCGAAATCGGAAATTGCCGATAGTATTACATGAAATGATGGAAAATAGTATAACACCCCCCTGGACCCTTATCAGTATTTTTTGAACCTCATTTAAGTCATTTCTCCAGAGCGATCAGCTCTTGAGCGATTTTCTTTCAAAGGGATTTTCTGTTTTAAAGGGGTTTGTCTGTTTTTAAGGGGGTGCGTTATAAAACAAAAGAGTTTAGAAAAAGAAATGGTTTAAGAACAAGACTGTGTTTTCTCTTGCGTGTATTGCTGTTTCTCTTGTGTGTATTGCTATTTAGTATGGACAGTTTTGTTGGGGCCATGCAGTGTGCATCCTGCTGCATGTATGGGATCTTAGAGCAGCCGCCCCAAGGGACCTATGTATGTGTCAGATGTGAGTGGGTTGCCCATTTGGAATCGGAGGTCCAGAATCTAAAGGGGAGACTTGCAACATTGCAGGGCTTGACAAATCTGGGGGAATCGTAGGTACTGGCAGAGGCCAGTAAACTGGAGGGTGGAAATGGGGCAGATAAGGTGGTAAAGGAAGATAGATTTGTAAGGGTTACAAGGGGAAGTAGGGGACAGAAGGGTAGGGTCACTTATTCCCAGAAGGTCGATCCCAACAGATTTGCCGTGTTAGGTGAAAATGTGGAGGACGATGGCTCAGAAGTAGTTTGTATGGAGCAGGCCGCTTCTTTGAGCACCCAGGGGACAGCCATCTCCAGTACAAGGGAGGGAGAATTGGGGGCTAGGAAGGATAAGGAGGTGGTAGTGGTAGGGGACTCCATTATTAGAATGGTAGATAGGGTAATCTGTCGCCAAGACCCTACATGCCGAACAGTGTATTGTCTGCCTGGTGCTAGGGTTCGACATATGGTGGATCATGTAGACATTATTGGGTGGGGCTGGGAGTGACCTAGCGGTCTTGGTTCACATTGGTGCAAATGACAAAGTTAGAGGTGGAGGTGAGGTCCTTATAAATGATTTCCGAGAAGTTAAATGCAAGGACCTCAAGAGTAGTGATTTCAGAAATACTACCGCAGCCACGTGCTTCGCTAAGGAGGCAAAGGGAGCTCAGGAGTATAAATGCGTGGCTAAGAGGGTGGTGTAAGGAGATGGGGTTTGGGTTTTTAGAGACTGGCTGGGCTGACTTTTCTGTTGGCTACAGGCTCTTTAGTAGAGACGGATTGCACCTCAATGATGATGGTGCAGCTGTTTTGGGGGAGAAGATGGCTAGGGGGTTGGAGATTTTAAACTAGGTATGGGGGGGAGGGTACGTTGAATTACACAAGGGTAGATAGAGAAATTAGGGATCAGGGGGCTAATAACACAACGGAGGAAGGAGAAGGTGGAGGCGGGGGCATAGAGGATAAGGAGGCATGTACGACCAAGTATGGAAATCAATTGATAATGTAAAATGTATGTTTACAAATGCAAGAAGTCTGGCTGGAAAAACCAGGGAACTAGAACTAATAGCTTTAAAGGAAAGTTATGATGTGATTGGTACAGCAGAAACGTGGCTAAATGATTCACACGACTGGACAGTAAATATTGAAGGATACTCCTTATTTAGGCATGACAGAGTTAATAAGAAAGGAGGTGGAGTATGTATGTATGTTAAACAGGAATTGAAGCCAAATCTAAAAGATGGAATAGATGGGGACATAAACGATATGGCAGAAACATTATGGGTAGAGCTGTGTACAGGAAGCAAGAAGGTGGGTAAAATGTTAAAAGCCACCAAATGCCGGGGAGGAGGTGGAAATGAATCTCCATATGCAGTTGGCGAAGGCTGCTGGTATGGGGCATGTTTTGGTTATGGGGGATTTTAACTACCCTGACATAGATTGGAGTAAGGGAACTGCAAGCACCTCAAAAGGTATAAAGTTCTTAAATTTCCTTTATGAGCATTTTCTTTCACAGATGGTAGAAGTTCCTACTAGACAGAATGCGTTGCTGGATCTAGTGATATCTGATAACCCTGAGCTCATTTTGGAGATGAAGGTAATGGGAAGCTTAGGGACCATGGTATAGTGACCATGGTATAGTGTCATTTAATATAGGTTGCAAAAAACTAAAGTGTACTGGGTTAACAAAAACCTTTAACTTTAGGAAAGCTAACTTTGTGCTGTTAAAGGAATCACTCCTGCTCATAGACTGAGGGGAATTGTTTTTAGGTAAAGATACTGAGCAGATGTGGACCACTTTTAAAGGGATATTAAACTATTACATTTCTAAATTTGTACCTTTAGGGAACAAGTGTAAAAAAAGTAGCTCCTCTCCTGCAAGGCTTAATGCTCAGGTATAAAGGGAAATGGAAAAAAATGGAAAAAAAATCAGAGGGAACAGAACAGTCCTACAGGGAGTATAAAAGCTGTAAGAGTGCAAGAAAGCAATTAAATTAGCTAAAATAGAAAATGAAATATGGATTGCCAAACAAAGCAAGTCCAACCCCAAAATGTTTTTTAAGTATATAAATGGTAAAACGATGAGGACTGAGAATGTGGGACCATTAAATAATGAGGCTAAGATGGTTGCAGAGGATACCAAAAAGGCTAATATGCTAAACCGTTTTTTTACATCGGTTTTCACTAGTCCTTACAGCAGGGATTGTAATAATATGTAGGGGAGAAATGAGGAGTATTCACATTGGCTAAAGGAGAATATGGTACGGAAACAATTAGAGAAAGTTAATATCAATAAAGCCCCAGGGCTGTATGGAATACACCCTCGGATTTTAAAAGAGCTTAGTTCAGTTCTATCTAGACCACTGTTTCTTATCTTTTCAAATTCACTTTGGTCTGGGGATGTGCCGCTGGATTGGAAAAAAGCCAATGTAATACCTATATTCAAAAAAGGTAGTTGTTCACAGCCTGGTAACTATAGACTTGTAAGCCTAACATCAGTGGTAGGGAAGGTGATGGAAACTTTGTTACGGCCACAGGATCATATCCTTGACTTTGTCTCCAAAACTGATCTTATTAGTATTAGTCAACATGGATTTATGAGAAATAGATCATGCCAGACAAATTTAATTGATTTTTATGAAGAAGTGAGTAAGAGTTTAGAATTAGGAACAGCAGTGGATGTGGTATACTTGGATTTTGCGAAAGCTTTTGATACTGTGCCACATAGGCGACTAATGTATAAACTGAGGACTGTTGGCCTAGAAGAAAACATTTGTGCATGGATAGAGAATTGGTTATTGGATCGCAAGCCAGAGAGTGGTGGTAAATGGAGCTACATCTATGTGGGATAAAGTTATAAGAGGAGTGCCTCAGGGCTCTGTACTGGGGCCGCTTCTGTTTAATCTGTTAATAAATGACTTAGAAGGGGGCATTGAGAGCAAGGTCTCTGTGTTTGCTGATGACACTAAACTATGCAGAGCTTTGAAAACTTCAAATGATGTGCAAGTGTTGCAAGCAGACCTAGATAGATTATCAAAATGGGCAGCAGAATGGCCCACAGATGAGATTCAATGATGATAAATGTAAGCTCATGCATTTGGGATTTAATAATCCCTGTGCCACCTACACCATGAATAACAATAGCAAGATATTGTCTTGTATAAAGAGGGGAATAGATTCAAGAGAGAAAGATATTATTCTCCCTCTTTACATGGCACTGGTACATATATTTGGAATATGCAGTGCAGTTTTGGAATCCCATATACAAAAGGGACATCTTGGAAATGGAAGCAGTTCAGAAAAGGACAACTAAATTAATAAGGGGAATGGAGGGGCTTGAATATGGAGGCAGATTAGACCTGTAAGCCTAACATCAGTGGTAGGGAAGGTGATGGAAACTTTGTTAAGGGATCATATCCTTGACTTTGTCTCCAGAGATCATCTTATTAGTAGTAGTCAGCATGGATTTATGAGAAATAGATTAGGCCAGACAAATTTAATTGGTTTTTATGAAGAAGTGAGTAAGAAGTTAGATTCAGGCACAGCTGTGGATGTGGTATATTTGGATTTTGCAAAAGCCTTTGATACTGTGCCACATAGGCAACTAATGTATAAACTGAGGACTGTTGGCCTTGAAGAAAACATTTGTTCATGGATAGAGAACTGGTTATTGGACCGCAAACAGAGAGTGGTGGTTAATGGAGCTACATCTATGTGGGCTAAAGTTCTAAGCGGAGTTCCTCAGGGTTCTGTACTGGGGCCGCTTCTGTTTAATCTGTTTATAAATGACTTAGAAGGGGGCATTGAGAGCAAGGTCTCTGTGTTTGCTGATGACACTAAATTATGCAGAGCTTTGGAAACTTCCAATGATGTGCAAGTGCTGCAAGCAGACCTAGATAGATTATCAAAATGGGCAGCAGAATGGCAGATGAGATTCAATGTTGATAAATGTAAGGTGATGCATTTGGGATTTAATAATCCCTGTGCCACCTACACCATAAATAACTCTGTGTTAAGTGCATCTGAAATGGAAAAAGATTTGGGGGTTCTGGTAGATAACAGACTTAGCTGTAGCAAACAATGCCAGGTAGCAACAGCTAGAGCTAGCAAGATATTGTCTTGTATAAAGAGGGGAATGGAATCAAGAGAGAAAAATATTATTCTCCCTCTTTACAAGGCACTGGTAAGGCCACATTTGGAATATGCGGTGCAGTTTTGGAATCCCATATACAAAAGGGACATCTTGGAAATTGAGGCAGTCCAGAGAAGGGCAACTAAATTAATAAGGGGAATGGAGGGGCTTGAATATGCAGGCAGATTAGACAAGTTAGGGCTGTTTACATTGGAGAAGCGGCGGTTGCGTGGGGACATGATAACCTTATACAAATATATTAATGGCCCATACAGTGAACTCTCTGGTGCATTGTTCACTAATAGGTCATATCAGAGGACTCGTGGACATCCTTTAAGGTTGGAAGAAAAGAAATTTCATCTTCAAGTTAGGAGAGGTTTCTTTACAGTGAGAACGGTGAAACTGTGGAACTGTCTTCCAGCAGAGGTGGTAATGGCAAGTTCATTGAATAACTTTAAAAAAGGCCTGGATAAGTTTCTAAAACTAAAAAATATTGAGAATTACTGGTATTAATGCATATAGATCTGGTTGATCCAGGGATACTTTCCGATTGCCGTTTGGAGTCAGGAAGGAATTTTTTCCCCCTTTTTTTAGCTGGGGTTTTTTGCCTTCCTCTGGATCAACTGTTAGGTAGGGTTAAAAAAAAAAAAAAAAAAAAAGGGAATAGGTTGGACTTGATGGACGAATGTCTTTATTCAACCTTAATTACTATGTTACTATGTTACTAAGTTAGGGCTGTTTACATTGGAGAAGCGACGTTTGCGTGGGGATATGATAACCTTATACAAATATATTAATGGGCCATACAATGAACTCTCTGGTGCATTGTTCACTAATAGGTCATATCAGAGGACTCGTGGACATCCTTTAAGGTTGGAAGAAGAGAAGTTTCATCTTCAGGTTAGGAAAGGTTTCTTTACAGTGAGAACAGTGAAACCGTCTTCCAGCAGATGTGGTCATGGCAAGTTCATTAAATAGCTTTTAAAAAGGCCTTGATAAGTTTCTAAAACTAAAAAATATTGAGAATTACTGCTATTAATACATATAGATCTGGTTGATCCAGGGATACTTTCCGATTGCCTTTTGGAGTCAGGAAGGAATTTTTTCCCACTTTTTTGCTGTTTTTTTTTGCCTTTCTCTGGATCAACTGTTAGGGTTAAAAAACAATAATAATAATAAATAAAAAAAAATAGGGTAAATAGTTTGGACTTAATGGACTTGATGTCTTTATTCAACCTCAATTACTATGTTACTATGTCGTATTGAGTACATTATGTACTGACACCTTCCAAGGACCCACTGGCTGGCTAGACATATGGCCACTTATGCGTTTACGTCACCTTAGGCTTGCCGAATTAAAATGACTGAATATAACACAAGAACAAACTTGAAGATGACATTTTATAAATATGGTCGAGCGGTTACAGCGGCAATTACGGCGATATATGGCAATCGAATTTTAGTAACCTAAAGGACTCTAAGGATATTTCTTTGCAGATTGTAATGTCAACATCTTGGCAAAGGAACATGACTGGCTCAAGAGAGATGTCCAGGAGGCCATTTATGTGAAAATGAAGAAACCAAGCCTGAATAGAGGGGTGTGTATGTGTGTGTGTGGGGGGGGTTCGACACCAACAGTCTGCCATGTGCAATGCTATTTTGACACCTTACCCTGGGCAGTTTCGCCAACAATGCATCCACACTTTGCATTCAGAAAATCCCTAATAACTGGCTGTGATATTCTAATTACGACTTTCAAGGGTACTTATATTGCCAACAGATTCTTGTACAAGTCATTCTGAATTGAGAAAGCCAGTCGGATGACTAGTGAAACATCTTCAAGAACTAAACTTTAAGTCCAGTTGATCTAACTAAATACAACAGATATGTAAGTTACTACACTTACACACAGGGCGTACCGCAGCCCACCACCTAAAAGATTATTACAGTAGAATGATGAAGAGGATAACTGCTGGCACAAGAAGAAACACCATAATATCTCACACCAATACATAAATATTACCTGGAATTCTCTCAACAAGAGAGCCTCTAGTCCACCTGTACAGTATATTACCCATGTTATCCTATAGCTACACCCTCCAGGATCACCTCCTTTCCAGCCTTTTTAAGCACTTGTACCACCTGATCGTGTGTAGCATTTTTTAGGTCCGTGCATTTGACACCCAGTATGGCATCCCCCACTCTCAGTACCTGCCTTTGATCATCTGGCAGTCCAGGAAAAATCTTGGAGATGAGGCTTACCCTGTCCTCCGTTGATGACGATTCCCAGTCCGTCAGATTCCTGCTTCACCTCCCGCACCTTTCTTACTGGTTCGTAGCCTGTCACACCTCCGTCAGGGCTGTCCAGGGGGATTCAAGCTATTCAGTTCAACTTGAACATGGACCCAGTGGTCCTGCAATAGAAGAACCAGGAGCCAAAATTTTGAAGATTGAGTCCAAACAGCCATAGTTCATGAGGAGCTGCTAGCACAAGGACAGACCAGCACCAGCTCTAAACATACGTCTCTATGCATGAGGTGTACCAGAGCCCACCAATCAGCTGCTTCTTCCTGAATTCCTGTGGCTGCCAGATAAAGTCAAGCAATGGGGGGGGGGGGATTCACAGCCTGCTGCCTTTCAAACTTTTCTAGAGGTGCGCACCATAAACATTATTTTCATATTTCTTCATGGTAGGAGCGGCCCTGTTCCCATGGTGCTTAGTTCTTTAGCGACTGTGAAACATTTTCAATCTTTAACCTACTTTTGTGACTTTTATAAAGCATGCTGCAGATGGCCTTGGTTTCAATAAAAGTGTTACATTTAAATTGGCTAATTAAATACACCCGTAAGGGGGCTGCACAGACTGCAGTTGTTTTAATGGAAATATATGTTGTAGAATGTTATTTATTACAACAAATCACTGGTATTGGTTCATTTGGTTCATTTGGTCAGTTTCAAAGATTTATAGAATTTATAGAATGTAATGCGTTTAGCCAATTTCTGAAAAAATAAATAAGAACCATGTTTTAAAGTTAGAAAATCATAGCTAAAGTCCCATGACAAGGAAAACAACCACCTAAATATCAATCTCCATTATGTCCTGAATCATACGACATGCTACATGCATGGGTACACAACTACCATAGGGAGCTAATGCATAAGGTCAATAACATGAAACAAGTTCAGTCAGCTCTGCATTTTCAACAGCTCAACCTCAACCTCAAAAAAAAATTACCACTGCAAAACATTTTTGAAACCTACACAAATTCAGCTACCAAATGGTACCATTTCTCCATACATAGGAGCAGAATTCTAGATGCAGTGCTTCGTAAAATTTACCATGTTTTTCAATAATCTTTTCAGAAATTTTGCTAAATATATGACAAAATAAAAAAAAATAACACTATTAATCTTTCAGGTGTCCTGAATCAAACCATATGCTGCATACGTGGGCGCACACTGAGACATGGACACCAACTAGCCCTGAAAGAACCAACAGCTTTAACAGCTTTCAAACTAAAAACCCTATAACCTCAAAAATACCTCTCTCCAGTGGCCTAACTAGGAATCACTGGGCACCCCTGCAAAACTATTATAGGGCCCCTATTCATTCTTCATCCACAGTGGTTTTCTGGAAGGACGCTAGATTGGTCATAGGAAAATAAGAAGATGGGGCTCCTTGCTCCCCCAGTGGTTGCTCTCCCTGCTTCCCTGGAAGTTATGTCCCTGCCTTCTGTGAACTGTATATTTTTGGATTGTACACACCTTCTGCTACGAAATGGGGCCATTCTGTCATACAAACAAGCAGAATTCTGGGCAGAGTCTTTCATAGAATATCATTTAGCAGCAAATGAAAAAAGTTCCAAAGTTACAAAATCATACAAAAAACCCCATGGCAAGTACAAATCCCTTTTAAATATCTCCTAAATATCCTGAATAAAACAGTATGCTGCATGCATGGGTGTACCTCGAGACATAGCAACCAACTGCAAACCATGCATTAGAGTGCAATCAACCGTTTAGTGTTTCCAACTAAACAACCTTCAGTCTGAAAAATACCCAAACAAAAAACTATACATTTTTCGTACATACACACCTTCAGCTACTTAATGGTGCCATTATTTTATAAATATAAGCACAATTCTGGATGAAGTCCAAATAAAACATAAACTCCCATGAGAAATAAAAAAATGGCCTGAATCAAATGGTATGCTACATGGACACTAACTAGTCCCAAAGGGAAGCAATGCATAAATGCATTTATGCTAAATAAATTCAGTTTCCTTTGCATATTGGACAGCTTTCAGTATTTCAAACCAAACACCCCTCAATTTTGAAAATACTGCCCACGAACTATATATGTGTGTTATATGGAAATAACACACCTTTAGCTACCAAATGGTGCTGGGAATTTCAGACGCATTCCTTTATAAACTACTGTGCTTTCTGCAGATTTTCTGGATAAACATTATGAAAAACATGATTCAAAGTTAGAAAATCTTATCTAAACTTCAATGACAAGTTAAGAAAACCACTAAATACCAATCTCTCTAGAGTTCAGTGTCAAACCACATATAACATGCATGTGTATTCATCCAGACCTGGCCAGCAAACAGCCCTAAAATTCATAATTTTGGGGCTTTGTTTTGCAAGTATGCATTTTTTTGCCCTTTTAGCAGGTTTTTTAAAAAACAAAAATTCCAAAGAAGATTTAAACATTGAAACCCCTTGAATAAATAAAAAAGCTCTTTAAATATTATCTGTTGTATTCAATTAGATCAACTGGACTTGAAGTTTAGTTCTTGTCCAGTTGATCTAATTGAATACAACAGATATACCCTGACCTGGATGAATGAGAACCTTCACAAGCACTCTTTAAATATTGCCCCAGAATGGAAACAATGCAAAAGTGCAATTGCACCAAATTAAATTGCTTTAAGCATTTCTAACAGAACACCCCTCTATCTCAAAAATCCCCCACAAACTATTTATATTTTCTAATGTACACACCTTCAGCTACCAAATGATGCCATTCTTTTATACTTCTGGGCAGAATTCTGGATGCATTCCTTCATGAAATGTTATGCTTCCAGCTATTTTCTTAAAAAAAGAATGAAAAGCATGATCCAGTTAGAAAATTGTGCCCATCCCCCAAGACAAGTTAAAAAAAACAAAAAAACAATTTCCAAAAAAGTCCTGAATCAAGCAATATGCTGCTGCGTTTGTGAGGGTTCACAGATACATGGCCCCAACTAGCCCCAAAAGAACCAATTGCAATTACACCAAATTCAATCATCTTTGCATTTCAAATTAAACTCCCCTTAATCAGTATATTATTGAATTGTAACCATCTTCAGCTGCAAAATGGTGCCATTCCTAATGCACTTATATCACTTTATACATAATTTATATAAATATATGCTTTCTTAAAAGATGTATGAAATTGTATTTAATTTTTATTTATCTATTTTTTATTTATCTAATTTTTATTTATTTATTTAATTGCTTGCACTTATCCCTTGTTTGTATACTCTGTATTTTATAATGTACAGCGCTGTGTACCCAAGTGGCGCTTTATAAATAACATTATACATACATACATTATACATTCTATCATACATACCAGCAGATTTCTGGATGCAGTCGTTTATAGAATGTCATGCTTTTAACAAATTTTGTAGCAGATTTTCTGACAAAAAATAATGAAGAACATGATTCAAACTTAGAAAATATTACCCATACCCCAATGACGACAAATACCCCCCCCCCCCCCCACCCACACCCACCCACACACACACACACACACTAAATACCACACTCCTAAGTATCCTGAATCAAACGGTATGCAATATGTGTGGCTGTACACTGAACTTATGGCCAGCAAACAGCCCTGAAAGGACCAAATGCATTACTGTAAGGGCAAGTATGCAGTTTTTTTCAGGCTTAACACCCCTTACATTGGAAACAAACAAACAGACTATATATGTTTAGAACCCGCACACGTTCACATACATTAGGGTTCAATTCTTTTATACATATGTGCAGAATCCTAAAACACCAGGTCTTTGTAGATATTGCACTTTTTTTTCTTAACAAACTGTAAAGAAGAAGGTACAAATAAAAAAGCCCACTAAACATTGATCTCCCCATGTGCCAAATAAAACAGTACCCTACTCGCATCAGTAAGCAAGCAGTGCCAACGGAAAAACTTAAAACAGAGCAAATGCATAAATTTGGGTGCACACTTCTGGCTAAAACTTTGCTTTTGGTATTGCCTGAACAAATTATTTGGGAAACTTCCAATGCCACATGTTATAGTTAAAGCATGATCTCTGCCGTAATATTCTACAATAGCATGTGGTAGCAAAATACCGCAATGGTATTGTAGACTTAAGATCATAATTGTATGGCAGCTATTGTAAATTTATGACCGCAATCTTAGAATAAAAAGGTAACTGTACTATACTGTAGGCAGCTTGGGGAACAACTTTTTATTGCTTATTACCGTATTAGTGTAAAGGGTAATAAGTGTGCGTATCACTTTTTTACCATTCCCTAAGATGATCATCACCGCAAGATCGCCTGTGATTTACCAACATACCTACCAAGATCAGTTGTGGCTGCCCCCACCCACACCATACAATATTCCCGGATGACCGACGATCATATCAGTCGGTTGGAAATATTGTATGGTGTGTACCCAGCCTTAAGCAGGCAATGGAAAATGCGCTCTTCAAGAAGCATTGAACAAGCTAGGATGATTCTCCATCTAATGGTGCCAATGGATCCAAAGATAGCAGTTATACAATATTGAGATATTACAATATCATACCATCGTCGGATCAAATGATTATGTTGTTGCAACTATGGATACCCTAATAGAAACTTAGGGGTCATTCAGGAAGAATTCTTATCCCTAGTAGAGATGGTCAAACTATTGAAAGTTCGGTCCGTTTTTGAACTTTCGAACTATTGAAAAAGTTCGAAAGCAGACCCATTAAAGTCTATGGGAGGCAAATAGTTCGAAAAGTTCGAGTCAAATGCAACTAAAATATTAATGGTAACTTAATGTAAATGGCTGTGGGACCTGGGAAATGGTCTGAGGAGCATGTTCCAATATCCAGCACTTTCGTAAAGTCGATTTTACTCTCACGCGCGCTACTTTCGCACTCTCATGTTCGAACGTTCGAGGTAACATGGACATTTTACTTGCGCATTCGATACTCGTGTATAGGTTCTAATGGACACTTTACTTGTAGATTCGATGTTCGCGCCTAGATACCATGGACATTTTACTCGCGGATTCGATGCTCGCGTATAGGTTCTAATGGACACTTTACTTGCGGATTCGATGCTCGCGCCTAGATACCATGGACATTTTACTCGCGGATTCGATTTCGACATACGATTATAATCCCTTCTTCCCATTGACTTCTATATGCAATCCAGGATCTAAAATCGAGCCTGGAAAGTGGGTGTAGTCATTCCACCGTTACTTTCCCCAACAGAAAGCATGGCCACCATGCAATGGCAGCGTCTGATGGTGGAATATCTCTCCTGGCTGGGTTATGACGGGATGCAAATCGGCACCCGCAACATTAAGGAGCGCAAATGGCGCATAATGCGCCACCTGCAGGCAAAACTGCGGACGCAGTTTCGCATTGACCTGACCATCTCTCAGCTCCAAAAGAGGTGGTCAGACCCCAAACGGCAGAGACGGAACTACGTCCAGGACATCCAGCAGAATGTCCAAGGCAAGAACCACATTTATATATAAAATTTTATCTGTGATTGAGTTGTATAAAACACCACCTTTTGCAGCACTAATCAGGCGGTTCTGTGGCAGATCTTTCTAACAAGCTCTGTCTAAGTATAACCACTATATGAAGTTACTGCACCATTCTTGTTACTTTTATAGCACTTGTGATTGGCGATAGCGCTTTGCAATTTCGCAAACCGCCACAAACGATTGCGGGGCCTTTAGTGCTTTTCTCCTAAAGGACTAAAAGTGCATATGTTAGTGTTAATTAGTGTTAGCAAATTTTAATATAACAGTTAATGTTAGTAGATGTTAAAGGACAAGTACACATGTATATTTATATACACAAGTATATTTTTTTAAATGTTAGTAAGGGTGAGGCCACACTGCAACGCACAGGAATCGCGCACCAAATCGCGAGCGCTATCGCACGCGATTGTGTGCACGATTCTTGTGCGTTTTGCTTTCGCATTTGCGCATGCATTTTCGCCTTTTTGCGTTATGGAAACGCATGCGTTACCAAATGCGAACGGCCGCGCAATTGCATGCGCATCCGAAATCGCGGGTATTTTCACGTTCCCACGATTTCCATTGTATCGTAAATCGCGGGTGCAAGCGTGGACGGGAAACGCGGACGGGAAACGCGTGCGCAAACACACGAAAAACGCGCTAGTGTGGCCTAGCCCTTAATGTTAGTTAGTGTTAGTATTAGTAAATGTAACTGTTAGTTAATGTTAATAAATGTTAGTACACACGAAAAATATTCACAATATTTACATTATTTTTTATTATTATTATTTTTTATTATTATTTATAATTAAAATTTACTTTTTTAATATATAAATTTGCAGATGAGGAATCTATTTCTGCCAGTGATGCAGTGGAGGGAGGGTCACCTCCACCAGCACCCCCACCAAGGCCACAGGTGCAGCCTCCAGTTTCCCCTTCACCACCACCACCACCACCAGCAAACCAGCGCCAGCAGGGACCAGCACGCCAGCGCCGGCTGGAAAATATGGATAGGCGTCTGAGGCGCTTGGAGAGCAGGCAGAGGCGCATGGAGGGGCGCATGCTCTCCATGCACAAAGACATTTTGCACATTAAGCGCAAACTTTAAAAAAAAAATAGGTGCTGTTTTTTTGGGGTTTTTTTTAGCACCATGTTTGTTATTGTTATTATTATTGTTTATATATATTTTTTATTATTATTTTATTATTGTTATAATTATTATTATTAATATGTAAGCACCGAAGAAACAGGTGCTTATGTTTACTAAAAAAGTTAAACTAAACAAATCTCTGTGTTTTATCTTCACAAATGACATCGGATTCGGATTTTCGAATTTTTTTGAAAATTTGCGGATCCTCGAGCGGACCGGATTTTGCGAAGTTTGGACATCTCTACTCAGAGTATGCTTTGTGCAAGGGAAAGCGGGGAAGGAGATAGGGTTTGTAGGAACAGCACCATTGAGTAGCAGTAGATTCACTTGAGTTTGACAACATTATTGCGGAGCCAGGCAAGCTTGGCCCTATCGGATCAAGGAGATCCGTAACCATATAAGACAAGGCGTCATTAATATTAATGAACCAACATTTATTGGGGGATTATGATTTATACCTGAATATCTTTAATATAAAATAAACATTGGGCTTTGTGAGTCAATGGGCTTATGTAACAGTTTAGCTTGTAAGTTGCCAATACACACAAAAAATCTAAAATTACAATGCGAGATGGCCTCTATTCGATTCTACTGCAGTTCGCTATTATTGTGCTGTTGCAGATTTAAAGGCACACAGAAAGGGAAAGTTAAGTATTTAACTTGCAACTTGGCTTGAAAGGCGATTTGTGAAAGGGAATAGTGGTTTGTGCTGCAGAGTTTAAATGATGAGGACATTGTGATTTTTACTACCCTTTAAATATGGCGTGAAAGTTCTCTATCATCCCAGGGGGCAAATCTGTTGGATATCAATAGATCAACCTGGACGAGTTTAGTTCTTCAAGACCTCAACTTCCAGCTCCAGTTGACTTATTGAACTACAACACACGATCTGGCATGACAGTAATGGATAAGTATATCAGTTAGGTGTGTGTACCCAGGTAGGGGGGGTGAAAAAAACAAACTTTGATGATGATTAGTGCAAGTTTTTTTTTTTACTTAGTACCCTTGTACAGTATGGCTGCAACCGTTAATGGAGGGAGCTAGATCAGGTAGGGGTGTACTGTGTTGAGTTGGGGGGTTAACAAACAAACTTGTTGGTGATTCAGTAGAGATGTCCGAAACTTCGGCAAAAATCCGGCAGCCGAGAAAATTTGAAAATTCGAAAATCCGCGAGCGGACCATTTTAAACCAGTTAAATGAAAAAGTTGTTAGAAAATAAGAAGAATCCTAGCATTTCGAAATTTTCAAAAATACGTATTTTCTTGCATTTTCGAAAATACGAGAAAATCCTTGCAATTCGAAAAATTTCGAAAACGCGTCTGAAAAAGTTGGAAGCGGAATCCGGAAAATCTGGATATCCGCCGTTCGCGACGAGGGAAATCCGCTGCGGATCGGGTTCGGATCCGCGATCGGGCATCAATGTGATAGTCAAAATAGTTTTTTCAAATTTTAATTACCCTTAAATACGGCTCCATAAAAATGGAAGGGTGGTAGTAGGCAGTGTATCTATATCAGGTGGAAGTTAAAATACAAACGTTCTTGATTATTGATCAAAATTATTTTTTTTTACTTTAGTTATACCTTGAAGTATAGCGGCCACAGTAATGGATAAGTAGATTAGTAGGTTGTACCTGTGTCAGTTGGGGGTTAATAAAACAACTTTTGATGATTGGTCAAAATTAGCTTTTTTAAAACTTAGTTACCCTTTAAGTATGGCTGAACAGTATGGAGGGGTAGGTCAGAGGTGTATGTACCTGTGCCAGGTGTGGGTTTAAAAAAACAAACTTTTTTGATGATTGGTCAAAAAATATTTTTACTTTAGTTACCCTTTTAAGTATGGTGCCACAGTAATGGATAAATAGATCAGTAGGGTGTGTACCGTGTGCCGGTAAAAAAACAAAAATTTGTTGATGATTAGTCAAAATATTTTTTTGACTATAGTTACTTTTAATAGGGTGCCATTAATTGGAAGGGGTAGGTCAGGGCGTGTATACCTGGATAGGTTAGAAGTTAAAAATAAACTTTTTGATTATTGATCAAAAATGTTTTTTTTGACTTTTGACCTTTAAGGATGGCTGCGCAGTAATGGATAAGAGAACGTAGTGTGTGTACCTGTGTGGGTTGGGATTAAAACAAAACTTTGTTGATGATTAGTCCAAAAATATTTTTTTGAGTATAGTTAACCCTTTAAATAGGCTGTCATGAAAATGGAAGGGTTAGGTTAGTAGTGTGTTTACCCGGGTCTTGTTGACGGGGTTATTATTTTTGTGTACAACCATCAACTATATTTTATTGAGGATAAATCAAAATTAGCTTTTTGACTTTAGTTACCCTTTAATTAAGGCTGCCAAAGGATGGAAGGGTAGGTCAGTAGGTGTGTGTACCCATGTGAAGTTGGGTATAGTATAGTATAGTATTTGAGGTTGTAAAAAGACATACGTCCATCAAGTCACACACATCTAGCATATTCTCATTTCCGCCTAATTGTTGATCCAGAGGAAGGGAAAAAAAACCCACCCAAATTTATGAAAGGGGAAAAAATCCTTCCTGACTCCAAGTGGCAATCGAAAATTTCCCTGGATAACTCTACTTTATGTATCAATACCAGTAACTTGAAAAATGTGTCCTGTTGTTTTACAACAAATAAACTTTTATTGAGGATATATCAAAATATTTTTTTAACTTTATTTACCATTAAGTATAACTGCCATAGAAATGGAAAGGTAGATCAGTAGGTGTGTTTACCCGTGTAGGTTGGGGGTAGTGTTTTTGCATGTATGACATATAACTAACTTTATTGATGATTGATCAAAATTATTTTTTCAACTATAGTTACCCTTTAAGTATGGCTTCCATGGGAAAGGAAAGGTAGGTCAGTACAGTAGGTGGGTGTACCTGTGTCTGTGTGGGGGGTTGGGGGTATCAAGTTTGTGTTTATGACCATGAAATAAAACTGTTTTGAAATATCACATTTGAGGATTGTTACATTATAGTCTATGGGAAAAAAAGTTCCGCCTAACGCTTCCACGGATTCCTTAGCTAGGTAATAGCACACTTCTCTATATGCCCCACACATCTGCACTTTAGGTTTCTAGCTCAAAAAGTGTGGGAGGAGATAAGTCCAGAACAGTGGAAGAATAAAACAGAAGAAAAAGAAGAAATAGAAGAGAACAGTCATTTAAAAATGTTTAAATTAATTATTACACTCCTTTCTTATATCATGTTCTACCAAGGGTGAGGCCTAAGATAGTTTGCACTTACACAGATATACTTACACTGCGCTGGCCACTTAGCTCACCCCCTCCTCTCGATCAGCGATGAGGGCAATAGGAAGATACGCTCTGCAAGGAGCATGTCTTTCTATTGGACCCATCGTGGAAGACTAGAGACTGTGCGTGCCATAGCGTTGATGTGATCTGTGAACTTCATTCGTTAATTTTAGCCATGTTAACTTATTCAGTGGCTGGGTACAATGCCCTTGAAGGTATTGAGAACCCTGTCCAGATCTAGTTTTTCAAATGGTATTGTGGGGTAAATCACAGAGGTTGCTATCACGAAAATGATACAAAAGCAGAAAAATTATCTTTGTCCAGTTTTGAGCAACAATTTGCCAAAACTACATTTTGTGCCTATTTCTACCCCATTTATGTTGGCTGCTAAGCCATTGGTGAATATGTTTTCTGTGTCATTACTAGGGATTAGGGATGGCATAGAACTGAACCTGAGTTCGAGCCGAACTTTCACGTCCGGACGACCCGAACTTCTTGAACTATCCCGGACGCGGACTTTCGCTATTTCCCGGATATCCGAGATTTATGAATGTTGAACGTTCAAACGGTTCGAACTTCGAAAATCATCGAATAAAAAAAAAAGTGCCACACATGTCCAAAATCACCCAATGGCAGCTAATTTGAGCATTGCCAGACCCTGGGCATAAAGGCAATGCGACCAGCACCATTTAGTGAGTGTGTTGGAGACCTGACAGTGTGGAGTTGGAGAGAGATTTTTGCGCTTTTTGAGCTTTCTGTGTGTGGATTTCAGTGTGGTGGTTTAGTTGTGAGTTACCCACCCTGTATTCACACATCTTAGACCAAAGGAATCTTGAGACCCAAAGGACTAAACCCCCCTATAAGTCTTGGACAATTTTTGTGTTAGACCTTTAGAGGCTCTAGATGTCCTGTTTTTTGTTTGTTTCGTATCTGTGTGTGTAAGCGTCTGTGTGTTTGGAAACTGACAGTGCTGCGTTTAGCAGACATCAGCAGCTTTTGCTGTCTGATCTGCTGTTTGCTGTCAGTTGTTTGCTGTTTTCGTGTCAGTTTGTGTGCCGCCTGGCTCCGCAAAATGTGTCAAATTGCAGTGGGTCTACTGCTACTCATGGTGTGTTTCCCACAACCTATCCTTCCCCGCTTTCCCTTGCACGAAGCATACTCTGAGGGAGAGAAGCCAATGGGGTATGGGGTCTTCCGGTGGGGCCAAGCCTGCCTTGGCTCCGCAATAATGTTGTCAAACTAAGTGAATCTACTGCTAATCAGGTGCTGTTCCTAAACACCTATTCTTCCCCGCTTTCCTTGCACGAAGCATACTCTGAGGGAGAGAAGCCAATGGGTATGGGGTCGTCCGATAGGGCCAGCTGCCTGGCGCCAATAATGTGTCAAACTAAGTGAATCTACGCTACTCAAGGTGTGTCTACCAAACCCCATCTCCTTCCCGCTTTCCCTTGCACGAAGCATACTCTGAGGGAGAGAAGCCAAGGGGTAGGGTCTGATCGTAGGGGCCAAAGCTTGCTTGGCTCCGCAATAATGTTTCAAAACAAAGTGATATCTACTGCTACTCAATGGGCTGTTCCTAAAACCCATATCTCTTCCCCGCTTTCCCTTGCATGAAGCATACTCGGGGAGAGAAGAATGGGGTATGGGGTCTGTCCGATAGGGCCAAGCTTGCTGGCTCCGCAATAATGTTGTCAAATCAAGTGATCTACTGCTACTCAATGGTGCTGTTCCTAAAACCCTATCTCCTTCCCCGCTTTCCCCTGCAAAGCATACTTGAGGGAGAAGCCAATGGGGTATGGGTATGTCGTGTACCTACTGTTCTCTCCATTGGACTCTGTACATTTCTTGCCTGGTGTGACTGTACATTTAACCCTGTTACTAGTTAGATTTTCTTAGGCACCATTTGTAACGATATACAGGGAGATTCAATAAAAGTTCTTATCGTTAAAAATGGTGCTATTTTTGCCCCAACCAATCAGATGTTAGCTTACAAATGGTAAATAATATCTGATTTTTTAAGCGCGTTTGTGCACGAGTTTTGCACACGCGGTGGCGCATGCGATTTTGTTTAAAATGGAAATCGCGGGAACGCAAAGATTCCTGCCATTTCCAAAGCGCACGCGTTTGCGCATTTATAATCTTTTTTTATATTGCGTTTTTATATTATTAAATTATAAAAATGCACGCGCAAACGTGGAGCAAAGCGCGACAAAGCACAGAAATCGCACACGCAATCCCATGCGATAAGGCTCGCAATTTCGTGTGTGTTTTTGTGCATCGTAGTGGGGACTCAGCCTCAGTGTTTAGTCCATCGTTAAGTACAGGGCTGCTCTGTTGTCTACTCTGCAAGGTTATATGTTCTTTATTACTGTGACTTTTTTCAGGCATGCAATGCAATGCCACACACGGTATTGGAGAAATACATCTGCAGGGGGGAATGAAATAGGTGCAAAATGGGGTGATTCTAACTCAAACTGCCAATGAACTTATTTTGAGCATCCTTAAAGCAAGTGGTGGAGGTGAAACAGTTACTGCTCTAATAAACATGGCAGAACACACTGACCCCCGGAATATTGTTTTTAAGGGGGCAAATCACTCTTTAAAAGTTCTAAATGACTGCATTGAACTGCACAGAAACTCACACACAGCCTAAGATCTGGCGGATTACAGAAATATATATTTTATAAATAACATTTTAATGGGAAACACTATTTCTACCTTACTTTTTTTTAAATATTAAAGGGACAGTTCAGTGGAAATGATCAATATTTGTTAAATTGTTAGTTGTGTAATGCCTTCTTAGTTATTCTACATAATCAGTTGATTTCATTCCCTTTGCTGTTCCCTGCTGTTGACATTAGTGAGCTGACATTTCAGGTTCTATAATGGTCCTTCTTCTTCCCAGGATGCACCACTTCCTTGGAATGTTCCTAACAGTAATTTCTACTGATTGGCTGTTGGATGGGTCAAACATGCTCAGATCTCTACTGAGCAACTGAATCAACCCAGGCGCTGGGTCAAGGGCAAGACCATAACGGTCTCTACTAGGGGTCCTGCTAACAGGAAGTCAGTATTTCGGAACCATTTATTTATACATAGACACAATGCTGAATGGGCAGTTTAAGGTCATCAGGATGGGAAAATACTGCTCTTTTTTTCTGAAAAGTATATGTATTTGCACTGAACTTCCCCTTTAAGGTGCCCCCCTCAGGAGAGGAACTTTTTGATATAGCTGCCATTTCAATTTTCAAATTCAATGAGCATTTAAAACTTAGTTGTCCTTTAGTGTTTTCAGCTGTTTTATTCTTTTTAGGTTTAAGTTAGCAAGCAAAAAAAAACAAAAAACCGTAATAATAATAATGCATTGTAAGGATGTCTGTAATCCAGATGTTAACTTTACCTCGTAATGGTCTCCGGGGCACAAGCGAGCGTAGCCCACTAAACCTAGATGAGAAACACGCAAGATTCAGACAATGCTTCAATATAAGAATAATAATCTCTAATGTTGGCTGTGTAAACTCCACCAAACCTTGAGCTACAAAACTAACCATCTGCATCTTTTATTAAAAAGTCTCAAATGTTTCTATTGGTGGATACCAACGATGTTACGGTTTATTGTTCTGCTTGTTCAATTCGGTGTTTATTGCCAAGATTGTCCTTCAAAGACAATGGAGATCCCTGTGGAAATGCAATGTTTTCCACACATCGTAGCAAGACAAGGACATCATGTATATAGTCAACTATTCTAGACACAGTAGCTTCCAATCAGACAAAAAATTCTTTGGTGAAAGCAACTGAATATGCTTTGCTAAATAGGAAGTAACTAATTCCCCCCACCACTGTCACTGCTTAAAAAATTCCAAAACTTCATAATCACAGGAAGAAATCTTAGATAAAGCCGGGACAGACAGACTGTACCCAGGGGCGTAGCTAGAAATCATAGGGCCCCTTAGCAAGATTTTAGATGGGGCCTCCCAACTCACAAAGAAACCAGTTTGGTACAGGTCAAGCCAACCAGGCCAAACTGCAGCCAGGTTTTATAAAAGGCATGTCCACTGGTGTGGCCATACCTCCTCTGCTGCTGTTGCATGCTAGTTAGTTACAAGCATGCACAGCAGCAGAGGAGGCTTGTTCTGTAATGGCCATTAAAGGACAATTATACTCACCTTCCCTCCGCTCCTCTTCCTTGTTCCTTAGCTTTTACCAAGGGTGAGGACCTGAACCGCTAAGTCCTTACCCCTGGGTTCACGCAGCCTACAGCAGAGTCTCTGAGCACAACAAGCGTGCCTTCCTATTGGCCTCGTCACCGATGGGGAGGAGGGGGCGGAGCCTACCAGAGCAGCGTTGCTCAGAGACTCTGCTATAGGATGCGCAAACCCAGGGGTGAGGTCTTAGCGGTTCAGGTCCTCACCCTTGGTAAAAGCTAAGGAACAAGGAAGAGGAGCAGAGGAAAGGTGAGTATAATTGTCCTTTAAGTAGAAAACCTGAGCCTGGGAGCATCTTTAAAAGATTTAAGTAAAAAAGGAAATGGGGTTTGTGGGACTGAACTACGTGTGGTAACATTTTTCTAAGGAGGGTGGACATGCCTGTCAGGGACCTCGTAGGGACCCCTTTGGCTCTGGGCCCCATAGCAAAAGCATCCCTACACCCCTAGACTGACAGTTTTCTGGTGTCCCCAATTAGGCTCCATTGGAGACCTTGTCCATAACGTAAATTGGTCCTCCTAGATTTTTATCACCCTTCAGACAGATGATACATTGATTAATGATCTGTCAGATGGGAATTAAACCAGTATTGCCATTGCCAATATCTTGTTGTGACCAATTGCAAGGCCTATTGCATAGCACACTATTACCAAAAATTGACGCTGTGTTCAATACTTTTTTTTTGGCTTTTTTGATGAAAAATTGGGCAATAAATATTGGTTGTCATGAACAATCCAGTCAATAGCTTAACTTGATTGTATACAGCCTGTTTATGTTACACATATACAGTATTTAAAAAGGTTCCACAATCCCCTATTCATGGCTCAGGTGTTAATTTCTGAACCCACTGCATTGAACTCTAAACTATGCAGAATACACAATCTAGTTGTGGTTTGAACTAACACAATTGCAAAATAAATCGTAAAATTCAGGTCCTTATAACAGAGAAGGATTTAGATTTCAGCTGGTGTTTGAGGGCTTAACACAGAGACTTAAGGTCTTGTTAGTTTTGGGACGCCATTGTTTATTATTTTAACTGCTGTGTAAAGAATTCATAAACCTGGGATAATAGAAATGCATTTTAATTGGTCGATCTATGCACATAAAATGCACCAATCTCCAGAAGCTATTTTATTTCCAGGCCCTAGACGGCACTTGCTGAAAGGATTAATGAGTTTCCCAGATCTGCCAATATTTACAGAAGTGTCAGAGCTACCGAAGGCCTAAAACGGGTCAGTGAAATAGGTTCCCATCTGTTTGAAAGCTGTCAGCTACTTCTTCCATCACATCATCAGACAGGCGCATTAGTATTCGACTGCCTTTAGATATTTATAGGGAAAAGGTTTACATGCAGAACCATGACAATTTAGCAGATAAGGGTCGCTGAGGTTTAGCTATATGGGCACGAGAGAAAGTTCACTCAAGAGAATATATTTGTTTGTAGACAGCACAGAATTGATGACATCGTTAAACACTGTTTATAAGGATATTGATGGCTTTTGTGTATTATATAGCTATTAATGTGTTAAGTAAAACCCTTTTTTGCATATTTACCTTTCATTTTAATAAGAAATTCTCCTAAATGGACTTCTAATTCCCCCTCAATCATACACATGTCCTTAAAAGTAAAAGAAAAGAAATGAATTAAATATAAATCAGCCATCAGTACATATTTTTATATACATTTATAACACAGTCTTGGATAAACAAAATAAACTTACTGTATAACCCCTCCTTCCACCCCAAGCCACTGGTTTGGACATGCTCAGTGTGCTTCTCCCAGGGATCAAATGAGGAGAGGAGGGGTGATAAAAGTAACTGCAGGGCTTGCTGTAGTTAAAGATTTTACTGATTTCAAACATCTATGAATATGAATTACTTAAAAAGCTACAGAATTTTTTTGCATCATGGTCTCTGCTGGCAGAGCAATGACAGCTTTGTTAGAAATAGTACTAATAAGAGACAGCAAGACCTATTTGCTGCTAAGTCAGTGATGGTCAGTAATGCTGTTGCAGGTCTGTAGCAGCAGAAAAGATATTTGGGGGTGGGGCTTCTTACACAGAAAATCATGTGACTGTCACAGACTCAGAAAGCCAGGACAGTGTACGTTAACAAGTCTATAACTTTAGATCCAGGGAAGCTAGACACATCATCCTAGGCTTGTTTGGAAATACAGAGCTCTTGCATGGAGACCACAATTACCCTTTAAATTAAAAAAGGTTTGCATTACAATAAAAATATCAGATATTAATAGTAACACACCGTGCTACAGCAATACAATACATTATAAGTTTCCAATTCATTGGACAAATGGATCCCAAACACTCTGATGTTTTAGAATCCTGAACACACATTGGACAATACTGAACTTGGGAAGGTCCAGAAAATAGAAACTAAATTATAAACGTTAATTTCCTCTCATGATAAATCATCAGTGATGTTTATATTTTGCCTTTATTGAGGAGATAGAATTCCCTAGGATTTTTGTGAATTAATTAATAACTACTTAAAAACAGATAAGAAATATACCCTCACTAAAAAAACTGACTAAGAAAAACAATATGGCGGCTTCTACTAAAACATGGCAGGAGTAGATTGTTCTACTGATTTGCCCTAATCGGTCGATAAAAATGAAAAAAACTGTTCTTCTGATCAATTTCTTGATTGGGACAAAACGATCAAAAGTTCTATTGCAAAAAAAGTTACGTGAATTTAAAGGATAACTATCGTGTGTATAAAGAATTTTTTAAAAACAGTTAAAATAAAAAGTTCTTGGGACAGGGATACAGGACAGGTAATTCCTACCTCCCAATATTGTTTCTGTGAGGAGCTTCAGCCCAAAGAAAACTTATTCTGCCAGTCTTCCTCCTGGCTTCAGCATTATCTTTAATAAAGGATTAGTCCAGGACTAACCTGGCAAATGAAACTGTACATGCCGTAGCTCCTTAACGAAATGATATTGGGAGGTAGGAATAAAATTAATCCGACCTCCCTGCCCCAGGTACTTTCCATTTATAAAAAGTTAAAGTTATCCTTTAAAGACATACAGGGAGATTCAATAAAAGTTCTTATCATTTAAAATGGTGCTAATTTTGCCCCAACCAATAAAAACTTATGTAACATTTGAAAGCTAACATCTGATTGGTTGGGGCAAAATTAGCACCATTTTAAATAAGAACTTTTATTGAATAACCCCCATAGAGTAAAGAAATCAACGTCCTGTGTGCACTCTCGACATTACGCTATTACATTATTGTCTATAAAATAGAATAGGCCGCATTCTGTGATTATGAGCAGGACAGAGATTTGCCTTGTAATCCTTGTGGTTAAAACATTTGTAGAATAAAGATGATATATATTTAAAAATGAATATGTCTCTCCTCCCCCTGAGCCCTTTAACACTGCACACGTGTGCTTAGCATGTCCTGAATTATTTATGGACATTTCAGGCTGTCTCAGTAATGTAATGCAGATGTCTTGCTTACTCCCAAGTAGACATGATTTATTGAAGTACATTACAAGTGTCAACCCCTAAATCCTTGGGTGAAGCGCTTTAAAAATAGACACTATCAACAGTGCAACTTTCTAAATAAAAGTCATATTAAAGGGAACATAAAACACAAACTCTTTGGAAAGAAGAATCTATCGTTTTCCAGAGAAGGAAAGTGTCTTTGTTGAAGATACATCTCTATCCTGAAAACATGATAGGGATAAGCCTTTCTTATACTATTATCAGGAAAATATTTTAAAGAATTACTTTTTCAAAGTAGCCAGTAGTCAACAAAATATGTTTCTAGGGCACTTTTTATTTAATCATCTATTCAGTTTTCTTTTGGACCAAATCTTGACACCAACATCCTACTAAAGCTACAATCCCCATATTGACATGCTTAGTCTTGGTGAGTTTTTACCAGTAAGCCATGTGGCCTCTTTGTAATTTAAGAAGAGTTAAAAGATGACACGTTTCAATATCCCAGTACAAATTACTCAGATCACCCTTTACGACCTCCTAATTACAAGGTTTATAAAACTCACCTCTGTGCACTCTTGAAAATTCTTGCACAACTCTACAAGGCTTTCCCTGGATGCTTTTGTAGAAGGGGACAACAAAAAGGCATGTTTCATGTTACTAGCGCCAACACGCAGTCTCCACTGTATGCAGTAGGTTTCATACAATTCTTCAATCTAGGAAGAAAAAGTCTTTAAATGTAGAGCAAGGACAAATGTTCCTGAATGTTCTAGAAAGCCAAATGTACCAATCACAAGTCATAAAATCATTGGTTTATTTTTTAACAAAACTGAGTAGAATTAAAAAAGGACCAGTTTTCCCTTGTTGCGAAAGATTGCAGCCTAGTGTGAAACTGTAAACTTTAGCCATAGTCATACACAGCTAGATAACCAGCTGACGGGATAATTGATGATGACTCCCCAACTGGAAAGTAATCAGGAAGATGCGATCTTTGTATGGCAATACATTTTTGATCAGATTTCTGCAGACATTTCATCAGGAATTGATTGAGGTATTACCGTATACTCGTATACTAATTAACGGGTATCTATACGGATTTTTTTTTTTAAAACTGAATACTCATTAAAATCTTCATTTTAATCACAGAGTTTACAGGGAAAACCTGTCACTCCAGGAGCAGAGATTGTAATATGTGATCCATTAATGACCTCTTACTGGGATCTATAGCTGCCTGGCAGAAACTTTCTGCAACAATTATGAGAATCAGCAGAGAAAAGATGGCAGGCGGAGGGAGATGTGTAAGCAGAGCAGTGTCCATGGTGAGGCTGTGCAGAACTTATAAGTGTCGCAGACACTACAAGAAGGCAGTGAGTAAGGGAGGGTGGGGGCAATTAGGAGCACTCACTAAACATTAATAATTTAATGACAAAGCAAGCACAGATAAATATGTAATGTAAAGTTGTTTGAGTGAGTATAGTGACCCTTTAATGCAGTCCCTGTATCCTCTAATGCTCCTCATCGTTCAACTTGCCCGATCAGACATAAGCTGGACCAATCTTTAAGATTCTGTCTGTCATCTTTGAAAGATACACACAGTCACAAACCTTCTCCTTCTTCTCTCCTTTATAAAGAAAATCTAAAGTATAGGGAGATCTCTCATTACTGCCATACACCTAATGATTGCGGCCGACTACCTATACTTTAGTACAGAACCATGGCCGAGGGAAATTTTCCGTTCATTACGACAGTTTCCGATGCCAACGTGGAATATTTATCAACATTGCCATTACAGATATAAACACATTACTTGTGAAGGTTCTCATTCATCCAGGTCATGGTATATCTGTTGTATTCAATTATATCAACTGGACTTGAAGTTTAGTGGACTTCAAGTCCAGTTGATCTAATTGAATACAACAGATATAAACACATTACTAATCAAGAGCAAATCCCGTCGTTAACAACATGCTCAGCCCTTTATTGGGAATGTGTGTACCCAGTTTTAATTGGCAGTCTATTGATTGGGCAAGTCGGGTGAATCAATTTATGGCAGATTCTTTTAAAGTGATCTGTCCTTACAAAAATTAAACAAAGTTACACAGGAGAATACATGCAGCAAAAGTTCAAAGGGCAAGTCTGGCAACATTCTACAACCTCAACATTTAAACAATTTAATCTGATAGTTTGGATCCTTATCAAAAGATGAATCAGCTAAGCTAAAGTTATTTTAAGAATTGAATTGTCTTTTAAATAAATTCCCAAGACAACAAATCTCATTCCAAACCAATTATCTGATGAACTGTAAAAGTTTGTCATAGTTTGAAGAACTTTACCTGATAAATTCCAGATCCTCTGTTGGGTTTGCAAAGGAAAACAAAAGAATTTCTTAACCAATAAAGTGGTGTATGTAATAAACAGTATAGGGGTGGTTATATTTTGTCTTAAACTTTTACTGTGAATTTAGCAGCTACATATACAAAAAAAGTACATAAAATAACACCAACTCATACTATAACTGCTATTTATTCTGATGTGAAGGAGAGCTTCAGTCTTGGGAAAGTTCTATGTAATGTGCCATAAATTGCTACAATAAAAGGCGCCTGCAAGTGATTAAACTCTCATCAGATGTAACCAGAAAAATATTATTATCCCGCAGACCCTCTTAATTTAAAAAAAAAAGCCCATTTCCTGTGAGATTTTACAACTGCCACTCAAGGGAAAGATGACAAGGATATTTAGAAATTGCATTGTGATATCAAGGACGAAAGAGGAGATAAGTTTGTTGGAAGAATCTAAGATTAGCCTCAGTAGTTTATCAATGTCCTATCAGGAAATTAGGCGACTCAGGGAGAAGACTCAACATTCCTAATGAGATACATAGAGGCTGACCAGGTTTTTTTTTAATAGTGTAGGACAATTGGTTTAGTAGAACATTTCCATCACAGTGTAAACTCGTATTTCTTAGTTGTAGATTTGGCCAAAATATCGATTGGGTACCAAGTCCTTGAGCCACATTCGCTTCCAGAACAGGTACCACCAAACGTTTTAGTTTGTCTCCCTCCCAGTATTCAGCTTAGAGGAAAAGAATAATTTAGTCTTGTATGGAGAATTCCGTTTCACACATTCCATGGATACTTGTGTATGACTAATGGCTGTCAGATTCATGTTGGGGGAAACAAACTTAGAAACATAAATAAATTAAGGGGTTGTGTACTGTGTGAAAATTCTTGTGGTTTTTTTGCTTACAAAATCTTGCACCCAAAAAGTTAAAACTAAAAATTAAAAAAGGGGCTAAAACACTGAGAACGTTTAGTCATACTTGCAAATTTACTGGAGAGCACTGCATTGGTTGGTGGTACTAATAACATACCGGTATGCATTATGTCCCCAGTACTTTAACCAGCAACAAATTAGACAACTACATCATTTTAACTAAAATGCCTGCAAATTAAATTGGTTCTGATTGGATCGTTCTGCATTATTGGATCCGGTTAATTGCGTATTTCCACACAACATACTTATCTCCCCCTTACAGACCTTTAAAAACCTAAATGAAATACAAGAAACATGTTTTAACCATAAAATCCTGCCATGGGAATTCGCAGAAGGTATTTAAGGTATCTGTCAGCCAGAAATGTGGACATGTTTTGACCATATGACATCAGATACATATGGTTGTCTCTACTGGGGTTTTGGAATTATTAGTTACACAACTTGAACTGAATTCTAGAATTCAGCACAGCTATGGCTATTTATTATGATAGGTTTGTAAAAAAAAAATTAAGCCATTAGGTGATCAAACTCACGGAAATCCGTTCCGCTTGCAGATTCACATATTTTCGAAAAAAACTGAAAAATTTCAAATCCGCAAGCGAACCCATTTAAGTCAATGGGATTTAAAAAATATTAAAGTTCCACCGAAAATTAATGTATGAATAACAATGGTAACTTGCTGTAAATGGCTCAGGGACCTGGGAAATTGTCTGGGGAACACGTATCAATGCCCAAAATATTTTTAAAAAACACCGTCCAATACCGGAAACTTAACACTATTCCTGTTTTGGCATTCTGTGTAGTATTTTTGATGTTTCTAGAATTTGATCATTTTTGTAAATCCGAAATTTCAAGAATTTATATTTTTACATTGGAAAATTTTCTAATGTTCGAGAAATTTCGAAAATATTTCTGAAGTTCGAAAAAAAAAAAAAAAAAATCCGGCATATCCGTGAAATCCACTTCAGAAATGGGTTCAGGTCCATCTCTATTTACCATAAGCAGATTATTGCAAGAAAACAATCAGGGTTATTCAATAAAAGTTGTTATCGTTTAAAATGGTGCTAATTTTACCCCAACCAATCAGATGTTAGCTTTCAAATGTTAAATAAGATCTGATTGGTTGGGGAAAAATTAGCACCATTTTTAACGATAAAAACTTTTATTGAATCTCCCTGTTTATATATTGACTAGTGTCTTACATATGCGTAAAATATCACAAAAATCATAAAACCAGTAGGCGTTGTAATAGTCATTAAGGGCTAGGCCACACTGCTGCGTTTTTTTTTGCGCTTGCGTTTGCGATTGCGATTGCGCTTGCGATTTTTCAAAATTATTGAAAACGCGGCAACGCAAAAAAAACGCGCGTTTTTCGGTGCGATTGCGATTGCGTTCTGCATTTTTAATCGCAATCGCATGCGTTTTCCTATACTTATTGAAGAAATCGCAATCGCAAACGCAACGAAAATCGCACATGAAATCGCATGCTATTGCGTTTGCGTTTGCGTTTGCGTTTCAGTGTGGCCTAGCCCTAACTGTCATTAGGCACCCAGAACATTGGTTGTTGAATTTTAAATTCCACTATCCAACCTCCATCTTATGTGGAAGAGGAAGTCAGGGGTAATAATTATACAAAAACAATGAACCTTACCTATTGTTGCCCATTGTTACTATTAGAGATTAGAGATGTCCGAACTTCGCAAAATCTGGTCCGCTTGAGGATCCGCAAATTCTCTAAAAAATTCGAAAATTCGAAAATCCGCGAGCGGACCCATAAAAATGAAAAAAATCCTCGAAAATACGAGAAATCCGCGGTTCGGAAGTTCGGAAGGTGGAAAATCCAGAAAAATCTGTCGTTCGCGAACGAGATAAATCCGCGGCGGATCCAGGTTCGGACATGGAACCCCTCGGTTCCAAAATTCGGGACTTCGGAAAGTATTTTTCGAGGGTTACCAAATGTACGAGTTTATTTTCGGTAACCCTCGAAAATAACCTCGAATTTTCCATAACCCTCAAAAATAGTTTCCGATCATATTTTTCGAGGGTTTATCAAAAATAACCTTGTACATTCGGTAAATACGTTCCGAACCCTCGAAAGTAAGTTCCGTTTTCTGATTTTTGGTTTTCCCGAGTTCCGTAAATCCAAAAACGAAACTTCAGAGTTTTGGCCTAATCTAGTTACAGACGCACCCTAAAGTGTCCATACACTACATAGACATTAGAAGATTAGACATTTGTCTATAGACAAATCTATTTAATAGATTTAGCACTGGTGGTTGTGAAGGTTCTCATCCATCCAGGTCATGGTATATCTGTTGTATTCAATTAGATCAACTGGACTTGAAATGTAGTATCATTAGTAGTAGTAGTAGACTACATTTCAAGTCCAGTTGATATAATTGAATACAACAGATATAGCACTGGTGGTGTTCTTCCCTTCCAACGTTCCCCTCTGGCCCATTCATTTTATGGTCACACGTCAGTCACAATAAATAACAGGTCAGGCTGTTCCTTCATAATAGCTTGATCTTTGCATGAGTTCTAACGTATGGGCACCTCAAGTCTCATCTTGTCTTTACTGTACTCACAGATAATAATGGGTAGAAAGACTTTTCCAAACTATGATACTATAAAGGTCTCCAGTGTCTCTTACCTTGCTGATGTGAAATTCCAGTTTACGGATGTGCCTTTCAATTGAGCGTATCTCCTTTAGGAAAACAAACAGACATTGATTTAATGAGAATCTACATCCCAGTAACTGTTGCAGTTAATCATGGCTGAGGGCTAAGAAAAAATGAAGCCCCCCATGTTGTAAAACTTATTAAAGGACATACGGCCTGTGTGTTCATCTATTTTTCAGTTTCAGGTATCCTGTAGCCTTTCAGTAACAAAAAAGTACCCAGCATGACATACCTTTGGCTGTATACCAATCCCCAGTGGGAATCATTGGGTCCCCCTGCAAAACTATGATGGGGCCCCTATCCGTGCTTCATCTGGGAGGAGACTACATCTGTCATAAGAAAAATAAAAAGATGCCCCCCTGTAGTTCCTCCCCCTGCTGGTAGTTACGACCCTGTCAATCCCTTTATTATTTGAATTTATTAGTTCTATAACAACTTCTCATTTTTCTCTTAAAGGGCATGTCCACCCCCAAAACTAAAAGTCCTGGCAGGTATGTTAACTTGACCAGAATATTTTAGCCATAGTCCCCAAATAACATCATGTTTTTCAGTTTGGTCTCTGTAGTATTCCATCACCTGTGTATCATTTATCCTATATATGAGACAGAGCATTTGATAGTAATTGTCCACCCCCAAACTAAAATGTGCCCCACTACTGGCCCCACTGTGTAGTTTAATAAAAATCCTCCCCTTATGTCTCTGCTCCTTATGGTTCTCCTGCAGTGACTGTTCAAAGTTAGGAAGAGTAGGAGCTGTCTGTGTGTCACCCCGTTCCTGATTCCTCCCTGTCCTCTAAGAGGTTTCTGGCACATGCAGTCTCCTTGACCCCCTACCATTAAAGTTCATTTAGTTAAAAAAGCCGCACAAATGTACTTACATCGCTTTGTTCCCCCGGCGTTCTGCATTGCCGGCAGCCGCCTCTGTGATTGGCTGCCTCCCAATCACAGACGTGGCTGCCGGTCTGGCCCCCTGCTTGCAATTTTGGCAAGCAGACGGCCGGGATCAGAGCACCCTTTTTTCAGGGTGGAGATTCCCTTTAAGTCTCTTTCTGCATCTAGAAGGTCAGCATGCAGAATAGGCAGAAGAATGCAACATAGAGAGGTGTCCACCAGAGTCTGCAGTGAAGACCAGTATGAGTTTAACCCTGGGCATGAGTCCTAGTTTAAAATCTACATCTCCAAAATGTTGCTGGGCTAGTAGGATTAATGTCTTGTAATTAATGTCTTGGCCTACAGCATCCCATATTGTCTCCCATGTTTCTCTCGAAATGGATAATCTTAGTTTATTCCCATTTGTCCATATAGGGATGTTGTAAAAAGGGAGTTGAGGATGTAATGCATAGAGGAGATAATATCTTCCCTACTTGGACCCTGGAGTAAAAGCAGCTTAAAATGTGTAAATAGCACAATCATTTTAAGATTATTTCTCCTTTGAGATTAATTCATGTTTAAATGGAGACCCCCCTCTAGAATTTTGTATTAAAAAAAGATAAAAAAATAGGTGGGACAGAGAAAGCCAACACAAAGATAATGTGCTGCTTTGGTTACATTTATAACAGAACTAGGTTCTTCCTTTCAGATTATGAACCATATTCTCTATTTTGTTGAGTTCCTATGAGAGACGTCTGCTAACAATCATTTAAAGATCTGTATCAACTTTTCCTCTTCGTACAAGTATCCCATTACCCTGTACAGTCCAAAATTCTAGAACCTACAGAAGAATTAAGCAGGGGTTTTTTTTGTTGGACATATCAAACCAATTGGTCCAGTTTTAGTTGGATTCTGTCATAAAATTGTCTTTTGACCATAAGCTGGACCATTTTTTTTTTCGATAGTTCCATCCGTGGCCAATAATCAAACTACTCCACCTTGTGCCATCGATCTTGAACAGATTTCATTATGAAGTTTACGTTTCTCTCCAGAAGTGTACGCTCCATCCTGTAATTATCAGACCATACACGGGGTCCCTTAGGAAGGGATACACAAGCTGAATTCCTCCCTTATCTTCTGTTAAGTTTTCCTACCTTCATGGTTTCCCTCTATAGTTTTGGTCCTGGACCTTAACCATCTGTTTGAATCATGATGTCAGCAATCTGCTCATTTCATTAGCCATTTGGAAACTAGAGTAACGTGGAGTTTAAAAAGACATTTGCAGAGCAATCTCCTGAATTTCCTAATGGGTAGAACAATATAAAGCAGACCCTACATCCTGTTTATAGCAAAAAAGACTTTAAAGAACTTAATAAATAAAGACGATAAATAAAGGTGACATTTGTCTATAATAATGCGTGTGATATGGGGAACATTGTCATACTGCCCCGTGAACTGGATGTGAGAAAAAACACCGCTATGGGACACGCCGACAGTTTGGACATAGTGAAATCACCATGTGGATTAAATCTCTCCGGTGATGATGTATTTACATTTGGTGTACATATACATATACATACACACCAAATGGAGAAGTCATCAAACAGCAGGATGTTACTATAAGGCCATGTAAGAAGCAACAGAGAGAATTTGCAGGAGACGTCTTACCTTGTCGAGGTCGTAGAAATATCCCTGCAACAAAATAAATCGGAATTTCAAAAAGGTTTTAAAATATACATTTGAATGACATCATAGCAGAAAAAAACACTTATGGATAAATTGCACTTTACGTAGAAGACTTTTTGACAAGCTTAGTTAAAGTGCACAGACCCCTAAATGTTGGGGGGGGGGGGTATGCAGGGGTGCCCCTACCATGAAGCAAACTGAAACATTTGCTCAGGGCGTGCCCCTGTGAAATGCTTAAAAGGCGGCAGTTAAAAAAAAATCCTCCTTCCTGCAATACTACATTTCAGCACCAGTCCAACAATCAGTTTTAAGTCAGCCCTCCAGTTCACCAGTCAGTGTTAGTCAGCCCACTGCACCCCTCCATATATATAGGCGGCATTTAAAAGTTATTTCAGGTGCCAAAAACCCTAGGAACACCCCTGGGGGTATGGATGGGACAGTCCAATCTGAAGGATCTGGCCCAGAATGCCCAGCTTTGTTCTGGATGTGGCCATGGCATTCAGAGGAGTTGGGTGAATCACAGTTGTCTGGGGGCAGCCCTAAGCACAGTTTAAATAGGCCCAGTTGGGAGGTAGGTTGTATACGTGTGAGTTTGTTTTTATACATTTTTATACAAAATTGGGGTATACAGTATGTAATAAAACACTGGAGATTATTGAAGAGAATATTTGATATTCAGTAAAGAAAGTTAGTGCAAGGTTAGTGAGTTCCCCAACAAACAAATTGGGCTGTTCCTGGGTTGTAACTTAACATCATTTATCACTCAGCTATTCAAGTGACATTTCTGAGCCTGTAAGAAATTTAGAGCCATATTTACAGAGCACTGAATCTGAATTCTTTTCTCTGCTTTTCTCCATAGCTGTTTGTTTCCTGTACATAGCTGCACTTGGTGATAAAAATAATAAACTGGTATTTCGAAAGAAGCAAAAAGTAATTTGGTCACAAAATTTTAAAGGACAACTATAAAATGTACTTTTTAAAAATGGAAAGTGCCTTGGGCAGGGTGGTTGGATTGATTATTCCTACCTCACAATATTGTTTTGATCAGGAGCTACAGCACTAACAGTTTTCATCTGCCAGGATAGTGCCCTGGGCCCTCCTGTATTAAAGATAGTCCTGAAGCACTCAGGAAGCTTGGCAGAAGCAGTTTTATTTGTGTGCCGCTCCTCATAGAAATGTTATTAGGAGACAGTAATTACCAATCCAACCACCCTGCCCCAGGTACTTTTCATTTTAACTGTTTTTGAAAAAACGTATAGTTCTCCTTTAAGTAAAAAACTGCAGTAACCTAGTAAAAAGCTAATATCTGATTGGCTGCTGCACATTTGCATGGGCAAACTTTTGCACCTCTTCATGCATCAGCTATAAAATATATCAGTGTATGGTTTTTTTTTAATTTGTAGCTGTACGGAAAGTAGAATAAATATGGAATCCAACACCTAGCACACCTTTAGAGGCTGGGACTCTAATATATCTAGAGGGGGAGGGGGATCTTAATCCTTGATGTGTCTGCAACATGTTGGAGTTTAATTCATGGAAGAACCTCGCTGGCGCCCCAGAATTTTACATGTTTTACAAAAATCTCATTACATCTTACCAGTCTGGAATTCCTTTTTATGTCTTTCTGCTGTCCGGCCAGGAAATCCAGCTGTGTTTGATGTTCCTCGAGGTACTCACTGCAACGATAGCCAAATAGATTCCATTTATTCTTTATAGAAACCACAACAGAGGTAACAGGGTTTTCAGAGAAATCCACTGTGAATACTGAAAAAATTACAAATTACCAGGCACGTTTTCTATATGTTAGAATTTCTGCTTGTGCTCCTCTTCCTAGTAATTGTTATGCCAGGGTCAAACACATTACGGGCACATTTACTACTTTTCGGTTGTGGGTGCCAAAGGTTTATTTTGCGGTGAAACCGTAGTGAGCTACGGTGGGATGTTTATAGAAGCCAAAACAATTTACAGCTGATTCATTCATATATTTATTTGTCCTAGAAGGGCCATTATGATTGGTTATCACATACTCTAACAATAATATTCTTAGTTCCCCCAGTTCAACTCACCTTTAACTGCAATGTCCCTGAGGTCTGTTATTTAGCCCAATCTCAGCCGGGACTTGCTTCTTGCTGTTCCCTTTACAAGCTGTATGAGCTCTTTTATGAGCTTGTATATGCAGAGAGGTGACAGCTTGGGGTGCAGCAGTTCGTCATTCTGCAATCCAGAAGCTCTGTGCTTGTGCACGCAACTCTGCAGGCCGGCGCACACAGATTAAAGTGGTGCAAACACAAAAATCGCCCGGTGTGGAGCACAGCAACTTTCAGCAAACACGATTTTAAATTTAAGGGAACGTTGGCACCTTTAGAGATTGGAAGGAATACCAGACTTCAGGGACATCACTGCTATAGGTAAGTATAATAGATTTGCAGCTAAAGGTGAGTTGTGCTGGGGAGGTTGAACTTGCCCTTGAACATTACCAGGTTTATGATGACACTTCAAGGTGATGCTCTAAGACCCGCTACTGTTTTGCATTTCTATATCTCTTATGGTGTAATAGTAACCTTAAAGGGCAAATTCACCCCTTAAATGAAAAATTATATATAGGTTACTCACCCCCAAAGCTACATTAGTTATAAAGCTGACAGATGTCTGGCTGATCTGTTATGTCGCAAAATGTCGCTCTCCCCCCTTTTTAATAAGCTTTTACATGCTCAGAGGAGGCAGCTAGGGGAATATTATTCAGCCATTGGCTGTGATGTCATCTGTTACATTCATGATTGACAGCTGCTCATTGGAAGAACCAGGAAGCAGAAAGAGGGGTAACAGAATATTAGGCAGCATTTCAGGTTAGATTTACCCCTCTGATTCGCATATATACAATTTTTCAATTGATGGGTGAACTCAGGACATTTTAGCATGACATTATGGCTAGCTACAAGCTGGCATTAAACAAGGCATGCAAAAGTGTGGCTATAGATTTATTGCATCGCTTGTGGTGGCTGCATAACAAAAAGAGGCACAGCTGCCACAAAACGCGTCTTATAATCATGCTAGCGCATTGCAACCTTTGTCCTGCTAGAATACAAGTTTATTCTATCAAATCTATGAATTCGGGTTTAACGGCCAAGATAAAAATTCCCATGGTTTTCTATTTCATTAGCTAAACAAAACTGAGCATGCTCCATCTCCCACTATTGACCGGTGACCAGGGGAAGGAGGCATGTCACTTCCACAGCCCATAAGACATTTAGAAGGTCAGAAATTCAGTTTTAATGTCTCAGATGTTGCCACGTTCCTAATTCTCTGTAGTTACTTTTCGTAGCAAGGGAAGAAATAACAGAATAAAATGGTTGAGAAACACTGCATTAAAGGGCATGTTCACCCTTAAAACAAAAAAAATGGTCAATTGTAAGTTACCTGCCCCAACCCCAAATTATATATTTTGCACTTTATTACCTGCATTACTAACCAGATATTTAGGGATATACTCCCTAAATATCTATACTCTATACTCCATGCAGTCAATTAACGCTGTGGCTGCTCACATCACAACCAATGATTAACTGATTTTCTCTAATGCACACGCTCAAGCTTATAAAAAGCACATTGAGCAGATGGAGGCAGATATCATTTAAGAAACGATTCGAAGATTCGATAATTATCCCATAAACGATTAGAAGATTCGATAATTGTCCCATAAACGATTAGAAGATTCGATAATTGTCCCATAAACGATTAGAAGTTTCGATAATTATCTCATAAACGATTCGAAGACCGTTCGATTTTCGAATTCGAAAATTATCGAAAGCCAAGAAAGTTCCAAGTCCGTTCAAACTGGATAAGTTCAGCTCAAACTTGGGTTCGAGTTTGAGTTCTAGTCCGTCTCTACTTATCATTAAATATCTGGTTACAAATACATGTCACCATTTTTTTTGCTTTAAGGGTGGGCATGCCCTTAGTAATGTAAATTAAGATTGAGGCAGCAAATCCCGGGTGATAGATTACTGCTATTATTATTATTATTATCTATTTAGTTCTCTTAGTTTGGTAGCCTAATTATGGTTTCATACAACCATGTTACATACTTCAGTCCTTTCTTTAAAGCCTCAAATATCTTCTTCACTTGGTGAGGATGTGGGTCCAGGCGGACTGATCCCTTCCTTAGAGAAGGATACATCTTATCCGATTTGACCGACAGCTTCGACCTCACCGACCCTCTACGTAGTGACTGCCTGCTGTGGAAAAGACATCAACAAAGGAAATTTAAAGCCTAGACCATTCTCTATTTTGACATACCATACATCTGGTATAAACGAGAAATATTAAGACACGTGTTGTTGATATGGTGGTAAATTGCATCAAAATTTACTTGCAAAAACACACATGATGGTAAAGGCATTTTTACAGAGCCTGGAGAAGCAATTACATGATTCATGATGAGGGTTTCTAAGTTCACTTTCTAGACCATTTCCTAAAGGTTTTGTAGACCACATCCTAAGTATGTGTCTTCTGTATTTACATTACTTTTTAAAGAAGGGAAGAGCTTGACTGGAGTAGGATATTTTCGCTCGTGTCCTCAAACCAAAGCTATAGAGGTCGCCTTACAGAAGCTTTAGAAACCAGAAGACCTTTCATGAATCTTTACAGCTTCCGGGCTGAATCTATAATATCACATTTGATCAAAAACATTTCTACGGGTAAAAAAAAAAAAGAGAAGGGAAAAGAGAGTATCACATAAGCAGTAATGTTTTCCAGGATTGGCTGCCTAAGTAAAGAAATTTATAGCCTAGAAAAGACACTTGTCTGGCAATCAAATGGCATAACTTACGAGGGCTTTCTGACTTGTAATGTACTGAATCCAACAAACGATCTACTTCTGCCAACTCCGCCAAGACCATCGCTGGGAGAACTGAACCTCAACTTCACAGACATTGTTGTGAGTTACTCCTAGAAAATAATAAAAATACATTAGGCAGGAAAAGATAATATGGCTTCCTATCAGGTAGGGTCCCAAGAAATCCCCCCTTGTATAACTTGGCTAATGTCTTTTAATTAGTATTGAGTTCATATACATTTTGGAGGTCTCTTGACAACTTTGTCAACTTACATTTGGAGGAAAAAATTTAAACTGTAGCATATATAGAGAATAATGAATACTCTTTACCAAGAGTGCTTATTGGTGCAAACACAGATGAAACGGTTTTGCACAGCATTGCGGAAGTTTATCTGTGATGCTTGTGTCAAATTGTGCCAACAATTTCCACCATATTATATATAGCCTGCTGGGTACCTGGATTGGATCTTCCGCTAAACCTTTGGTAAATGCAATTTTCAGGATAAAGTGATCCTATCAATAGTGCTAAGAACTGTCTGTGAATGACCCCCTCTGTTTATGAATTAATGAACTTTAGGTGAACATATATGTGTGATTACAACAGATTACATTTTTTTACAATAATAAAACTTATTTTGAATTTTTTCCCCCAAAAATTAGACCTAGAAAACTATGTTTAAAAATGGGAATATTCCAGTCGAAAATTTGAAAAATTCCAATTCAATTGGGTTCGAAACTGACTTTTGGAACTTCAATAGGTTCAGCGGAATCACTGTCAGAATGAAACTCTACAGCTATCTCTAGTGGTAATCTCATACATGTCCCCAACCAAACCACTATATTCTGTGTGCAGATCGGCTGCTTGCCCATACACAGGCAGATCTCATTGGTTCCCTTTAATCCGATCCCCACAGGATTTGTCTCTGTGTATGACTGCCTTTACCCAAACTCAGTCAAGTAGAAACCAATGAGACATTGTAAATAATAAAAACACAACGTATTGGGCTTGGAAAGGCTGCAGAACTCTACATTATATTGACAAACGTTTTATCACAGTTCCAGGACCTTAAATCTGATTGAGAAGAACCCAAGCGAGCCAGTGAAGGGATTTACATATTGGAGGGAAAGATGAGGTGCGGTGAATTAGTTTGCCAGCTGTATGGCGGAGAGTCTAGAAGGATAGAAGCAAAGCTTCGTTTTCTTTTTTTTAAACTCAGATTTCTTTCCTGTAGTCGTCCCCTGATGGGTTTGGGGATGGGTTAAATATAAAGAGCGCACTAGTGATAAAGCCAGTTTCTGTTACTTAAGTAATAATTATTTCATGGAGTGCTTTCCTGGCTGAACCCGGGCCAAGGTGTTTTAATATGCTGCAAGTGCACAGCTTGTAAAGACATTTACAATACATGAAAGACCATGTGGACTGGATGAAAGAAAGAGACACTTAGCAAAGCCAAACGTTGCGCAGACAGGCTAACCGGCCAGCCAATCGCTACAGCAACCAACCCAGACAGCAGATTATTATTGGTCAGTTATAATTTATACAACGGAACATTTCCAGGTTTCTTTTTTAAGACGTTGAAGTTACATTGCTAGGAAACGTTAATAAGACATTTTATCCTTAACAAAAAAAAACGGTGATTATGATAATTAATTTCTCATTTGATTTAATGGGGAAGGCGAAGGTTCATTCCCAGCTGCCTATGCAACAATGTGTTGTGTATAATTAGTCCACTTTGCCAACATATGTTAGTTTTATTATAGAGATATCAACCTGCCACCTGGGAGTAGGGATCACCTTAGTAGCCATGGGGCCCAGAGCTAAGGGGGGCCTTTGACCTTCTCCCCCAAGCCTCCCCAGTAAAAATGTCTTTCAATGTCTTTCAATAGGTTAACAATGTAAAATACCTTCTATTGATCCCTGACCCAGACAATTTTTCTTATCTCTCAGGTCCTGCCTTGTTGGAACTACATTGAACTTCCGACCTGTCAGGATTGTACTTCTGTGAATATTAATGATAAAATAACAACGCAGGCTGCATTTAACAGAAAAGAAAAAGTATCTGGGGGTCAAGGATCTAAAGAAGGGATTTCACACAGTGGAGGTCTGTTTTTCTTTCCTGCACGCAAGATATAAAGATTGAAGGATGGTTTGATTGAATGAGTAGAATTTTCTTTTTTTAGTTTCAAATGGGTTTGAATACGATTTTCAAAATTTCAATCCATTACGCAGAACCGCTGGCAGAATGAGGCTTGCCAGTTTCGTTCATCTCTAGTTATGGGACAGTAGACAGTCACTCTCCATTGTAAAACATATTCTATATGGCATGACATGACTTTGTATAATAATTAAATCCTTGAGTTTTACAATGAAACCCACGACAGCCATAAAACCATCGGTAGACTGGGATTTCCTGAATTCATTCTATAATTACTGAATAGAGATGGCCGTTTCAGTAAAACTGAACTAACTTCAGTAAAAGTTCGGTAGTTCGAAAGTCCGGAAAAGAAACCACTAAAGTCAATAAAGAGTGATAGTTCAAAAAGTTCTGATTATTTACAGATAAACTAACAATGGTAACTTACTGTAAATGGCTGTGGCACCTGAGAAATTGTCTGGGGAACATGTCACTATCACCAAAACCTGTTTAAACACAATTGGGTTTGTGTAAGCTACATTTGAGTGTTACGGCCAATTCGAGAGTTATCGAGCAAAAGTTTTGAGGGTTACCGAAAATAGAACCATAAATTGGAATTTTACTGAAAATCGAAGGCTACATTCGAGAGTTATTGAACAACACATTTTAGGGTTAGCGAACAGCTCGTGAATTCAATAATTATCGAAAACACGTCCGCGAGTTTGGAAAACCGGACTAGATTGAATAGTTCAAGTTCGTCCGAACTCATAAAGTTCGTCCCCAAGTCGGGTTGGAGTCCATCACTATTACTGAATTGTCACCCGTGAATTCAGCAGCATTTTTCATTTTGTAGTTTTCTAGATACATAGTTACTCAGTGAATTCTCTAGACCCTCTTTACACTACCAGATCTGGAAAGTAATTACTGGTTGCCCTCTCTTTATTCAAGACTTGACTCGTTTATTTCTTAGGGCCGACTGACCCATGTTCTACTGCTGTTCACATGGAACCCTTCTCCACTTTAGCCTTTAAAGTCCTCGTTTGAATATTTGCTACTACCACCAAGATCTGCTTCCGCTAAATGGGCATGCATTTCTGATGCACTGCGATTGCACAATGTTGCCCCAATTAACGAATCGCAGGGCAGCGCACCTTGTGTGGCCAGTTTAACTGGCTAACACTAGTGTGCTCTTTTGTAACACACAATCGGATCTCGTGTTAATGCGGCCTGGTGTGGCCTAGCCCTAAGCAGTGAGGAAACCAATGGTTACTTGGAAGGGAAATGCTCAAACTTTGATTTCAGAGGTGACTGTTACAGAAACCTGCCTGCAGGAGGCGCTGCATCTATTTAGGTGAGATAAAAATCTTGTTCAGGGCAAATAAAGGTCTATGGACGGGCGCTCCCTTGCATGTAAATAGCCCAGGTAAGGTGGCATTCCCCCTACCAGCACCACTACCTGTCTGGTATTTAAAAATTAACAGGGAGATTTAATAATTTCGGGGTTATTCAATAAAAGTTCTTATAATTTAAAATGGTGCTAATTTTGCCCCAACCAATCAGATGTTAGCGTTCAAATGTTGAATAATTTCTAATTGGTTGGGACAAAATTAGCACCATTTTAAACGATAAGAACTTTTATTGAATTTCCCAGCTCATCTTTACATATGGTGCTAATTTTGTCTCAACCAATCAAATGTTAGCTTTCAAATGTTGAATAAGATCTGATTGGTTGGGGCAAAATTCGCACCATTTTTAACAATAAGAACCTTATTAAATCTCCCTGAAAGTCATCTATTCTTGATTAATTTTTAACTTTAGTTCTCCTTTATATCAAGATGATGGATAGGGATGGGCTGTCAGACTATATGATTGGAACTGTCATATTTCCACAGTACTTGGAGGAGATCCACATTGATTTGAGACGAACGGTTTTCTGGATGCTGTACAATTGCTGGCAGAGCAGAGGAATTTCCATCTTCGTGGCTGCGCTTCGTGTCTATACAGAAACATTTCTCCACCTTCAGTATTAATGACCTTAGAATAACTGCTTAATCTTGGCAGGATCAGGACAGGATTTCCCAGCCTGGCACATTACTGGTATACTGGAATATCATGGGCTATCATTTGTTGGTCTGGCTAGCAACCGCCTGATATTCTTTTTATCTTGGCAAATGAATGGATGAGCATCAACACAGCTTCTTAAATTGCAGAAAGAATAGGCTAGATGCCAACTGATTACCTAAAAGCAGATGGCTAAATTAAAGGGGAAGTATCGCAGGACAAGACTTTGCTTTAAACTGTGATTTATGATGAACAGTACAGGTGTGTTTTTAAATAAGCAAATTCTGATCAAAACACAATATACCATTCAATAGCAATTCTTATAAAACACAATAATAACAAGGACAAACAACAAACAGAAAAGAGCCCCTGACAGACTGTTCTTTATAGGATAATTATACCTCCAGATGGAATTACCGGGATCATTGCCAGGACTATTGGCATTATCAGCATCAACCAATATCCCAGGTCACCTTAAATCTATAGACCACATGTGTCAAACTCAAGGCCGTAGGCCAAATACTTTCCTCCTTGCCGTTGTTTGTGGCCCCCGGTGACTATACAGCTTCCAAGACTTACTACACTGCTATGCATTTGTGCAGTCCCAAGTAGATCTGCCGGCTAGATACCCTGATCAGCTCTCTTTAAACAGCTGATTGTTCTCATCTATACTAAGATTGGTGCAATCATCTGTTTATAAACAGCTGATTGCGGTATCTAGTCGGCAGATCTATAGTTACGATGCGGCTTGGGACAAATGGATAGCAATGTAGTAAGGCTTAGATGCAGTCACTGCTGTAACAACTGATCAGGAGGGAGGTGGGACAAAGGGCCTTCTATTGGAGTTGGCCATTCCATTACCATGCCAGAAGAGTAAGGTGGGCATTCCGCATTAGCACATGATCACACCATAGGCAAAGGTCCCAGTCCAAAACAATGTGCTTCACACCTTTTCCCTGCCATGGCAGAATCCAAATCCTGCACCTGCTCAGTATCTTAAACTGTCTTTTTAATTTTGGACCCTTATGTGTTTTGGCCCCTTATGTCATTAAGTTTGACACCCCTGCTATAGACCAACATTCATATCCTATTGGACGGAGCTCAAGGGGATAAATACAACCAACTAGAAGCAATTACCTCTGTTTGAGATCCTCACATTGTGTTCAAAAAATGTACAAGTTGCTCATTGTCATCTACAGTAAAAACATAACTTATTACATATAGTAAATAAGGAATGAATGAACCTTTATACTGAGGGTATTTAATGTACAGTTGGAGTTGGGAGATTTAGTGATCCATTTACTATTGTAAGATGAAGACATGTAACACATGCATTGGTGATTTGGGTATTTAAATTGCTTTACTGGGCATTTTATTGAATGAGTTGCGGTGGTGTGTATCAGTAAATAGAAAACCAAGCTGAGCAATTTGGTAGAACGGCCCACAATCTAATTCACTACAACAATAAGGGAGCCATGTTTATCAAGATGGAGGGTGAAACTGCAACTAACAAGTTTTGATTGGTCAATCCCAGTTGGGATAAGTAATATTGTCAGCTCCCTAGAAACACTGGAATTCTCCAAAGCTGAATTAATCTTCCAGAAGAATAAGGCATTGATCTGGGGTGCTAAATCTAAGTACCTAAAACTAGTTCGAGTTTTATACACCCTTTAAAATAGAAAATGTCAGGAAGAAGTTTATTTCTGAATAACATAATCAGTTTAAGGGGACAAACTGCCAATTCATTTTCCAAATGTACGTCAGACTATATTGTGTTTCCCCTTTATTATTACACATTGAGACTTAACAGATTTTTATCCAAAAATAATAACTACAATGTTCAGAGGCAGAATTCCTCCCAACAACATTTTCTACTTTCATTGGAAAAAGATTTTATCCAATTGGTCAGTGGGGTTCCTGGAAATAAACTGAACAGGGCAAACAGTCACCTACACATGCAATAATATAAGCATTGCTAATTGCAATGGTAATGAGAATATAGATATTAATGCTAGCACCTCCCAACTAACCATACACTATAATCAGGGTTGCTAGATTTTAGCTGCCCCCCAATGGAAAGGGGGTGATGACGTCCCGGTGATGTCACAGTAGGCAGGGCAAAGACTGGGCGTGGCATTGACTGGAGGCGGGATTAGGGGCATTAAAGGGCAGAGTCCAAGGGCGGGATTCTGTCCTTGCAGTTGGGGGGAATCCCGTCGAAATAAAGACGCCTGGACCCTGACTATTGGGCACATACGGACTGTCATCCACATTATTAAAACTGCATAAATATTTGCATGAATCTTTCAAACAGTATTTAGTTCCTACTGTTCCTTATTAACGATAATTACAAATTCTAAGCCCCCCCCAAAAAAGACATTTATTCTTTGTTATCCCCGTTTCAATGTGTAGAGTGCACCTTTATTCTGGATTGTAATTTAAGAGACAATATTATTTTGCATTGGTATAATAAAGCATATACGACTTCTAATGTTTCTGGACAGTGCTGTGCACAAAATAAACACATGTGCTGTTCATTGACAGAGGCTATTACAGCCAGGGAGCCTTAAAGGGGCATCACCCTTTATATTCCTAAATATACATGTAGAGGAAATATGCAAGATGTGAGATTAACACCAGAAACTCTGTGAGGTTTAATCAAATTAAAGGCTAACTTAAACCTGTAATCTCTTCTAAAAAATAAGTTAAGTAAAACAGCTATTATACAAGAGAGCCACAACGATTGCACAATTCGTGGAACGAACGATCGGATTGGGCAAAAGAAAAAAAAAATCATCTGGCACAAGTAATCCAAGTACAAACCCTACAAGCAATACATTTTCTATGGGACACAGATTTTAAAGGGTTGATAAAGATATTTTATGATGACATTTTTAACCCCCTTGATACTTCACCGCATGATGAAAACAATAAGAAAATTTACCCTTTGCAACGTAAATGAGGGGCTCACGGACGCTGTCAAAATACATACTGTATAAAATGAAAAACACATGGTGGAGGTGGTTTTTCAAGAACTACAAATCCCCATCATCCCATAGCAAAAGTAGCTGGTGGAGGGTTCCTGGGACATGTAGTTCTATAAGAGATAAGAGTTTACCTAGCACTGTTCCAACCAGCAGACAAGTGATTTCTGACAGCGAAACGCGTAGGTAATGGGATCTACATACCAGTACAGTGTGAAGCAGGCTGTGGATTCTAAGGCTTCTGAACACAGACCTTCGATAAAGCAACACAAAGTTACGGCCCATTTTTATTGCCTATTCTAAAGATATCCAAGAGTAACAGTTTCTTGAATTCCTGAGGTTCCCACGCTTCTCCTCTCCTATCATACATTGTTTGTCTATGGAGTTCAACCGAGAGGCCAAAGCCTTTTTCTCCATTAAATAGTGAGCAGGATCATGCACAGAAGTTTGGTTTATTATAACAGATATAGCCCTTTGACTGAAGAAGGGTTAAAGTTAATTAACCCGAAATGCCTTGAGTGTCTTAGTTTGCAAAATGATGGCACAATCTAAAAGGGTTGCTAGATAGCCGATAGGTCCTTAGTAATCTTATTTACCAACAGGTTTGTTTAATCCACTTTCTGGCTCCATAAAACGTTTCCAAAGTTTGCATCTCATTGGTATTTTTATATTTTTCTACACAGCAGTAAGCAAAACACAACACTCAAACAATACATTGGGTTGGGGAAAATGAACCAAGAGTTATAATCCCTAGCCAGGGATTGGTCGGGGGTTTGCACTGCATATGGCAAAGCTAAAGCACGTACTACAAATAATGCACTTTCCCAACGCCAACACATCCAATGTTTTAAACATGCACAAACATAAGACACCATTGAAATGTAATTTAAGGTGCTACTACTGTATTTATGCCTGGAGGTTATACACCCTTATACAATAGCAGATCTTGGTGTATCTCCCTAATGTGTTGAGCTTCTGGATGGAATGTTCCCTTAACTATGTTCAAAATTGTTCCATCAAGAGGCACTGGTGATATTTAATATTTTTTAACAGTCTGAAAATGTCTTGATAATGTCAAAGGGAAAAAAGTCAAGATATTATCCTTATTAATAATAATAACCTTGATTTATACCTAGTAAGGAATGTGAACCCAGGATGCACAAGTCAAGGGGTTAAACTGAAATAAGATAAAGCTGGAGTAAGCCCAACAAACTGTAGTATATCAAACTCACACATTCTGGGCTGTGCTGAATTATATTGTACCACTGAGACTAATCAACAGAAACTGTAAAAACCTTTTTTAAGGTTTAAGAAATGAGTTCTTGACCCTCCTGTTGAATACACACTCCTCAAAATGCATCCAAGTTCTCTTAGACAGTCTAACTATGCGATGTTACAATGAACGGAGTCCCGACACCTTATTTAGGTCAATGTTATTGATTTTGGAAACGTTGTTATCTCCTGAAGAACTGGATTGTGGTTAGTACAACACTGTTAAGTGACTGCTCTACAATAAACAGATGGAAAAATGGGTTTTGTTCCATGTGATTTGGCAGAAATGTTATTATGGTAAATGGAATGTTCCCCTACTGTAAAATACAATGATAGCTTTCAATCTTGGATAACCAGTTAATACAATGATTCCGGGTAACCAGTGTCATATTCTCTGCTTTGCTGGGCACACACCTACGTTCTTCCATGGAATGCCTACATTTTTGGTGGCATTGTGACTACATTGCTTAACCCTGTTCTGTTACCTAGTTAGATTTTCTTAGCCCAGTTTCCACACTGCACAGACAAGTCTATGGCTTTCCCTTTCATATACAGGTATAAAATTATCGGGGTACCGTTGCCTTCAGTGTGGCTGCACGCAAATTGTTTTGCATTTACTTGAAAAACCCTAAATGTTAATTTTAAAACTTCATTCCCTTAATCATTTCCATTTTAATTAATCCAACTCCCTCTTGGCAGCCTATCCCCACTGTGGAGCCTTTACATTGGTCACTTTATTGCAGTTCTTTTTCATCTGGTGGAAGATCTACATTTTCTGTACTGGGGTAAAGCTCTGAGACTTGGGGTGCAGTAAACATGTGTAAAGTCTCTGTAGTTATACCCTTAATTAGATATTCCTGCTGTCTCTTTATCATTGCACCTTCCTTTATTTTCTCTCTAGCAGCGGAAGCGTCGTAGGATGAACATCATAGAGACTTCCCCTCACCCATCCAGGATCCTCGATGAAGAAAAAGGAGACAGGAAGAAGGAGATTGTACTGATTGCGACAGGTAGTTAAAGAAAATCAATGGTATATTTAGCTTGGTTCTTTCTGTGGAGTCAGGGATAGACAAGTGTTTTTGACATAGGAACCAGCAGCAGATAACTTTAGACACATGTATGATGTTTGAGAGCCAAAAAAACCCCTAAAAGCAGAGATGGATTAAGATCAAATGGTGCCCAAGGCAGTGCCATCATTTAGGCCCCTTTTTTTTGCCTATATATATTGTATAGACTGTTTTTTGTTACAGCTTCTGAAGCTGGGCCCCCAGAAAATTTCCTGGGTCCTAGGCAGGTGGCCTAGTGTTGCCTTGTGGATAATCCTGCTCTGCATAAAAGAAGAAAATGGAAATCTCTAGAAAGTTTGTCCCCAGTTGTTAAAGTTGTAAGGTGCCCTGACTAAATGGTTCCTCTGTCCAATAGTTTTAGTTTAAAGTAATTCCATAAATAAAGATGAAGATGACACATGAGCGTTATTCAATACATCAACATAGCTTTATTCAACATCAAAAACTATGATACACATCTTTAAACAGCTACACCCATTTACTACATATGCTGGTAGCCTACATAGAAATAATGACCAGTTAGGATAAAGAAAGTATTGTAGAAAGAAGCATGTTATGGCAAATTATTAAATGAAATTCTTTTTGATACCTGCAGGACGTGGAGCACTGGAAGTACCGACACCGGGTTCTACCAGCTCCTGGGTAAGATATTTATTTCCTCAACTATTACTACACCAGCTATAGAACATGAATACAATGTAAAACGTATATTCAAAAAAGATCAATGCAAACCAGGATTTAATAATAGTGTTTTATTTCACCGATTGTTTTCATGGTTGGTGGAATAAAATACCATTAATAAATCCTGGTGTGCATTGATCTTTTTTGAATAAATATACATATGTGGACACTCTCCCTTATAGTTGGATTTAAAAGATTAAAGGTTACGTACCCTGGTGCTACCAGTAGATAAATAGATAGAAGTAAATGTAGTCCAGTGCACACGTGGGATTTATCTAAAAAATGCCTTTAATTGGCATGACAAATGCTAATATTTAGCTTGACAAAGGCCCAGAACACAGGGCCGAAACGTTGCCTGTTTTGTGATGTAGCCAATGAAAGGCATTTCTGAGATAAATCCCACATGTGCACTAGACTCCGTATAATATATATATTGCTGGGATGCTTCACACTCCCTGCTCAGTAGTAATACCCGGGTGCTACCATACTGCATTAAAACAGAGATGAAGTCCACAGTGCACTTTTGGTATTTTAAATGAATATGGTTTATTCAAAGGAACAACACAGCATAATCAACACGTTTCAGCCATCTTAAACGTGGCCATCATCAGCTGGAAAGGTTTAAGATGGCTGAAATGCATTGATTATGCTGTGTTGTTCCCTTGAATAAACCATATTCATTTAAAATACCAGGAGTGCTCTTTATATTTATATATATATTTTGAGAGAGGTTTGTCCATGTTATTAATGTGCAGCCACCAGCCAGATGTTATCTAACAGTAACCCAGTGAAAAACTAATATCTGATTAGCAGCTGCAAATGAATAACAGGGGTAAATTTTCTCGCCTGTTCTTGCATCAGCCACATTGTAGTAATAACAGATGGGACACAATGTGTAAACAGGTATTAGCAGTGAATGTGAGCACAATAAATAATAGAGAAATAAAACAAAGAAAATTCAGTGAAATTCAGCACAGAAATAGAAATGTTACATATAATTTATTTAATTCCCTTTACTTGTATTCCAAGTTCCTCCTGTTATTACAGAGCCATCGGTCACAGAGATACTCTGAATGTTGGAAAAGCCTTGTACAAATGGCACAGCTAATACATCCTCTAATGCAGGCATAGAGCTTACATTGGTTTAACCACAACCTTAATGTCAATAAAAAATATCCCGTCAACCAATACCTAATACCAAATCAAAAACAGGTTCATTTGCTAGCATTTGGCTAAACTTTATTAGAAATATTCATATGGTTCTATTTCTTGTAGAGAATAAAGACATCAGGAAATGCCTGGAGATGGACCGGTGCAGAAGGGTCTCCGACAAGTACCTCCTCGCCATGGTCCTGGTATATTTCCAACAATCTTGTGATCAGGTATGTAGTATATAATGATTTTTATTAATACTGCCCACCTAGACACATGGTAGACAACACTAAAAAATAAACAGCCTGTCTTCACCACACACAAAAACATATCTTAATTATACTGGTCCAGATAAAGACAAACACAAAATTCCAAATTGATTATTAGTCTATTTCTCCCAGAGTAGCTGCAGCCACAAGCACCATTTGTAACGATATACAGGGAGATTCAATAAAAGTTCTTATCGTTAAAAATGGTGCTATTTTTGCCCCAACCAATCAGATGTTAGCTTACAAATGGTAAATAATATCTGATTTTTTAAGCGCGTTTGTGCACGAGTTTTGCACACGCGGTGGCGCATGCGATTTTGTTTAAAATGGAAATCGCGGGAACGCAAAGATTCCTGCCATTTCCAAAGCGCACGCGTTTGCGCATTTATAATCTTTTTTTATATTGCGTTTTTATATTATTAAATTATAAAAATGCACGCGCAAACGTGGAGCAAAGCGCGACAAAGCACAGAAATCGCACACGCAATCCCATGCGATAAGGCTCGCAATTTCGTGTGTGTTTTTGTGCATCGTAGTGGGGACTCAGCCTCAGTGTTTAGTCCATCGTTAAGTACAGGGCTGCTCTGTTGTCTACTCTGCAAGGTTATATGTTCTTTATTACTGTGACTTTTTTCAGGCATGCAATGCAATGCCACACACGGTATTGGAGAAATACATCTGCAGGGGGGAATGAAATAGGTGCAAAATGGGGTGATTCTAACTCAAACTGCCAATGAACTTATTTTGAGCATCCTTAAAGCAAGTGGTGGAGGTGAAACAGTTACTGCTCTAATAAACATGGCAGAACACACTGACCCCCGGAATATTGTTTTTAAGGGGGCAAATCACTCTTTAAAAGTTCTAAATGACTGCATTGAACTGCACAGAAACTCACACACAGCCTAAGATCTGGCGGATTACAGAAATATATATTTTATAAATAACATTTTAATGGGAAACACTATTTCTACCTTACTTTTTTTTAAATATTAAAGGGACAGTTCAGTGGAAATGATCAATATTTGTTAAATTGTTAGTTGTGTAATGCCTTCTTAGTTATTCTACATAATCAGTTGATTTCATTCCCTTTGCTGTTCCCTGCTGTTGACATTAGTGAGCTGACATTTCAGGTTCTATAATGGTCCTTCTTCTTCCCAGGATGCACCACTTCCTTGGAATGTTCCTAACAGTAATTTCTACTGATTGGCTGTTGGATGGGTCAAACATGCTCAGATCTCTACTGAGCAACTGAATCAACCCAGGCGCTGGGTCAAGGGCAAGACCATAACGGTCTCTACTAGGGGTCCTGCTAACAGGAAGTCAGTATTTCGGAACCATTTATTTATACATAGACACAATGCTGAATGGGCAGTTTAAGGTCATCAGGATGGGAAAATACTGCTCTTTTTTTCTGAAAAGTATATGTATTTGCACTGAACTTCCCCTTTAAGGTGCCCCCCTCAGGAGAGGAACTTTTTGATATAGCTGCCATTTCAATTTTCAAATTCAATGAGCATTTAAAACTTAGTTGTCCTTTAGTGTTTTCAGCTGTTTTATTCTTTTTAGGTTTAAGTTAGCAAGCAAAAAAAAACAAAAAACCGTAATAATAATAATGCATTGTAAGGATGTCTGTAATCCAGATGTTAACTTTACCTCGTAATGGTCTCCGGGGCACAAGCGAGCGTAGCCCACTAAACCTAGATGAGAAACACGCAAGATTCAGACAATGCTTCAATATAAGAATAATAATCTCTAATGTTGGCTGTGTAAACTCCACCAAACCTTGAGCTACAAAACTAACCATCTGCATCTTTTATTAAAAAGTCTCAAATGTTTCTATTGGTGGATACCAACGATGTTACGGTTTATTGTTCTGCTTGTTCAATTCGGTGTTTATTGCCAAGATTGTCCTTCAAAGACAATGGAGATCCCTGTGGAAATGCAATGTTTTCCACACATCGTAGCAAGACAAGGACATCATGTATATAGTCAACTATTCTAGACACAGTAGCTTCCAATCAGACAAAAAATTCTTTGGTGAAAGCAACTGAATATGCTTTGCTAAATAGGAAGTAACTAATTCCCCCCACCACTGTCACTGCTTAAAAAATTCCAAAACTTCATAATCACAGGAAGAAATCTTAGATAAAGCCGGGACAGACAGACTGTACCCAGGGGCGTAGCTAGAAATCATAGGGCCCCTTAGCAAGATTTTAGATGGGGCCTCCCAACTCACAAAGAAACCAGTTTGGTACAGGTCAAGCCAACCAGGCCAAACTGCAGCCAGGTTTTATAAAAGGCATGTCCACTGGTGTGGCCATACCTCCTCTGCTGCTGTTGCATGCTAGTTAGTTACAAGCATGCACAGCAGCAGAGGAGGCTTGTTCTGTAATGGCCATTAAAGGACAATTATACTCACCTTCCCTCCGCTCCTCTTCCTTGTTCCTTAGCTTTTACCAAGGGTGAGGACCTGAACCGCTAAGTCCTTACCCCTGGGTTCACGCAGCCTACAGCAGAGTCTCTGAGCACAACAAGCGTGCCTTCCTATTGGCCTCGTCACCGATGGGGAGGAGGGGGCGGAGCCTACCAGAGCAGCGTTGCTCAGAGACTCTGCTATAGGATGCGCAAACCCAGGGGTGAGGTCTTAGCGGTTCAGGTCCTCACCCTTGGTAAAAGCTAAGGAACAAGGAAGAGGAGCAGAGGAAAGGTGAGTATAATTGTCCTTTAAGTAGAAAACCTGAGCCTGGGAGCATCTTTAAAAGATTTAAGTAAAAAAGGAAATGGGGTTTGTGGGACTGAACTACGTGTGGTAACATTTTTCTAAGGAGGGTGGACATGCCTGTCAGGGACCTCGTAGGGACCCCTTTGGCTCTGGGCCCCATAGCAAAAGCATCCCTACACCCCTAGACTGACAGTTTTCTGGTGTCCCCAATTAGGCTCCATTGGAGACCTTGTCCATAACGTAAATTGGTCCTCCTAGATTTTTATCACCCTTCAGACAGATGATACATTGATTAATGATCTGTCAGATGGGAATTAAACCAGTATTGCCATTGCCAATATCTTGTTGTGACCAATTGCAAGGCCTATTGCATAGCACACTATTACCAAAAATTGACGCTGTGTTCAATACTTTTTTTTTGGCTTTTTTGATGAAAAATTGGGCAATAAATATTGGTTGTCATGAACAATCCAGTCAATAGCTTAACTTGATTGTATACAGCCTGTTTATGTTACACATATACAGTATTTAAAAAGGTTCCACAATCCCCTATTCATGGCTCAGGTGTTAATTTCTGAACCCACTGCATTGAACTCTAAACTATGCAGAATACACAATCTAGTTGTGGTTTGAACTAACACAATTGCAAAATAAATCGTAAAATTCAGGTCCTTATAACAGAGAAGGATTTAGATTTCAGCTGGTGTTTGAGGGCTTAACACAGAGACTTAAGGTCTTGTTAGTTTTGGGACGCCATTGTTTATTATTTTAACTGCTGTGTAAAGAATTCATAAACCTGGGATAATAGAAATGCATTTTAATTGGTCGATCTATGCACATAAAATGCACCAATCTCCAGAAGCTATTTTATTTCCAGGCCCTAGACGGCACTTGCTGAAAGGATTAATGAGTTTCCCAGATCTGCCAATATTTACAGAAGTGTCAGAGCTACCGAAGGCCTAAAACGGGTCAGTGAAATAGGTTCCCATCTGTTTGAAAGCTGTCAGCTACTTCTTCCATCACATCATCAGACAGGCGCATTAGTATTCGACTGCCTTTAGATATTTATAGGGAAAAGGTTTACATGCAGAACCATGACAATTTAGCAGATAAGGGTCGCTGAGGTTTAGCTATATGGGCACGAGAGAAAGTTCACTCAAGAGAATATATTTGTTTGTAGACAGCACAGAATTGATGACATCGTTAAACACTGTTTATAAGGATATTGATGGCTTTTGTGTATTATATAGCTATTAATGTGTTAAGTAAAACCCTTTTTTGCATATTTACCTTTCATTTTAATAAGAAATTCTCCTAAATGGACTTCTAATTCCCCCTCAATCATACACATGTCCTTAAAAGTAAAAGAAAAGAAATGAATTAAATATAAATCAGCCATCAGTACATATTTTTATATACATTTATAACACAGTCTTGGATAAACAAAATAAACTTACTGTATAACCCCTCCTTCCACCCCAAGCCACTGGTTTGGACATGCTCAGTGTGCTTCTCCCAGGGATCAAATGAGGAGAGGAGGGGTGATAAAAGTAACTGCAGGGCTTGCTGTAGTTAAAGATTTTACTGATTTCAAACATCTATGAATATGAATTACTTAAAAAGCTACAGAATTTTTTTGCATCATGGTCTCTGCTGGCAGAGCAATGACAGCTTTGTTAGAAATAGTACTAATAAGAGACAGCAAGACCTATTTGCTGCTAAGTCAGTGATGGTCAGTAATGCTGTTGCAGGTCTGTAGCAGCAGAAAAGATATTTGGGGGTGGGGCTTCTTACACAGAAAATCATGTGACTGTCACAGACTCAGAAAGCCAGGACAGTGTACGTTAACAAGTCTATAACTTTAGATCCAGGGAAGCTAGACACATCATCCTAGGCTTGTTTGGAAATACAGAGCTCTTGCATGGAGACCACAATTACCCTTTAAATTAAAAAAGGTTTGCATTACAATAAAAATATCAGATATTAATAGTAACACACCGTGCTACAGCAATACAATACATTATAAGTTTCCAATTCATTGGACAAATGGATCCCAAACACTCTGATGTTTTAGAATCCTGAACACACATTGGACAATACTGAACTTGGGAAGGTCCAGAAAATAGAAACTAAATTATAAACGTTAATTTCCTCTCATGATAAATCATCAGTGATGTTTATATTTTGCCTTTATTGAGGAGATAGAATTCCCTAGGATTTTTGTGAATTAATTAATAACTACTTAAAAACAGATAAGAAATATACCCTCACTAAAAAAACTGACTAAGAAAAACAATATGGCGGCTTCTACTAAAACATGGCAGGAGTAGATTGTTCTACTGATTTGCCCTAATCGGTCGATAAAAATGAAAAAAACTGTTCTTCTGATCAATTTCTTGATTGGGACAAAACGATCAAAAGTTCTATTGCAAAAAAAGTTACGTGAATTTAAAGGATAACTATCGTGTGTATAAAGAATTTTTTAAAAACAGTTAAAATAAAAAGTTCTTGGGACAGGGATACAGGACAGGTAATTCCTACCTCCCAATATTGTTTCTGTGAGGAGCTTCAGCCCAAAGAAAACTTATTCTGCCAGTCTTCCTCCTGGCTTCAGCATTATCTTTAATAAAGGATTAGTCCAGGACTAACCTGGCAAATGAAACTGTACATGCCGTAGCTCCTTAACGAAATGATATTGGGAGGTAGGAATAAAATTAATCCGACCTCCCTGCCCCAGGTACTTTCCATTTATAAAAAGTTAAAGTTATCCTTTAAAGACATACAGGGAGATTCAATAAAAGTTCTTATCATTTAAAATGGTGCTAATTTTGCCCCAACCAATAAAAACTTATGTAACATTTGAAAGCTAACATCTGATTGGTTGGGGCAAAATTAGCACCATTTTAAATAAGAACTTTTATTGAATAACCCCCATAGAGTAAAGAAATCAACGTCCTGTGTGCACTCTCGACATTACGCTATTACATTATTGTCTATAAAATAGAATAGGCCGCATTCTGTGATTATGAGCAGGACAGAGATTTGCCTTGTAATCCTTGTGGTTAAAACATTTGTAGAATAAAGATGATATATATTTAAAAATGAATATGTCTCTCCTCCCCCTGAGCCCTTTAACACTGCACACGTGTGCTTAGCATGTCCTGAATTATTTATGGACATTTCAGGCTGTCTCAGTAATGTAATGCAGATGTCTTGCTTACTCCCAAGTAGACATGATTTATTGAAGTACATTACAAGTGTCAACCCCTAAATCCTTGGGTGAAGCGCTTTAAAAATAGACACTATCAACAGTGCAACTTTCTAAATAAAAGTCATATTAAAGGGAACATAAAACACAAACTCTTTGGAAAGAAGAATCTATCGTTTTCCAGAGAAGGAAAGTGTCTTTGTTGAAGATACATCTCTATCCTGAAAACATGATAGGGATAAGCCTTTCTTATACTATTATCAGGAAAATATTTTAAAGAATTACTTTTTCAAAGTAGCCAGTAGTCAACAAAATATGTTTCTAGGGCACTTTTTATTTAATCATCTATTCAGTTTTCTTTTGGACCAAATCTTGACACCAACATCCTACTAAAGCTACAATCCCCATATTGACATGCTTAGTCTTGGTGAGTTTTTACCAGTAAGCCATGTGGCCTCTTTGTAATTTAAGAAGAGTTAAAAGATGACACGTTTCAATATCCCAGTACAAATTACTCAGATCACCCTTTACGACCTCCTAATTACAAGGTTTATAAAACTCACCTCTGTGCACTCTTGAAAATTCTTGCACAACTCTACAAGGCTTTCCCTGGATGCTTTTGTAGAAGGGGACAACAAAAAGGCATGTTTCATGTTACTAGCGCCAACACGCAGTCTCCACTGTATGCAGTAGGTTTCATACAATTCTTCAATCTAGGAAGAAAAAGTCTTTAAATGTAGAGCAAGGACAAATGTTCCTGAATGTTCTAGAAAGCCAAATGTACCAATCACAAGTCATAAAATCATTGGTTTATTTTTTAACAAAACTGAGTAGAATTAAAAAAGGACCAGTTTTCCCTTGTTGCGAAAGATTGCAGCCTAGTGTGAAACTGTAAACTTTAGCCATAGTCATACACAGCTAGATAACCAGCTGACGGGATAATTGATGATGACTCCCCAACTGGAAAGTAATCAGGAAGATGCGATCTTTGTATGGCAATACATTTTTGATCAGATTTCTGCAGACATTTCATCAGGAATTGATTGAGGTATTACCGTATACTCGTATACTAATTAACGGGTATCTATACGGATTTTTTTTTTTAAAACTGAATACTCATTAAAATCTTCATTTTAATCACAGAGTTTACAGGGAAAACCTGTCACTCCAGGAGCAGAGATTGTAATATGTGATCCATTAATGACCTCTTACTGGGATCTATAGCTGCCTGGCAGAAACTTTCTGCAACAATTATGAGAATCAGCAGAGAAAAGATGGCAGGCGGAGGGAGATGTGTAAGCAGAGCAGTGTCCATGGTGAGGCTGTGCAGAACTTATAAGTGTCGCAGACACTACAAGAAGGCAGTGAGTAAGGGAGGGTGGGGGCAATTAGGAGCACTCACTAAACATTAATAATTTAATGACAAAGCAAGCACAGATAAATATGTAATGTAAAGTTGTTTGAGTGAGTATAGTGACCCTTTAATGCAGTCCCTGTATCCTCTAATGCTCCTCATCGTTCAACTTGCCCGATCAGACATAAGCTGGACCAATCTTTAAGATTCTGTCTGTCATCTTTGAAAGATACACACAGTCACAAACCTTCTCCTTCTTCTCTCCTTTATAAAGAAAATCTAAAGTATAGGGAGATCTCTCATTACTGCCATACACCTAATGATTGCGGCCGACTACCTATACTTTAGTACAGAACCATGGCCGAGGGAAATTTTCCGTTCATTACGACAGTTTCCGATGCCAACGTGGAATATTTATCAACATTGCCATTACAGATATAAACACATTACTTGTGAAGGTTCTCATTCATCCAGGTCATGGTATATCTGTTGTATTCAATTATATCAACTGGACTTGAAGTTTAGTGGACTTCAAGTCCAGTTGATCTAATTGAATACAACAGATATAAACACATTACTAATCAAGAGCAAATCCCGTCGTTAACAACATGCTCAGCCCTTTATTGGGAATGTGTGTACCCAGTTTTAATTGGCAGTCTATTGATTGGGCAAGTCGGGTGAATCAATTTATGGCAGATTCTTTTAAAGTGATCTGTCCTTACAAAAATTAAACAAAGTTACACAGGAGAATACATGCAGCAAAAGTTCAAAGGGCAAGTCTGGCAACATTCTACAACCTCAACATTTAAACAATTTAATCTGATAGTTTGGATCCTTATCAAAAGATGAATCAGCTAAGCTAAAGTTATTTTAAGAATTGAATTGTCTTTTAAATAAATTCCCAAGACAACAAATCTCATTCCAAACCAATTATCTGATGAACTGTAAAAGTTTGTCATAGTTTGAAGAACTTTACCTGATAAATTCCAGATCCTCTGTTGGGTTTGCAAAGGAAAACAAAAGAATTTCTTAACCAATAAAGTGGTGTATGTAATAAACAGTATAGGGGTGGTTATATTTTGTCTTAAACTTTTACTGTGAATTTAGCAGCTACATATACAAAAAAAGTACATAAAATAACACCAACTCATACTATAACTGCTATTTATTCTGATGTGAAGGAGAGCTTCAGTCTTGGGAAAGTTCTATGTAATGTGCCATAAATTGCTACAATAAAAGGCGCCTGCAAGTGATTAAACTCTCATCAGATGTAACCAGAAAAATATTATTATCCCGCAGACCCTCTTAATTTAAAAAAAAAAGCCCATTTCCTGTGAGATTTTACAACTGCCACTCAAGGGAAAGATGACAAGGATATTTAGAAATTGCATTGTGATATCAAGGACGAAAGAGGAGATAAGTTTGTTGGAAGAATCTAAGATTAGCCTCAGTAGTTTATCAATGTCCTATCAGGAAATTAGGCGACTCAGGGAGAAGACTCAACATTCCTAATGAGATACATAGAGGCTGACCAGGTTTTTTTTTAATAGTGTAGGACAATTGGTTTAGTAGAACATTTCCATCACAGTGTAAACTCGTATTTCTTAGTTGTAGATTTGGCCAAAATATCGATTGGGTACCAAGTCCTTGAGCCACATTCGCTTCCAGAACAGGTACCACCAAACGTTTTAGTTTGTCTCCCTCCCAGTATTCAGCTTAGAGGAAAAGAATAATTTAGTCTTGTATGGAGAATTCCGTTTCACACATTCCATGGATACTTGTGTATGACTAATGGCTGTCAGATTCATGTTGGGGGAAACAAACTTAGAAACATAAATAAATTAAGGGGTTGTGTACTGTGTGAAAATTCTTGTGGTTTTTTTGCTTACAAAATCTTGCACCCAAAAAGTTAAAACTAAAAATTAAAAAAGGGGCTAAAACACTGAGAACGTTTAGTCATACTTGCAAATTTACTGGAGAGCACTGCATTGGTTGGTGGTACTAATAACATACCGGTATGCATTATGTCCCCAGTACTTTAACCAGCAACAAATTAGACAACTACATCATTTTAACTAAAATGCCTGCAAATTAAATTGGTTCTGATTGGATCGTTCTGCATTATTGGATCCGGTTAATTGCGTATTTCCACACAACATACTTATCTCCCCCTTACAGACCTTTAAAAACCTAAATGAAATACAAGAAACATGTTTTAACCATAAAATCCTGCCATGGGAATTCGCAGAAGGTATTTAAGGTATCTGTCAGCCAGAAATGTGGACATGTTTTGACCATATGACATCAGATACATATGGTTGTCTCTACTGGGGTTTTGGAATTATTAGTTACACAACTTGAACTGAATTCTAGAATTCAGCACAGCTATGGCTATTTATTATGATAGGTTTGTAAAAAAAAAATTAAGCCATTAGGTGATCAAACTCACGGAAATCCGTTCCGCTTGCAGATTCACATATTTTCGAAAAAAACTGAAAAATTTCAAATCCGCAAGCGAACCCATTTAAGTCAATGGGATTTAAAAAATATTAAAGTTCCACCGAAAATTAATGTATGAATAACAATGGTAACTTGCTGTAAATGGCTCAGGGACCTGGGAAATTGTCTGGGGAACACGTATCAATGCCCAAAATATTTTTAAAAAACACCGTCCAATACCGGAAACTTAACACTATTCCTGTTTTGGCATTCTGTGTAGTATTTTTGATGTTTCTAGAATTTGATCATTTTTGTAAATCCGAAATTTCAAGAATTTATATTTTTACATTGGAAAATTTTCTAATGTTCGAGAAATTTCGAAAATATTTCTGAAGTTCGAAAAAAAAAAAAAAAAAATCCGGCATATCCGTGAAATCCACTTCAGAAATGGGTTCAGGTCCATCTCTATTTACCATAAGCAGATTATTGCAAGAAAACAATCAGGGTTATTCAATAAAAGTTGTTATCGTTTAAAATGGTGCTAATTTTACCCCAACCAATCAGATGTTAGCTTTCAAATGTTAAATAAGATCTGATTGGTTGGGGAAAAATTAGCACCATTTTTAACGATAAAAACTTTTATTGAATCTCCCTGTTTATATATTGACTAGTGTCTTACATATGCGTAAAATATCACAAAAATCATAAAACCAGTAGGCGTTGTAATAGTCATTAAGGGCTAGGCCACACTGCTGCGTTTTTTTTTGCGCTTGCGTTTGCGATTGCGATTGCGCTTGCGATTTTTCAAAATTATTGAAAACGCGGCAACGCAAAAAAAACGCGCGTTTTTCGGTGCGATTGCGATTGCGTTCTGCATTTTTAATCGCAATCGCATGCGTTTTCCTATACTTATTGAAGAAATCGCAATCGCAAACGCAACGAAAATCGCACATGAAATCGCATGCTATTGCGTTTGCGTTTGCGTTTGCGTTTCAGTGTGGCCTAGCCCTAACTGTCATTAGGCACCCAGAACATTGGTTGTTGAATTTTAAATTCCACTATCCAACCTCCATCTTATGTGGAAGAGGAAGTCAGGGGTAATAATTATACAAAAACAATGAACCTTACCTATTGTTGCCCATTGTTACTATTAGAGATTAGAGATGTCCGAACTTCGCAAAATCTGGTCCGCTTGAGGATCCGCAAATTCTCTAAAAAATTCGAAAATTCGAAAATCCGCGAGCGGACCCATAAAAATGAAAAAAATCCTCGAAAATACGAGAAATCCGCGGTTCGGAAGTTCGGAAGGTGGAAAATCCAGAAAAATCTGTCGTTCGCGAACGAGATAAATCCGCGGCGGATCCAGGTTCGGACATGGAACCCCTCGGTTCCAAAATTCGGGACTTCGGAAAGTATTTTTCGAGGGTTACCAAATGTACGAGTTTATTTTCGGTAACCCTCGAAAATAACCTCGAATTTTCCATAACCCTCAAAAATAGTTTCCGATCATATTTTTCGAGGGTTTATCAAAAATAACCTTGTACATTCGGTAAATACGTTCCGAACCCTCGAAAGTAAGTTCCGTTTTCTGATTTTTGGTTTTCCCGAGTTCCGTAAATCCAAAAACGAAACTTCAGAGTTTTGGCCTAATCTAGTTACAGACGCACCCTAAAGTGTCCATACACTACATAGACATTAGAAGATTAGACATTTGTCTATAGACAAATCTATTTAATAGATTTAGCACTGGTGGTTGTGAAGGTTCTCATCCATCCAGGTCATGGTATATCTGTTGTATTCAATTAGATCAACTGGACTTGAAATGTAGTATCATTAGTAGTAGTAGTAGACTACATTTCAAGTCCAGTTGATATAATTGAATACAACAGATATAGCACTGGTGGTGTTCTTCCCTTCCAACGTTCCCCTCTGGCCCATTCATTTTATGGTCACACGTCAGTCACAATAAATAACAGGTCAGGCTGTTCCTTCATAATAGCTTGATCTTTGCATGAGTTCTAACGTATGGGCACCTCAAGTCTCATCTTGTCTTTACTGTACTCACAGATAATAATGGGTAGAAAGACTTTTCCAAACTATGATACTATAAAGGTCTCCAGTGTCTCTTACCTTGCTGATGTGAAATTCCAGTTTACGGATGTGCCTTTCAATTGAGCGTATCTCCTTTAGGAAAACAAACAGACATTGATTTAATGAGAATCTACATCCCAGTAACTGTTGCAGTTAATCATGGCTGAGGGCTAAGAAAAAATGAAGCCCCCCATGTTGTAAAACTTATTAAAGGACATACGGCCTGTGTGTTCATCTATTTTTCAGTTTCAGGTATCCTGTAGCCTTTCAGTAACAAAAAAGTACCCAGCATGACATACCTTTGGCTGTATACCAATCCCCAGTGGGAATCATTGGGTCCCCCTGCAAAACTATGATGGGGCCCCTATCCGTGCTTCATCTGGGAGGAGACTACATCTGTCATAAGAAAAATAAAAAGATGCCCCCCTGTAGTTCCTCCCCCTGCTGGTAGTTACGACCCTGTCAATCCCTTTATTATTTGAATTTATTAGTTCTATAACAACTTCTCATTTTTCTCTTAAAGGGCATGTCCACCCCCAAAACTAAAAGTCCTGGCAGGTATGTTAACTTGACCAGAATATTTTAGCCATAGTCCCCAAATAACATCATGTTTTTCAGTTTGGTCTCTGTAGTATTCCATCACCTGTGTATCATTTATCCTATATATGAGACAGAGCATTTGATAGTAATTGTCCACCCCCAAACTAAAATGTGCCCCACTACTGGCCCCACTGTGTAGTTTAATAAAAATCCTCCCCTTATGTCTCTGCTCCTTATGGTTCTCCTGCAGTGACTGTTCAAAGTTAGGAAGAGTAGGAGCTGTCTGTGTGTCACCCCGTTCCTGATTCCTCCCTGTCCTCTAAGAGGTTTCTGGCACATGCAGTCTCCTTGACCCCCTACCATTAAAGTTCATTTAGTTAAAAAAGCCGCACAAATGTACTTACATCGCTTTGTTCCCCCGGCGTTCTGCATTGCCGGCAGCCGCCTCTGTGATTGGCTGCCTCCCAATCACAGACGTGGCTGCCGGTCTGGCCCCCTGCTTGCAATTTTGGCAAGCAGACGGCCGGGATCAGAGCACCCTTTTTTCAGGGTGGAGATTCCCTTTAAGTCTCTTTCTGCATCTAGAAGGTCAGCATGCAGAATAGGCAGAAGAATGCAACATAGAGAGGTGTCCACCAGAGTCTGCAGTGAAGACCAGTATGAGTTTAACCCTGGGCATGAGTCCTAGTTTAAAATCTACATCTCCAAAATGTTGCTGGGCTAGTAGGATTAATGTCTTGTAATTAATGTCTTGGCCTACAGCATCCCATATTGTCTCCCATGTTTCTCTCGAAATGGATAATCTTAGTTTATTCCCATTTGTCCATATAGGGATGTTGTAAAAAGGGAGTTGAGGATGTAATGCATAGAGGAGATAATATCTTCCCTACTTGGACCCTGGAGTAAAAGCAGCTTAAAATGTGTAAATAGCACAATCATTTTAAGATTATTTCTCCTTTGAGATTAATTCATGTTTAAATGGAGACCCCCCTCTAGAATTTTGTATTAAAAAAAGATAAAAAAATAGGTGGGACAGAGAAAGCCAACACAAAGATAATGTGCTGCTTTGGTTACATTTATAACAGAACTAGGTTCTTCCTTTCAGATTATGAACCATATTCTCTATTTTGTTGAGTTCCTATGAGAGACGTCTGCTAACAATCATTTAAAGATCTGTATCAACTTTTCCTCTTCGTACAAGTATCCCATTACCCTGTACAGTCCAAAATTCTAGAACCTACAGAAGAATTAAGCAGGGGTTTTTTTTGTTGGACATATCAAACCAATTGGTCCAGTTTTAGTTGGATTCTGTCATAAAATTGTCTTTTGACCATAAGCTGGACCATTTTTTTTTTCGATAGTTCCATCCGTGGCCAATAATCAAACTACTCCACCTTGTGCCATCGATCTTGAACAGATTTCATTATGAAGTTTACGTTTCTCTCCAGAAGTGTACGCTCCATCCTGTAATTATCAGACCATACACGGGGTCCCTTAGGAAGGGATACACAAGCTGAATTCCTCCCTTATCTTCTGTTAAGTTTTCCTACCTTCATGGTTTCCCTCTATAGTTTTGGTCCTGGACCTTAACCATCTGTTTGAATCATGATGTCAGCAATCTGCTCATTTCATTAGCCATTTGGAAACTAGAGTAACGTGGAGTTTAAAAAGACATTTGCAGAGCAATCTCCTGAATTTCCTAATGGGTAGAACAATATAAAGCAGACCCTACATCCTGTTTATAGCAAAAAAGACTTTAAAGAACTTAATAAATAAAGACGATAAATAAAGGTGACATTTGTCTATAATAATGCGTGTGATATGGGGAACATTGTCATACTGCCCCGTGAACTGGATGTGAGAAAAAACACCGCTATGGGACACGCCGACAGTTTGGACATAGTGAAATCACCATGTGGATTAAATCTCTCCGGTGATGATGTATTTACATTTGGTGTACATATACATATACATACACACCAAATGGAGAAGTCATCAAACAGCAGGATGTTACTATAAGGCCATGTAAGAAGCAACAGAGAGAATTTGCAGGAGACGTCTTACCTTGTCGAGGTCGTAGAAATATCCCTGCAACAAAATAAATCGGAATTTCAAAAAGGTTTTAAAATATACATTTGAATGACATCATAGCAGAAAAAAACACTTATGGATAAATTGCACTTTACGTAGAAGACTTTTTGACAAGCTTAGTTAAAGTGCACAGACCCCTAAATGTTGGGGGGGGGGGGTATGCAGGGGTGCCCCTACCATGAAGCAAACTGAAACATTTGCTCAGGGCGTGCCCCTGTGAAATGCTTAAAAGGCGGCAGTTAAAAAAAAATCCTCCTTCCTGCAATACTACATTTCAGCACCAGTCCAACAATCAGTTTTAAGTCAGCCCTCCAGTTCACCAGTCAGTGTTAGTCAGCCCACTGCACCCCTCCATATATATAGGCGGCATTTAAAAGTTATTTCAGGTGCCAAAAACCCTAGGAACACCCCTGGGGGTATGGATGGGACAGTCCAATCTGAAGGATCTGGCCCAGAATGCCCAGCTTTGTTCTGGATGTGGCCATGGCATTCAGAGGAGTTGGGTGAATCACAGTTGTCTGGGGGCAGCCCTAAGCACAGTTTAAATAGGCCCAGTTGGGAGGTAGGTTGTATACGTGTGAGTTTGTTTTTATACATTTTTATACAAAATTGGGGTATACAGTATGTAATAAAACACTGGAGATTATTGAAGAGAATATTTGATATTCAGTAAAGAAAGTTAGTGCAAGGTTAGTGAGTTCCCCAACAAACAAATTGGGCTGTTCCTGGGTTGTAACTTAACATCATTTATCACTCAGCTATTCAAGTGACATTTCTGAGCCTGTAAGAAATTTAGAGCCATATTTACAGAGCACTGAATCTGAATTCTTTTCTCTGCTTTTCTCCATAGCTGTTTGTTTCCTGTACATAGCTGCACTTGGTGATAAAAATAATAAACTGGTATTTCGAAAGAAGCAAAAAGTAATTTGGTCACAAAATTTTAAAGGACAACTATAAAATGTACTTTTTAAAAATGGAAAGTGCCTTGGGCAGGGTGGTTGGATTGATTATTCCTACCTCACAATATTGTTTTGATCAGGAGCTACAGCACTAACAGTTTTCATCTGCCAGGATAGTGCCCTGGGCCCTCCTGTATTAAAGATAGTCCTGAAGCACTCAGGAAGCTTGGCAGAAGCAGTTTTATTTGTGTGCCGCTCCTCATAGAAATGTTATTAGGAGACAGTAATTACCAATCCAACCACCCTGCCCCAGGTACTTTTCATTTTAACTGTTTTTGAAAAAACGTATAGTTCTCCTTTAAGTAAAAAACTGCAGTAACCTAGTAAAAAGCTAATATCTGATTGGCTGCTGCACATTTGCATGGGCAAACTTTTGCACCTCTTCATGCATCAGCTATAAAATATATCAGTGTATGGTTTTTTTTTAATTTGTAGCTGTACGGAAAGTAGAATAAATATGGAATCCAACACCTAGCACACCTTTAGAGGCTGGGACTCTAATATATCTAGAGGGGGAGGGGGATCTTAATCCTTGATGTGTCTGCAACATGTTGGAGTTTAATTCATGGAAGAACCTCGCTGGCGCCCCAGAATTTTACATGTTTTACAAAAATCTCATTACATCTTACCAGTCTGGAATTCCTTTTTATGTCTTTCTGCTGTCCGGCCAGGAAATCCAGCTGTGTTTGATGTTCCTCGAGGTACTCACTGCAACGATAGCCAAATAGATTCCATTTATTCTTTATAGAAACCACAACAGAGGTAACAGGGTTTTCAGAGAAATCCACTGTGAATACTGAAAAAATTACAAATTACCAGGCACGTTTTCTATATGTTAGAATTTCTGCTTGTGCTCCTCTTCCTAGTAATTGTTATGCCAGGGTCAAACACATTACGGGCACATTTACTACTTTTCGGTTGTGGGTGCCAAAGGTTTATTTTGCGGTGAAACCGTAGTGAGCTACGGTGGGATGTTTATAGAAGCCAAAACAATTTACAGCTGATTCATTCATATATTTATTTGTCCTAGAAGGGCCATTATGATTGGTTATCACATACTCTAACAATAATATTCTTAGTTCCCCCAGTTCAACTCACCTTTAACTGCAATGTCCCTGAGGTCTGTTATTTAGCCCAATCTCAGCCGGGACTTGCTTCTTGCTGTTCCCTTTACAAGCTGTATGAGCTCTTTTATGAGCTTGTATATGCAGAGAGGTGACAGCTTGGGGTGCAGCAGTTCGTCATTCTGCAATCCAGAAGCTCTGTGCTTGTGCACGCAACTCTGCAGGCCGGCGCACACAGATTAAAGTGGTGCAAACACAAAAATCGCCCGGTGTGGAGCACAGCAACTTTCAGCAAACACGATTTTAAATTTAAGGGAACGTTGGCACCTTTAGAGATTGGAAGGAATACCAGACTTCAGGGACATCACTGCTATAGGTAAGTATAATAGATTTGCAGCTAAAGGTGAGTTGTGCTGGGGAGGTTGAACTTGCCCTTGAACATTACCAGGTTTATGATGACACTTCAAGGTGATGCTCTAAGACCCGCTACTGTTTTGCATTTCTATATCTCTTATGGTGTAATAGTAACCTTAAAGGGCAAATTCACCCCTTAAATGAAAAATTATATATAGGTTACTCACCCCCAAAGCTACATTAGTTATAAAGCTGACAGATGTCTGGCTGATCTGTTATGTCGCAAAATGTCGCTCTCCCCCCTTTTTAATAAGCTTTTACATGCTCAGAGGAGGCAGCTAGGGGAATATTATTCAGCCATTGGCTGTGATGTCATCTGTTACATTCATGATTGACAGCTGCTCATTGGAAGAACCAGGAAGCAGAAAGAGGGGTAACAGAATATTAGGCAGCATTTCAGGTTAGATTTACCCCTCTGATTCGCATATATACAATTTTTCAATTGATGGGTGAACTCAGGACATTTTAGCATGACATTATGGCTAGCTACAAGCTGGCATTAAACAAGGCATGCAAAAGTGTGGCTATAGATTTATTGCATCGCTTGTGGTGGCTGCATAACAAAAAGAGGCACAGCTGCCACAAAACGCGTCTTATAATCATGCTAGCGCATTGCAACCTTTGTCCTGCTAGAATACAAGTTTATTCTATCAAATCTATGAATTCGGGTTTAACGGCCAAGATAAAAATTCCCATGGTTTTCTATTTCATTAGCTAAACAAAACTGAGCATGCTCCATCTCCCACTATTGACCGGTGACCAGGGGAAGGAGGCATGTCACTTCCACAGCCCATAAGACATTTAGAAGGTCAGAAATTCAGTTTTAATGTCTCAGATGTTGCCACGTTCCTAATTCTCTGTAGTTACTTTTCGTAGCAAGGGAAGAAATAACAGAATAAAATGGTTGAGAAACACTGCATTAAAGGGCATGTTCACCCTTAAAACAAAAAAAATGGTCAATTGTAAGTTACCTGCCCCAACCCCAAATTATATATTTTGCACTTTATTACCTGCATTACTAACCAGATATTTAGGGATATACTCCCTAAATATCTATACTCTATACTCCATGCAGTCAATTAACGCTGTGGCTGCTCACATCACAACCAATGATTAACTGATTTTCTCTAATGCACACGCTCAAGCTTATAAAAAGCACATTGAGCAGATGGAGGCAGATATCATTTAAGAAACGATTCGAAGATTCGATAATTATCCCATAAACGATTAGAAGATTCGATAATTGTCCCATAAACGATTAGAAGATTCGATAATTGTCCCATAAACGATTAGAAGTTTCGATAATTATCTCATAAACGATTCGAAGACCGTTCGATTTTCGAATTCGAAAATTATCGAAAGCCAAGAAAGTTCCAAGTCCGTTCAAACTGGATAAGTTCAGCTCAAACTTGGGTTCGAGTTTGAGTTCTAGTCCGTCTCTACTTATCATTAAATATCTGGTTACAAATACATGTCACCATTTTTTTTGCTTTAAGGGTGGGCATGCCCTTAGTAATGTAAATTAAGATTGAGGCAGCAAATCCCGGGTGATAGATTACTGCTATTATTATTATTATTATCTATTTAGTTCTCTTAGTTTGGTAGCCTAATTATGGTTTCATACAACCATGTTACATACTTCAGTCCTTTCTTTAAAGCCTCAAATATCTTCTTCACTTGGTGAGGATGTGGGTCCAGGCGGACTGATCCCTTCCTTAGAGAAGGATACATCTTATCCGATTTGACCGACAGCTTCGACCTCACCGACCCTCTACGTAGTGACTGCCTGCTGTGGAAAAGACATCAACAAAGGAAATTTAAAGCCTAGACCATTCTCTATTTTGACATACCATACATCTGGTATAAACGAGAAATATTAAGACACGTGTTGTTGATATGGTGGTAAATTGCATCAAAATTTACTTGCAAAAACACACATGATGGTAAAGGCATTTTTACAGAGCCTGGAGAAGCAATTACATGATTCATGATGAGGGTTTCTAAGTTCACTTTCTAGACCATTTCCTAAAGGTTTTGTAGACCACATCCTAAGTATGTGTCTTCTGTATTTACATTACTTTTTAAAGAAGGGAAGAGCTTGACTGGAGTAGGATATTTTCGCTCGTGTCCTCAAACCAAAGCTATAGAGGTCGCCTTACAGAAGCTTTAGAAACCAGAAGACCTTTCATGAATCTTTACAGCTTCCGGGCTGAATCTATAATATCACATTTGATCAAAAACATTTCTACGGGTAAAAAAAAAAAAGAGAAGGGAAAAGAGAGTATCACATAAGCAGTAATGTTTTCCAGGATTGGCTGCCTAAGTAAAGAAATTTATAGCCTAGAAAAGACACTTGTCTGGCAATCAAATGGCATAACTTACGAGGGCTTTCTGACTTGTAATGTACTGAATCCAACAAACGATCTACTTCTGCCAACTCCGCCAAGACCATCGCTGGGAGAACTGAACCTCAACTTCACAGACATTGTTGTGAGTTACTCCTAGAAAATAATAAAAATACATTAGGCAGGAAAAGATAATATGGCTTCCTATCAGGTAGGGTCCCAAGAAATCCCCCCTTGTATAACTTGGCTAATGTCTTTTAATTAGTATTGAGTTCATATACATTTTGGAGGTCTCTTGACAACTTTGTCAACTTACATTTGGAGGAAAAAATTTAAACTGTAGCATATATAGAGAATAATGAATACTCTTTACCAAGAGTGCTTATTGGTGCAAACACAGATGAAACGGTTTTGCACAGCATTGCGGAAGTTTATCTGTGATGCTTGTGTCAAATTGTGCCAACAATTTCCACCATATTATATATAGCCTGCTGGGTACCTGGATTGGATCTTCCGCTAAACCTTTGGTAAATGCAATTTTCAGGATAAAGTGATCCTATCAATAGTGCTAAGAACTGTCTGTGAATGACCCCCTCTGTTTATGAATTAATGAACTTTAGGTGAACATATATGTGTGATTACAACAGATTACATTTTTTTACAATAATAAAACTTATTTTGAATTTTTTCCCCCAAAAATTAGACCTAGAAAACTATGTTTAAAAATGGGAATATTCCAGTCGAAAATTTGAAAAATTCCAATTCAATTGGGTTCGAAACTGACTTTTGGAACTTCAATAGGTTCAGCGGAATCACTGTCAGAATGAAACTCTACAGCTATCTCTAGTGGTAATCTCATACATGTCCCCAACCAAACCACTATATTCTGTGTGCAGATCGGCTGCTTGCCCATACACAGGCAGATCTCATTGGTTCCCTTTAATCCGATCCCCACAGGATTTGTCTCTGTGTATGACTGCCTTTACCCAAACTCAGTCAAGTAGAAACCAATGAGACATTGTAAATAATAAAAACACAACGTATTGGGCTTGGAAAGGCTGCAGAACTCTACATTATATTGACAAACGTTTTATCACAGTTCCAGGACCTTAAATCTGATTGAGAAGAACCCAAGCGAGCCAGTGAAGGGATTTACATATTGGAGGGAAAGATGAGGTGCGGTGAATTAGTTTGCCAGCTGTATGGCGGAGAGTCTAGAAGGATAGAAGCAAAGCTTCGTTTTCTTTTTTTTAAACTCAGATTTCTTTCCTGTAGTCGTCCCCTGATGGGTTTGGGGATGGGTTAAATATAAAGAGCGCACTAGTGATAAAGCCAGTTTCTGTTACTTAAGTAATAATTATTTCATGGAGTGCTTTCCTGGCTGAACCCGGGCCAAGGTGTTTTAATATGCTGCAAGTGCACAGCTTGTAAAGACATTTACAATACATGAAAGACCATGTGGACTGGATGAAAGAAAGAGACACTTAGCAAAGCCAAACGTTGCGCAGACAGGCTAACCGGCCAGCCAATCGCTACAGCAACCAACCCAGACAGCAGATTATTATTGGTCAGTTATAATTTATACAACGGAACATTTCCAGGTTTCTTTTTTAAGACGTTGAAGTTACATTGCTAGGAAACGTTAATAAGACATTTTATCCTTAACAAAAAAAAACGGTGATTATGATAATTAATTTCTCATTTGATTTAATGGGGAAGGCGAAGGTTCATTCCCAGCTGCCTATGCAACAATGTGTTGTGTATAATTAGTCCACTTTGCCAACATATGTTAGTTTTATTATAGAGATATCAACCTGCCACCTGGGAGTAGGGATCACCTTAGTAGCCATGGGGCCCAGAGCTAAGGGGGGCCTTTGACCTTCTCCCCCAAGCCTCCCCAGTAAAAATGTCTTTCAATGTCTTTCAATAGGTTAACAATGTAAAATACCTTCTATTGATCCCTGACCCAGACAATTTTTCTTATCTCTCAGGTCCTGCCTTGTTGGAACTACATTGAACTTCCGACCTGTCAGGATTGTACTTCTGTGAATATTAATGATAAAATAACAACGCAGGCTGCATTTAACAGAAAAGAAAAAGTATCTGGGGGTCAAGGATCTAAAGAAGGGATTTCACACAGTGGAGGTCTGTTTTTCTTTCCTGCACGCAAGATATAAAGATTGAAGGATGGTTTGATTGAATGAGTAGAATTTTCTTTTTTTAGTTTCAAATGGGTTTGAATACGATTTTCAAAATTTCAATCCATTACGCAGAACCGCTGGCAGAATGAGGCTTGCCAGTTTCGTTCATCTCTAGTTATGGGACAGTAGACAGTCACTCTCCATTGTAAAACATATTCTATATGGCATGACATGACTTTGTATAATAATTAAATCCTTGAGTTTTACAATGAAACCCACGACAGCCATAAAACCATCGGTAGACTGGGATTTCCTGAATTCATTCTATAATTACTGAATAGAGATGGCCGTTTCAGTAAAACTGAACTAACTTCAGTAAAAGTTCGGTAGTTCGAAAGTCCGGAAAAGAAACCACTAAAGTCAATAAAGAGTGATAGTTCAAAAAGTTCTGATTATTTACAGATAAACTAACAATGGTAACTTACTGTAAATGGCTGTGGCACCTGAGAAATTGTCTGGGGAACATGTCACTATCACCAAAACCTGTTTAAACACAATTGGGTTTGTGTAAGCTACATTTGAGTGTTACGGCCAATTCGAGAGTTATCGAGCAAAAGTTTTGAGGGTTACCGAAAATAGAACCATAAATTGGAATTTTACTGAAAATCGAAGGCTACATTCGAGAGTTATTGAACAACACATTTTAGGGTTAGCGAACAGCTCGTGAATTCAATAATTATCGAAAACACGTCCGCGAGTTTGGAAAACCGGACTAGATTGAATAGTTCAAGTTCGTCCGAACTCATAAAGTTCGTCCCCAAGTCGGGTTGGAGTCCATCACTATTACTGAATTGTCACCCGTGAATTCAGCAGCATTTTTCATTTTGTAGTTTTCTAGATACATAGTTACTCAGTGAATTCTCTAGACCCTCTTTACACTACCAGATCTGGAAAGTAATTACTGGTTGCCCTCTCTTTATTCAAGACTTGACTCGTTTATTTCTTAGGGCCGACTGACCCATGTTCTACTGCTGTTCACATGGAACCCTTCTCCACTTTAGCCTTTAAAGTCCTCGTTTGAATATTTGCTACTACCACCAAGATCTGCTTCCGCTAAATGGGCATGCATTTCTGATGCACTGCGATTGCACAATGTTGCCCCAATTAACGAATCGCAGGGCAGCGCACCTTGTGTGGCCAGTTTAACTGGCTAACACTAGTGTGCTCTTTTGTAACACACAATCGGATCTCGTGTTAATGCGGCCTGGTGTGGCCTAGCCCTAAGCAGTGAGGAAACCAATGGTTACTTGGAAGGGAAATGCTCAAACTTTGATTTCAGAGGTGACTGTTACAGAAACCTGCCTGCAGGAGGCGCTGCATCTATTTAGGTGAGATAAAAATCTTGTTCAGGGCAAATAAAGGTCTATGGACGGGCGCTCCCTTGCATGTAAATAGCCCAGGTAAGGTGGCATTCCCCCTACCAGCACCACTACCTGTCTGGTATTTAAAAATTAACAGGGAGATTTAATAATTTCGGGGTTATTCAATAAAAGTTCTTATAATTTAAAATGGTGCTAATTTTGCCCCAACCAATCAGATGTTAGCGTTCAAATGTTGAATAATTTCTAATTGGTTGGGACAAAATTAGCACCATTTTAAACGATAAGAACTTTTATTGAATTTCCCAGCTCATCTTTACATATGGTGCTAATTTTGTCTCAACCAATCAAATGTTAGCTTTCAAATGTTGAATAAGATCTGATTGGTTGGGGCAAAATTCGCACCATTTTTAACAATAAGAACCTTATTAAATCTCCCTGAAAGTCATCTATTCTTGATTAATTTTTAACTTTAGTTCTCCTTTATATCAAGATGATGGATAGGGATGGGCTGTCAGACTATATGATTGGAACTGTCATATTTCCACAGTACTTGGAGGAGATCCACATTGATTTGAGACGAACGGTTTTCTGGATGCTGTACAATTGCTGGCAGAGCAGAGGAATTTCCATCTTCGTGGCTGCGCTTCGTGTCTATACAGAAACATTTCTCCACCTTCAGTATTAATGACCTTAGAATAACTGCTTAATCTTGGCAGGATCAGGACAGGATTTCCCAGCCTGGCACATTACTGGTATACTGGAATATCATGGGCTATCATTTGTTGGTCTGGCTAGCAACCGCCTGATATTCTTTTTATCTTGGCAAATGAATGGATGAGCATCAACACAGCTTCTTAAATTGCAGAAAGAATAGGCTAGATGCCAACTGATTACCTAAAAGCAGATGGCTAAATTAAAGGGGAAGTATCGCAGGACAAGACTTTGCTTTAAACTGTGATTTATGATGAACAGTACAGGTGTGTTTTTAAATAAGCAAATTCTGATCAAAACACAATATACCATTCAATAGCAATTCTTATAAAACACAATAATAACAAGGACAAACAACAAACAGAAAAGAGCCCCTGACAGACTGTTCTTTATAGGATAATTATACCTCCAGATGGAATTACCGGGATCATTGCCAGGACTATTGGCATTATCAGCATCAACCAATATCCCAGGTCACCTTAAATCTATAGACCACATGTGTCAAACTCAAGGCCGTAGGCCAAATACTTTCCTCCTTGCCGTTGTTTGTGGCCCCCGGTGACTATACAGCTTCCAAGACTTACTACACTGCTATGCATTTGTGCAGTCCCAAGTAGATCTGCCGGCTAGATACCCTGATCAGCTCTCTTTAAACAGCTGATTGTTCTCATCTATACTAAGATTGGTGCAATCATCTGTTTATAAACAGCTGATTGCGGTATCTAGTCGGCAGATCTATAGTTACGATGCGGCTTGGGACAAATGGATAGCAATGTAGTAAGGCTTAGATGCAGTCACTGCTGTAACAACTGATCAGGAGGGAGGTGGGACAAAGGGCCTTCTATTGGAGTTGGCCATTCCATTACCATGCCAGAAGAGTAAGGTGGGCATTCCGCATTAGCACATGATCACACCATAGGCAAAGGTCCCAGTCCAAAACAATGTGCTTCACACCTTTTCCCTGCCATGGCAGAATCCAAATCCTGCACCTGCTCAGTATCTTAAACTGTCTTTTTAATTTTGGACCCTTATGTGTTTTGGCCCCTTATGTCATTAAGTTTGACACCCCTGCTATAGACCAACATTCATATCCTATTGGACGGAGCTCAAGGGGATAAATACAACCAACTAGAAGCAATTACCTCTGTTTGAGATCCTCACATTGTGTTCAAAAAATGTACAAGTTGCTCATTGTCATCTACAGTAAAAACATAACTTATTACATATAGTAAATAAGGAATGAATGAACCTTTATACTGAGGGTATTTAATGTACAGTTGGAGTTGGGAGATTTAGTGATCCATTTACTATTGTAAGATGAAGACATGTAACACATGCATTGGTGATTTGGGTATTTAAATTGCTTTACTGGGCATTTTATTGAATGAGTTGCGGTGGTGTGTATCAGTAAATAGAAAACCAAGCTGAGCAATTTGGTAGAACGGCCCACAATCTAATTCACTACAACAATAAGGGAGCCATGTTTATCAAGATGGAGGGTGAAACTGCAACTAACAAGTTTTGATTGGTCAATCCCAGTTGGGATAAGTAATATTGTCAGCTCCCTAGAAACACTGGAATTCTCCAAAGCTGAATTAATCTTCCAGAAGAATAAGGCATTGATCTGGGGTGCTAAATCTAAGTACCTAAAACTAGTTCGAGTTTTATACACCCTTTAAAATAGAAAATGTCAGGAAGAAGTTTATTTCTGAATAACATAATCAGTTTAAGGGGACAAACTGCCAATTCATTTTCCAAATGTACGTCAGACTATATTGTGTTTCCCCTTTATTATTACACATTGAGACTTAACAGATTTTTATCCAAAAATAATAACTACAATGTTCAGAGGCAGAATTCCTCCCAACAACATTTTCTACTTTCATTGGAAAAAGATTTTATCCAATTGGTCAGTGGGGTTCCTGGAAATAAACTGAACAGGGCAAACAGTCACCTACACATGCAATAATATAAGCATTGCTAATTGCAATGGTAATGAGAATATAGATATTAATGCTAGCACCTCCCAACTAACCATACACTATAATCAGGGTTGCTAGATTTTAGCTGCCCCCCAATGGAAAGGGGGTGATGACGTCCCGGTGATGTCACAGTAGGCAGGGCAAAGACTGGGCGTGGCATTGACTGGAGGCGGGATTAGGGGCATTAAAGGGCAGAGTCCAAGGGCGGGATTCTGTCCTTGCAGTTGGGGGGAATCCCGTCGAAATAAAGACGCCTGGACCCTGACTATTGGGCACATACGGACTGTCATCCACATTATTAAAACTGCATAAATATTTGCATGAATCTTTCAAACAGTATTTAGTTCCTACTGTTCCTTATTAACGATAATTACAAATTCTAAGCCCCCCCCAAAAAAGACATTTATTCTTTGTTATCCCCGTTTCAATGTGTAGAGTGCACCTTTATTCTGGATTGTAATTTAAGAGACAATATTATTTTGCATTGGTATAATAAAGCATATACGACTTCTAATGTTTCTGGACAGTGCTGTGCACAAAATAAACACATGTGCTGTTCATTGACAGAGGCTATTACAGCCAGGGAGCCTTAAAGGGGCATCACCCTTTATATTCCTAAATATACATGTAGAGGAAATATGCAAGATGTGAGATTAACACCAGAAACTCTGTGAGGTTTAATCAAATTAAAGGCTAACTTAAACCTGTAATCTCTTCTAAAAAATAAGTTAAGTAAAACAGCTATTATACAAGAGAGCCACAACGATTGCACAATTCGTGGAACGAACGATCGGATTGGGCAAAAGAAAAAAAAAATCATCTGGCACAAGTAATCCAAGTACAAACCCTACAAGCAATACATTTTCTATGGGACACAGATTTTAAAGGGTTGATAAAGATATTTTATGATGACATTTTTAACCCCCTTGATACTTCACCGCATGATGAAAACAATAAGAAAATTTACCCTTTGCAACGTAAATGAGGGGCTCACGGACGCTGTCAAAATACATACTGTATAAAATGAAAAACACATGGTGGAGGTGGTTTTTCAAGAACTACAAATCCCCATCATCCCATAGCAAAAGTAGCTGGTGGAGGGTTCCTGGGACATGTAGTTCTATAAGAGATAAGAGTTTACCTAGCACTGTTCCAACCAGCAGACAAGTGATTTCTGACAGCGAAACGCGTAGGTAATGGGATCTACATACCAGTACAGTGTGAAGCAGGCTGTGGATTCTAAGGCTTCTGAACACAGACCTTCGATAAAGCAACACAAAGTTACGGCCCATTTTTATTGCCTATTCTAAAGATATCCAAGAGTAACAGTTTCTTGAATTCCTGAGGTTCCCACGCTTCTCCTCTCCTATCATACATTGTTTGTCTATGGAGTTCAACCGAGAGGCCAAAGCCTTTTTCTCCATTAAATAGTGAGCAGGATCATGCACAGAAGTTTGGTTTATTATAACAGATATAGCCCTTTGACTGAAGAAGGGTTAAAGTTAATTAACCCGAAATGCCTTGAGTGTCTTAGTTTGCAAAATGATGGCACAATCTAAAAGGGTTGCTAGATAGCCGATAGGTCCTTAGTAATCTTATTTACCAACAGGTTTGTTTAATCCACTTTCTGGCTCCATAAAACGTTTCCAAAGTTTGCATCTCATTGGTATTTTTATATTTTTCTACACAGCAGTAAGCAAAACACAACACTCAAACAATACATTGGGTTGGGGAAAATGAACCAAGAGTTATAATCCCTAGCCAGGGATTGGTCGGGGGTTTGCACTGCATATGGCAAAGCTAAAGCACGTACTACAAATAATGCACTTTCCCAACGCCAACACATCCAATGTTTTAAACATGCACAAACATAAGACACCATTGAAATGTAATTTAAGGTGCTACTACTGTATTTATGCCTGGAGGTTATACACCCTTATACAATAGCAGATCTTGGTGTATCTCCCTAATGTGTTGAGCTTCTGGATGGAATGTTCCCTTAACTATGTTCAAAATTGTTCCATCAAGAGGCACTGGTGATATTTAATATTTTTTAACAGTCTGAAAATGTCTTGATAATGTCAAAGGGAAAAAAGTCAAGATATTATCCTTATTAATAATAATAACCTTGATTTATACCTAGTAAGGAATGTGAACCCAGGATGCACAAGTCAAGGGGTTAAACTGAAATAAGATAAAGCTGGAGTAAGCCCAACAAACTGTAGTATATCAAACTCACACATTCTGGGCTGTGCTGAATTATATTGTACCACTGAGACTAATCAACAGAAACTGTAAAAACCTTTTTTAAGGTTTAAGAAATGAGTTCTTGACCCTCCTGTTGAATACACACTCCTCAAAATGCATCCAAGTTCTCTTAGACAGTCTAACTATGCGATGTTACAATGAACGGAGTCCCGACACCTTATTTAGGTCAATGTTATTGATTTTGGAAACGTTGTTATCTCCTGAAGAACTGGATTGTGGTTAGTACAACACTGTTAAGTGACTGCTCTACAATAAACAGATGGAAAAATGGGTTTTGTTCCATGTGATTTGGCAGAAATGTTATTATGGTAAATGGAATGTTCCCCTACTGTAAAATACAATGATAGCTTTCAATCTTGGATAACCAGTTAATACAATGATAACTGTGTGTTATGAATTGTGCATAAAGATAATAACAGATATGTGCCATCCTATGATATATTTGACTCTATTATTTTAGGAGTGGTCTGCCGTTCTGGTTTTGGTATTGGGGTTCCTATATTGCATACCAACTATAATTAGATTTTTTCCCCACATATATTTGTGTCGCCCATGTGTACCCACTACTTTGTCCTCTAGATGGTTTCTTTTTTGCCTGCAATTAATCTGCTCTTTCAGGCATTTTTCGGGGCATTAAGAATGCAAGTTCTGACTTTCTCCATGCAGAACCCCTAACAGTGTATGTTATTATGGTGTTGGGCTTGCCTTGGGGCTATTCAGTAGAGATCTGAGCATGTTTTAGGCCAAGGCCATACTAGAGCACTTTTGAGTGTCCCCCGGAAGCATGGACACAAGCTTGTGTGTGCACTTGTGTGCGTTATCTTGCACATGCGCTGCAATCGGAGTGCATGCGCAAAAATTGTGGATCGCATGCGCTATGCTTAATGGATCGTATTATCCACCGTATCTCCACCCCCAAAACAAAAAATTCATATACAGTAAGGCAACACCCCCAACCCTAACTGCTATGTAATTGCAGCTCACATTAGGGCATAGCAATAAACAGATCATAAAAATGAAGAGGCAGTCTAGCCTACTGTAATAATCGGCCGGACGGCCAGGGTACTTACAAGTACGCTTTTAGGAGGAGGCGGATAGTCCGGAAAATGCAGGACACAGAGGCTGCTGGGAACAGAAGGCTGGATTCTGGAACAAGGTGCTGCTGGGAACTGTAGGCAGGTTACAGGAACAAGGTGCTGCTGGGAACTGTAGGCTGGGAACTGGAACAAGGTGCTGCTGGGAACTGTAGGCTGAATACTGGAACAAGGAGCTGCTGGGAACTGTAGGCTGGATGCTGGAACAAGGTGCTGCTGGGAACTGTAGGCTGGATGCTGGAACAAGGTGCTGCTGGAAACTGTAGGCTGAATGCTGGAACAAGGTGCTGCTGGGAACTGTAGGCTAGAAACAGGAACAAGGTGCTGCTGGGAACTGTAAGCTGAATGCTGGAACAAGCAAGGTAAGGCACAGGAACAGGCTAGGTAAGTGGACACAGGAGCAGGAAATGTAGGTAGTCTCTGGAGCGGGAAAGGTAAGTAGTTGGAGCAGGTGAGGAGCAGGATCCAAGGCAGGTGAGTACAAGGAGCCAGGGGTAGCTAACGCTACTATCGGGCACCGGGTCCAGAAGGACGCTGGCTTTTGAATTCTCCCGCCGCCCGGCGTGTTGGCATCGTGACGTCATGACGTCCACGACGCCGCCCACCAGGAAGTGCAGAGCGGCGCGGGACCGGAGCGGCAGGTAAGTTCGTGACACCTAATATGTGTAGTATAAATATAATAAATGTAAAAAAATTCTACTCATTTTAAAAAAGTACTAGCGACTTTTTTGTCTCTGCGCTAAAACTTGAGGCGCTGTGATCAAAAAATACAAATGACATGCCTAATGGGCATTTAGCCACTATGGTTTTTAGTTGCCTGACAGGTAAAAGTCACTAGGGAACTGGCAAAGCAGCAAATACATTTGCTTTTCCTCTTAACATATCTACTGTTAGACAAACATTCCCATAGACTGCTTGCTAAATATGTTGTTCCTAACACCTTATAGTGTTTTAATTTTTTTTATGAAGTAGCTTGTATTTTGGGGTATTTGGAACTGCATTCTTTTTATAAAAAAGCTAAGACAAAACTTGCCTTACCCTTGTACATCACATTGGCATTCACCTGGCATCCTGTTGCTAAGCAGCATAGAAAGGCACTCAGGAAATAAAACTATGAGTTTTCTAACTGCTGAAACAGTGTGAAGCTGTATACATTTGTACAATATTGTATTGAAATTTTAGATTTAAAATGCATAGGAAAAGCACCTTTGTGGGCAATTTTAAGAGAATTAAGGCTAAAATCTAAATTATCCCGAATGGATTTAATCCTCTGAAATTAACTTCATTGAGGAGACATCATCTACAGATTATTCTATTCTGTTGGGTAATGGCATTTCCTCATTTCTTTAGGATTTCCTTATAGTGAGCAACAATTTGTTTTTTGCCTTGATCAGTCTTTGTCATCGGCAGGTAACCCAGTGGCTACTTGATAGCTCTGTCAGGGCTAGAGGGGTTAGGGCCAGATAATTTAATGAACCTAAGCAGCTACCGTATATGTCTGGGTCTGGGAACTCACTCTGAAAACTCTAGTAATCTGCAGAATTAAAAAGGTGATTCCTGTGCAAATAGAAAGTGATCAAACACTTTTAAAATTGTTACTTTATTTGACATAAAGCCTGAAATCAAAACCCATACACAATAAAACTTTTACCCGCTTTATTTACAATTTTTGCCTCACAATATCAAATTAAAAAGAGTACCAACAATTTTGATTTTGTTGTAATTAAAATTACGTATCTTTTAGGATATGTTTTTACTGCCTAGTCCCTGCAGAAGAGAAACACCCCATACAGCCTGCACCACGCTTCACAGTTGGTATGGCGTGCTTTGGATGGTGTGTATTTAATTTATCCAAAAGATAGCGCTTGGCGTTCAATCCAAAAAGAGTAAGACACAATGGGGGAATTTTTCCTGCACAATTGAGACAAGCCCCTGTTTATTAGTGTCACAATAAGTTCCCCAAAGTTTGTACCTACTAAAAACAGTATAAATATGTAAGTTTCTGCCATACATACCTTTATAAGCATAAATGACAATTATACTACCAATTAAAGGACAAAGGTAGAAGACCTAAAATATTTCAGTCTGCTAGAAGCTCTTTCTCTGATAAAAGTACATGGACTGGGAACGTAACAGAGAACGTAACTTTGAAGGCTAAATGCAGGAGTTTTATGAAAAGCCAAGGAGTGAGTAACTAATGTTTTAGGTCCTCACACTGGGTTTGTTAATTCATTTTGTTCAGAGTGGGTGGGGAGTTTAATTGTTCTTTAAGAGATTATTTTAACATGCCCAGATTGACTAATGTTAGCCATAAAGCCTTATTTTTTCCCTTAAAGTTGCCATTGATCTCTTGAATATGATCAATGTCCATTTAGCTAAATTTTCCAGTTTGGATAAACAGCCTGATCAACTTTCATCCTTTATGGTGCTCTATACAGTACTAAAGCCTTTGAAATCTTTTTGTAGACTTCTAACTTGTTCTAGTCTACAACAATATTATAAAAGCCATTGGAAAGCACTTTCCCTATCATGTTAATGTATTTCTCAGAGCCTTTTTTGTCAGGTGGAGAAATTAGCCTAGTGTTTTATCTGGCAGCCAGGTGTTTGTATGTGAGCAAGTTTAGAATTATAATTGATTTCCAATAATTGTCCAAAATGTTTTGTAGCCCACCCTTGGGTGTGGCTCAAGATTATTAGTTGCAGGTATACTGTGTTGCCCCAGTGACACCCCTATGATCCCAGTTAATAGACACCAGCACAAAGATAGCAACCAAAAGGTCCAGATTTAATTTTCTGAACCTGGCAGAAAAATATAATACAATGACAGCAACAATGAACAATTATGCAAACTTTGTTACCTTAATATACATATCTTAATATTCACGTTACAGTTTATTTGTGTACAACCTATTTTTGTAAAATATATTAACTGCAAGTATTTTAACTGTTGAGCTGAGAGCACATTTCTGATGGAATAGTAGAAGTTATCTGTCACTCTTATATTCCAAATGAGCAGAGTGGTTAACTGTTGCAGATAAACTTTAATATAATCCTGCAGTCTGTAATTTATCCTTAGCAGGGTTTAAACTTGCTTTGTTAAGTTCCCTGTTAGTAGTGATAGAAATAGTATCTCCCTTGGATGTCCCACTGCAAGCCAGTATAGACAGGGTACTTTAATCAGAGGAATAACTGGTTGATTACACAGGGGTTTCCTCTGGTAAGGGTGCACAGTCTGACAGTCAGATTGATCAGTGATGGGTGATCACCTTGAACTAGTGGCCTGTTCCCCACACAAATCCAAAGTCACCTTACTGATATTCAAAGGACACCAGGCTCCAGATCCACAGCATGCACTACAGGTGAAGTTCTGCAAGCACATCATCCAGTTCATATAGATCAAGGCCTGTACAAAAGCCTCTGCAACATGTGGCAGCTCTCCTCCTGAACAGTACCAAACTGGAATGTCCTCCTTTTCCTGTCTTGCCTGAGATTACTCCCTATTGGCTTTCTTCATAGACTTCCTGTTGCAGAGCCTCTTGGGACATGTAGTTCATCAGGTAAAAACGAGTTTACCAGTTCCTTTCATACAATAAATGATGGGTAGGTGTGCACAGCTCAGGTACAGTTTATGCTTTAAATACTTTACTGACTGAATAAACAATATTGTGTATAAAGTGCTACACTCTCCCCCCACTGAACTCTTGAGCCCTCGCAAGACATAGCATAGCAGTAACAGTTTCAAATACATAGATATTATAAAATATACGTCATATACTAATTTTACACTTGGTAGGTACATTACACATATGAGCCTGGGTCAGGGTGTCACTAGGGTTTTGTTCTGTGACTAAAGAATTGTGGGTGACACGAACCAATCTATGGGATGCTAAAACAGTCTCTTCACTGCTTTTGCCCAACAAATTATAGGTCAATCTTTGAGGGGGTCTTATTTTCCTGGGCTCTCTCATGTTAACTAATTGCGTATCATTACAGTCTCTTACATTTTGGCTTGTTTCTGAAGAGATGGTTTCAATTTGTTTATCTGAACTAGAATCATTTATAGGTGGTGCAACAATAGGTTCCATCACTGTGGGAAGGAAAGGTTCATTCTCCAGTGGCTGTGAGAATAATTGTGAAGCCTCTAAAGTTTCTTCTAATAACTCTGTTGTATTGGAAACAAATTCAGGTGCATCGGCATTTAGGTCACTAGCAGTCTCGGGAATAGCTCCTTTTGATGCACAATCTGAAAAAATATAATCTAACCCCCAGCCATCCTCATTTTCGTCTTCACTTGGCTCATCAGGATCTATAGATTTAGGGGTTGAAGTAATTTGCCTTTGTAGTCTCCTGGACCTCCGTGGTTTAGAATGGCATTGACTCATTGGCTGTTTATGTCTGGTAGCCCATGACACTTCCCCTAAAGGCATGATGTGATTTCTGTGCCAGGTCTTTATAGGACCATCTCTCCCTTCTGGACGAAGTTGATATACTGGAAGGTTTGGTAGCTGGGAGCAAACTATATATAGTTGTGATCCCCACCTATCACTTAGCTTATGTTTTCCTGGGACTCCCAGGTTTCTCAAAAGGACACGATCTCCTGGCTGTAAATCATGAAGTTTCACTTTTTTATCATATCGAGATTTATTTTGCAAATTTTTCTTCCCAGCTGCTCTTTGAGCCATTGTGTAGGATTGCTGAAGGCTTGTTTGCAATCTCTCTACATAGCTTTGATGGGATTTGACTGGGGTATCATCAGCTGTGACCCCAAAAGCCAGATCAATTGGTAATCTAGCTTCACGTCCGAACATTAAGAAGTAGGGTGAGTATCCAGTGGCATCATTCTTTGTGCTATTGTAGGCATGAATAACTGTAGAAATATAGCTACTCCAGTGGGTTTTTTTTTCATTAGTGCCCTACATCGCCACACTTGTAGCATATCACTGGGTTTTCTGAATTGGTGGCTGGGGTGGCAGCAGTTCTCTTTGTAGCAGTTGAATTAAACATAGATCTAGCTTCTTCTAAGGTAGACAACCAGGTTTGAGACAATTGTGTCACCAACTCCGTTAACATTTCCACCTGCTCCCTTATCTGAGCAATCTCATGGCTGGGTTCCTGAGGATGTACAGCACCAACTGTGACTGTATGACCAGAGCTGACACTTCCAGTAGCCCATTTTGCCTCTAATCTAGCTTCCTCTTCTCTGACTTCTTTTATTAGCTGATTATACATAAGCGTTTCACCCTCCCCCTTCATTCGGAGCTTTAGCATAATAGGGTCAAGGGGTTGAGCTCCCTGCAAAATTTGTTTCACTCTTACTTTGTCCACCCTTTTGGGATCCAACCCTTTTTTTAACAATATCTGGTGGAGTATCTTATCTAAGCGACGTATATAATCAGACAGTTTTTCTCCAGGTTCCTGGTAGGTATGTTCGAACTGGTAAAGTAAATCAGCTGCTTTCTCAGTTCTACCAAACACATCTTGCAAGGCTTCTAGGTAGTTATACGCAGTGCAATCTTGTTTGCTTAACTTTAGATTGCGAACTGTATCTGCTGCTGCTCCCCTTAAACTCTCACATAGTCTTTGCTTTTTATGGGATTCAGGAATGTCCCATTCATCTAAAGCTTGCATTGCCTGTTCCATCCAGGATTCATAGTCATCTTCTCCTATAGGTACAGGTTCAATTCCTGAGAAGAACCGTAATTTACGATAGCCAAATCCAGTATAGGGTGAACTGTACTTGGTGCACTTCTCCACTAGGCTGCCCAGAGCAGTGATGAAATCAGACCCGGCAACTAGGGAAGTTGAGGGTAGCTTTGCCTCTTGTGATTCTACAGGACACTCTGTAGATGGCCCACACCTTGGAAGAACTAGTTGGGCTTTGTGACCCTCTTTACCGAACTCTATAATAGAGGGAACATCTAGGCTTGTGACTGGAGAATCCCACTCTAGCAAAATATTTGTAGTGATCATATCACTCTTTCTGTCTCTTATAAAACAACGGCCCTTGGGGATGAATTCATCCATTAACTGATAAATCTGTCTATTAGTGAGATCCTCTGTTGGAAGAATCAATGCCAGGCATTGTGCAGGGTTAAGGTTTAGGGTATGATTGTTTTCTGAACTTCTTTCCTATTAACTTTATTTTTGTGAGGAGGAAGTGGGCGGGGTCACTGCTAGTGGGCAGGGTATAGAATCCCGGACGAGCCCCCAAATGTAGCCCACCCTTGGGTGTGGCTCAAGATTATTAGTTGCAGGTATACTGTGTTGCCCCAGCGACACCCCTATGATCCCAGTTAATAGACACCAGCACAAAGATAGCAACCAAAAGGTCCAGATTTAATTTTCTGAACCTGGCAGAAAAATATAATACAATGACAGCAACAATGAACAATTATGCAAACTTTGTTACCTTAATATACATATCTTAATATTCACGTTACAGTTTATTTGTGTACAACCTATTTTTGTAAAATATATTAACTGCAAGTATTTTAACTGTTGAGCTGAGAGCACAGTTCTGATGGAATAGTAGAAGTTATCTGTCACTCTTATATTCCAAATGAGCAGAGTGGTTAACTGTTGCAGATAAACTTTAATATAATCCTGCAGTCTGTAATTTATCCTTAGCAGGGTTTAAACTTGCTTTGTTAAGTTCCCTGTTAGTAGTGATAGAAATAGTATCTCCCTTGGATGTCCCACTGCAAGCCAGTATAGACAGGGTACTTTAATCAGAGGAATAACTGGTTGATTACACAGGGGTTTCCTCTGGTAAGGGTGCACAGTCTGACAGTCAGATTGATCAGTGATGGGTGATCACCTTGAACTAGTGGCCTGTTCCCCACACAAATCCAAAGTCACCTTACTGATATTCAAAGGACACCAGGCTCCAGATCCACAGCATGCACTACAGGTGAAGTTCTGCAAGCACATCATCCAGTTCATATAGATCAAGGCCTGTACAAAAGCCTCTGCAACATGTGGCAGCTCTCCTCCTGAACAGTACCAAACTGGAATGTCCTCCTTTTCCTGTCTTGCCTGAGATTACTCCCTATTGGCTTTCTTCATAGACTTCCTGTTGCAGAGCCTCTTGGGACATGTAGTTCATCAGGTAAAAACGAGTTTACCAGTTCCTTTCATACAATAAATGATGGGTAGGTGTGCACAGCTAAGGTTACAGTTTTATGCATTTAAATACTTTACTGACAGAATAAACAATATTGTGTATAAAGTGCTACAGTTTTATGGAGAGCAAATTTAAGATATCATAGGGCAATGTATCCTAAACCAAAAACTGCAGATTAATATCAAAAAGTTATGCTAAAGATGAACCAAGGTTTAGCATGACTAAGGATGAAATTATTAGGGACAATTTCTCAAAAGACAAAATTGTTCAGCTTGCAAGCAAAACACCAATGGGTTGCCTGACTAATCATACTCTCTGTGCAACTGCATACATTTTAACATTATAAACATAACCCCTTTGTTTACACAATCCCCCATGATTCCCCACAACTGCTGGGGACCCTGGGACAAAGAAGGCCTAGTTTTTGGAATAGCTGATTGGCACTGGGGCTGGTCTACCCCGAAACAGGGTGAGCTAAAAGAAGGGGAACTTTGAATGTACATTAATCATTCTTTCTTTATTATTTCCTTAACCGCTGATCTGGTTATAAATTGACTTAATATAGTGTTATAGAAAGCTTTAAAATCTCTGGTTTTGCATACCATCTTTTCCCCAACTTGTCAGCCCAACCACAGCATAGAATTTAGTCTTCTTTCATTTGCACGTCACTTTTTTCCTTTGAGAAGTGAGGATTAGGTAAAGAAAAGTTAAATCAACTGGACTTAAAGTTTAGTTCTTGCAGATGTTTTACTAGTCCTCCGACTGGCTTTCCCAATTCAGAATGACTTGTACAAGAATCTGTTGACAATAAATACGCTGGAAAGTCCTGATCAGCATATAACAGCAAGTTGTTGGGGACCTCCTGAATGCAAGGTGTTGATTGCATTGTGGCCAAGAGTTGTTATTGCAATTTCCATGGGTAAGGCATCAAAACAACACTGTCCATAGCAGACAAACACAAAACCAACAAACTGGCTTTCTTGCTTGGTAGAAGTCAGGGATAATGGTAAACTGGAAGTAGAGGTTTACAGAAAATACAATCTCGCAGTATAATCATATTTGATCCGTTCACATGGGCCTTTGCCTGGTGAGACAAATAGGCTTAGCAACATAAGCCCTGAAGTGAAACATATGGTCTATCTCCAACCAAGAAGAAAGACAAGATTAATCAACAATGCAATCTTCAAAGCAGCTAGAATCACACCTGTGGAGCGACAAATGATTTTACAACAGTGATTGTTAAATACCCCAGTAATCAACATGCCATCTTCAAGGAGCATACAACAATAGGTCCAGAGTATAAAAAACAGGATGCACCATACATGTTCAAAGCAACTCAGCAAAAGGGAACCACACCTGTGGAGCGACAAATGGACTTTCAATAGTGATAGTGATTATCCTATGAATGAAAGTACCATGGATGGCTTTCTCGCCCTGAGAAGTCAGTACAACGTGTATGTCCAACATTTATTGGAATATAATACTGCCACCTCAGGTGATATCAACTATCCATTCCTGGACGTATACTGACCCTACAGGATGGTACAAAGTATGGGTACTAGGAGGAGTCAGTCTAGTATAACATCGACTTGATTTGGCGACTTTCTCTGGCGTAGGGTGGCTGACTATCCTAAGTAGAGGTGGAGTTTGAGTTATGAATGAGAGTGAATGTGTCCAATTTGAGTATATAAGGAAGCCCCCAAAGGCCTCAGAAGGAGTTCTTTTACTCTTTGTAACTTCCTATTAGCTAAGACGCTATAAACATCTGTGAGCGTTACCATATTCTTTGTTACCTTTATTTTATTCTCTTTCTTACTAATAAACCTTGAAAATCTTAGGCCTTGCATTTCTCTTTAACAAAGTAGTTTAAGGCTCATACTCAACGGATCCAAACATTGGCACCCCAGATAAATATTACCCACAAGAGTTATTTCAAGAAACCAGAGATCTGTGAGACTACTTGTTCCTGAGAAGTTGGAGAGAAGAAGTTCAAGGCCAGACCAGACCCAAGGAAACCATCTAGTGAGTGTTGATTATTGCGCTGGTTCGTAATCAACAAGGCACACACTGAAAAGTTACCAAAGGAGATCTGGGATACTGCATCAGTGAGTGGACGCACATATCTGGTGAGTATAGAGATTTTTTTCCTTCTATTTTCATAAGTGTTTGATAGTGTTGAATTAGGGCTGCATTGTTAGCTGTTTAGTGAAGGGCTGATCACCCTTGGTGACTGAAGTACCCATTGATCTATAGAAAAACCAGACATCTCTGAGAAGAAATGTGAGTAGAAAAGGATTCCTTCTCTTCACGTTCTTCAATAGGGGATCCCTCTAGGCCTGGATGGGATTGTATTGGATCAGTTGGTGGCGAATACGGTCAGTCACGTAGAATATTCACATTTGTTGTGGTATTCTGAAACTGTTAGTTTGTTTTCTTACAGTTAATAGCCGTAGTGCATTGTGGGCACTGTGTTTTATTGTTTAAATAGTTGTTGTTTTGTCGTATAAGGTAACATTTTGTTGAAATGGAGTTTGCGCAAACTTACATCAATAAATATGCCTCTGCTACATTAATGTTAATCAAGTGATGCCTTGACACATCAGTTTAATGATTTATTCAAACAATGTCAAGATCACAATGAGGCATTAAAAAGTAAGAGTCTAGCAAAAAGGGTAAAAAAGAAAGATTGAGTAATATTCTTAGTATGTTGTGTAGAATGAGAGAGATTGCTGAGCAAAAGGATGCAGTGGTATACCGAAAGGGCACAGATTAGAGAAGATTTAGATAAATTGAAAAGTCTCTGACTGTAGCTGCTGCTAGTTCAGCTGAAGTGAATGTGAGGTATTAAGAGAAGAAAAGTAGAGAGACTAACTGATGTTAACTGTGAATTAGAAGAAAAGATTGATCGGTGGCAAGAAATATGTGTAATAAGAGAACAGCAGATATCTTCATTAGAAAGTAAAGATGTATGTAATGAAGAGCCAAATTGTATCTCTCACAAAACGCAACCCTTAAAATAGCAAATGAGCAACTATGTGACAGAGAGAGATGTAATAATATGATAAAATCACATGGGATAATTCAGAAACCAGGTGAGTTGAGTTTGTTCCTGTCTGTCCCCTGTCTGCTGAGGAAGAAGAGATGAAATCATCAGAACGGCTAAAAGTCCAACTCTGTTTACTCCTCAGACAGAAGGGAACAGACATTAGAACAAAAAGTCTACAAATTAATAACTTGCATCCCTTACAATACAAGATCGCACAAATCTTTGTCAAATCTAGGGAAATTTGATACTTCTGCATCACCTATAAACTCCATATAGATTTGAAGCTGTGGTTATGCAATATAACTCTTAACAATAAGGATGCATGCTTTTTACTAAGCCTGGCTTCTAGTCAATTACGCTCAACTCTCGGCTCCAGTAGGCACACACAGAGAGCATCAGCTGACCTCAATGTAATTGGGGAAATTCATCTGAAAGATTGTGTGGTTACAGCGTCTTATAGGTGGAAGGGATGTAGAGGGTACCAATGCCCTGGAAAATGCCAAATTGAAAAAAGGGGTGATGATCCTGTACTGTTTGTAAGGAATATTTAATATTATATAAAAACAACATATAACTGTCCTGACATGTCTCCTGTATGACAGTGCATTTTATATTCTATGGCAAACAAATGTACGTTCATAGACTTTGCACGAAAATTGCAATTAGGAATGCTAATTCCTACCAGACATTTGTAAACCATTTAAAGGATTGGATTCAGGAAGCATGTCATGACAGTAAGATACAATACAAGGTTTCGAAGTTGTGAAAAATGAAGGGTAAAGGGGAGATTCATCGGAAAATGTTACAGGTGGTGGTAATATGGGTCATGTGATGAGAGATTGTAGAGTACAAAAGAAACGATACACACAGAACAGAAAATAACAGCGTAGGACATAATAATGCAGCACCAGGAAGAGGAAATAACCAAAACTGATGCTACAGTATATAGTCCGCTCTGTTACAAGAAGTGCACAAAATGAGTGCAAAGTGCAGGAGAACCTGAGGAATGTAAAACCCTCAGCCAACTAATCATATTTTAAACAATGGGATGTCAGGCCCCTGTAATGTCCCTTGTATGTCATCTGAATAGGGACAAAGGAGGCAGGCCTAGTTATTTCAGGTACGGTAGGGGGCCATCGTACAAAAATACTTCTGATAGATGAGTGCCGCTGTCTCACTTACCAACATAAAATTAAAAGAAGATCCTGATAGCAAACAGATTTATTTGAGAGGCTTTGGAGGGCAGCTGGTCCCTTCAAAACAATCTCTAACAGTTAACAAACAATTGGGTGAGCTAGAGGTGGAACACAGTCTGTGGCTATCCTAACACACGAAGGCACAATTGTTGGTTCTGATATAATGAGAGCGCCGGGTCTAATTATTGATCTTTGTAAATGGGTCTTGTGGAAAGCATCTCGTTACAAGGGTCAAGTACATATGGGTACAGACAATTATGGTATTGCATCAATTAAAAATGATGATAGCTAGATCCAATCACAATATTAAAAACAGATGACAAGGTGTTGGCTAACATCTGTGGCAACATAGGAGAGTGTGGGCAACATCGAAAAATCAGTGTGGCAGGGTTTTCTAACATGATTGTCAAAGTGGAAGGACCAGATCCTCCACGCAAAAGCATACAAATTCCGTAGGAATCTTTGCCACATATAGAGAAAACAATTGAGAATTTGTTAACGCAAGGAGTTATTAGACAGTGTCAGTCTGCTAGCAATAACTCACCACTTTGGCCAGTAAAGGCCTAATGGTTCCTGGCATCCCACTATTGATTATCGGGCTTTAAAAAGAATACTCCACCGTCACTAATGTTGTTGCCAAAATGCCTGATATGATGACAGCTCTTAAGCCCACTTCAACAGTCTACACTCCCTTGATGTTTCAAACGGATTTTTCTCTATTCCGTTAAACCCTGATAGCCAGTACAAATTGCTTTTACATTTAAGGGAAGCTAATATACATTCTGCACCCTACACAAGGATCCAGTCCAGTCAACATATTTCAAAATGTATGACAGAATTTTGAAATCCTTTTCTGAACCAAATTGTCTAATTCAATATGTTGATGACATCCTTCTACAAACTGACACAAAAGAGCAACACTAACAATGCTGGTCAGAGCTTCTCACACTAATTGAACAGTCAGGCTAAAGGTGAATCCAGCCAAAGCTCCATTAGTGAGGGAGTTGTGTCATTCTTAGGTGTAATAGTTTCACAGGGGGGTAGGACACCTGATCCAAACAAATGTGAAACTATAGGAAATTGCCAGACCAAACACAAAGACAGCATTAAGGCAATTTCTAGGACTGGTAGGATTTGCAGAGAGTTTTATTGAAAGTTTTGCGAAAAGGCACGCCCACTTATGATTTGTTAAAAGGGGACAAGAGAAAGCAGATCCCCTTGACTGGAATGGAGAACATGAGAGTTCGTTTAACAAATTAAAGATCGGTCTACCTCAAGCACCTGTTTGGTAATCCAGATCCAATTGCCTTTGCCATTCAGGTACATGGTTCTAATGCAGCACTCACTGCTATATTGTTACAAGAGGGCAAGGTAAATGGGTACCAGTGGGATATTTTTCCCGTGTTCTTACTCAGTCGAAAAGGATTTGAGACTGTATCAGAAATTTGCTGGCAGTTCACGGGCAATTCTAGCAACAGAACATATTGTTGGATTTTCAAAAATAGTCTTGCAAACACCCCATACTCCATCAAAATGTTCTTGAACGTCACTAAGTGGAGTCTCTTCCACGAGGGTAGCAAGTGGTTTAGTTGACTTAACTCCCAGAAACATCACTGTTACCCATAATGCTAACTTCTCCTACCACAGTTAATGCAATATGAAGGGAACCAAATGATTGTGGGGAAAACATGAGCCCATACACAGGAAGTGTTCAGATTAAATGTACAGAAGGATGATTTAAAAATATGGGTGGATGGATCTAGATACTGGAAAATGGACACTTTCACACAGGTTATGCCCTGTGGTGTCCACAGACAAATGAACAAATACTAATAAAGTGCAAGAAGTTTTTTCTGCTCAGAGGGCTGAATTAGAAGCAATAAGAGAAGCCATTATCCACTTCAGTGCGGTCCCCTTGTAATATTTTCAGACATGCCTATGTCACCAGGTCACTAACAGAATACATGCCATTTGGCATACAAGGGTTTTACAGATGCATCAGGGAAAACCCTTGTTCACAGTACAGTGCTGAGAGACATATGGGACAGAGCAAGTGTAGAGCCCGCAGAGTTTCAATTGCAATATAAGGTAAAAGCCCATCAGAAAGGAAACGAGGAGAATGCAATTGAAAACATAAGGTTGACTCTCTTGCAAAAGAAGCAGCTATTGTTGGAGTCAATTGGATGCCATATGAAATGAAGGAGAACAGGCATGGGAAGAACATATCAGGGTGGGCAAGATAGCATGAGATTGCCCAATGCCTTCCAATAATAAAACAAGATGCCTTGGTTAGCTGATGAACAAGCTAAAGATGAAATTTGGCTGAGATAAAAGACAATATCCTAAAGGGAATCACAGAACAATGTAAGGATTATATATTGCAGGACACTATTTTGTTAAAGGAAACACCAGAAGGTCCTAGGTTTGTTGTACCCTGCCAATATCAATATGATATAGCAAAGAAAATCACAGACTTACAGGGCATATGGGTATAGAAGGAACCCTTCATTTCATTCAATCTAAATTCTGGTGGAAGAAAATGAAAGACACTGTTTCCCAGATAGTGCAAGAATGCCTTATATGTGCTCAGATGAACCCAGACCAAAAGCCAGAAACCTGTCCTGTCCAGAGTGGCAGTGGCGGATGGGCCATGGGAAAATCTACAAATGATTTTGTTGGACCATTGCTAGTGCCCCAGGGGATATAATATCTATTAGTTATGTTTAGATAATTCTCAAAATGGATAGAAGGTTACCTTTAAGAAATGATTCAGCTACTTCAACTGCCAGAGACCTGCCCAGTCCACAATGCGTGGCTGATGGACTGTGGATATTTGACCAACTGAGAGCCCTGCCCAGGACAGGAGATTGACAGATAGCACTGATAAGAATTTGATGCTGTTCTTGTTCTCTGTTTTCAGGATCCATTATGAAGCAAAGAGTGACTTTCGTTTAACACGGATCCTTCAGAAATGCATTTGCATATTTAAATTGTTTTTATTTTTATTTTATCAGGGATATGCAAATTGTGCATAAAAATTACCAATGAAATGGACCAACAGATGAATTTACAAGAACGTGTCAATGCAATAGGACATGAAGTATTATGGAATGAATATACCCACATGAGCACAATACTATTATATTTGTTTGTATGACAATGTATTTCATGGTTTTTCATTTACTGTTTTCATATTGTTATTTGTGTTATATGTTATATCAGAAGAGTGTGTGAATGAATGATGTGAGATACAATCACCTTGCTTTAGGGAGTCGCCATCGATATAGCCACAAGTCCGAAGAGGATTGTCCAATTCTTATGATTCAAGTATTGGTGGTGTTTGACACAAAAGCGGGGAATGTTTTATCATATTGTTCACATGGCCTTGTGGTAGATAAATAGGCTTAGCAACATAAGCCCTGAAGTGAAACATATGGTCTATCCCAAACCAAGAGAGAAGCAAGATTTAATCAAAATGCAATCTTCAAAGCAGTAGAATCACACCTGTGGAGCGACAAATGGATTTTACAACAGTGATTGTTAAATACCCAAGTAATCAACATGCAATCTTCAAAGGAGCTAAACAATAGGTCCAAGTCAGAGTATAAACAGGATGCACCATACATGTTCAAAGCAACTCCAGCAAAAGGGAACCACACCTGTGAGCGACAAATGGACTTTACAATAGTGATATTCCATATGAATGAAAGTACCATGGATGGCTTTCTCCGCCCTGGAAGCAGTCAAACGAGTATTGGTCCAACATTTAGGGATATAATACTGCCACCCTCAGGTGATATCAACATATCCATTCCTGGAAGTATACTGACCCCTACAGGATGGTACAAAGTATGGTACTAGGAGGAGTCTAGTATAACATCGACTTGATTGGCTGGGACTTTCTTCAGGGTGTGGACTATCCTAAGTAGAGTGGAGTTTGAGTTATGAATGAGAGTGAATGTGTCCAATTTGGTATATAAGGAAGCCCCCAAAAGGCTCAGAAGGGAGTTCTTTTTACTCTTGTAACTTCCTATTAGCTAGACGCTATAACATCTGGAGCGTTACCATTTCTTTGTTACCTTTATTTATTCTCTTTCTTACTTAATAAACCTTTGAAAAATCTTAGGCCTTGCATTTCTCTATACAAAAGTAGTTTAAGGCTCATTCAACGGATTCGTAAAACCAACCCACACATACCAGTATTTAATTTTTGACTCCCACCACCCTTTAGATCACAAGCTGGGTGTCATCAAAACCCTGCAACATAGAGCAGAGAACATCCCCACTAGCACAGGGGGGAAGGCTAAATAAATGAAACATCTCAGAGGAGTCTTTCAAACTTGTGGGTATCTGGACTGGGCCTTTGTCAGAAGGGGAAGAAGGAAAGAAAAGAACAGGTATAACAACAGTGAAGGGGGAAAGCAATACAGGAGAAAGAACATGTCATCCAATATGTAACGGGGGGTTTTCTCAAGAAATTTAGAAGAATTTCCAATAAACAACATATTCTTGTCTGCTTTAAACCAAACAACACTCTGAGGCAGCAACTAGAACATCCGAAAGACCCAATACCAAAACACAAGGAGAGTGATGATATACACAGTGCAGTGCAGTGAAGAGTGCTCTGATTTATATGTGGAGGAGAGAAAACAGCAGCTGCAACAACGTATGGCCTAGCACAGAAGAACAAATTCCTGGGGTCAGGACTCAGCCGTGTACCTGCATCTGAAGGAAAAAGGACATATCTCGGTGGGTGTATTGCATTTGACTCATTATAGCCTTAATCCATTGTCTCTTTAATTAGTTATCCACCAGTTCCAACCTCCTACAATTATTGCATTTATTAAGTAAAAGATTTCAGTGCACACTGTGCACTCCTGTTGTTGGGAAATAACACATCAGCAAATGAATTAAGGCACACACCATATAATTACAGAATACACTGTATAATTACTGTACCCCTCTAACTTTACAGGTTAGTACTCATTTTCTAAATTTACTTCTTCATACAATGTACAGTTTAATAGGTTTTCTAGCAAACATCTTTCATAATCAGAATATTTCTTTTTGGAAGGTGAGTGATTAAATCTTTATGGAGAAACACTTTATAACAGAAGGCATCTTGCAGCCTCATTCTATATGAATAGCATTGCTCCCCCCCCAAAAAAGTAATTTCTTACTCCCATGTTCCCCAGAGTAAGGGGCAGAGATATGCAAAATACTCCTTTATGTCCCTTAGCTTATGCATGTGTGCAGAACCACTGGCTAATAACATGCAATATAGCTTAATATATAGAGCCAATCATCTGACCTGCAGATACGATGTGTTTCAAGGTTTACAGAAAACCAACACACACAGATCAGTATTTGATGTTTGACTCCCACCACCCTTTAGCTCACAAGCTGGGTGTCATCAGAACCCTCCAACACAAAGCTGAGAACATCCCCACTAGCACAGAGGTGAAGGCTAAAGAAATGAAACATCTCAGAGGAGCCCTTAAAACTTGTGGATATCCAGACTGGGCCTTTGTCAAAAGAAGCAGAAGGAAAGAAAAGAACACGAATACCAACAGTGAAGGGGAAAAAGCAAGACAGGAGAAAGAACATGGTCATCCCATATGTAGCAGGGGTCTCCGAGAAATTAAGAAGAATTTTCAAAAAACACCATATCCCTGTCTGCTTTAAACCGAACAACACACTGAGGCAGCAATTGGTACATCCGAAAGACCCAATACTGAAACACAAGAAAAGTGACATCATATATGCAGTGCAGTGCAGTGAAGAATGCTCTGATTTGTATGTGGGGGAGACCAAACAGCAACTGCATCAACATATGGCCCAGCACAGAAGAGCCAATTCCTCGGGTCAGGACTCAGTCGTGTACCTGCATCTTAAGGATTAAGGACATACCTTTGAAGATTGTAATGTTAACACATTGGCAAAGGAACGTGACTGGTTCAAGAGAGGTGCCAAGGAGGACATTTATGTGAAAATAAAGAAACCAAGCCAAAATAGAGGTGGGGGGGTTCGACACCAACTGTCTGCCATATATAATGCTGTTTTGACACCTTACTCTGGGCGTTCCTATAACACCTCTTAGCCACTATCCAATCACGCCCTTAACACCTGGCTGTGATATGCTAATTGGGATTTTCCAGGGTACATAATTGCCACAAATTCTTGTACAAGTCATTCTGAATTGAGAAAGCCAGTCGGATGACTAAGGAAACGTCTTCAAGAACTAAACTTCAAGTCCAGTTGATCTAATTGAATACAACAGATATACCATGACCTGGATGAATGAGAACCTTCACAAGCATTATACACATAGCTACTAGGCTGACCAGAGGCATTGCTTGGGTCTTGAAAGATCCGAGGGACCCTGGGCAGCAATAAAACCAAGATGGGCATGGTCAAGTTGTAGGTGAGGTCTTAGTGGGTGTTTTCACAGATACATAGTCTTTTTTTTTTTTTAAATAATTGATATTTTATTTGATACAGAATAAGCAATAGCACACAATGGTCCAGATGCAAGTTAAAGAGATGTGATGCTATGAACTGGCTTTAAAACTGACACAGGTCAATTTACCGGCAAACTGAAAATAGGGATATTTTTGGCAAGCTAAAACTGGTCAAATTGCTAGAAAACAAAGACTAGTGTAATAACTGGCAAACAGATTGCTCAAAAAATGAATACACAACTTGGTGAAATGTCTGGGGGTATAGACTGGTGAAGTGCCCGAGACTAGTTTAGCAAACGTTCAAAAACAACTATTCTTTCCAATTGTTCGACATTGTTTATCTGTTTGTCAAACTTTGTCCTAAAAGGCTTCTCTATCCATCATGTGTAGGGTACCCTGGATGCTTGGAGCTGAAGAATAACCCGCTGTCTACTGTATTTTCATTAAAAAGCTTATCTCATGCTGCCATATGCACCAGCGAACTGTTGAAAAAGCAAAGAAGCATTTGAAGTGGCAGTAACCACTGTTGGTAATTATTGTTTTACATTATTGTTAGTGCAGAGCTATTTTTCTGTTGAGAGCTTCCACATTCAACCTTAGGGTATATGTGCAACCTCCAAAGGCACATTACAGTCATAATGCCGGGGAAAGAATATAACACAGGCAGGGCTGGATTTATACTTTTTTCCCCCTAGGCCAGCTTGATTTCTATCTAGTTTCACACGAGCGGCATGTTTTTGAACAGTTTTCTTATCATTTATTTTTGCATTTACCAGGGGTTAAATTGTCACCATTTTCAAAAAAACTACACATAAACGTCCGGATCCACTACAATACAATAGCTTAAAATAATCAGCAATGCAAAAATGCAAACCAGTCCAGCTGCACTAATTACATTTAATAAGAATGTCCTCCAATCCCCGGTCTTGTAAACCCAGGCTGGCAGGTGGGCTCATTGGGTTGTAGGGCTGCTTAGTGGGACTGCCTCTGGTCACTGCCCCTTTGCTTCTTTCTCAGTACAGTCTAATGGTGTGAGGGGCAATCACAGCTCCAATGTAATAGGACAATAACATTTCCTTCTGCATTGTCATTCACTGTAATTCTTTTGCATGACCATAAAGCCATCAATTAGTTGGCATTAAAAATCTCTTGTTATCCTGTCTTTTTAATATACCTGTGCAGTTGCTGCAAAAATCCATCTTTAATTCACTGCAACCTTTTTTTTAATTATAGTATTAAGTGTAGGAGCCAGCAGTGCATTTCCATGTAAGTACCTTAGGCTTTTGTATAGGGACATTTATATAGGATTGGGACCTCATGTCTGAAGGCCACGCTTGTCCTACTGTGCATTAAATGGCACAGTGCAAAATTAGTGTCCAGCACCATCCAGCATTACTCTGCTGGTGTTTTCCAGTAACAATCCCCCCACATTCATGACCAGTTTGAGAGGGAGGGGGAATCAGGATCATGCTCCCTGCCTTTTCACTAGAATATAGATAAATTCTATTAAATAGTGAGCACCACATCCCTAGAACAATGAAAAGGGGTGATATTTATATTTGAGATTCAAAGCCGGGCGCCGCATTACTTACCTTTGCCCGATCCCACGATACAATAACTGACGTAAACGAGATTATGTCAGTTATTGCATCGCAGGATCGGGCTAAGGTAAGAGCGTGGGTTTAACGCCTCCTACCCAGTGCCGTTAAGTGTCGCGCTACTATGTAGTGCAAACCTTAACGGTAGGGGTTTTACATCTGTAGCACGGCGCTATTTCCAAAAACATTTGGAAATGGCGCTGTGCTCTAAATTCCGTCTAAAACCCACGTTAACCCGAATTTTTTTCTGGTTAACGTGGGTTTTAGACGGAAAAGGGCCATATTGTATCTCCCCCAATGTATTTTTAAAGTTTTATAGTCTTTACATTAGGAGGTGACAAATTTGTAACCAGTTGGAAGATTAGTTACTTCTGTTTCTTTTTTGATCCCTTGACAGGTTCAGCCTTTACCAGTTGTTACATTTTACCCCTGTTTTCTTATATGGCTGCCCAGATTTAGGAGATACATTTAATAGATACATTGTCTATTTGCTTTTACTGCAGTAAGCAATTCATGTTTTAGTAAAAACCGAGAACTTCAGGCATGGCACCCATATAGATCCTGACACCCTAGGCCATGGCCTATGTGGCCTTATGGGTAAACTGTCCCTGAATGTAGGTCACGGTCCCAACAATCCATCCTTCTTGGTCTTTTCAGGACCAAAGGCCACACTTAAAGTGTCTATTAAGGGGGAAGCAGCTAGTTGGGTAAAGTTAAAAGTATAAAAGTAAAAATATAATTTTAAGTTATTTGAAAAAATGCAACAAGGATGTGAAACACTACAGAATGTTCAACAATTTTAAAGAAACAGGATTTTTATTTTTCCTATCAAGCCAGTTGGGGAAAAAAAATCTTCTGCCAATACAATCGAACAAACCTTTAGTTGTCCTCTCCTTAACAGGTTTTATAGAAAACCTTTATAATTCCTATCACGGACATGCAATTTATTCCATATATAAAAGTGTAACTCTATTGCAAATAATTTGGCTTGCTTTTAATCTGGGAACAAAGAAACTGAAAGTTAACTAAAAGACACAGGGCCTCAGTATAAAAAAAAGCAGGAGTCCATGTTGAAATGTAATTGCTTTCCTATTTGAAATCTTTGCTAATTTCCACACCCAATTTCAAGTTCTCATATTTTGTTTTGAGAATTCAAGTTAACAAAGTAGCACAATGCCACTTATGCCAACAGACCTATTCATTCCAAGTGCCTGGATAGTGAAGTAATGGCAAAAATACTCCAATAAGTGTAGTGAGTCATTTTCTGGCTGTAATGTATTGGTGTTGGAACACGATCATTTGCTTTATTTCTTAACATGATTTACTGTAAACTCTAATAGTGGTTAGGTATGGAATGGTAAAAATAATAATGGTTGCAGTATGCAATAGGTGTACACTGGGAGTCTGTGGTGGCCAATCATTTAAATAGTATCTACATCATAAATCTGCATTTATATGATTTAAACCTTAAAGGGCATGTCAATTTCCAGATTGCACTCGTCTTCCTAACCTTCCCTAAACTACAAAAAAGCTACAAGATGATCTTCAGTATGATGTCCAGGAGGCAGGAGGCAGGAGGCAGAGTCCTTTATGCACTACATAGTGGGTCCAGTAGTGAGGGAAATTATAGTTTTGGGGGTGGACATGCCCTTTAAAAGATTCTAATTTGTAGAACAGGGTTTTTCAAACAGTGGTTTTCCTTGAGAGAGCAAGAGGCATGCTTTCAAATGTTAGTAGTCTTACTCAAATACAAAAAAAAAAACAAGTTAAATTTGGGATTCAATAGATGAGGGTTAAGATCAAATTCTGTACACGCTATCAATGCATGGAAACATGTTTAAACGGCATGATCGAATAGCACCATGTTTCACGCGCAGTACCATACGATTGCCCAAATGTTCTGTTATCAGAGTGCATGTGATCCACATCAAAAGTGGTGATTGTATCATTCCGATAATAAATAGGAGCTCTGTACAAACAGTGTGGCCTGTCACGTTAGAATGCACTGGCATGAAATTCTCACACGCAATCAGATTGCAAGACCCGACTGGAATAGCGTAAGAAAAACCCAGCTCTAAAGTAAAGTATCTTTACTTATGAGTAATTACGGAATTTTAGATGCAAAATTACATTCCAAAAGGTGCCAAAGGCTAAAAATGATTGAAACTCACTGATCTAGAAGGAAAACGTTTGAACTGGCCTCTTGATTTTGGATGTGATTCTGGCTGGATCTTTATTATGACACTAGACATTAAGCCCGCTACAATAACGGACGCTAGAAGCACAGAGTGCCCCCTTTGTGTCCCAAGGCCAGAGTACCCTCTGTCCCAAATCCAGGGCTCCCCCTCTGTACCAAATCCAAGCCCCCCCCTCTGTACCAAATCCAGCCCCCCCCCTCTGTCCCAAATCCAGGGCTCCCCCTCTGCACCAAATCCAAGGGTCCCCCGTCTGTCCCAAATCCAGGCCCCCCCCTCTGTCCCAAATCCAGGTGCCCCTGTTTCCCAAATCCAGGAGCCCCTGTCCCAAGCAACCTTACCTGCTGTCTGTTTAATTGCTGTTCTCCCTCCGTGTGTTTCCTGTGTTTCTCCCTCTAGTGGTGAGTCAATAGGAACTGCAGACACTCTCCCTCTAGTGGTGAGTCAATAGGAAATGCAGAGTCTCTCCCTCTAGCAGTGAGTCAATAGGAACTGCAGAGACTCTCCCTCTAGTGGTGAGTCCATAGGAACTGCAGAGACTCTCCCTCTAGTGGTGAGTCCATAGGAAGTGCAGTGACACACACACGGACACAGGGACGCACACTTAGGGTTTTATTATATATGATATGGGTCATTAACGGCTATGTATACACAGTTTTTTCCCACCCTTATACTGTATCCCTCTCCCAACTTTTCCTTTTTTCTTGTTTTTTTCTGTTATTTGTATATAATAGATTTACAATATGCATTATAGTAATTTATTACTACACACAGTAGATTTATACTTTGTCATAAAGGTGGGGGAGGGATGGGATGTTGATCGCTAACTTATCGTTCTGGCCAAAAATCTTGTATATAGGTGCTCGCTTGGTGGACGTTTGTTGATCTGTTGGATCGCACATACAAATTCGATTCCAGTCTGTAATGCTGGGTCGATGGTCAAAGCTCGATGATCTGCCCAAATGAAATTCTGTGTGTGTACAGGCCTTAAATCACAACCATTGGACACTTAATAGAGAAAAAGATACAGATAGATAGATATAGTAACTAGATAGATAGAAATGAATAGGTAGATAGATTGATTGAAGGGGTAGGAGGCAGAAATTTTACACACTAAAATGTAAAGTGTAACTAAAGTCTCCAGGCAACATTGCCCCAATAGAAAGAGCACATTCACAAAGATACCAAAAGCTGTGTCTCATCTCTTCCTTTGCTGTGGCCTGTGGCTTCTGGGTGATTTATGCAATTAATCTTTGGGTTCAGCTCCCATAATCCACCTTAGAGAGGCACACCCAGCTAAGTGTACACAGTAGAATTCACAGGAAGCTGCAGCCTTGCTTCCTGGAATTTGACAACCAATCATGTTACAGCTCAGAGATCATTCCTCCCTCTGACACAGAACACAGATTTCAGTGCAGTTTATGTATAACCATATTACAAATGCTCCTGTCTTTAACAATGATAAATTCCTTTGATTTTCATTTAAAACAGAAAAGAAATCTTGGAAAATTATTTCTTAGCTAATGTATTATTATTATTATTATTATTATTGTTATTATTATTATTAATAATAATAATAATAACATTTTAGTAAAGAATAAAAGTAAGCCTGGGGAATCGAACGTGCACAGAAAGCTTTCTATAACTATCCCACAAGAGTTACTAGGTGGAACATAAGTACATGTAAAATCTTAATCTTTTGCTAGGAACATAATAAAAACAAGAAAAAAAAAATAAATTTGGGGATTTGAACCTCTGACTCAATGGTCTATCTGTGGGTATATAAAACCAGCACTTTAGAAGTGAGCTCCAGGAAGGCTGTCAGCAATTCATGTTGGTTGGTAAATGAAAAAGTTTGTACATGTAGAAACTTTATATTTTTATGGAAACCAACAAATATTTGAACCTGTGATAAAGATTTGAACCTGTGCCTTTTTGGGCTGTATGTTCCTAAAAACACATATTTATAAGTTGTACCACTAGAGATACAACAAAGAATACAGGTAAATTTAGAAACTTTGTCTCCTGCTAGAAAAAGAATTAAGAAACTGTGCCTAGAAAGTGTAACATATGAAAGCCTTTTTGGTTAGAATCTCACATGTATGGAAAAGCTTACAATGAATAGTTGTTCCGGGGAGAAAAGCTTTCACAATAATGATTAAAAAAATGTAAGTTTGGTTATCCTTTAAGTTTGGGAGATTGATAATAAAGTGACTAAATATTGTGTTTATCTATTATATTAATCTTGTACGTATGCGCTCATTTACTCCCAGACCACATCCCCAAATGACATGGCCATGCCCCCAAACATCAATGCCACACCCCTAACATAACAGTCATGCCCTAAAACATCATGCCCATGACAAAAGACATCATGGCCACGCACCCAAATGGCACAGGCATATCCCTAAACACAAATGGTTTAGCCATGCCCCCACACAATCATGCCCACAAACCCACAACATTATTACCACCCCCCCAAATGTCTTGGTCACGCTCAAACCCAAACTGCCAATGCCATGCTTCAAAAGATCAATGGCATGCCCCCAAATGTTGTGACCATGCCCCCAGATATTGTTGTCATGGTCATGCCTCTAAACATCATGGCCCACCTGAAAACAGCATGGGGAAACAAGAACAGTGTGATAACCCGTCAATCACTCAAGTGCTACGGTATTTAGTTGCAATCAACATGTTTTTCCAATGGCCAATTATGTAGCATGTACTGTATTAGGTACCACAATAATTGTATATTTACGCTCCAAGTGAAAAAAAACTGATAACGTTGTTTATAAACACGTTTTGCTATAAACATATGTGCTATTCATCCCTCAAGAATGTCCCCTCCTCACCTCAAAATATTAAATACATGATGTACATTACCAGCTGTGCACTTCTCCCCCCCTGTCTCTTCCATCTAAGCCAAACACACACCAGCATATAACAAATACTATAGACCACATGTTTACATGGGCAACACTGGGTAAAACAGGTAGTAGCTTATATTTTGGCTCCAACACGACACTTTAAAATATTTGTTTTGACAACCTGTTGGACATCAATAAATTTGTCAAGAAAGTGACATTGGTAAAACACTTCTCTGATATTGCATTTAAAAGTGATTTTGACTTAAATGTTGAAGTAGCAATCTGAACTCACAGGATAATTTTTTGCCTCATTCTGATGCATCTCTAGTATGTTTTAATGTTGTAAATTAGATTAGAAGTCAGTTCTGCAACCTAATAAGCCTTGAAACTGCATCCGGATATCTGCAGTGATCTGTCCCAATCACTAAAACTGTAGATAGGTAAGTGGTGTAGGCGATCCAGAAATGAGGAGAATCCTAGGATATCTCAATTCAGCAATCTTTATTCACACATAACCTTTCGGACCAGGGGTCCTTCCTGAGAAAGGACCCCTGGTCCGAAACATGTTATGTGTGAATAAAGATTGCTGAATTGAGATATCCTAGGAGTCTCCTCATTTCTGGATCTGCCTACACCACTTACCTATCTACTTGTAAATTAGATTACTCTGGAGGAATTGTGTAGCACTCATGTTACCTCTAAGGTTGGAGCACCCCTGACTCCCTTTCAGGATAAACATTTATCTAAGTTCTATCCTATCCTTATTCAAGAAGCTAAGCTAAGGGCGTGTTCCGAGGTTATGTAGAAAAAGAACTAAAGGATTTTAACAAACGCAATAAAGAGAAAATTATGGCTAAAATCTAAATAAGAAAGAATTTGAAGCTTTTAAACAATTTCAAGACAATAAGGTCATTACTATTTGAAATGCTGACAAGGGTGAGTTTGTCGTAGTATCGGATACAGATTACTACTTTAATGAGGCATTGTGGCAATTAAGCAATGAAAATACCTACTACCTAGTAAGCTTTTACACACCAATCCCTTGTCAGCATTTCCAGATATTTTAAAAGACCTGGTTTCATTTGGGCAGTCGTTGGAGCTCTTAAACGGGAAGAAGAAATACCTTATACAGTATACCTTATTTAGTATACCTTATACAGGAATCCCCCATAGTGCCCATTTTTCACCATCTCCCCAAAGTCCACAAAGATCCCTCTCACCCTGAACGTAGGCCTATTGTTGCTACTATTGGTGCATTTAGTGAGGGACTGTCCGAATGGATGGACTATTATCTTCAACCCTTGGTTAGGTTATTGCCATCGAAAGTTAAAGACAGCAGCCATGTTCTTCAAAACCTTTATGGAATGTGTTGGGGAGAGAACTATTTGTGGGTAACCATGGATGTCTCCTCCCTATACACATCTATCTCCCACTCAGATTGGATTTACCCATTATTAGTATGCTTGATGAGCTATCTGAATACACAGAAGATACTATTTGATTTTTGATTTTTTTTATTTGATTTTTATCACCAGCAGAGTTGCACCGTGATGGGGGCGTCTTTTTCATAAAATAGTATCATTTATAAATAACCAGATTTCCCTATATAGCACTACTAAGGTGCTTAGATAACAATGGAGTAATACTTGAATGATATTTATTATCAACACACAAATTGACTCACTTTTTAAGTCAAATGATCCGGGTGCATATGCCCCGAATCAATCGCAACGGAGATTCCTCCGGTAGTTGCATATGAACAATTATCGACTCACCCGTATTCCTGGGTGGCCCAGGTGCTGCATGCCCTGGACCCTTCGCTTAGTCCAGATTCAAGCTTCCCATCAACCAAACGAAATAACACGGCAGCGCACTCCGGTAGTAAAACACGGCAGCTTGTTAAAGTGAAATTCCAATTTATTTAACACATCCTTACAAAAGGCATATGTACAGCAGAACCATAGCCTTACGCGTTTCGAGCAAACTGCTCTTACTCATAGGCTTCATGGATTGGTATACCCCACCTATACCAGCCTGTTCATGGATTGGCGGGAGCGGTGCCACATCCGTTAATCCGTTTCATCATTATGTTAAGTGGTTTGACAGATTTATTGATGATCTGTTCATTTGGGAAGGCAGTGTAGACCTGTTGAGTTTTTATGAGTTACTGAATGTAAACAACTATAATATTCGTCTAATTATGCATTATGATTTATCAAAAATTGCATTCCTTGATCTACACATATATATTGATCACACCACCAATACCATATAGTCTACTGTATACCGCATACTTTTTGCGGGTAATACCATATTGAGAGCAGACAGCTGTCATCTTAAGCAAGGCATAGTGTATGGCCAATTTGTATTCCTCTGATGAGGAATACATTAAGCAAGCTACTTTGCTATCCAAGAGATTGAGATTAAGGGGGTATTCAACTCAAATAATCCAGGCAGCTCAATTAAAAGTATTTAAATACTCTAGGAATACTTACCTCTATAACAGTAAAAATTGAAATGTGAAATGTGAGTTTCTCTACAACTGTAGATGGAAATGTTGTTTGCAGAAGAAAACATAAAAAAGACCTTTATTTTATTACGGATTTTAGCTATATGTGGCCCGGACGACCCGCAACTTAAAGAATCGTATCAGGGAATATGTACGGGCCATCGGCATTGGATGTAGGGATATCTCCACCCCGGTTGGCAGACATTCCTTGGAATGCACTAATGCATGTCTCTCTGACCTTAGAGTGTCTGCTATTGAGTAGGTTAAGCTACCAACCAGAGGTGGTGATTTCTTAGATCTGTTGGGAAGGCTAGAGGTCTATTGGATCTTTACCTTAAGTACCAGACAGCTACAGGGATTAAATTTCAGGTGGGATGTCTCTCACCATGCTTGATTTTATATTTTATATGTATATAATGTATCTATGTGGATAAGCCTATCCTTCTTTTTATTGTATGCCTTTACATGTGCACCTTTAATATTAAGTGTGTATACACCTTTAAGACCTAATATGTGTGCATATAAAAGGACGCTTACCATACAGGCCATTTGTCTGATTAAAGGAGTGTGTGTCCCCAAAATGCATCAGACGTGCCCTTTGTGTCTTTAAAGGGCATGTTCATCCCCAAACTAAAAATTCTCCTTATGCTCCTTATGGTTCTTTTGTAGTGGCTCATCAAAGTCCATCAAGTCCAGGAAACTGTAGAGTTTTCTTCCTGTCCAAAAGGTCTCTGCCTCTGTGATGCCTCTGGGAAAGATAGAAACATGCACAGTGGAGCCCTTTCCCCCCCCCCTCTCTCCCGATCCCTCCCTGGCTTCTTCTTCTGCAGCGTTAAATCCTTTTAATATACTGTAGGGCATGTCCCCCCACCCCCAACCGCTATATTCTTACACATAAAAAGCTTGCCTTCTCTACTTACAGCATCTAGTTCCTTTGCTGTTCCGGTCTGGCCTCCTGCTTGTAGCTCCGGCGGGCAGGGGAACAGCGAAGGAACGAGGTGCTGTAAGTAGAGAAGGGAAGCGTTTTTTGTGTGTAAGAATATAGCGGTTGGGGGTGGGGGGACATGCCCTACAGTATATTAAAAGATGTAAAAGAGGGTGGACATGCCCTTTAAGTGGCAGATATGATGGAATATTTATAAAGAGCCATTAACTTTCCACCTCCGTTTTTACCAAACTCAGAATTACCGCGATTTATAAAACGGTGAATATATATTTCAATTTCTGAAATATGATTGGTTACTGTATAATCACATGATGGCAAGCGTTGAAAAATCAACCAATCAGAATTGGATTTGGTCCTTCAGCAAACCTATATAAAGATGTCACTAGAAAGAAGAGGTCAGCAACATCATCTTTGTTGATGTCGCTGGTGCCAGCGGGGTCACTGGCAGCCGCAGTGACCTTGCCTGGTATTGGCAACATCAGCTGAGTTGGTGTCGCTGGCTGTGAAGAAAGAAGACTTCGGATCAAGACGCTGGTGATATCATCTAAGTTGATGTCACCAGCACTGGAGGTGCCACTGGCGGCCACAGGGGCACTTTCTGGTGTTGGCGACATCAGCGGAGCTGGTGTCACTGGATAGAACAAGACAACATGCCCAAAGGCTCTTGTAAGAGCCAGTGGGGGTCCTGTTTAGAGATGGAGGACCCCCAACAAAGGCACTTGTCAGTGCCGCAAGGGCACTTGTAATTCCTGGGGAGGGGAGTCCCAGTACGAGCTGCGGGGCCCCTTATGCCCCAATAAGCCCAAAATGTCCTTGTGTCAGGACCACAAGGACACTTGTAAGTGCCACAAGGACCCTTACAAGGGCTGGGGAGGGGGGGTCCCAGTTCGAGCTACGGGACCCCTTAAGCCCCAAAGGCCCTTATCAGGGCTGCAAGGGCCCTTCCAAGGGCCGCAATGCAGGGCCGGCCTTAGGTTAAATAGCACCCTGTGCAAGATTTGATACTGGTGCCTAGCACCCCCTCCAAAACACCCCTCTGGGCACACATAATACACTGCTGAATGCTGCTTGCCTTGGCCTGCTTCAAATCAAGTCTGCCACCTGCGCTTACTGTATTTCAGTATCTGTAGTGTGTGCTTGTATATATTGAGTACATCACTGCGTAACATGTAACACACTAAATGTACAAACAGAACAGCACAGCATACAGATATATGCTTAAGTCTGTAAGGCTTACATGTGTTGGTGCTTTGTCTGTGGGGTTGTGCTGATACATATATTTGATCTTCAGGACTATAACTGGGGGGGGGGAGGGCTGTAGCATTGATGCACAACTTTGACCTACAGGTCCGTGACTTAAGACTCCCTCCTTGTGCCCCCTCCTGGTAATGCAACCTGTGCGGTTGCACAGGTTGCCCATATAAAAGGCCGGCCCTGCCGCAATGGCACTTATAAGTGCCGGGAAGGGGGGTCCCTGTTCGAGCAGCAGGACCCCTAAAGATTCCAAAAGGCACTTCTCAGTGCCCCCGCTGGTGGGTCCTTCCACCCAACCCCCAGTGGCCCCTGGGAAGGGGTTGCGCTGGCGGAAGGTAAGACCACCCACGGCACAATCCATTCCCAGCAGTCCCTCCCACCCCCCTGTCCCGTAGAAGAGTGTTCACATCACTGCACATCACTGCTGTATTTAATTTTGCCCCAATATTGATCCCCTTTATAAATATGGCGATTTTTCCTTGTCGATGTGTGGCGGTATTTTTTAGTGAAAATAAAGGACCTTTATAAATATGCCTCTGTATTTTTAAAGGAAGTGCGGCCTTTCTATTTGTCTTTGTCTACTTCACACACAGAGTGGAAACCCGTGAACGGGATCGCACCCTGACATGCCTTACATGCATGCGAGCAGCCAATCGTGTTATCTTGCTGTAGTTTATAATGTAAGCAAATGCACACATAGTATGATATTTTATGGTGACTTGGAATGTGCATTGATTATAATGGCCTTCAGGAGCTGCTAGGAGGATAACGATGTCTGGGCTTTAGGGTGCTGCGGAAGGTAAGTGTAGATTTTAATGCTATGAATAGACATGCTGTTTTACTAGCAACTGTAAACGTTTTTGAAAAAACACCATACACTGCAAAGTTACTTTACTAACGTACCTGTCATATTCTGACACTGTTTGTGAATAAAACATGTTCATTTTAAATTTTTAAACCTCAAAGGACATGTCCGCCCTTCTGATGAACTTTTAAGATAATGTACTGCTACCTCCCCCAGCCCCAAACGCATTGCTATTATTCACAGAAAGTGCCCTGATCATTACTTACCTTACCTCTCTCCTTCGCCGCACTGCCCGGCCTTCAGCTTGCACGGAAATGCAAACAGGGGGCGGGACCGGCAGCCGCTTCCGTGATTGGCTGAGAGGCAACCAATCACGGACGTGGCTGCCGGGAGTTCAGAACGGCGAAGGAGAGAGGCCTGGTAAGTAAAGATCGGGCACTTTCTGTGAAAAATAGTAATGCGGTTGGGGCTGGGGGGGGGAGCAGTATATTATCTCCAAAGGGTTTGGAGCTAGGGGGAGGGAGCCAAAATTGGGAGGGAGAGGGAGTGGGAGAATGGCTGCAGTGCACATGCCAGACTTCTCCCGGAGGGGAGACAGGAGGCAGAGTCCTAACTCCTGCTAGACAGTTTTGGGGACTTTGGGGGGGGACTACAGGAGAACCATTTGGAACTGGGATGTGAGGTAAGGATTTTTACACACTGCATAGTGGGGCCAGTGGTGGGTTAAATTATAGTTTGGGGAGTCGACATGCCCTTTAAAGTGTGACATTTTTTTGAGAGTAAAACTTGGTTTGGGTTGGGTTATGGGCCAGGACTAATTGCGGGTCAGGTTGGGTATAAGACCCACCAACAAAGCGGGTGCAGGCTAAGCAGGAGGAAATCTGTACATGACACAACAGACAGCGCTCAACTACACATATAGCTACAAGTGTAATAGGTATAAGAGATTAGCATACATGGAAGCAGTGATTGGTATTCACTTGCTCTAGTAAAAAATGTACACATTTAGTTATAATGTTTGTACAAACTTGCTTAAACTGGCACGCCCCTTCAAGGAAAAAAGTAGAGTACTGTGATACTTGTAATGGACAGTTTATTTTAGTAGACACTTTTTCGAGGGATCTACCCTCTTCCTCAGGTCAGAGCAGTACTCATTGAGAAAAGTGTAATCCCTGAAAGTGACAAACATTATACCTGCTTGTGTCTTTATTTAAGTTTAGTGGAGTTGCATGGTTTGCATGTATGTAAGTTCTTATAAAACCTGTTCCACTTGTAGCAACTATATATGTATAGTCGATTGCTGTAGTCTTTTTGTGTTTTCTAGCATACACACAAAAACACCAATATCTCTATCTATCTATCTATCTATCTATCTGTCTATCTATCATCTGTCTATCTATCCATCCATCTATCTATCTATCTATCTATCTATCTATCTATCTATCTATCCAATCTACCTTTCTGTCTGTCTGTCTAGCTATCTATCTATCCAATCTACCTTTCTGTCTGTCTATCTATCTATCTATCTATCTGTCTGTCTGTCTGTCTACCTATCATCTATCTGTCTGTCTAGCTATCTATCATCTATCTGTCTATCTATCACCTAATATACTATTGCATCTTTGTGCTAAAATATTTAATGGCTATAAAGGTCACTGATTCTTTGAAGTAGGAAAGCAAGGCACCTAAACAGGATATTCCCTGTGATGCTTTAGAAGCTGCTGCTACCAAAGGTCCTTCCTCCTTGTTTGTCTGTCATTTTGTCCATGCCTCTGATTCACTAAACAGATAGCTGTGACTGCAGATTAAAATCCTTCCTTCCCTCCTCTAGTTTCTTCCCCTCCTTCTCTCCCACCCATCTCACCCCCTGAGACCTCTCTGTATTTGACGTCATGTGTGCTCCTTTCAGTTGCTATAGAGACTCCATTCCCCAAACCTCTCTTTCCTGTCTCCTGTCGTAGCTCCACAATGGTACAGCCAGCATCACTCTGCACAATGCTTTCCAGGCAGTGAAAGAAGGTGATTCAGCAAGCTTGTCTGCGTTTCCATCACTGTCTGTTCATTCTCTTTTTTTGTGTGCCTGTCTTTTTTCAATATCCTACAGACTGAAGGCCCTTGACTGCTACATTTGATGCTTTTTAATATTTTCATTACTCATTTTGGGAAAACCTAGAAGTGACCTGGCCATTATTTAATCCCTGTTTCCAACCTCCCCCCCCCCCCAATGCATTTTGGAATGAGCCACTTAGAAATTGTTATCTTGGAGGCGCAGAGCTGGATGTTGTGAGTGTTTGCAGTGCTGGAATGGTGAGTAGCCTATGTCTTGCATTGCTGTTGTCATTAATGTATACAGATATATTCATTAGAATGTGTAACCATTCATCCAATTTCCGAGTGTATCCTGGGTAAAACATGGGGTGAGGTGATTGTAAATTATGGATGGATTCCAAGTCATGTATTTCACATGTCACTAGCCATATGATTGGTATAACTGTATACTGCTATCACAAGATTCACTGCCACAACAGAAGCAGGGAGTGTTGAAACAGAAGGTGTCAGTGAGGACTATTGCAGCTCAGTGCTGATTTACAGACTGGAGACTTAGCTGTTATTGCTGTCTCTCCATCCACCAAACATGTTGCCCCCCCCCCCCCCCCCCATTTCATTCACATTAGGGAATGGAAAAGAAAATGGCCTCATCGAAACATGTTATGAAAAGCTATTTTTGTTATTTCTAACAAAGCTCCTGAAAATGATATATATATATCTAAAGAGGTTTTTATAATATCCTGTACATATGTCATGCTCAGACACTGTATATAAAGGCTTGTTCTTTCTGCAGGGTAATGATTTCTAATTAAGCATCTGCACATCCAAATATGTCGAACACCAGGTCCCTGAGTTACTGTAGTCAATAATTGGCTTTCGTTATTGTGACAATAAGACTAAAGCTTTAATTTTACTGCTTTCTTTCAAAAAATCTCTTTAGAGCTTCATCTTTCTTTATAAACAAAGTAACAGACCTAAGATCATAGCAATATCTGATTTCATATAGAAAGCAAATACAAGTCACATAGTTCAGCTAAAAATTCTAAAGAACCTTTACTGGATGGCACAAAAAGAAAATAATGCTGAAAAAAAAAATCACAAAAAGCGATAAACCATGTAGGTTTGAATGGTTCAATAACAGACAATGAGCGGTGTGCCGCAGGCCTTTCTTTAGCGTAGCTTTACAGGTACTGGGGCTGCTGGCTGCAGCAACATGACAGTTTTGCTCAATGGTGAAAGCACAAAATGAACCATCAGCTTACCAGTTCTTTGTATTCTATTTGCAACAATCAATGAAAAACCACAAAATGTGCTGACCTCCATAAACTTGGAAGCAGTGACTATTTTTTTTTTCTCTAGGTACACATGTGCTGGGCTGCCATTTTTTTTCCTTATCTGATTAGTAAATCTTTCCTAGCATTAAAAACTGGAGCTTGTAAATACAACTTGCACTTCATTACGAAGCGTAATATTTGATTTCCTTGAAAAGATGCTGATTGTATAAGACGACAATGCACTTTCTGGATGGAATGCTGTTTTTGAAAGATGCTATGGTGCTGGAAAGTGCCCTTGTTCAAAAACATATTTGCCATTTCATGCTGATTTATCCTTTTTAATAAATAGCTTTGCTGTCTGCAAAAGAAAATCTTTTTATCCATCTATGTAAAAGAAGATGAGTCAGACAGCAGACCTTGTTATTTTGTTGATTTTAATTCAGGGTTTAAATATGTCAAATAAGACATTGATTTTATTTCTGGGCCAGCCCTTTCCCTTCCCTTCCTAATTCTTTGATAGCCCTTTCTTTACCTTTTCCCTTCCCCCATTAAAATGGTAATCTGCAGAGCCCTCAGTGGAACTGACAGCTGCCAGACCATAATGGCAGTGCTACTGTTGTGCAATTACTCACACAAGGAAACTGCAGCAGCCTCAACAACATAACAAAAAGGTCTGGGCTTGGCACTTTTAAAGGAAATAGGTACCTAGTTATGCACACTAGGGTAAACCATTAATCTGGCTTTGTCACGTTATTTTGACAGTGAAAATGCAACTTCTCTTGGCAGAACAGCAAAAATATGTTTTGCCAGCAACCTGATTCCATTCTAATTAGCTAATTCTATTCTAATACTATTAGCTAATTAATAATTTCACTGCACCGCAACAGACGTTACTCTTTCTATAGTCCTAAAAAATTAGTAAACATAAGAAAGGATTGTGATTTGACATGGGTTGAATTTAAGGATGTTGTTGATTCTTCATAAACTCACTGGGTCATGGTGACCTTTATACACATGTGTTTATTTTCAGCCACTGGGTATCACTTTCTGGTTTTCAGAATGAGATGAGGGGCTCAAGCTCAATGTTATTTTGTTTACATGCTGCAATTTTTTTAAATTGAGGACAGAAAAATAAAAAATTCACAATGTATGTTATTGTTAACTGGTTATGATATATCTGCAACAGGGCTGTATCTTGTCAGAACAGCAAGCCTGCTGCCATCCACCCCCGAATGACAGCTCATTTGGGATCAGTGCAGAAGAGTGTACTCTGGCAGTGGAAGCTCTGTACTGTACAACTTATAAGTGTCTCATTTTTTAACCCAGTATTAATGTGGCCAGCTTGCCAAATATAGTAGTAATGCAAAAAATAATTTGTGTTGACAATTATTTACATTTTTACGTTAAAAAGTTGGTGTGGGAATGATATATGGGAATTTGTAGCAAAAACCTCTACTAATACTATTTATAAATAAAATGGCTACAAATTCTTATTTCACTGGTATTTTATACCAGATAGGCTTCATACTATCGATCCCAAGATAACAGACACACACTGGAGATGCAGAACACAGAGGGGATCACTTTTCCATATATATTGGTCTTATCCAATCCTGACTCCTTATTGTGCTGCATCCAAGATTTAATATGGAAAATGTTTTGCAGAACTGTTGCCCTCATACTTTACTTGAAGAACCTCAACCAGACCTGATGAAAACAGAGAGAGACTCAAGGTGGGGACACAGATGAGAGAAAAAAAGGGACCTGGATCCGACAGAATGGCCCCTCTCAGCAATGTGTGTACCGCAAGAATGAGCGGCCCCAACGTTGACGAACATTCTCTGTCAGCGCCGGGATAGCTTGTTTCATTCGGAAATTTTCCCTCAGCCGCGGTTGGCAACCTGTACTAAAGTAAAGGGAGTTGGCTGCAGTTGTGGGAAACGTCAGTCCGGAACGTTCTCTTTTCTTTGCTTAGGGAGAACGCTTGGGACAGTGTGTACCCTCATTTTTGAAAAATGACAGACTTACTGATTAATTTTCCAGAGATTGGTACTGTGTGTACCCAGATGTGTGTGGTGCTGTGTGATTGGTACTAGTAAAACACATCTTAAAGGGTCACTATACTTACTCAAACAACTTTACATTTTCTGAAACTACAATTTGAGAGAAGTAAAATGGTAGTATTCCCATATTTATCTGTGCTCCTAATTCTCCCCACCCTCCCTTACTCAGTGCCTTCTTGTAGTGTCTGCGACACTTTTATAAGTTCTGCACAGCCTCACCATGGACAATGCTCTGCTTACACATCTCCCTCCCCCTCCCCCTGCCTTCTTTTCTCTGCTGATTCTCTTAATTTTTGAATAAAGTGTGCTGAGAGGCAGCCAAAATACTAGTAAGAGGGTCAGATATAGGGCACATATTACAATTTCTGCTTCTGGAGTGACAGGCTTTTCCCTGTAAATGCTGTGATTAAAATGATTATTTCTCAGGATCTACAGCTCAGATTTAAAATCCAAAAACAGTTGTGAAGTAGTGGGATCTTGCTGTATCTAAATGTATCATTTTTGAAAATTCTATTTTAGTATAGATACCCTTTAACAGCAGCTAGGTATTTGATCCCCAAATGCCGGAAGCAAATAGTGGTTAGAATTTACACAATACATTCTAACCACCATTTAATGGAACACCTTACTGCATGTAAACATGGGTAGTTTCACAATCATCAAAGAATATGGCTTCCATGGTCCATGGTCCACACATATGGATATCGTGGGTACAAGCTGAGGAAAAGGGGAAGGAATTGGTTTAAGGGAGCCCAGGTTGGACACAAACGGAGACCCTTGATGGGGATCCAGTAGTTTTGATATATGGAAATGACCTTTAAGCAACTTAAGCAACATTAAAACTGTATCTATAGGGGATGCATGGTGTGATTTTACAGCTGATTGCAACTGAAGGTGGATAAGGAAAATCACCCTACTCTCCTCACTTGAATGACCACAATGAAATTTGTTTGTTATTTATTGTTTAAATTGTTAGTATTTTAATGAGGGTATACTGAGAAATTCAATGAGTTCTCTGCATTAGTTGTCTGTTTCATTGGACTGTTTTATTGGAATTATCTGAAACAATTTCTGAAAGGATGATTGGTCCAATCTAAAAGACAAGTCAATATTTCCTAACAAAATGTTTAGAACTTCCAAGAACTGGACATTATATGGGAAGAACAAACAAAGCTTCCCTCCTTGAAATGTTTTAATTAAATGCAATGTTTAATGTTACTAGAAAATATATAAAGATTTACAATAAAAAATGTTGGTGGGAAATAGGGAAACGGGTCCAGGCTGGAAAGTTGACAGATGTTTTAGTTTTAGTATAACGGGCAAATAATTTGTTTCTTTGCTTACTTTAACATTATGGAGGCTCTTTTGTGCCTCATGTTTTATGAGCCAGTACTGAAGTCCCCATTTTTGTTGAAGAGTTTTGCAGGTCTTATTATTGTATTCTTCAAAAATATAGAAATCTTACAATATAGAAATCTTTTTTACACTTTATGTAGAACAATCCCACTAGAACTACTCCAGCACCAATTCTTGGCCACTGAAGGTCAAATATTAGAGATTGAAAGGTCAATTGCACTAGTAGTCAGATGGGATCGAAAAATTGGTTTAAATTGGCCACATATTTATTGACTAATAATTTAAATTTAACCAATAACATAATATGCTATTATGACCCCTAGTTATAAAGCATCATTATTGCTAATGATATGCAGCACGGTGGCTCAGTGGCTAGCACTGATGCCTTGCAGCGCTGAGGTCCTGAGTTCGAATCCACCCTTGGACACATCTGCAAGGTATGTTCTCCCTGTGCTTAACTCCGGTTTCCCCCACAATCATAAAGACATACTGATAGGTTGTATGTGTCAAATAAATGTGCTTAGATTGTAAGCTCTTCGGGGCAGGGCCTGATGTGAATGTATACATGTAATTGTAAAGTGCTACGGAAGATGTTGACGCTATATAAATCCACAATAATAATAATAATGAGCAGTCTATATTGGTTTTTTGACTGCATAGAAGATTTTTTGCAATGAAAACCAACTGAAAACATCGCAATCAAAAATATTACTGCTATATCAATGTTTTTCATCAGAAATTACCTTTATAAATATGTCTCTTCATCTCTGGATTTCCTGCTGGAGTAGAGATCTGACCCAATACATCAGCAACAGGTTTGTTTCAAGCCACCATGTTGCAAAGATTTACCTAACTGGGAAGTGAAATGCACTTTGAGTAAAACTAAACTGGGGAACTGGAATGCCACGGGTAACATTTCTAAAAAAAAGAGAGGAAGATATTAAGGAGACAATTAGCTTTATTGTTGTAGTAACACACTACATGACATGTTTTGGGTTCAGTGACTCTTAGATGTGATACAGTAAATTCAACATATCAACAAGTATAAACAGGATGTGACATAATAACAAAGCGCACCATAGTTAGCAGTGACCCCCTAAATTGTTCTGTACTGTTATGTTACTTATTATTTCTACCTGCTGTTCGTGGAGGGGGAAGGAGCAGTGGCTATCAACTGCAGCGCAATTGATTGACAGCTTATTGTGGGCCTTACACTGCAAAACATGGGGTAGGAGAAATGATGCCTATCTCTCTGGTAAATGCACTTTTATTTGGCAATAACTGCTGTTTGTGTCCTCAATAGGCTCCACTCGCTTTGACATTGTAACTGGAGCTTCCCTCCTACTGTGCAATCAGGGTACCTCAGACCTAACCAAAAATTTTCCTCTGCTGTGGTTGACCCCTGTATTAAATTATAGGGAGTCAGCCATGAAAATACATAAATACATACAGAATACCTCCATATTTGATACCAAGGTCTAAATTAGTTGCAGAAACAACGTAATTCAAAATCTTTGTTCAGACCATGGGTAAGTTGTCTCTGGAATTAAGTTGTTTCTGCAACTAATTTAGACCTTGGTAATAGTATTCTGTATATATTTATGACAATAATATAAGAGCATATTTTCTTTCTGATCTGTTTTTACCCATTTTAAAGCATGGATTTATCTTTAAACTTACCTTTAAATGTATCTGCAAACTTACCTTTAAAACTTACCTTACCTTTTAGCTACAGCCGTTCTAAAGGTCTTTTTATAATTGATGTTTGTGTAAAAACTTTTTCCTCTTGGATATTTATTGAAGTTACTGTTTCAACATGTTTGTGTATATATGTCTTTTTCACTTCTTTTGAACATGCTTATGATTAGCATCTTTGTTGCCACTATAAGAAAAGCAACACTTGATGCTTAGTTCCAATAACTGTGACTATATAAATGCTATAACTTTTGTATGTAACGTCCTCCACATCATATTGGTTATATCTCCTAGGATAGCCTTTATGGGCTTTTCAGTTTTTGGTTGTTTTTATGTTTTGCATATATTATGTACTCTATTGATGCACTTAATGGGTTAATTGGTGTGCCTAATAAGAGGGGTGGGACACGTGTGGCCACTTGATTACAGGTACAGATCGTATTTTGGAGTCAGCCATGGTTGAAGGGAATTTGTCAGTCCCAAATGTTCCCTCTATACATTATATAGGCCAGGGAGAACATTTGGGACTGTGTGAAGACTGAAAAATAGCTCAAATGTGAAGAAAGAAAGAAGTTTTATATGTTACATGTATGTGTTCCCCAGACTATTTCCCAGGTCCCTGATCCATTTACACTTACATATTATTGCAATGTGTACCTTAAATTCAGAACATTCAGATTTTTATCTCCTATTGACATCTATGGGTCAGTTTTTCTTTGCATTTAAATTTTTTTTTTGAAGATTGGACCTCGTTGGTTTAGAACATCACAGTCAGCTGACAGTCAAAAACAATTATTTCCACCCAATTGTAATCACTTTCTCTCAATTAAAATACAAATTTTATAAATAATGTATTGTTCTTTTGGCATTTGTCCCATTGCCAAGGCCCACCTTTAACCTCCTCAGTCTGAAATCTCACTCACAATACATACAGGTATTTCCATTATTTAATACATAAATGACTTTCAATATTGTTGACTTAATTGGAGCTGTCAACAAGGAATGATAAAGCAAACTGTAGATAAGTTTCTCTTTTGAAGCAGATCAAAAATATACAGAATACTGATTTTTTTTTCTGTTGTCAAGGTCTATAAATGTTTTAACAACAATTGCTTTTCAGTGCTAAACAAGCCTGACAGCCGTTATTGCTGGCCTTTATATTCCTGCAGTAGTTGAACTACGGCCCTTAATGGAGAATTTTGAACAAGAAACAAGAACAAAGGACTTTTTACACCTTGGGTACATTATTGCCCATGAAACATCTAAAATCTCAGTCCTTTCTTTAGGTTAAGATGGCAGTAAATCAAAAGAACTGGTGCTCCACAGACAGCCAATTGTGTGCAATTAATGGCTCCACTTAGGTATCATTGTATCCCTTTGTTTCTTTCCCACTGTGTTTTTTAAGTTATGCAATTAATTATATATGAATTTTCATTTATTTTACTCTCCATACTATAAAATTCATCCACCATATAATAATATAGTCTATAGAAATGCCACATACAGTTTTCAATTTGAATGTGGTTTTTAAGTCAGCCTTTTGAAAATGTAGCTTCCTGTTTTTTCCAGTTTAATAATCATACATACATACATATATATATACTTTTTTTTTTTTTTTTATAAAATATGTATATGTTAGCTGCCATGCTTCCAGGGAAAAGGAACTTAAAATGGAAAACTGAACATAGAGAGGTATTATTTTGTCCAATTACCCATATGTGGCCAGATAATAAAGTGTGAAAATAACGTTTTGGTGATTCCTCATGTAATTAAGAACTGCTATATGAAAAGAATTTTCTAAAAATGTATGCATTTTATCCTGAATGTTCTCTCTTTCCAATGTACCTTTGCTCTTCATAGTATATTCCATGGTGGCAAGAAAGTTTTCTGATCATGTTCAACCTTGAATCTAGGTGTGTGATTATAACATGGGATCTGTAGCGCCTGCATGCAACTTTTTTTTACAGTTTGCTAAATAGAATTGACCTTAGCAACAAATGTTATATTAAATTTCAAATAGAAGAGCTTTTGTGGCTCTAAGTATATAAGCCTGGTTGTTTCTAAGTAGAGATGGCCAAAACTCACTAGTTTCGTTCCGTTTTCGGATTTCCAGATCTCGGGAAAATCCCGAAGATTAGAAAATATTAAAACGGAATACATTTTCAATGAATTTCAAAAGTACAAGGCTATTTTCGATAATTTTTGAAAATAGTCTTGAACGTTTGAAAATTATCAAAAATACGATCGGAGACAATTTTCGAGTTCTGATCGTATTTTTAAAAAATTTCGAAAATAGCCTTGAACGTTTGATTTTCGAAAATACTATCAGAAACTCGAAAATGGTCGCCGATCATATTTTCGATACTTTTCAAACGTCCAAAGAGGGCATTCCGCATAACTCTCAGCTTTAAAAAAAGTAAAGAAAAACAAATTATTCATTTTAATACATATTATTATGTACATGACATAGCAAAATCTTTTGTAAAATGCCTTTGAACATGGACTAAGCACTTGGCAAGACTTTTTCCATTCACTCGATTCCCTTGGGGTTTTTAAGTATTCCCAAACTGTAGTCCTAATCAAAAAATCCAGTAGTGTAATCCAGCTATTGACAGGTTTAAGGGTGTATCTGGTTAAAACCGCTGCATACAAACTGTTTGTGTAAACAGTAGTACATAAAGTTACTGTTCCCAAATATATTTTAAATGTAGGTTCACAGATTCTTAATTAGATTATGATATGTTTTTAATTGTAAAGGCTGGTGTGTCCCGACCCTTGACGCACGATGTGTACGAACGAACGTTTCGGGCGATAATCGGCCCGTGTGTAGGCGCTTATTGGCCGAAATATTTGTTTGTTCGGAGATCCGCCAAGTCGACGGATCCCCAAACGAACAACTGCTTTGGGCCAATAAAGAGCCTACACATGGGCCAATTAACGGCCGAAACGTTCATTCATACACATCGTGCGTAGTGGGTCGGGACCTTAAGATAGAAGTCTAAGTTACATGGCTCTCCGAAAACAAATCTTTAGTTTATTAAAGAAAAAAAAAATGTTTTGCACAGGCATATTATCCCCCCTACCACTCTTAACTGACGGCTCTTTTCATCTGAGATGACTTTCTATAAAGGAAAGCATGCTCAGTAATAACTGGAGGAAAGCATGCTCAGTAATAACTGGGATTAAAAATCTAAAGAAGTTGGAAAAATTAAAGTTTCCAGTAATGGTTAAAAATAAAAATAATTTCCAGTGTAGATAACCTTTTAGTCTTTACTGTAAAGTTATTTTACAGCCTAAACAGTAAACATTAACAGGGTTATTCAATAAAAGTTCTTATGGTTTAAAATGGTGCTAATTTTGCCCCAACCAATCAGATCTTATTTAACATTTGAAAGCTAACATCTGATGGGTTGGGGCAAAATTAGCACCATTTTGAACAATAAGAACTGTTATTGAATAACCCTGTAAATATTTTGCAATCTACCGTGCCACAAATGAAAGAAATGATATGCTTTTTTTTAAATCTTGATCTGAGAGTTTTTATGATACATTATGTCTGTGAAAATATGCTTACAATATACATGAAGCAAGAGACCAATTCACACCTGTACTCTTACTTTGTAGGAAATCATAAATGCTTTTGTACTGTTTTGAACAAATATTAATAAACATGAAAAACATTTTTATTACTTTTAGTTTGCTGTAAAATTGTGTTTACAGGGTGATAAAATCTAAATGAATATGTTCCTATAATTGTCAAGATATAGATGGAAACAGTTTTCATTCTGTAGTTTTATATGCTGCATACAGCTAGTCTGGTAGTGTAGTTTGTGGGGGGTGGAAGCATGTTTAAACGACAATGAAATACAAAACACAAAGGCAGCTCCACAGATCCTAAAAGTGTCACTAAAACCATTTGTCCATCACCACTGAATTCTGCCTCTTATTAATGTAGAAATCATTTAAAGAATATTTCAGGTAACTGGTTCAGTTATGTCACTGATGCTCTCTAGTCTGTTACAAACTCAAAACTTATTTTGCACACGTTAACTGGGCATCTGGTGTTTGTATCCCTATCCCCTTTATGCTAAGCTGCAAAAAACAGGTGACCCCAGAGTTCTGCTTTGCAGAAAACAAGTTAAAAACCCAGGCTGCCCGATGCATCGGGTCAGCTAGGGGTTTGCACTCATTTTGCACAGCCTGGAAAGCGCTGTGCAAACGATGCAATAAATTTAGTGATGATTTCTGCGTTCATTTTTAGAGCGAGAAATGAACACCTTTTTAATTTAAAGCTCTCCAAAAGTTCACTTACCACTGGCGTTCCCAGAAAAGCTTTGAAAACTGGTCAGACTTTTTGTAAAAATGACTCCTAGTTTCTAGTGCAGACAATGCCCTATGCACTCCACACTACCTCATAGGTGATTTGGAAGCTAGAAATCTCTGTAGAACTTAAAGCTGTGTACACATGGTCCAATATTTTGGTTTGACTGACCAAAATTTTTGTTGCCACAGTAGATTGGGCAAAAGTATTGCACCCAAGCTTTTTGTCTGATTTCCCGTCCCAAAAAAATCAGATAAAAAATGGATCAGATGTGGCGAAACTTTCACCCAATCGTATAACCCAATTAAAAACATGTGAATGGGTAACATTTTCCCCCACAACTGATCTGAATTTTTTTTCAGACAGACTTCTGATTAGGTTTGTCCAGCTGGTGTGTGCACATCCTTAGTGGACTTGGAAAGGAAGGCCAGCTATTGATATGCTAAGTAAAAATTGATAAATTATACCTAAAATATAATAGCTTTTTTATGCTTTTACACTGTTATAGATCAATCTATCGAATAACTTTTTTTTGCATCTAAAATAGGATATATGTCCAAGTGCTTACTTATTAACGTTGCCATTAAGACACCAGGCAAATTTACAATTACAACTTTACTTGTATTATCTATGCATCTCTACTGATGCACCCAACATTTTACAGACCTGCATTGTGCCTCTTCTGCTTTGTACATATACAGTAATGTCAATGCTGTGTATGATCTTCATTGGGCTAGAAGTCTGTGTAATTGTTTACCACATAAGTCCCTGCACTACAATATACCACTTGATTTACAGCTACTGTAGCTGTAGAGGAAATGATCATTGATTGGTTGGGGATGGGGCAGAATTTGTTGTGCCTGCAATAGCATTAATAACATGAGAGGGCATGTCTAACGTTTATGCTTTAATTTCCTTTACACTTTTTAAAACTAATGTTAATGTTATACAACAGCTTGATGGCGTATGTTTCAGTATTGAAATGATCATCTTTCAATCTTTTGGGAATACATCATGTTTCCAAAAATATTTAGCATTTTGAAGGCATACATTCAGCAAATATGCATAGTTAGAATGATAAATACTGTATTTCAAAAATATGTTTATAAATATGCTGTACAATATGTCAATGAATGTAACCAATGAGGCACCATTAACAACATATTGTGATTTAGAGGACCACCAACATCGTCTGGTGAGCAATACATGTTATTTTATACACTTTGAATGAAACATTGGACCACGGGTGTTACTTTACCTTAGTTGCACCCAGATCTCCTCTCAAACGTGGTGAGTGCCTCTTTGAATTTGATTTCACGATCTGGTTGCTCTACCGGGGATTAGAGGTTTAGAGGTAGAGCACTAATTTAAATATTTTTATTTTGTTTCTGCGGGTGCATTCTTTTATAAGTTTACTTTATTTATTCTAAATTCTGAGTTAATACTTGGGGCATTTATTTTTTGGATGTCTAAGATCTAGGCTAGCGCGCCAAAAAGAATATGACCATATAATGTAAACTGCATTGCAATCTCGTTTTACTTAAGCTCTCCATAGCTTTATTAAATATTGATCTTGGAGATATGGTAGAAGGCCTTGCATCCTGTGTTTTGTATGGTAAGAGCTAAGAAACTGGCTCGTTATTTTTTCCTTTTTTAACTTTACCTTTTCTTATAATCAGCTCAGTAATACTGAGCTTAGAGAAGTGTTTTTAAAATGCAGAAAAGCTAGATGATTTTGCTAAATCTTAGTATGTAATAGTGTAAAGGATACATTTGTTTTGTTCAAAAGAAAATGGGTTCTCATAATGAAGTCATTGTATATGAATTTTTACAGTCTTAGCTGTAATCATTTTTGTGATTGTAATTCGTTTACACTTGATGTGCATTATCTGTTAAATGTTAACTAAGAGCAGAACAGTTTTATAATCTTTTATTTCCCTTACGTTCAAAGGATAAGCAAAGACACATACTGTAGCACAGACAAGTCAGGCATACAGTTTTCCCCTCCCCCTGCGCCCAGGATAGTCATGTATGTATGTATGTATAATTTTATTTATAAAGTGCCACTTGGGTACGCAGTGCTGTACATGAATACATGCTTAGGAAGGAAACATTTTCCCTCTCAGTGTACAAAGGATTAAAGTGACAGTGTACCATGATAATCTTTAGGATAAATAATCCAAAAAATACAGAGCTCCACAGGTTAACTGAAAGTATAGGCTCTCCCTTTATGTATGTAATAATGTCACCTTGACAAATATATTGAAAATAAAGCAAAGAGAACATCAGGGAGACAGGTTCTTTGCCTCAATAACAATTCATTTTAAGACAGCACAACACGTATCGAAAACAGTTTATCTTATCCTGCTTCAGCTGCTTTAGAATAAATACTCTTAGTTTAACACTATCCACAGATAGCAAATTATAACAATTTTAATTAAATGTGAAATAAAAATGTCTGATGTTTAATCAACATTGCTACAATGCAAGTCGCTATCTGGGATATTTTATTAAAGGCAAATACTCAACCTGAAAATACCTGAAAATTCACACATTTTAAATGGTGCAATTTTATACAATTAGTACAAATGCTTTTAAGGTTAGACGATAAGTATGCTGTAAAATAAAGTAAAGTTTAGTTGGATGCTACAGCTTAAAAAAAAAAAACTGTTGCCATTGTTTGTTTTTTTTTTCTCAAAAGATGTGCCTTTGGCTGAATTCTAAAGGGCTAGAACAGCGATACACAGTAAATTGATTATTTCCTAATTGTACTATTGTTTTCCTGACTCAGAAGGGGGTCATCTTAAATGTAGGTAGGAAACTGTACTAAGCATCTTGAATGTAAACCAGTTTTCTATAGGTGCAAGGCAAAAAAACATATACTAGCTATTTCAGTGCTGTATTTTAACAATAAAACATACAATATTAGTGCTGATTTAATAATAAATATTTTCCAGGGCATCATCATTTTTTGGAGGTGAGAAAAGAAAGCCTGTAATCTGCTGCATAAAGAAATCTTTACCTCAACATTATTTTTGACTGTGTATACAATGTAGATTGTATATGTCCTCAAATGCCGTACAGTGTAAAAGTGAAACAATTTGACCACAGCATTGTTTTATAACAGGGACATAAAATATCTCTACAGTAGGTGGTTGGTACACTGTACTTTGAAATATGGTTGTAAAATACTGGCGCAGTTGCAAATTACCAACCACCCACTGTAGCAGTACAAAAATAATAATTGTGATTGTAATTTCCTAATATTGCTTCTTTAAAAATTTAAATGGCTACACTAATTTCCATGCAATTTTGAATATGATGTAGGATTATTAGTCTGAGTGTGGAATAAACTGTAGTTGAGTAATAAAAATTGGCTTATGATCCCATTTCCACCAACCTAAATATGATGGTTAATACCACTTCATAAACACAGGTGCTGTGAAGCTGATCAGAAAATTGTTTCCACACAAGCTGTGTTGCCAATTGTGCAGTACTTTTCTGATGGTTGATTTTTGAGGTATAAAATATTGAAATTTTAGTGTCACTGAGCACTCTCAGGCAAAAATTGAATCCGCTATGCCAGTAAATGTCACGATTGCTCAGTCTTGAAGAGGCCACGTGATTGATTGCACCAAAATATTGGCAGTACTGTTTTTTTTTAACCGCTATACTAACAAACGGTTTATTCACTGGTAGTCAGTTGGCCAAAAATATAGGGTTCAAATGGCCTGTGTATACCAGGCCTAAGAATGTTGAGCTTAGAACAAGGTAAATAGTAGGGTAAGGAAAGAAATGAAGATGTGATATGGAAGAATAAATAGACAGGGTTTATCCTTGTTTTCACCATTTTCTTACTATTGTTTAGTTTGAAAAAAATCTTTTAAAATGGAGTAAACAAACACAGAATATTGATTAATGTGGCTATAAAAAAGATAGAAGAGCTCTTTTTAAACACAAAGACATTAGAACATCGAAAAATTCATCTGTCATAGAAATAGTTTCTTTCCAACAGAAACTCAGAGCCATCATGAATTGACTATGTCATTATATAAAAAAACTAATAAAAATGTATTATCTAAAAAAAAATAAAATTGTTTAAGATAAAGAAGAAAGTAAGTTGATTGGAACAAGATGGTTTGGACTGTAAGGCATTATTAAATATATGAATTTGGCAGGAGTGATATGTATATGTAGCTCCCCAAAACTCTGCATTGCACCGATTGCTGCAAGATCATTAGAAGGTAACTGTGGTTTCCAATTCTTTCTATCTAGTAATAATTATATAAAAAGCCTTCCATCACACCTTCAAAATAAAACCCAAATCACATCTCTAGATAAAATTTGTGAGAAGTAATTGCTGGAATGGTTCATCAATTTTACTTCTTGCTTGAACATTTCCTGTTTTCAACCATGTGACCAGCTTGTAGTCATGTGACCAGCATCTGTCTTCATTGATAGGCTCCCCTTCTCAACTGTCAATTTTTTCCCCCAGGTAATTCCTGATTTCTACAGCATTAAGTATTAACTGAGCATGTTCTCCCCCGGGGCGGACAGGCGGGGCAGAGGTCAGGTGATGTCACTCAACCTACTGGAAGCAGGAAGTTTGAACATTCACCCCAATGTAATTTCTCACAGGATCCAGCCAGAGATGTGATCGTCAGCTCCTTTTAAATGATATACCGTATATACTCGAGTTTTTCAGGCTGTAAAATCAGCCTTAGCAATCCGGCAGGTGCTCGCTCACTCCCTGTACTGGAGCGCCAGCTGACGTCACTGCCCGGCACCGAGTAGTGACGTCAGGTGGCGCACCAGTACAGGGAATGAGTGAGTGGCTGCCAGATTGCTTATGAAAGTTACAGATTGCTAAAGAAAGTTAAATCAGGAGGATGGTATCCATTATTATAAAGACTGCCTTCGGATTCTGTATTGTTTTGATGCTTTAGTTGCCCTTTAATGGACAGCAGCATTTCCATACAGTAATAGCCATACTGGATTTGGCTTTTACTGTATGGGCCTACTGTATGGGAATTCTGCTGTCCATTTAAAGGGCAACTAAAGCCTCAAAACAATACAGAATCAGAAGGCACTAGTGGTCATATTTTCTACCCTCGGTTTATACTCGAGTTATTAGTTTTTTCAGGTAAAATTAGGTACCTCGGTTATTTTCACCAAAATTTCATAGTTGAATAAAAAATATAATATTAAATTAAAGTTAATGAGTGTTGCATTATCGGAAAGCTTATTGAATTGTCTTTCTTTCATATATCAAGTGCCGAGTGATTACAGCAATCTTGATACATTATTGCTTTCTTACTAAAAACATTATTTCAATACATCTCCACTGCGAAGCGCGGGTATTTTGCTAGTTTTTGTATAAAAGGGATTTATCATTGTTAGGGACAGGAGCATTTGTAACTGCACAGAAATCTCTGTTCTGTGTCAGAGGGATGATCACTGAGCTGTCAGCTTCCAGGTAGCAAGTCTGCAGCTTCCGTAGGTGGGTGTTCCCAGCTAAGGTGAATCATGGCAGCTGACTTGTAGTACACCCAGCATCCACAGCAAAGGGAGAAGTGAGACACAGCTTTTTGTATCTTTGTAAATGTGCTCTTTATATTGGGGCAATGTTGTTTTAGACTTTATTTAGATATTGTAATAAATTGATACTTTTAATTGGCTCACCTAAAATATTTAAAAATGCAAACTTTCAGAATTTACAGTAAGGAGACAGGCAAAATTCTACACTATCCCCTAAATAAGTGTAAAACCCACACTATCCAATATATTGTTGGGTTAGCATTTTACAGATGGACCCGAATCCGAAACCTGTTCTGAATCGGATTTCACCAATCCGTCGGACTTTTTTTATTTTTCCCAAGTGTGGAAATTTTTTGTGAATTTTTGTATTTTATTTTATATATAGAAAATTTCTAAAATACTATGCAGAGTGCCAAAACAGAAAGCGCATTAAATTTCTGTTACATGTTTTTTGTTTTTAAAGTTTTGGGGCATTGGTACTGTATGTGTTCCCCAGATCCCTAAGCCATTTACAGTAAGTTACCATTGCTATTTATACCTTGAGTTTAGGCTCTACCACAATCTAAAAAGTTTTTTTATGCTGGACATGCCCTTTAACTTGGGGCCCTGAAAATGGATCACAACTTCCACACTCATTCACAAAATGTATAATGGTTACCTATTGGGATACATAGTGGGAAGGAGTGCTGGCGATCCCACACTTTGGTGCATCAGCAGGCATGATAGCTATTATTCTTTTTTAAAACGATTATGTTGAACTGTAACATGTGCACAGCCATCTTGGGGTGAGTCATATAAAACCATAGCTTGCAATCATTTTTAATTCCTATTTATTATTTTTATTTTGTAACATTCCAATATATTTTTGTACTGAGTAAAATGAATAATGTATTCTCAGGTTATAAAATGAGAAATTCTGCTTACTGTAACAAATAGTTTCTTGGTATTGAAAGAAAAATGATGGTGAAATAATTTGATTGTGTAAAAACTTGCAGATCTTGCAAATATGGAAGTTCCTATTCTTTGACAGAACAAGATACAGTATTTGACTGGGGAATGGATTGAACCAGCAATTACTACAGATTGTGAGTTACTGCCAACTCCCTCATTCCAACATAATTTCTTAGAGCTCATGGGAAAACAGCCATGATATTTCAGATTATTAAATATTTAGCTTTGTCATTTTTTGAAGGACTGAATTTCTCAGTGGATTGATGCATTCTAAACTGACTATTTTTTATGGGCATAACAAATGTTAAACTTTTCATTTTAGATTGAAAAGGATTGTTAACAGTAATAACCAATATTGATCCTTTATTGTGATCCTTTGGTGTGTATCGGTATACATACATGAAAATGATCCTTTGTAAATACAGTAAGGGCCTAAAGGCTCATACACACGTGATCGCAGGGGCTGACCCGCGATGCATGTTGTGTTTGAGCGCCCGTTTCGGGTGACAATCCTGGTGTGTATGGGCATTTGTTTGGCCGTGTGGACAGGGCCACTGAACATGCCCATATGCGTCATGATTGTCGTCTGAAACGGGCGCTCATACCCGATGGCCTTAAGTATAGGTAATTAGTGAATTGCAGCTATGAGTGATCTTCAGATCAAACAGATCTTTCCCAACTCAACGTGTCAAAACAAGGTTGAGAGCTGCCGTCACTTACATATACCACTTACAAGGTATATAAACTACTATCAAAACCCACTTACTAATGGACATGGATACCAGCCTTAATGGCTATAAATCTGAAATAATACTAAATATCTATATCACGCACTGCCACACTCAGGCAGGAATAATACCAGATAATATAACAAATACTAAATACAATTACTGTAATATGTAGCGTCTCAGAGGACAGGATTCGTACTTACAGTAGTTCCATTAGAACACAATCAGATGAACGATTTTATAAAACATCATTTAATAAAAGACAAAAATAAAAATGGTGCAATAGTATTTACAAAAACAAACAGACATAAAAACAAGCAACAGTAAAATAAAGAGATAAGAGTTGAAAATACTTTCTCTCTCTCTGCTGGGGCAAATAGTCCAAATCTAGATTATAGTCTAGTTAGAGGTAGTTACAGGAAAGCCAGCACACACAGTGGCGAAAAAGGCCTGGTGCCGTCAGATCCAGGGCTTTATCGGTACTGTGTGTACCTAGCTTAAGGATGAAAATTATAGTAAGCAATAGAAACAATCCCATAATAAGGGATACTCGGTAACTGTGAATAGAAAAGTAATTGTCTAAGACTGCATAAGAAACCTTATTTTTCATTTACGGTATCTCATCCCTGTGCAGATACTTTCCCCAATCAGAGGTTATGGGCAATGTTTGAGGATTGCATGTTTAATGGATTTACAGGGAGATTCAACAAAAGGTCTTATCATTTAAAATGGTGCTAATTTTGCCCCAACCAATCAGATCTTATTTAACATTTGAAAGCTAACATCTGATTGGTTGGGACAAAATTAGCACCATTTTAAATGATAAGAACTTTTATTGAATAACCCTGATAGATCTTTCATAAACATTGCTTGTATACATAGGAACTTAGGCAGGCACAATAAAATAATGACTGAAAATCCCCCCCCCCCCAAAATAAAATAGACTAAGCTACAGTATTTATCTGCAGAGGTTGAATGCAATGGATAATGACAATGCAGTATTTTTTTTCATCTTTAATTGTTTGTTATATTTGTGCTATGTAAGTTTCTTACCCACCTATTTATGGCTAGGGATGGACTCAAACCCGAGTTTGAGCCAAACTTTATGAGTTCGGATGAACTCAAACTATTCGAACTAGTTCGGGTTCAAACTAGTTTGATTTTCTGGACTCGCTGGACTATTTTCGATAATCCTCGATGATTCGAGAGTTCTCGAATGTACGAGGATTTCCGAACGTTCAGCAGGCCTCGAACGGCCGCTTCCGATTTTCTGAAATCTGATTGGTTAATGTAAACCATGTAAACCTAATGTAAACCATGTAAACCAAGCACTGAAAAATTGACCAATCAGAAACGAATGCAGGATCTGCATCGCAGGATATGGCAAAAGAAAGAAGTGGCTAGCAACATCGGCTCCGCTGAGGCCGGCGATGCCAGTGGGCCGCAGTGAGCCTGCCTGGCATCGGTAAACTCAGTGGTGTTGGTGTCGCTAGCCCGAAGATGTCATGTCGGATCAAGACATCGGTAACATCGGCCCCTGGCGGCTGCAGGGATACTTCTTGGATTTGGTGGCCTCAGCGAAGCTGGTGTCACCAGATGGAAGAAAGAAGACATCGCCCAAGGGCTCTTTTAAGAGCTGCTCACTGGGGGTCCGGGTTCAAGCTGCGGGATCCCCAACAAAGGCACTTATCAGTGCCGCAAGGGCCCTTACAAGGGCCGGGGAGGGGGGGCCCGGTTCGAGCTGTGGGACACCACCATTGAAATTACCAGTAATCAGCAAAATCTAAGGATCAGAAGTATCTCCAAGACTACTGTAAATAAATATCTGCGTATAGCAGATAACAATCTTTCTTTGTGAGCTACAGTTTGCTGGACTTGAGATGACTGATAGGCCAATTTTCCTTACAAACCATAGAATGGCTGTATATTATACTCCAGCTAAATGATCTTGGCTTCATTTTCCTGCACAGTTGGCAGATTGTATTGTTTTCCAATCTTACTGCTAAGATATGGAACTGAAATTGCTATCCACAAAAAGATGTGATACATTCTGCTGAAATCAAAGTAAATTGTTTATCTGCAATTATGTATTTCTAACAGTACTGTACATCTGAGTTATGTGGTATTCTTACATTGGTAAGTATTTTTAATAATGATGTCCTCTAAGCATGCAAGTGAAGGTTATTAGTGGTCAACAAAAGGATTCTGTTGCAATATGTTGCAGGGCAACAAACTCATAGGGGATTTCTAAATCAATACTTGGTAACATTGGATGGAGTGTACACTCTCTCTAAACATACGTATTTGTTAAGCTGAATGCACAAATTCAATTCCCAACAGAATGCCCAGTAGATTCTATTGGAATATTATGATCATTTAGATTTGGGCATACATTTCCAAACATCTTATGTTTGTGTGTAGGGGATTGTAATTTGGGTATCACTACACTGTTATGATCACTAGTAGCCCCTTATTCATTTTTTTTAACAGTGGCCATTTTTATTTTAAACAACTAACGCCTTGGCTAATAAAGACTGCCCACCAGACAATCATTTTGTAGGCATACACAGACAGATGTTGACAACATTTGTTCATATAATATATATAATGTATATAATATATAATGTTCATTACATTATGGCCTAGCCCCCACTGCTAAGATTTTGCAGCATTTTTGCCAAAAATACAGTGAAAAACGCAATCTTAAACACATGGACGCAGAAACGTGTGTGGAACCTCATTAAATTGTTTGTTTTCTCACTACAGAGCATACCTTAGCTGGCAAGTGACAGTACAAAAAAACATAAGCACATGTTAATGATCAGTATTTACTGACTACAGTACATACTTATAAGGGGCTTATTTAATAAGATTAATAACACAGATTAATAAACCCCTATCATTTTAGTAAATTTGCCTCTGGGCAACATCATTTTTATCTTTAGATGATAATATGTTTTAGAAAGAATGTCTCAATGGTACAGCTGTACACCTTTTTAAATTTACATTTTTTAAACAAGGGTGGTTGACCAGCTTTATACAGACCAAATGAACGAACCAAGGTGACTAGTTAGGTCTATTTACCTTGGTCCTTAGGTCTAAATTTGGAGGCTTGAAAAGAACCACACCAACTATATGATTTTAAAAGTATTTCACCAGGCTGAAATTATACTAGAGACCAAACGGGTCTCTGGAATGTGTTTTGTGCGGGGAGAGGGCTTGAATTTATTTTTTACATACCTCCCTTCCTTTTTATATCCTTAACGTTGGAGTGCATGCCATTTGTACCAAAAATGGTGATTGCATGTGAGATCAGAACACAAAGCATATGTGGGGAGAACCTATTGCACTAGGCTTCTTATTTTTTTAGGCCATTGGCATTATCAGTGCAGATTGAAAATGCATATGTGAAGCATATGTGAAGTCATATAATTTTATGAGATAACAGGGATGAAGAAAGAATCGTGGTCAGGAAACAAGCAGAAGTCAGGACAGGCAGCAAGAATCATGATAAAGGATAAGCAGGAGTCAGAAATGGGAAATCTGATCAAAAATTCACAGCAAGCACTAAGACGAACCAAAGGCTACAACTGGCAGAGAGACAAAGGAAACAGGAACTAAAATAGGCTTAAAGAACCAATCAGGAAAAGAGAAAACCAGCAAGGGCAAAGATAGGCTATAGAAAATTTTAATCTGCCAGTGCCTGCAAAATACAAAGAACCAATCGGAAATGCGGTGAAATAGAAGATTGACGAAATTGCAGAAACCCGAATGACAAAAAGACCAAACAGGGCCGCTTTAAGCATAGGCCAACTAGGCAAAGTGCTAGGGTGCCAATGTTAAACCAGGGCACCAAGTTTTCTCCCCAGCATCTCCCTGTCATCTTTTACTTGCTGTTTTAGAACTGCTCTCCTTGTTCTGCTGTAATTTGCAATGGTTAGAGAGTCTGAACTCACTTTACATTGAAACAATGTTGCAAATGAATGGTGGTGAAGGTGAAGGAAGGAGGGGGGGAATGAGCTCAACTAAAAGAACCGAGGAGAGTAAAATGCCAGGTTAAAGCTGCTGCAGACTTTATAACAGTGGCCCCTGTGACTAGCAGCCATGAGATCCCTATCCCTGCCTCTTTCGTGCTTCCATCCAACTAGAACGTAGAGTAATTAAGGAGTGAACATTTAAATGTATGAGACATGGAAAACAGATACACACTGTATAAAGTGTCAGTGCTGGCAGCAAAAAGGGTTAAAGGTAATACTCTGCTGAAAGTGGTAATGGTAATACTCTTGGAAAGTGCTGACACTGAAGAGTTAATGGCAATACTCTGGGAATGTGCTGGCACTGAAATTGTTGATGCCAATACTCTTGGAGGGCTAAGCCACACTTCTGCGCTTTTAAGCGCGATGGGATTTTGACCTGATCACGCAAGCACCAAGATGGCTACAAATGGCACTTGACCCCAAGGCGTGATGGAAAAAACAAAAGAGAGGAAGACGCCATTGGAAAGACCCGAAGCTCGCAAAGGTGATCAGAAGTTACGTGAACAGTTACGTGAACAGGAAGGATACATTAGGGAGCAGAGGAAAGGTGGGGAACGGCATCTAAAAGCTGTGTAGCAATAAATATATAAGAAAAGTATAAAAGTCAATTTTGCAGACACCTGCAATCATTTTTGGTGTGGGTTGCATGTGTTCCTATTATAATAAAAACTATCATTAAGATTTACTCTTATGGTCTCTCTGGCAAGCAAATCCATAATTTATATATATATATGATTCATACATAAAATCCTTTGAATTAGTACATTAACTTGGCATTGGTATGTTCGCATACACAGTAAAAAATTAATAGTGATTACTGTGATTTTGTTTTTTTCTGTTGCAACTTGGTATGCTAATGGTTTAAATAGACTTAAAAGGAAGGAAGATGTTAGTTAACAATTTGGCTTGGTTACACCCCATATAATATTTCCGACGACCAATATTACCGTGTATTGATCTTTCTGCCATAAATAATGGTGTAGGTGGGGGCGGGCATGACCATTTTCGGATCAGACGAACGGGCGATTGTGTGTGTTGGTAAAATGCAGTTCCCTATAGCCACAAATGATTTGTCCTAGACGATCTCTTGCCCTTTACAGTATTGTGAGAGCATTTAGCCTCCTCTGCTTTGCCACCATTAAAGCATTGGTCTTCTTCTCTCTGGGCTCAGCAGTGGGGATGGCCATAAAAATGAAGTCCCACTTGCCTTGGCAGTGAGATTGTAAGCAGGAATTATATTTTAGCAATAGTTTTTGTCATGTTTTGAATTTTGCTCCATTGTTTCAGATTTGCTATGTTTTTTTATCTATCCTAAATTTCATTATTAAATTCTAGGACTAGGCAGGTCTGCTTAAAGTTACCTACAACTTTCCAATTACATTATAAGGAAAATAGCAGAATGGAATACAAATGTTGAGTCATTTGAAGGATTTTATTAAGGCATTTTTCGAAAATGGCATCCTCGCTCTTATGGTCTCAGTAGTACATTACATTACTGATAAATCGTTTGGATTAACATCAGTTTGTTCGAGATGGACCTGTGATTCAGCCCAAGCTGTAAATCCAAAAGGCAATAACAATTTCAAATAAAAAATGAATAAGATTAGCACCATCACAATTTGTTTCGGTGTTATGCCTGAAAAGGTATCTTAATGGAAACCAGCTTCCAGCTTCATATTTAGGACAAATATTTGCTAGCACTCAATAAAATACCCTCTTGATATACATAAAAGTTTTCTATGAAAAATTTAAATCTACATTTGCAATTTATGTCTATGTTCTTGTTCTGCATTTTTTTTTGTAAAGGTAAATTTCTGGTCAGGTCCGAGCATTCCCAAAGCCAACAGTGTTTTCCGGCCTCAGGAATGCTTGTTTCTGTGCTACACACTTTAACAATAAAGAGGCAAATCCATCACACCCTACATCATTGTCCCTTTATTGTTAAAGTGTGTACCAAATTTTAAGCTGGCCACCAGATAAAGACATAATAAAGTTTTTTATGTTAAAAAAAGGTGGCCTGCAAAATGTTCAAGCTGTTTGTGTGAGGGGGTCAGAACAGCCAGTCAGGTTGGTGACAGACAGTGAAGTATTTAGCTCGAGAGTTTTTGGGTGGCACAAAAGGATAACAATGGGGCACATAAAAAATACCAATAATCTATGTCAGTATAATGTACGATGTACGCAACAGCTATTACATACCTTACAGTTAAAGGGCATGTCCACCCCCAAAACTAAAATTTTATGTTATTGGCCACGATTCCATCTTTAAAACAAGCCATCCCCCATCAAAATCCATTCAGCCAATTTGAAGATATATAAGTTTTTCCAACATGCCTTTTGCAGAAAAGGAGCAGCTCACTGTAATCCAATCTGTGCCTTCATGCTCCCTTGGCACCCCCCCCTCCCACCTCGGTATCCATCTTCGGTCCCCCTGCATCGTAGTGTGAAATCCTTTTAGGGTGTGATAGAGGACCCCTGCCCACACCCAAATGCCGGATAATTTTTTAAAAAAAAGTTTGTTGCCTTACTTACAGCTCTTCGTTCTCGCGGCGCTTTCTCTCTTTCAGACGCGTCTGACGCCACGAGAAAGTGCCGTGGGAACGAAGGGCTGTAACTAAGGCTGCAAACATTTAAAAAAAAATTAATCTGGCGTTTGGGTCTTGGCAGGGGGCCTCTATCACACCCTAAAAGTGCCAGGAGAGGAGGAAGTAGCAGACATATGGGACACTCATATGTGAGCTAGCCCGTAGGAGAAATTTTTGCTGACATCTGACAAGCATGAATCAAGCACTTTATCGGTTAACTGAGGCACAAGCCCTATCAAGCCCTATAAGTGACCAGTAATCGCTATATAAAGGGGATATATAAGCTTAAGCCACTCTACAACAGAGTAGCAGCATTGGCACGCATTTCACGCAGTGTCACGCACTGAAAAAATACTGATTGCATGCGCTATGAAAATGGATCACAGCGCAGGAAATTTGCCCACCTACATTGACATGCACTGCTCTGCAGTTCTCACGTGCTAATGGATTGAAAGCAAGATCCTAAATGTGTGAGGCTAAGGCCACACTGTACCGGACACATGTCTGCGTGACTAAGAGTATCTGAATGAATGATGCTAGTATGCTATTAAAATGTAAGGAGCCCCATGTGCAATTTTGCCCAGGGCACAATTTTACTTAAAACCGTCCCTGTAAAATGGGTTTTACGAATTTGAGGGTTCACAAAATTGTTATTAACTGGATTTCGGATCTATTCCCACTGTGTAATGGTGGCCATAGAAGATACAATCATGAGTGATAAAAAAAATATTCTGACTGGCCTAATAGGGAAAAATATTGTACGATTGTCAGACAATTGTCCATTCACAATTGATTGCTAGAGGTAGGTATTTTCAGCAAGGTCTCTGTGTTTGCAGACAACCCAAAACTTTAAAGCTACAGATGATGCACAATCATTGTAGGTATAGATAGATTGTCACATTGGGCTTCTAAGTGGCAGATGAGATTTAATGTTGATAAATGTAAGGTGATGCATTTTGGACTTAAAAATCCTTGTGCTATTTTTACTATACATGGCTCTGTGTTATGTAAGTGAATCCCTGTCGGTAAAGGATCTTGGAGTTTTGATGGATAACAAACTTACAATATGTACCCTGCTAATTGGGATTTTCCAGGGTACATAATTGCCACAGATTCTTGTACAAGTCATTCTGAATTGAGAAAGCCAGTCGGATGACTAGCGAAACGTCTTCAAGAACTACATTTCAAGTCCAGTTGATCTAATTGAATACAACAGATAAATACTGTATATACTGTAATACATAAGGCAGTAGCATAAACCCTTATTACAATCATTCAGTGATGTCACCGAGTGACTTCCTGTATTCCAGTATACCTCCCCCTGTCTCTCCCCCTCCCTGTATTAGTCATTCATATAGGAAACCCTGTTTATTGTTGACAGACAATGTTCGATCCTTCTTTCTCTTTTCAATAGGACTGCTAATTAACTATTTATACACTAAACAGGGATTCCAATATAAAAATGAACAATGCAGGTAGGGGAGAGACAGTGGTTAGGGGTGGAGGAGTGTGTCTGTGCTTTGTATTTGGGCTTGCCTTATATATTATATGAAATAATACGCTACCTATAGTGTAATATATGGATTAACTTCACCTCAGAGCTTGAGGCCTTGTGCACTCCTAGAGGCATGATATCCATATATTAAACTGTAGGTAGCGTATTATCCCAAATATATTACACTGTAGGTAGGGAATTATCCCTCATATTATACTATACTGACCAAAATCTAAAGATCATGCAAAGCCTGGTTTTAGAACTGCTAAGTCTGCAAAATGGTTTCATGAAATTGCAATACCTGACATTGCATTTTACATTGTTTTTAAATGTCTAGAGACTAAAAAAGCATAATTGTGTGAAATTAAGCAGTGCTTGTCCAAAGCACAGGAAACTGAAGAGTAGGAGCTGTCTTCCTGTCAAAAGGTTTTTGCCTCTAATTGGTCCTCCCTGAGGGATTATGACATGCTTCAATAAAGCAGGTGTAGATACTCACAGGATTTTTGTATCCTTTCGGGCTTCAAGTCTACTCCACTCCGTCTTTTAGTGGTAAAGTACAGCTATAGGAACAAATTGTAGACAAGCGTGCTTGACACTTGCTGCCTGTGGCTCGTCTACAATTTGTTCCTATAGCCGGATTATGACACGCGCAGGGGAGCCCTTTCCCCCACCCTCTCACCCTCTGGATCCCTCCCTGGCTGCCCTGCCACCTACCATTAAAAGGCAACCCTTGCCCACACCCAACCGCTATGTCAGATTACTAAATAAGAATCAGAAATCTTCTTACAGCCCTTCACTCCCACAGCACTCTACATTGCCGACAGAATCGTCTGTGATTGACTGACTCTCAGTAAGTAGAGTTCTGATTCTTTTTTTTTGGAATCTTACATAGCGGTTGGGGGTGAGCAGGGGTGCTCTACAACATGTTTTTATTTAGTAACATAGTAACATAGTAATTAAGGTTTTTAACCCTACCTAACAGTTGATCCAGAGGAAGGCAAAAAACCTCAGCTAAAAAGGGGGGGAAAATTCCTTCCTGACTCCAAACGGCAATCGGAATGTATCCCTGGATCAACCAGATCTATATGCATTAATACCAGTAATTCTCAATATTTTTTAGTTTTAGAAACTTATCCAGGCCTTTTTTAAAGCTATTCAATGAACTTGCCATTACCACATCTGCCGGAAGACAGTTCCACAATTTCACCGTTCACACTGTAAAGAAACCCTTCCTAACCTGAAGATGAAACTTCTTTTCTTCCAACCTTAGAGGATGTCCATGTGTCCTCTGATATGACCTATTAGTGAACAATGCACCAGAGATTTCATTGTATGGCCCATTAATATATTTGTATAAGGTAATCATGTCCCCACGCAAACGTCGCTTCTCCAATGTAAACAGCCCTAACTTGTCTAATCTGCCTGCATATTCGAGCCCCTCCATTCCCCTTATTAACTTAGTTGCCCTTCTCTGAACTGCCTCAATTTCCAAGATGTCCCTTTTGTATATGGGATTCCAAAACTGCACCGCATATTTCAAATGAGGCCTTACCAGTGCCTTGTAAAGAGGGAGAATAATATTTTTCTCTCTTGAATCTATTCCCCCTTTTATACAAGACAATATCTTGCTAGCTCTAGCCGTTGCTACCTGGCATTGTTTGCTATGGCTAAGTCTGTTATCTACCAGAACCCCCAAATCTTTTTCCATTAAAGATGCACTTAACACAGAGTTATTTATGGTGTAGGTGGCACAGGGATTATTAAATCCCAAATGCATCACCTTACATTTATCAACATTGAATCTCATCTGCCATTCTGCTGCCCATTTTGATAATCTATCTAGGTCTGCTTGCAGCACTTGCACATCATTGGAAGTTTCCAAAGCTCTGCATAGTTTAGTGTCATCAGCAAATACTGAGACCTTGCTCTCAATGCCCTCTTCTAAGTCATTTATAAACAGATTAAACAGAAGCGGCCCCAGTACAGAACCCTGAGGCACTCCGCTTAGAACTTTAGCCCACATAGATGTAGCTCCATTAACCACCACTCTCTGTTTGCGGTCCAATAATCAGTAAGGGTGGACATACCCTTTACAGAAACACTAAACTCGTTTTTTTTTTAGCATATTCCATCTGTTTCTGTTAACTAGATTGTAAGCTCTAGGGGGCAGGGGCCTCTTGGGGCAAAGCCCTAGCACTTCTATTTCTATAAGTTATATACAGTATTTATGTACTGAACTATCTATGTATTTATCCCCCTTGTATGACTTTATTGTATTTTAATTACTGTACAGCTCTGCGTCCCCAAGTGGCGCTATATAAATAAACATATACATACATACATACATTATTCACAGGGAGGTGAGAATGCTTATTCCCACCTCCCTGTGAATAATAGAATGCTCAGGGGACACTGGAACTTACCCTACCGCCTCTCCACTCGCAGCTGCCTCTGCAATAAAAGCCGATCGCGTGCCTATCTTTTGTATAGGAGCTTTGTTGGGACATTGCGGCTGTCAGTGCAGAAGCAGCTGTGAGTGGAGCGGAAGTAAGGTAAGTTCCAGTGTCCCCCGAGCATGCATCCTATTATTAACAGGTAAGTGGGAATAAGCTTCTTACCTCCCTGTGAATAATAGAAACAGATGGAATATGGTTATATTCCATCTGTTATATTGTTAAGTGTTCCTTTAAGTGAAATCCCGGTAATGAGTCAATCTCATTGTTGACAGCTGTTTTGTGCCATTGACTAGAGGTAATGTCAATCATTTGGTTTTATCACATGGCAGCATTATTTCAGGCTAAGACCATTAACTCCTTTAAGCCCTTTTTAGTGAATATCTTTAGATGTGATTTTTTTCAAGTTCCAGAGAAAACAGGATGTTAAAGAACAAAAGCTAATGGATTTTTGCATTTTCCCATTGACTTTACATTAAATGTCACTTAAGCAGCTGTGAAAAGGCATTCATAAAATGCCACAACTAAATACTGTGTACCTCTACATTTGACCTTGTCATAAATATTTTAGTGCAAAATTAGCTAAATCTTTCTGTATCACACCATACTGTACATGTACAGTATTTACAGTATTATCAACAATGACTTGAGAGATTGTATTCAACTAAGATATCAATGAGTACAGTACATTTAAAAAAAAAACCTTAACTTACATTCCTGCTCCTTATGGTTCCCCTGTAGTCTTGTCCAAAGTCAAGAAAACTGATGAGTAGTGTTTGTCTTCCTGTCCAAACGTCCCTTCCTCCTGTCTTTCCTCCTGATCCCTCTCTTGCAATCCTTCACCTTGCATAAAAACCTTCATCTATAAAAACCCACCCCCAACCGCTGTGTTAGAAAGTATAAAAATAGAATTTAAACTGTACTTACAAAACAAGATTTAGAAATGTATGAACCTTCATTCATATAATATCATGTGGTAGCAAAATACTGTAATGGTATTGGATGGGCAATTGAAGAATTATGACCGTGATTGTAAATCTACAGTCGCCATCATACATTTGTGGCCACAATCATTGTAAATTTACCAATCATGATTGCAATCTTATATTTCCGCCTGCGATCATACAGTTACGATTGTGGCACCAATTTTGCAATAATAATAAAGTTGCGATAATGCAAAATAGCGATACCGAACCTTTATAACTATGGCCCAATGCCACTAACCAAGTACCGTTGCATACACAATATAAGAAAGACATAAAGGGAATGATATTGAGGACACAGCATCTATGCAAAATCATGCTATGTGTCATGTATTTTAATTTGGGAGCACATTTCTTATATTACATTTCATGTAGTTTTAATCCAAACTGGTTACATTGGCCCTAATTATACACCCACAGTATCAGTAATTAGCAATACCGCAGGCTTGTTATGTTTTACAATGTATTTTTACAGCACCTACAACGTGGTGTTATATTAGCATGTAAAATACAGCAATGCGCTTCCATACTATGCAGTATTGGTATTATATCATGGTCGTAAAATATCACACATTTGTATATTACTGTAACGTATCAGTATTTTATGACTGCATTAAAGGAAACTTAAAATAATCCCCCAGATATCAACGTGCAGAAACCACTTAATTCCAGACAGCTGTACCCTAGGTAAATATTGGTTAGAAGCTGAGGCTCACTATTTAATTATATTATGCAGGCTTTGTCAAGAATTATTACAAAATGTAATGTGGACTGTGGGAAAGAAACCCAGAGACATTTTGGTTTTTAGAAGAAAAATTGCAAAGCAGTGTCTGAAATCAGTCCATTCTATGTTATTCAAAAAGATATCTGCATTCTCCAGTTGTCATCTCTGAAGGTTACACATGCTAGCCTTTAGCCAAAAACTGTATGGAATTAAGCCTTTATAAGTCCAGATACAGTTCATTTTCTACTGTTACTTTAGTTAAAAAATATAAATATAAATTGATATATTTTGTTTAAAATGTCAAGCTGTGCTCCCCTCTGGTTATTTTATTTTATGGTCTTTGAAATGTACTATAGAAAGTTATAATACAGCTAGAAATTAATTTTAGACACAGGTGCAAGGCCTTATTTTAAACAAAATATAGTCCGTCCCCCCAAACTAATCAAATCGTAAAAATATGACCTATTTAACTATATTTCACCTTTAAAGTGATCCATGTAAATGTAAATTTGCTCAAACACACACAAAAACTCATTCTGCTTCTTTGATTAGTAAAATGCTGAATATAGGAATGGCAGAAATCATAAATCCAGAGTTACATGTATGTAGTTTCTATATATAGTGATAAGCACATTCTATGGTAACTTACATGCACCTAAGAACTTACAATTGAATTACCCTATCTCACACACAACCCATCAGTATGTCTTTATGATTATGGGAGGAAATCAAAGTACCCAGACAGATCCCAAGTGAGCACATATAGAAAATATGTACTTTTTTGCAGATATAGTTTGTGGATTTAAACTCATAAGTCACGATACATAGAATACTGTACCTATTGTGATTTATTGTCTACTTGACAATTAGTAAATGTAATTTACTGCACTCCCCTCAATGTGTTTGCAGTTAAATAGTGTACAGTATGTTGGTAAAGCTTGAAATGATGCCCTTTGTGGCATATTAATTTGTATGGATGTGCAGAGTGAAGAGCTTCTTGTACCGATTTGGTCTTCACTTCACTGACTGTTCAATAAAGACACAATTCATGCAAATGTAATTGTGTTGTTAAATCTTCTTATTTGTTATATTGAGACAACTAAATCCTAATACCAGTGTTGTAGACGATAGGTACATTGGTAACAAATAAGAACAAAATGACAACCCAACTGCTGAAATTGTTTTTATTCAAAATGTGCCACACAATGTGTATGTTGTAAATGTATTTGACAAAGTACCATTCAGATCTGAAAAATGTTGTATTGCCAGTTCTGAATAAACATAATTACAGCATTGGTTTGTACAGTCCTGTACGTTACCAGCCTATTTACTTTCTACATGATGGCTAAGTGCTTGGGACAGAGCATTTCGGAGGAGCAGAATGCAGCTATTGAGAGAAGATGGTTCTAATTCATCCAGGCCATAGTTTATCTGTGGTATTCAGTTAGATCAACTGGACTTAAAGTTTACTTCTTGAAGGCGTTTTGCTAGTCATCGGACTGGCTTTTTCAATTCAAATGACTTGTATAAGAATCTGTTGGCAATTAAGTAGCCTGGAAGGTCCCTAACACCTGGCTGTCATATGCTAAATGGGACTTTCCAGGGTACACAAGTGTGACTAGTGAAACATCTCCAAGAACTAAACTAAGTCCAGTTGATCTAACTGAATTCAACAGATAATACCAGTGTTATTTGTAAAGTAGTGCTAGGCTATATCCTGAACATCTAGAAGTTTTCGTTAATATGCAATGGAATTTTCAAAGCTGGTAAATAATTTTTCTAATATTTACTGCAAACGGTCTCAGAATCTTGGGGGCTGCAAGTAATCAATTTGAACAATAGTTTATGGTGCATGCAATCAGTATAAACTATAAAGGAAAATACCACTGTTCTGGTTGTAGAAAAATTTAGCCTCTGGTGAACATAAATATATATAATTTAATGATAATATGATGAGTTATTGTTTTTAATTTGTGCAGCCAAAAATCACAGAACAAAAATCTTTCGGTGCTATCACTTGGTTCTAATTTGCTATATTATTAAGCAACAAACATATATTGCTAATAATTTTCGATATTATAACGAACATTTAAAAAAACAAATATGTATATTGCTAGTAACTTTCGATATATAAAGAACTTTTAAAACAAATATGTATACTGCTGTAACTTGTAAATTAAACCTGCTAATGTCTGTCTGTGTATATTTACATTTAAATGTAAAGGTAAACTATCAAGTGTAATGTAAAGTTTGGTTATACAGTATTGCTTTGTACTAAGAATTACATTTTTGCCTTAGTAGGTACCGGGTAACAGCGCTGTACACGCAAAAGGATACCGGTCCGTCTCCTTCATTTAGGAACTATTCAGTCACCTTTAAAACATCGACCTTTATTTCAAAGAAACTTTAAAAGAAAAGCATGGTCCGCCTGACACGTTTCGAGCGTCCCACATGCTCTTAATCAGAGCCCATAATTAAGAGTGTGTGGGACGCTCGAAACGCGCCAGCGGACCATGCTTTCCTTTTAAAGTTTCTTTGAAATAAGGTCGATGTTTTAAATAAGCCGGGGTGACTGAATTAGTTCCTGACCGAAGGAGGGCGGACCAGTATCCTTTTGCTGTCACGCTGCTGTTACCCGGTGTTTCGGACCAGGCGAAGGTTCTGGCACGGTCCTGCACCCGGACCACCACAGAGAGGGTGAGTCCTGGTTTGGGAGTTACATATGATTGTTTGTTAAAGGGGAACTGTGGTCTCCAAACAAGTTAAGTTTAAATGAAAGGCCAGTTTCCTACCTTAAAAAAACGAGCCATCAACCCACCTCTCTACGTGCTCTACAGCCCAAGATATACAGAAATGATGACCAGAAAGTTAATGGTGGGAGGCTGACTTGTACATTCCTGAGGCTTCTCCCACAGTGCCGCTGGTAGCACAGCCTCAGACTCCCTCAGTGTGAGGGAGACAGGAAGTCCCTCCTCCTCTCTGCTGTGTGAAGTCCTGACAGAGAAGGTAGGGAATCACAGCCCTTCTCTCCCACTATGTGAAAACAGCCTTTTCAGGCAGAGTTCTCACTCTGCCTGAAGGCTGATTCCACAGAGTTTTCTTTAGGGGGGGTCTGAGTAACCCATGACACCAGTGAGTGGGTGGGGCTTAGACACCCACGAGTGGGCGGGGCTTAGGCACCCACGAGTGGGAGGGGCCATGGCACCCGCAAGTGAGGGGGCCACATGGGACTGTAGAATAACGGCCATGGGGGGCCTGCAACTGGAGGGACCATGGAGTCCATACTGGAGGACATGGGGGGCTGCAAAGGGAGAAGGAGACACAGGACAGATTGACTGACAGTTTTCAGAGCAGGAAGTGCAGGGGACCTGGTGATGCTGCTGCCATATCCACACAAAAATGTAAATATCTTCAAAACTATGCAAAATAAACATGGAAATAAATTGCAAAAATTCTCAGGGAGCAATTCCTATCAATTTACCGCAATTGACCTAATCATTTTTGGACCACAGTTGCCCTTTAAACAGACACATAAATGCTAATATTGCACAGTAGACTGCACAGTGTGAAAGAGATGAGCGAGGCTAAAAGCAGAAAGCCAATCAAATGATAGGTCTGGGGTTTAAAACACCCGACCTCCTCTTTCCAAAAATATTGGTGAAAGAATCTCACATAATGTATGCATAATTTATGTAACATATGTTGTACTGTATACACTATAGAGATCCAGTAAGATATCATAGAGAATAGTAGCAATAATGGTATAAAGATTCAAGTGCACTCTGGCATAGCTGTAGATGTAGTTTACTTGGATTTTGCAAAGACTTTTGATACAGTCCCCCATAGCGACTAATGTTAAGCTAAGGTCTGTTGGGTCTTGGATTCACATTTGTACATGGATAGAAAATTGGTTAATGAATAGGATGCAGAGAGTAGTTTATAATGGGGCTTCATCATTATGTACTAAAGTGCTAAGTGGGATGCCACAGGGTTCTGTGTTGGGTCTGCTTCTATTTAATCTATTTATGATTTGGAAGTGGGTATTGTCAGCAAGGTTTCTGTGTTTGCTGACGACACAAAACTTTGTTGACCATTAAAAACTTCAGAGGATGTGTAATTGTTGCAGGGGGATCTAGATATATTGTCACATTGGGCTGCTAAGTGGCAGATGAGATTCAATGTTGATAAATGTAAGGTGATGCATTTTGGACTTAAGAATCCTTGTGCTGCTTATACTATAAATGATTTTGGTGGATAACAAACTTAAAGGAAGCAAGCAGTGCCAGGTGGGCTTTAAAGAGAGGTATTTAATGGAGGAAAATGTTATTCTCCCTCGTTACAAGGCCTCATTTGGAACCGCTATACTAACAAACGTTTATTCACTGGTAGTCAGTTTGGCCAAAATATAGGTTCAAATGGCCGTTGTATACCAGGCCCTAGGAATGTTGGACTTAGAACAGGTAGATATTAGTGGTAAGGAATAATGAAGATTTTATATGGAAAATAAATAGAAGGGTTATCCTTGGTTTTTCACACAAAACTTTTCTTACTATTGTTTAGTGAAAAAAATCTTTTAAAATGGAGTAACACAACACAGAAGTATTTATTATGTGGCTTATAAAAAAGATAGAAGGCTCTTTTTAAACCCAAACGACATTAGAACAGAACGAATTTATCTGTCATAGAAATAGTTTCTTGCCAACAGAACACTCAGAGCCATCATGAATTGACTAGTCATTATTAAAAAAACTAATAATGTATATCTAAAAAAAATAAAATTGTTTTAAGATAAAGAAGAAAGTAAGTTGATTGGAACAAGATGGTTTGGACTGTACGGCATTATTAAATATGATTTGGGCGGAGTGATGTGTATATGTAGCTCCCCAAAACTCTGCATTGCACCGTTGCTGCAAGATCATTAGAAGGTAACCTGGTTTCCATTTCTTCTATCTAGTAAAATTATCTAAAAGCCTTCCATCACACCTTCAAATAAAACCCAATCACATCTCTAGATAAAATTTGGAGAAGTAATTGCTGGAATGGTTCATCAATTTTACTTCTTTGCTTGAACATTTCCTGTTTTCAGCCATGTGACCAGCTTGTAGTGCATGTGACCAGCATCTGTCTTCATTGCAAGGCTCCCCTTCTCAACTGTCAATTTTTTCCCCCAGGTATATCCCTGTTTCTACCATTGATTTCTCAGCATTGTATTAACTGAGCATGTTCTCCCTTCCCCCGGCCGGACAGCGGTGGCAGAGGTCATGTGCTGTCACTCAACCTACTGAAGCAGGAAGTTTGAACATTCACCCCAATGTAATTTCTCACAGGATCCAGCCAGAATGTGATCGTCAGCTCCTTTTAAATGAAATACCGTATATCACTCGAGTTTTTTCAGGCTGTAAAATCAGCCTTAGCAATCCGGCAGGTGCTCGCATCACTCCCTGTACTGGAGCGCCAGCTGACGTCACTCCCTGCCCCACCCGATAGTGACGTCATTGCCACCATACAGTGAATGAGTGAGCGGCTGCCAGATTTCTTATGAAAGTTACATTGCTAAAGAAAGTAAATCAGGAGGTGGTATCCATTATTATAAAGACTGCCTTCGGATTCTGTATTGTTTTGATGCTTTAGTTGCCTTTAATGACAGCAGCATTCCATACATTATAGCCATACTGGATTTTGGCTTTTACTGTATGGGCCTACTGTAGGGAATTCTGCTGTCCATTTAAAGGGCAACTAAAGCCTCAAACAATACAGAATCAGAAGGCACTAGTGGCATATTTTCTACCCTCTGTTTATACTCGAGTTATAGTTTTTTCAGGTAAAATTAGGTACCCTCGGTTTATTGTCACCAAAATTTCATAGTTGAATAAAAAATATAATATTAATTAAAGTTAATGATGTTGCATTATCGGAAAGCTTTGAATTGTCTTCTTTTCTTTCATATATCAAGTGCCGAGTGATACAGCAATCTTGATACTTATTGCTTTCTTACTAAAAACATTATTTCAATACACTCCACTGCGAAGCGCGTGTATTTTGCTAGTTTTTGTATAAAAGGGATTTATCTTTTTTAGGGGACAGGAGCATTTGTAACTGCACAGAAATCTCTGTTCTGTGTCAGAGGGATGATCACTGAGCTGTCAGCTTCCGGTAGCAAAGTCTGCAGCTTCCGTAGGTGGGTGTTCCCACTAAGGTGAATCATGGCAGCTGACTTGTAGTACACCCACGATCCACAGCAAGGGGAGAAGTGAGCACAGCTTTTTGTATCTTTGTAAATTGTGCTCTTTATATTGGGCAATGTTGTTTTAGACTTATTTAGATATTGTAATAAATTGATACTTTTAATTGGCTCACCTAAAATATTTAAAAATGCAAACTTTCAGAATTTACAGTAAGGAATAGCAAAATTCTACACTATCCCCTAAATAAGTGTAAAACCCACACTATCCAATATATTGTTGGGTTTGATGTTTACAGATACAGATGGACCCGAATCCGAAACCTTTCGAATCGGATTCCACCAATCGTCGGACTTTTTTTTTTTTCCCAAGTGTGGAAATTTTTGTGAATTTTTGTATTTTATTTTATATATAAGAAATTTCTAAAATATCTATGCAGAGTGCCAAAACAGAAAGCGCATTAAATTCTGTTACACATGTTTTTTTTGTTTTTAAGATTTTGGGCTCTTGGTACTGTATGTGGTTCCCCAGATCCCTAGCCATTTACAGTAAGTTACCATTGCTTTTATACCTTGAGTTTAGGCTCTACCACAATCTAAAAAGTTTTTTTATGCTGGACTGCCCTTTAACTTGGGGCCCTGAAATGGATCACAACTCCACACTCATTCACAAAATGTATAATGGTTACCTATTGGGATACATGTGGGAAGGATGCTGGCGATCCCACACTTTGTGCATCAGCAGGCATGATAGCTATTATTCTTTTTTAAACGTTATGTTGAACTGTAACATGTGCACAGCCATCTTGGGTGATTCATATAAAACCATACTTTGCAATCATTTTTAATTCCTATTATATTTTTATTTTGTAACATTCCAATATATTTTTGTACTGATTAAAATGATAATGTATTTTCAGGTTATAAAATGAGAAATTCTGCTTACTGTAACAAATAGTTTCTTGGTATTGAAAGAAAAATGATGGTGAAATAATTTGATTGTGTAAAACTTGCAGATCTTGCAAATATGAAGTTCCTTTCTTTGACAGAACAAGATACAGTATTGTGACTGGGAATGGATTGAACCAGCAATTACTACAGATTGTGAGTTCTGCCAACTCCCTCATTCCCAACTAATTTCTTAGAGCTCATGGGAAAACAGCCATGTATTTCAGATTATTAAATATTTAGCTTTGTCATTTTTTGAAGACTGATTCTTTCTCAGTGGATTGATGCATTCTAACTGACTATTTTTTTATGGGCATAACAATGTTAAACTTTTCATTTTAGATTGAAAAGGATTGTTAACAGTAATAACCAATATTGATCCTTTATTGTGATCCTTTGGTGTGTATCGGTATACATACATGAAAATGATCTTTGTACATACAGTAAGGGCCTAAAGGCTCATACACACGTGATCGCAGGGGCTGACCCGCGATGCATGTTGTTGTTTGAGCGCCCGTTTCGGGTGCAATCCTGGTGTGTATGGGCAATTTGTTTGGCCGTGTGGACAGGGCCACTGAACATGCCCATATGCGTCATGATTGTCGTCTGAAACGGGCGCTCATACCCGATGGCCTTAAGTTACATTAATTAGTGAATTGCAGCTATGAGTGATCTTCAATCAAACAGATCTTTCCCACACTCAACGTGTCAAAACAAGGTTGAGACTGGCCGTCACTTACATATACCACTTACAAGGTTAAAACTACTATCAACAAACCCCTTACTAATGGACATGGATACCAGCCTTAATGGCTATAAATCTGAAAATAATACTAAATATCTATATCACGCACTGCCACACTCAGGCAGGAATAATACCAGATAATATAACAATACTAAATACAATTACTGTAATATGTCACGTCTCAGAGGACAGGATTCACTTACAGTAGTTCCATTAGAACACAATCAATGAACGATTTTATAACATCATTTAATAAAAGACAAAATAAAATGGTCGCAATAGTATTTACAAAAACAACAGACATAAAAACAAGCAACAGTAAAATAAAGAGATAAGAGTTGAAAATACTTTCTCTCTCTCTGCTGGGGCAAATGTCCAAATCTAGATTATATTCTATTTAGAGGTAGTTACAGGAAAGCCAGCACACCGTGGCGAAAAGGCCTGGTGCCGTCAGATCCAGGGCTTTATCGGTACTGTGTGTACCTACTTAAATGAAAATTAGTAAGCAATAGAAACAATCCCATAATAAGGATACTCGGTAACTGTTGAATAGAAAAGTAATTGTCTAAGACTGCATAAGAAACCTTATTTTTCATTTACGGTATCTCATCCCTGTGCAGATACTTTCCCCAATCAGAGGTTATGGCAATGTTTGAGGATTGCATGTTTAATGGATTTAGGGAGATTCAACAAAGGTCTTATCATTATAAAATGGTGCTAATTTTGCCCCAACCAATCAGATCTTATTTAACATTTGAAAGCTAACATCTGATTGTTGGACAAAATTAGCACCATTTTAAATGATAAGAACTTTTATTGAATAACCCGATAGATCTTTCATAAACATTGCTTGTATACATAGGACTTAGGCAGGCACAATAAATAATGACTGAAAATCCCCCCCCCCCCAAAATAAAATAGACTAAGCTACAGTATTTTCTGCAGAGGTTAATGCATGGATAATGACAATGCAGTAGTTTTTTTCATCTTTAATTGTTTTGTTATTATGTGCTATGTAAGTTTTCTACCTCACCCCTATTTATGGCTAGGTGGACTCAAACCCGAGTTTGAGCCAATTTATGAGTTCGGATGAACTCAAACTATTCGAACTAGTTCTGGTTCAAACTAGTTTGATTTTCTGGACTCGCTGGACTATTTTCGATAATCCTCGATGATTCGAGAGTTCTCGAATGTACGAGGATTTCCGAACGTTCAGCAGGCTCGAACGGCCGCTTCCTGATTTTCTGAAATCTGATTGGTTTAATGTAAACCATGTAAACCTATGTAAACCATGTAAACCAAGCACTGAAAAATTGACCAATCAGAAACGAATGCAGGATCTGCATCGCAGGATATGGCAAAGAAAGAAGTGGCTAGCAACATCGGCTCCGCTGAGGCCGGCGATGCCAGTGGGCCGCAGTGAGCCTGCCTGGCATCGGTAAACTCATGGTGTTGGTGTCGCTAGCCCGAAGATGTCATGTCGGATCAAGACATCAGGTAACATCGGCCCCTGGCGGCTGCAGGGATACTTCTTGGATTTGTGGCCTCAGCGAAGCTGGTGTCACCAGATGGAAGAAAGAAGACATCGCCCAAGGGCTCTTTTAAGAGCTGCTCACTGGGGTCCGGGTTCAGCTGCGATCCCAACAAAGGCACTTCAGTGCCGCAAGGCCCTTACAAGGGCCGGGGAGGGGGGGCCCGTTCGACTGTGGGACCCACCATTGAAATTACCAGTAATCACAAATCTAAGGATCAGAAGTTCTTCCAAGACTACTGTAAATAAATATCGCGTATAGCAGATAACAATCTTTCTTTGTGAGTTACAGTTTGCTGGACTTGAGATGACTGATAGGCCAATTTTTCCTTCACAAACCTAGAATGGCTGTAATTATACTCCCGCTAATGATCTTGGCTTCTTTTTCCTGCCACGTTGGCAGATTGTATTGTTTTCCAATCTTCTGCTAAGATATGGAACTGAATGCTATCCACAAAAGAATGTGATACATTCTGCTGAAATCAAAGTAAATTGTTTATCTCAATTATGTATTTCTAACAGTACTGTACATTCTGAGTTAGTGTGGTATTCTTACATTGGTAAGTATTTTAATAATGATGTCCTCTAAGCATGCAATGAAGGTTTATGTGGTCAACAAAAGATTCTGTTGCAATATGTTGCAGGGAACAAACTCATAGGGGATTTCTAAATCAATACTTGGTACTTGATGGAGTGTACACTCTCTTCTAAACATACGTATTTGTTAAGCTGAATGAACAAATCAATTCCCAACAGAATGCCCAGTAATTCTATTGGAATATTATGATCATTTAGATTTGGGCATACTTTCCACATCTTATGTTTTGGTGTAGGATTGTAATTTGGGTATCACTACACTGTATGATCACTAGTAGCCCCTTATTCTTTTTTTTTAAGTGGCCATTTTTATTTTAACAACTACACGCCTTGGCTAATAAAGCTGCCCACCAGACAATCATTTTGTAGGCATACACAGACAGATGTTGACAACATTTGTTCATATATATATATAATGTATATAATATATAATGTTCATTACATTATGGCCTAGCCCCCACTGCTAAGTTTTGCAGCATTTTTGCCAAAAATACAGTGAAAACGCAATCTTAAACACATGGACCCAGAAACTGTGTGGAACCTCATTAAATTGTTTGTTTTCTCACTATAGAGCATACCTTAGCTGGCAAGTGACGTACAAAAAAACATAAGCACATGTTAATGATCAGTATTTACTGACTACAGTACATACTTATAAGGGCTTATTTAATAAGATTAATACACACAGATTAATAAACCCCTTCATTTTAGTAAATTTGCCTCTGGGCAACATCATTTTTATCTTTTAGATGATAATATGTTTTAGAAAGATGTCTCAATGGTACACGCTGTCCACCTTTTAAATTTACATTTTTTAAACAAGGGTGGTTGACCAGCTTTATACAGACCAAATGAACGAACCAAGGTGCTAGTTAGGTCTATTACCTTGGTCCTTAGGTCTAAATTTGGAGGCTTGAAAAGAACCACACCAACTATATGATTTTAAAAAGTATTCACCAGGCTGAATTGATACTAGAGACCAAACGGGTCTCTGGAATGTGTTTTGTGCGGGGGAGGGCTGTTAATTTATTTTTTACATCCTCCCTTCCTTTTTAATCCTTAACGTTGGGGGCATGCCATTTGTACCAAAAATGGTGATTGCTGTGAGATCAGAACACAAAGCATATGTGGGGAGAACCTATTGCACTAGGCTTCTTATTTTTTTAGGCCATTGGCATATCAGTGCAGATTGAAAATGCATATGTAAAGTCTATGTGAAGTCAGATAATTTTATGTAACAGGAATGAAGAAAGATCGTGGTCAGGAAACAAGCAGAAGTCAGGACAGGCAGCAAAATCATGATAAAGGAAAGCAGGAGTCCGAAATGGAAATCTGATCAAAAATTCACAGCAAGCACTAAGACAACCAAAGGCTACAACTGGCAGAGAGACAGGAACAGTGAACTAAATAGGCTTAGAACCAATCAGGAAAAGAGAAAACCACAAGGGCAAAGATAGGCTATAGAAATTTTATCTGCCAGTGCCTGCAAAATACAAAGAACCAATCGAAATGCGGTGAAATAAAGATTGAACGAAATTGCAGAAACCCGAATGACAAAAGACCAAACAGGGCCGCTTTAAAGCATAGGCCAACTAGGCAAAGTGCGGGTGCCAATGTTAAACCAGGGCACCAAGTTTTCTCCCCAGCATCCTCCCTGTCACTTTTACTTGCTGTTTTAGAACTGCTCTCCTTGTTCTGCTGTAATTTGCAATGGTTAGAGAGTCTGACTCACTTTACATTGAAACAATGTGCAAATGAATGTGGTGAAGGTGAAGGAAGGAGGGGGGGAATGAGCTCAACTAAAAGACCGAGGAGAGTAAAATGCCAGGTAAGCTGCTGCAGACTTTATAACATGGCCCCTGTGACTAGCAGCCATGAGATCCCTATCCCTGCCTCTTTCGTGCTTCCATCCACTAGACTTGAGTAATTAAGGAGTGACATTTAATGTTGAGACCTGGAAAACAGATACACACTGTATAAGTGTCAGTGCTGGCAGCAAAAAGGGTTAAAGGTATACTCTGCTGAAAGTGGTAATGGTAATCCTCTGGAAAGTGCTGACACTGAAGAGTTAATGGCAATACTCTGGGAATGTGCTGGCACTGAAATTGTTGATGCCATACTCTTGGAGGGTAAGCCACACTTCCTGCGCTTTTAAGCGCGATGGGATTTTGACCTGATCACGCAAGCACAAGATGGCTACAAATGGCACTTGACCCAAGCGTGATGGAAAAAACAAAAGAGAGGAAGACGCCATTGAAGACCAGCTCGCAAGGATCAGAAGTTACGTGAACAGTTACGTGAACAGGAGGATATTAGGGAGCAGAGGAAGGTGGGGAACGGCATCTAAGCTGTGTAGCAATAATATATAAGAAAAGTATAAAGTCAATTTTGCAGACACCTGCAATCATTTTTGGTGTGGGTTGCATGGTTCCATATAATAAAAACTATCATTAAGATTTACTCTTATGGTCTCTCTGGCAGACAAATCCATATTTATATATATATATGATTCATACATAAAATCCTTTGAATTAGTACATTACCTTGGCATGGTATGTTCGCATACACAGTAAAAATAATAGTGATACTGTGATTTTGTTTTTTTTTCTTTGCAACTTGGTATGCTAATGGTTTTAAAGACTTAAAAGGAAGGAAGATGTTAGTTAACATTTGGCTTGGTTACACCACCATATAAATTTCCGGACCAATATTACGTGTATTGATCTTTCTTGCCATAAATAATGGTGTAGGTGGGGGCGGGCATGACCATTTTCGGATCAGACGAACGGGCGATTGTGTGTGTTGTTAAAATGCAGTTCCCTATAGCCACAAATGATTTTGTCCTAGACGATCTCTTGCCCTTTACAGTATTGTGAGAGCATTTGCCTCCTCTGCTTTTGCCCATTAAAGCATTGGTCTTCTTCTCTCTGGGCTCAGCAGTGGGGATGGCCATAAAAATGAAGTCCCACTTGCCTTGGCAGTGAGATTGTAAGCAGAATTATATTTAGCAATAGTTTTTGTCATGTTTTGATTTTGCTCCATTTTTCAGATTTGCTATGTTTTTTTATCTATCCTAAATTTCATTATTAAATTCTAGGACTAGCCAGGTCTGCTTAAAGTTACCTCCAACTTTCCAATTACATTATAAGGAAAATAGCAGAATGGAATCAAATGTTGAGTCATTTGAAGGATTTTTAAGGCTTTTTCGAAAAGGCATCCGTCGCTCTATGGTCTCAGTAGTACATTACATTACTGATAAATCGTTTGGATTAACATCAGTTTGTTCGAGATGGACCTGTGATTCAGCCCAAGCTGTAAATCCAAAGGCATAACAATTTCAAATAAAAAATGAATAAGATTAGCACCATCACACAATTTGTTTCGGTGTTATGCCTGAAAGGTATCTTAATGGAAACCAGCTTCCAGCTTCATATTATGAGACAAATATTTGCTAGCACTCAATAAAACCCTCTTGAATACATAAAAGTTTTCTATGAAAAATTTAAAATCTACATTTGCAATTTATGTCTATGTTTTTGTTCTGCATTTTTTTTTGTAAAGGTAATTTCTGGTCAGGTCCGAGCATCCCAAAGCCAACAGTGTTTTCCGGCCTCAGGAATGCTTGTTTCTGTGCTAGACACTTTAACAATAAGACAATTCCATCACACCCTCATCATTTCCCTTTATGTTAAATGTGTGTACCAAATTTTAAGCTGGCCACCAGATAAACATAAAAGTTTTTTTATGTTAAAAAAAGGTGGCCTGCAAAATGTTCAAGCTGTTTGTGTGAGGGGGTCAGAACAGCCAGTCAGGTTGGTGACAGACAGTGAAGTATTTAGCTCGAGAGTTTTGGGTGGCACAAAAGGATAACAATGGGGCACATAAAAAATACCAATAATCTATGTCAGTATAATGTACGATGTAACGCAACAGCTATTACATACCTTACAGTATAAAGGGCATGTCCACCCCAAAACTAAAATTTTATGTTATTGGCCACGATTCCATCTTTAAAAAAGCCATCCACCCCCATCAAAATCCTTCAGCCAATTTGAAGATATATAAGTTTTTTCCAACATGCCTTTTGCAGAAAAGGAGCAGCTCACTGTAATCCAATCTGTGCCTTCATGCTCCCTTGGCACCCCCCCCCCCCCCCTCGGTATCCATCTTCGGTCCCCCTGCATCGTAGTGTGAAATCCTTTTAGGGTGTGATAGAGACCCCTGCCACACCCAAATGCCGGATAATTTTTTAAAAAAAAAGTTGGTGCCTTACTTACAGCTCTTCGTTCTCGCGGCGCTTTCCTCTTTCAGACGCGTCTGAACGCCCACGAAAAGTGCCGTGGGAACGAAGGGTGTAACTAAGGCTGCAAACATTTAAAAAAAAAATTAATCTGGCGTTTGGGTCTTGGCAGGGGGCCTCTATCACACCCTAAAAGTGCCAGGAGAGGAGGAAGTAGCAGCCATATGGGACACTCATATGGAGCTAGCCCGTAGGAGAAATTTTTTGCTGACCTATGACACATGAATCAAGCACTTTATCGGTAACGGAGGCACAAGCCCTATCAAGCCGCTATCAAGTGACCAGTAATCGCTATATAAAGGGGATATATAAGCTTAAGCCACTCTACAACAGAGTGCAGCATGGCACGCATTTCACGCGTGTCACGCACTGAAAAAATACTGATTGCATGCGCTATGAAAATGGATCACAGCGCAGGAAATTTGCCCACCTACATTGACATGCACTGCTCTGCAGTTCTCACGTGCTAATGGATGAAAGCAAGATCCTAATGTTGAGGCTAGGCCACACTGTACCGGACACATGTCTGCGTGACTAAGAGTATCTGAATGAATGATGCTAGTAAATCTATTAAAATGTAAGAGCCCCATGTGCATTTTTGCCCAGGGCACAATTTTTCTTAAACCGTCCCTGTAAAATGGGTTTTACTAATTTGAGGGTTCACAAATTGTTATTAACTGGATTTCGGATCTATTCCCACTGTGTAATGGTGGCCATAGATGATACAATCATGAGTGATAAAAATATTCTGACTGCCTAATAGGGAAATATATTGTACGATTGTCAGACAATTGTCCATTACACATATGATTGCTAGAGTAGTATTTTCAGCAAGGTCTCTGTGGTTTGAGACAACCCAAACTTTAAAGCTACAGATGATCACAATCATTTGTAAGGTTTAGATGATTGTCACATTGGGCTTCTAAGTGGCAGATGAGATTTAATGTTGATAAATGTAAGGTATGCATTTTGGACTTAAAATCCTTGTGCTATTTTTTACTATACATGGCTCTGTGTTATTAAGTGAATCCCTCGCGGTAAGGATCTTGGAGTTTTGATGGATAACAACTTACAATAATGTCACCCCTGCTAATTGGGTTTTCCAGGGTACATAATTGCCACAGATTCTTGTACAGTCATTCTGAATTGAGAAAGCCAGTCGGGATGACTAGCGAAACGTCTTCAAGACTAATTTCAAGTCCAGTTTTGATCTAATTGAATACAACAGATAATACTGTATATCTGTATACATAGGCAGTACCATAAACCCTTTTACAATCATTCAGTGATGTCACCGAGTGACTTCCGTATTCCCGTATACCTCCCCTGTCTCTCCCCCTCCCTGTATAGTCATTCATATAGGAAACCCGTTTATTGTTGACAGACAATGTTCGATCCTTCTTTCTCCTTTTCAATAGACTGCTAATTAACTATTTTACACTAAACAGGGATTCCAATATAAAAATGACAATGCAGGTAGGGGAGAGACAGTGGTTAGGGGTGGAGGTGTGTCTGTGCTTTGTATTTGGCTTGCCTTATATATTATATGAAATAATACGCTACCTATAGTGTATATATGGATTAACTTCACCTCAGAGCTTGAGGCCTTGTGCACTCCTAGAGGCATGATATCCATATATTAAACTGTAGTAGCGTTTTATCCCAAATAATTACACTGTAGGTAGGGAATTATCCCTCATATTATACATACTGACCAAAATCTAAGTCATGCAAGCCTGGTTTTAGAACTGCTAAGTCTGCAAAATGGTTTTCATGAAATTGCAATACCTGACATTGCATTTTACATTGTTTTTAAATGTCTAGAGACTAAAAAAAGCATAATTGTGTGAAATTAAGCAGTGTTTGTCAAAGCACAGGAAACTGAAGAGTAGGAGGGCTGTCTTCCTGTCAAAGGTTTTTGCCTCTAATGGTCCTCCCTTGAGGATGATACTGCTTCAATAAAGCAGGTTAGATACTCACAGGATTTTTGTATCCTTTCGGGCTTCAAGTCTACTCCACTCCGTCTTTTATGTGTAAAGTACGCTATGGAACAAATTGTAGACAGCGTGCTTGACACTTTGCGCCTGTGGCTCGTCTTACAATTTGTTCCTATAGCCGGATTATGACACGCGCAGGGGAGCCCTTTCCCCCACCCTCTCACCCTCTGGATCCCCCCTGGCTGCCCTGCCACCTACCATTAAAAGGCAACACTCCCACTGCCCACACCAACCGCTATGTCAGATTACTAAATAAGAATCAGAAATCTTCTTACAGCCCTTCACTCCCACAGCACTCTACATTGCCGACAGAATCGTCTGTGATTGACTGAGTCTCATAAGTAGAGTTCTGATTCTTTTTTTTGGAATCTTACATACGGTTGGGGGTGAGCAGGGGTGCTCTACACATGTTTTTTATTTAGTATAACATAGTAACATAGTAATTAAAGTTTTATTTAACCTAACCTACAGTTGTATCCAGAGGAGCAAAAAACCTCAGCTAAAAGGGGGGAAATTCCTTCCTGACTCCAAACGGCAATCGGAATGTATCCCTGATCAACCGATCTATATGCATTAATACCAGTAATTCTCATATTTTTTAGTTTTAGAAACTTATCCAGGCCTTTTTAAGCTATTCAATGAAATTGCCATTCACACATCTGCCGGAAGACAGTTCCACAATTTCACCCCCGTTCACACTGTAAAGAAACCTTCAACCTGAAGATGAAACCTTTCTTCTAACCTTAGAGGATTCCATGTGTCCTCTGATATGACCTATTATGAACAATCACCAGAGATTTCATTGTATGGCCCATTAATATATTTGTATAAGGTAATCATGTCCCCCGCAACGCGCTTCTCCAATGTAAACAGCCCTAACTTGTCTAATCTGCCTGCATATTCGAGCCCCTCCATTCCCCTATTAACTTAGTTGCCCTTCTCTGAACTGCCTCAATTTCCAAGATGTCCCTTTTGTATATGGGATTCCAAAACTGCACCGCATATTTCAATGAGGCCTTACCATTGCCTTGTAAAGAGGAGAATAATTTTTTTTCTCTCTTAATCTATTCCCCCTTTTTATACAGACATATCTTGCTAGCTCTACGCCGTTCCTACCTGGCATTGTTTGCTATGGCTAAGTCTGTTATCTACCAACCCCCAATCTTTTTCCATTAAAGATGCACTTACACACAGAGTTTTTATGGTGTAGGTGGCACAGGGATTATTAAATCCCAATGCATCACCTTACATTTTCAACATTGAATCTCATCTCCATTCTGCTGCCCATTTTGATAATCTATCTAGGTCTGCTTGCAGCACTTGCACATCATTGGAAGTTTCCAAAGCTCTGCATAGTTTAGTGTCATCACAAATACTGAGACCTTGCTCTCAATGCCCTCTTCTAAGTCATTTATAAACAGATTAAACAGAAGCGGCCCCAGTACAGAACCCTGAGCACTCCGCTTAGAACTTAGCCACATAGATGTAGCTCCATTAACCCCACTCTCTGTTTGCGGTCCAATAATCATTAAGTGGTACATACCCTTTACAGAAACACTAAACTCGTTTTTTTTTTAGCATATTCCATCTGTTTCTGTTAACTAGATTGTAAGCTCTAGGGGGCAGGGGCCTCTGGGGCAAAGCCCTAGCCACTTCTATTTCTATAAGTTATATACGTATTTATGTACTGAACTATCTATGTATTTATCCCCCTTGTATGACTTTATTGTATTTTATTACTGTACAGCTCTGCGTCCCCAAGTGCGCTATATAAATAAACATATACATACATACATACATTATTCACAGGAGGTGAGAATGCTTATTCCCACCTCCCTGTGAATAATGAATGCTCAGGACACTGGAAACTTACCCTACCGCCTCTCCACTCGCAGCTGCCTCTGCAATAAAAGCCGATCGCGTGCCTATCTTTTGTATAGGAGCTTGTTGGACATTGCGGCTGTCAGTGCAGGCAGCTGTGAGTGGAGCGGAAGTAAGGTAAGTTCCAGTGTCCCCGAGCTGCATCCTATATTAACAGGTAAGTGGGATAACGCTTCTTACCTCTGTGATAATAGAACAGATGGAATATGGTTATATTCCATCTGTTTATTGTTTAATGTCCTTTAAGTGAAATCCCGTAATGAGTCAATCTCATTGTTGACAGCTGTTTTGTGCCATTGACTAGAGGTAATGTCAATCATTTGGTTTTATCACATGGCAGCATTATTTCAGGCTAAGACCATTAACTCCTTTAACCCTTTTTAGTGAATATCTTTAGATGTGATTTTTTTCAAGTTCCAGAGAACAGGATGTTAAAGAACAAAAGCTAATGGATTCATTTTTGCATTTTCCCATTGACTTTAATTAAATGTCACTTAAGCAGCTGTGAAAAGCATTCATAAAAGTGCCACAACTAATACTGTGTACCTCTACATTTGACTTGTCATAAATATTTTAGTGCAAAATTAGCTAAATCTTTCTGTATCACACCATCCTGTACATGTACAGTATTTACAGTATTATCAACAATGACTTGAGAGATTGTATTCAACTAAGATATCAATGAGTACAGTACATTAAAAAAAAAAACCTTAACTTACATTCCTGCTCCTTATGGTTCCCCCTGTAGTCTTGTCCAATTCAAGAAAACTGATGAGTAGTGTTTGTCTTCCTGTCCAAACGTCCCTTCCTCCTGTCTTCCTCCTGATCCCTCTCTTGCAATCCTTCACCTTGCATAAAAACCTTCATCTATAAAAACCCACCCCCAACCGCTGTGTTAGAAAGTATAAAAATAGAATTTAAACTGTACTTACAAAAGATTTAGAAATGTATGAACCTTCATTCATATAATATCATGTGGTAGCAAAATCTGTAATGGTATTGGATGGGCAATTGAAGAATATGACCGTGATTGTAAATCTACAGTCGCCATCATACATTTGTGGCCACAATCATTGTAAATTTACCAATCATGATTGCAATCTTATATTTCGCCTGCGATCATACAGTTACATTGTGGCACAATTTTGCAATAATAATAAGTTGCGATAAGCAAATAGCGATACCGAACCTTTAAACTATGGCCCAATGCCACTAACCAAGTACCGTTGCATACACAATATAAGAAAACATAAAGGGAATATATTGAGGACACAAGCATCTATGCAAAATCATGCTATGTTGTCATGTATTTTAATTTGGGAGCACATTTCTTATAATTACATTTCATGTAGTTTTAATCCAAAACTGGTTACATTGGCTCCAATTATACCCCACAGTATCAGTAATTAGCAATACCGCAGGCTTGTTATGTTTTACAATGTATTTTTTACAGCACCTAACAACGTGGTGTTATATTAGCATGTAAATACAGCAATGCGCTTCCATACTATGCCGTATTGGTATTATATCATGGTCGTAAATATCACACATTTGTATATTACTGTAACGTATCAGTATTTTATGACTGCATTAAGGAAACTTAAAATAATCCCCCAGATTCACGTGCAGAAACCACTTATTCCAGACAGCTGTACCCTAGGTAAATATGGTTAGAAGCGAGGCTCACTATTTAATTATATTATGCTGCTTTGTCAAGAATTATTACAAATGTAATGTGGACTGTGGGAAAGAAACCCAGAGACATTTTGGTTTTTAGAAAAAATTGCAAAGCATGGTCTGAAATCAGTCCATTCTATGTTATTCAAAAAGATATCGGCATTCTCCAGTTGTCATTCATCTCTGAAGGTTAACATGCTAGCCTTTAGCCAAAAACTGTATGGAATTAAGCCTTTATAGTCCAGATACAGTTCAATTTCTACGTGTTACTTTAGTTAAAAATATAAATATAAAATGTATATTTGTTTAAATGTCAAGCTGTGCTCCCCTCTGGTTATTTTATTTTATGTCTTTGAAATGTACTATAGAAGTTATAATACAGCTAGAAATTAATTTTAGACACAGGTGCAGGCCTTATTTTAAACAAATATAGTCCGTCCCCCCAAACTAATCAAATCGTAAAATATGACCTATTTAACTATATTTCACCTTTAAAGTGATCCATGTAAATTAAATTTGCTCAACACACACAAAAAAACACTCATTCTGCTTCTTTGATTAGTAAAATCTGAATATGGAATGGCAGAAATCATAAATCCAGAGTTACATGTATGTAGTTTCTATATATAGTGATAAGCACATTCTATGGTAACTTACATGCACCTAAGAACTTACAATTGAATTACCCTATCTCACACACAACCCATCAGTATGTCTTTATGATTATGGGAGAAATCAAAGTACCCAGACAGATCCCAAGTGAGCACATATAGAAATATGTACTTTTTTGCAGATTAGTTTGTGAATTTAAACTCATAAGTCACGATACATAGAATACTGTACCTATTGTGATTTATTGTCTACTTGACAATTAGTAAATGTAATTTACTGCACTCCCCTCAATGTGTTTGCAGTTAAATAGTGTACAGTATGTGTGTAAAGCTTGAAATGATGCCCTTTGTGGCATATTAATTTGTATGGATGTGCAGATGAAGAGCTTCTTGTACCGTTTGGTCTACTTCACTGACTGTTCAATAAAGACACAATTCATGCAAATGTAATCGTGTTGTAAATCTTCTTATTTGTTATATTGAGACAACTAAATCCTAATACCAGTGTTGTAGACGATAGGTAGATTGGTAACAAATAAGAACAAAATGACAACCCAATGCTGAAATTGTTTTTATTCAAAATGTGCCACACAATGTGTATGTTGTAAATGTATTTGACAAAGTACCATTCAGATCTGAAAAATGTTGTATTGCCAGTTCTGAATAAACATAATTACAGCATTGGTTGTACAGTCCTGTACGTTACCAGCCTATTTACTTTCTACATGATGGCTAAGTGCTTGGGACAGAGCATTTCGGAGGAGCAGATGGCAGCTATTGAGAGAAGATGGTTCTAATTCATCCATGCCATAGTTTATCTGTGGTATTCATTAGATCAACTGGACTTAAATTTTACTTCTTGAGGCGTTTTGCTAGTCATCGGACTGGCTTTTTCAATTCAGAATGACTTGTATAAGAATCTGTTGCGCATTATTAGCCTGGAAGGTCCCTAACACCTGGCTGTCATATGCTAATGGACTTTCCAGGGTACACAAGTGTGACTAGTGAAACATCTCCAAGAACTAAACTAAGTCCAGTTGATCTAACTGAATTCAACAGATAATACCAGTGTTATTTGTAAAGTAGTGCTAGGCTATATCCTGAACATCTAGAAGTTTTCGTTAATATGCAATGGAATTTTCAAAGCTGGTAAATAATTTTTCTAATATTTACTGCAAACGGTCTCAGAATCTTGGGGGCTGCAAGTAATCAATTTGAACAATAGTTTATGGTGCATGCAATCAGTATAAACTATAAAGGAAAATACCACTGTTCTGGTTGTAGAAAAATTTAGCCTCGGTGAACTAAAATTATATATTTAAATGATAATGATGAGTTATTGTTTTTAATTTGTGCAGCCAAAAATCACAGAACAAAAATCTTTCGGTGCTATCACTTGGTTCTAATTTGCTATATTATTAAGCAACAAACATATATTGCTAATAATTTTCGATATTATAACGAACATTTAAAAAAACAAATATGTATATTGCTAGTAACTTTCGATATTATAAAGAACGTTTAAAAAACAAATATGTATACTGCTAGTAACTTGTAATATTAAACCTGCTAATGTCTGTCTGTGTATATTTACATTTAATGAAGGTAAACTATTCAAGTGTAATGTAATTTGGTTATCAGTATTGCTTTGTACTAAGATTACATTTTTGCCTTAGTAGTACCGGGTAACAGCACCTGTAACAGCAAAAGGATACCGGTCCGTACTCCTTCATTTAGGAACTATTCAGTCACCTTTAAAACATCGACCTTTATTTCAAGAAACTTTAAAGAAAGCATGGTCCGCCTGACAGTTTCGAGCGTCCCACATGCTCTTATCAAGCCCATAATTAAGAGTGTGTGGGACGCTCGAAACGCGCCAGGCGGACCATGCTTTCCTTTTAAAGTTTCTTTGAAATAAAGGTCGATGTTTTAAATAAGCCGGGTGACTGAATTAGTTCCTGACCGAAGGAGGGCGGACCAGTATCCTTTTGCTGTCACAGCTGCTGTTACCCGGTGTATTCGGACCAGGCGAAGGGTCTGGCACGGTCCTGCACCCGGACCACCACAGGAGAAGGGTGAGTCCTGGTTTGGGAGTTAACATATGATTGTTATGTTAAAGGGGAACTGTGGTCTCCAAACAAGTTAAATTTAAATGAAAGGCCAGTTTCCTACCTTTAAAACGAGCCATCAACCACCTCTCTACGTGCTCTACAGCCCAAGATATACAGAATGACTGACCAGAAAGTTAATGGGTGGGAGGCTGACTTGTGACATTCCTGAGGCTTCTCCTGCACAGTGCCGCTGGTGAGCACAGCCTCAGACTCCCTCAGTGTGAGGGAGACAGGAAGTCCCTCCTCCTCTCTCTGCTGTGTGAAGTCCTGACAGAGAAGGTAAGGGATCTCACGCCCTTCTCTCTCCCACTATGTGAAAACAGCCTTTTCGGCAGAGTTCTCACTCTGCCTGAAAAGGCTGATTCCACAGAGTTTTCTTTAGGGGGGGTCTGAGTACCCCATGACACCAGTGAGTGGGGGGGCTTAGACCCCAGAGTGGGCGGGCTTAGGCACCCACGAGTGGGAGGGGCCATGGCACCCCGCAGTGAGTGGGCCACATGGGACTGTAGATAACGGCCATGGGGGGCCTGCAACTGGAGGGACCATGGAGTCCATGACTGGGAGGACATGGGGGGCTGCAAAGGGGAGAAGGAGACACAGGACAGATTGACTGACAGTTTTCAGAGCAGGAAGTGCAGGGGACCTGGTGATGCTGCTGCCATATCACACACAAAAATGTAAATATCTTCAAAACTATGCAAAATAAACAATGGAAATAAATTGCAAAAATTCTCAGGGGAGCAATTCCTATCAATTTACCGCAATTGACCTAAAATCATTTTTGGACCACAGTTGCCCTTTAAACAGACACATAAATGCTAATATTGCACAGTAGACTGCACATGTTGAAAGAGATAGCCGAGGCTAAAGAGCAGAAAGCAATCAAATATAGGTCTGGGGTTAAAACACCCAGACCTCCTCTTTCCAAAATATTGGTGGAAGAATCTCACATATGTATGCATAATTTATGTAACATATGTTGTACTGTATACACTATAGAAGATCCAAGTACAGATATCATAGAGTAAGTAGCAATAATGGTATAAAAGATTCAAGTGCACTCTGGCATAGCTGTAGATGTAGTTTACTTGGATTTTGCAAAGACTTTTGATACATTCCCCCATAGGCGACTAATGTATAAGCTAGGTCTGTGGTCTGGGGAGTCACATTTGTACATGGATAGAAAATTGGTTAATGAATAGGATGCAGAGAGTATTTTTATATGGGGCTTCATCATTATGTACTAAAGTGCTAAGTGGGATGCCACAGGGTTCTGTGTTGGGTCTGCTTCTATTTAATCTATTTATGATTTGGAAGTGGGTATTGTCAGCAAGGTTTCTGTGTTTGTGACGACACAAAACTTTGTTGACCATTAAAAACTTCAGAATGTGTAATTGTTGCAGGGGGATCTAGAATATTGTCACATTGGGCTGCTAAGTGGCAGAGATATTCAATGTTGATGATGTTATGCTTGCATGGGTCAGCAAAAATCACAGACAAAAATCTTTCGGCGTGCTATCACTTGGTTTTAATTTGCGCTATTATTTAGCAACAAAACATATATGCTAAAAATTTTCGATATATAACGAACATTTAAAAAACAAATATGTAATTGCTAGTAACTTCGATATTAAAGAACGTTTAAAAAACAAATATGTATACCTGCTAGTAAGTAATATTAAACCTCAATGTCTGTCTGTGTATATTTAATTTATACTGTAAGGTTAAATTCAAGTGTAATTGTAAATAGTTGGTTAACATATTGCTTGTACTAAGAATTACATTTTGCCTAGTAGGTAGTCCGGGACAAAGCAGCTGTAACAGCAAAAGGTACCGGTCCGTACTCCTTCATTTAGGAACAATTCGTCACCTTTAAAACATGACCTTTATTTCAAAGAAACTTTAAAAGAAAGCATGGTCCGCCTGACACGTTTCGAGCGCCCCCATGCTCTTAATCAGAGCCATGATTAAGAGTGTGTGGGACGCTCGAAACGCGCCAGGGACCATGCTTTCCTTTTAAAGTTTCTTTGAAATAAAGGTCGATGTTTTAAATAAGCCGGGGTGACTGAATTAGTTCCTGACGAAGGAGGGCGGACCAGTATCCTTTTGCTGTCACAGCTGCTGTTACCGGTGTATTCGGACCAGGCGAAGTCTGGCACGGTCCTGCACCCGGACCACCACAGGAGAAGGGTGAGTCTGGTTTGGGAGTTAACATATGATTTGTTATGTTAAGGGGAACTGTGGTCTCCAAACAAGTTAAATTTAAATTGAAAGGCCAGTTCCTACCTTTAAAACGAGCCATCACCACCTCTCTACGTGCTCTACAGCCCAAGATATACAGAAATGACTGACCAGAAAGTTAATGGGTGGGAGGCTGAATTGTGACATCCTGAGGCTTCTCCTGCACAGTGCCGCTGGTGAGCACAGCCTCAGACTCCCTCAGTGTGAGGGAGACAGGAAGTCCCTCCTCCTCTCTGCTGTGTGAAGTCCTGACAGAGAAGGTAAGGGAATCTACAGCCCTTCTCTCCCACTATGTGAAAACAGCCTTTTCAGGCAGAGTTCTCACTCTGCCTGAAAAGGCTGATTCCACAGAGTTTTCTTTAGGGGGGGTCTGAGTAACCCATGACACCGTGAGTGTGGTGGGGCTTAGACACCCACGAGTGGGCGGGCTAGGCACCACGAGTGGGAGGGGCCATGCACCCGCAAGTGAGTGGGCACACATGGGACTGTAAGATAAACGGCCATGGGGGGCCTGCAACTGGAGGGACCATGGAGTCCATGACTGGGAGGGACATGGGGGGCTGCAAAGGGGAGAAGGAGACACAGGACAGATTGACTGACAGTTTCAGAGCAGGAAGTGCAGGGGACCTGGTGATGCTGCTGCCATATCACACACAAAAATGTAAAAAATCTTCAAAACTATGCAAATAAACAATGGAAAAAATTGCAAAAATTCTCAGGGGAGCAATTCCTATCAATTTACCGCAATTGACCTAAAATCATTTTTGGACCACAGTGCCCTTTAAAACAGACAATAAATGCTAATATTGCACAGTAGACTGCACAGTGTGAAAGAGATGAGCCGAGGCTAAAGAGCAGAAAGCCAATCAAATGATAGGTCTGGGGTTTAAACACCCAGACCTCCTCTTTCCAAAAATATTGGTGGAAAGAATCTCACATAATGTATGCATAATTTATGTAACATATGTTGTACTGTATACACTATAGAAGATCCAAGTACAGATATCATAGAGTATAGTAGCAATAATGGTATAAAAGATTCAAGTGCACTCTGGCATAGCGTGTAGATGTAGTTTACTTGGATTTTGCAAGAATTTTGATACAGTCCCCCATAGGCGACTAATGTATAAGCTAAGGTCTGTTGGTCTGGGGAGTCACATTTGTACATGGATAGAAAATTGGTTAATGAATAGGATGCAGAGAGTAGTTTTATAATGGGCTTCATCATTATGTAATAAAGTGCTAAGTTGGGATGCCACAGGGTTCTGTGTTTGGGTCTGCTTCTATTTATCTATATGATTTGGAAGTGGGGTATTGGCAGCAAGGTTCTGTGTTTGCTGACGACACAAAACTTTGTTGACCATTAAAAACTTCAGAGGGTGTAATTGTTGCAGGGGGATCTAGTATATTGTCACATGGGCTGCAAGTGGCAGATGAGATTCAATGTTGAAAATGTAAGGTGATGCATTTGACTTAAGAATCCTTGTGCTGCTTATCTATAAATGATTTTGGTGGATAACAACTTAAAGGAAGCAAGCATGGCCAGGTGGGCTTTAAAGAGAGGTATTTAATGGAGGAAAATGTTATTCTCCCTCGTTACAAGGCCTCATTTGGAATATGCACTGCAATTTTGGTATCCTGTGTACAAAAAGGACATCTTTGAAATGGAAAATGTTCAGAGAAGGGTAACTAAATTAATAAGGGGATTGGGGAAGCTTGAATATGAAGAGAGAGTGGAAAAGTTACAATTATGATGCTGGAGAAAAGGCTGCACTTGGTAGGGATATGATTACTGGTGTATAACTACATTAACGGGCCATACAATAAAGTATCTGGGGCATTGTTCACCATAGAACATGCGGACATCCCTTAAGACTTGAAGAGAAAAAAGGTTTAGGCTTAAAGTTCGGAAAGGGTTTTTCACTGTGAGAACGGTAAAGCTATGGAACTGTCTTCCAGTGGATGTTGTTATGGAGGTTCATTGGTAAGTTTAAAAAAAAAAACTAGATGAGTTTCTGCAAACCAAGAATGTTGCAGGCTACTGGTATTGATGTTGATCCAGGACGATTGCCCATTGGAGGCAGGAAGGAATTTTTTCCCCTTACATAAATTTGGTGGGGTTTTTTTTGCCTTCCTCTGGATCAACCGTTAGGCAGGAAATAAGGGTATTGCTAGAGGGTTGGACTGGGTGGACATATGTCTTAGTCAACCTCAAATACTATACTATACTATACTATACTTACTATAATTGAAGAAATGAAAATATAAGTCGCTCATAAGAAATCCGTGACAAGAATATTATATACCATAAACAGGAAATACTCAGTATATGCCTTAGATGGATAGAGGTGTCTGTACCAAACCATATTTCTTTAGTATTCCATAGTGTGGACATTTTAAGCAGTGGTCATAACAACAATCTGTTATTCTGTTGCCGTATTCTGTCAGGATTCTAATTCTGTGAAGTTGTTAACTTTTTACCAAAATACTGTGGTTTACAAAATATAGTTATTGAGTCATAGAATTTCTTTCTTTGTTTCGTTTTGTGTATTTAGTATCCTGTGTTCATTCAATTTTTACATTATCGCAAAAGAAAACTATATATACTCGAGTATAAACCGACCCAAATATAACCCAATTTACTTCTTTTTACTGATAAACCAGGAAAACTGCTTGACTCAAGTATAAAACCAAGGGTTGACAGCCCCATAGATAGTTCCCACAGACAGTCCCATAGAAAGCCTCATACACAGCCCAATAGAAAGTCCCATACACAGCCCCATAGAAAGTCCCATACACAGCCCCATAGAAAGTCCCATACAAGCCCCATGGAAGTCCCATACACAGCCCATAGAAAGTCCCATACACAGCCAATAGCAAAGTCTAATACACAGCCCCATAGAAAGTCCATACACAGCCCTATAGAAAAGTCTAATACACAGCCCCATAGAAAGTCCAAATACAGCCCCATAGAAAGTCTAAAACACAGTCCTATAGAAGTCCCATACACAGCTGAGAAGTCCAATACACAGCCCCATAGAAAGTCCCATAAACAGCCCCATAGAAAGTCCCATACACAGCCCCATACACAGATGTGCCTTGCAAACTTTTCTGGCAGCCTAATATTAGAGCTTCCTCCTTTAGAGAAGTTTACTGTATATGGTACCCAATTGTATGTAAAGGAACAAGCAAATGCTAGAACACTTTTTGGGTCCTACTATTAAATATATTCTTTTTAAGTGATTATAGTTAGATTCAAAAAAATTTAGTATTGCTATGAACTGCACTGGGGAAAATAGTCCATAACTACTAGCAAGCAAACATCAAAACTTAATATGTGATTTTTTTCATAAATGCACACCAGTGTGTATATTATAGTTTTATTGGCCTATTATGCGTGTATTAAATATGCATGATTGCTTTTTGCATAATGTTGTGCCAACGATTGGCATGTGCATAGGCACTATTTTAGCGCCCCCCCCAATTAAGAAAATGTATGACTGTTATGTGATTAGACTTCAGTACTGGGTTTATGATTGCAGAGTAACAATTCTAAGCACTAGAGACATTTCTAACCTAAATGTTTTGAGGCCTGAGTTCATAAACCCTACCTTCAAATTTACATGAAATGCTGGTTACTAGACATTGCAGTGATGTAAATATTACCTAAAAGGTGATCATTTAATCTATGGACAACAATGGTCCTTTCACGAAATCTAAACCTTAAAAATCCACACATGACTTGTTGAATAATAACACTGTTACTGCCAAAATAACATTTAAGCTTCAGTAACTTTTAAAAATATAAATATAGTAATAATTGTTTCTGTTTCAATGAATAACCTAACTATGCTAACAGATATAAAAGAATTCAAACAAGTAATATATAATATATATATTATATATATATATATTACATTTAATTATTATTATTTTCTGTATACAAATGTTACTGTTTTTCAGAAAGGCCCAGAGAACAATTTCTACACACAAATACTTTCTGCTACAAGAAGGAAATGAGAAAACCTTCCAATGGGCTACTGAATAAAAAACACAATCCCAGGTATTCATTTTGAGGATTCAACGTAGCCTTATGTTTGTTGTTACGTACAGAAAAGGAGAGTGTAAACAAAGCTTTTTGTTTGTTGTGTTTATTCAATCTTGCCTACATTTTACTACAGGTTTGGCTTTCACTCAATATTTCTTCACACATGACAAAAGGTTTACTATTTCCTCAGAAAGTTTGCTGAATTCACCTACTGAGTTGATGTTCAGATATGTTTAAATTTAACAAATTGTGTTAATAACTTTAGACAAATTGAACTTAACCGTTTGCATAAAATGAAGGAATCTTACTATTGAAATTTGTGGTTATTCCCCTCTTTTATTTTGCACCTACTATTGTTATATTCTCTGTTCTTAGAACTGGAAAAAAGTTTCCTTATTTGCACATTTTTTTAACTTAAGGCTACTTGTAGAATTAAATAGCAAAAAATGGAAAATGATCGAGAATGTAACTGTCATAATGTTGACTGGTTTATATAAAGACAAAAGGCTACTCTTTCCACCTAACAAAATCCAAATTTGGGGAATAAGAAACCAATTTTAAAAAACATTTAGACAGTTTTCCAAAATCAATATTATCCTTGAAACTGGAGGACTGTTTTCACACATTTCACACATTAATGTTGCACCCTTCTTATTTTCCTGTTTGGTTGCAGCAGCACATTCAGTATTTGAAGTCTACCAGAAGCTGCTGAATGTTCTCTGGACATTCCCCCAACTCCTCTCCTTTCTGCACATGCATGCATATTATTTATGATTTTTTTATTTCATATTATATTATTCTATTATTATTTTTTGTACAAATATGTTTTGAAACTTAAGAAGAAACAACTATGTACATAAAAATAAAAATGAAATTAATGTTATTGGGAAACAATAGTATATGAAAAAGGCAAAATAACTTCTACCTTTACAGCTAATATATATATGGTTTACATTCCTGATTATCCCCGCTCTAAACTATCTTTATCTGTTACCTTCACCAGCCCCTCCTATCCTGATGTTTAAATCCATGTAATTCTTTTCTTGGTAGAAAGAATATGCACCATAATGCTTTAAAGCAACAATTTCTGATATTCTTGTAGGTTCTTTAAGTTTGTGTTAATGGATTGACTGAGTACAGTATAAATGGTATACAAAGAATTGCAAATCTTGCAGTAGGTTCTTACACTACACAATCTATAATTTTTCATTATCTGTGTAGTCAGTAGGCATTTCTGCATTATTTAGGAATGTAGCAGTCACACAATATTTAGAACCAGAACTGCAGAAGGGGCTTATGCTGTTCCCAGAAGTAGATCCAAGAGTGTCACTTCCTTTACCTTTCTTTAAGCTAAAACACAATAATTTAGAATTAAGTGCTGCGTGCTACAAAGATTTCACAGTGTTAGAACATGTGCCAGCTCTAGATAATGGGAAAGCCATCCCCGAGGACTAGATCTCCAAAAAGCAATCACTTGAGGCCAAAGATCCTGTTTGTATTTTTGATTGTGAGGTTCATATTGAAGTCGGCTTAACTGCTGTGAGGGGGTTGTATTTCCTGTCCTTTTATAGCGCATAAAAAATAAGTTTAGGCACAACTGGTTTTAGTATATATAAAGGAGATAGATGGTTCAGTTTGAAGTTATTTCTCTCCCTTACAGTACCTTAAACTATCTGCCTAACTGCACAGGTAGACTTTTTGCCTTAAGCTTGACCTCTCATGCAATATAATGCCATTATACCACAATTTTTGTGTGAGGAAAGGTTGTAATGTTAAAGTGAAAACATGCTTAAACCTTTAAACAGCAGCTGGGAGTAATATCTTTAAATAGTTATTTATCTACTGGTAATAGTTCTGCTATTATGGGTAATATATTGGATAGTTGTTTCAGCATAAGGCTCTGCCAGTGCTGAAACAACCAATATTTATATGTATCTACATTTTCACCTTTCTCGGAAAATCTGACTGTGTTCTGGCAATATCTTGACTGTGTCTGGCAGTTCTCACCAAGTCACTATAGCAACCAAATTTGTGATGAGGAGTTATCAGACTCCCTGCATATTGTTATAGCGTCTCCCAGTGCATGTTAAAGTTCTGCGTGACTTTTTAAAACTTCTTAAATTCACACTTAATCTTAGTTAATAGGTTAGCATGACTTGATAGGGAATCTCAGAAATCCTGTTTCTGTTTGCAGGCCAAAATAAGCTTGAAATTGCACAATCGATATGTCTGATCGACCTTTGTTTGATTTTTTGATTAAATAATGATTGACAGTCAGCAGTGGCTAAAAAAATACAGCTGATATTTTGTGCCGTACGATGAAAATACAAAAATATTGGCTCGTGTGTACCTAGTCTTATATTGTTAGCAAAAACAAGGTTTCACTATCAATTTTATTGAGGTAAATCAGAGTATTTATGAAATGGGACATTTTACATTTTCTGAGAATGCCTTGACTTTTGTTTAGTTCACCTTAATAAAAACAAGGGCCATTTGTCTTTTCTAGAAGCACCTATATGAGTGAACAACTCCTATTGTATTCCCTATAAATTCAAGAGTTCTAATTCCTGTACATCTTTCATGGCGGGGTTGGGTGGTGGTGGTGATGCCTTATTGTATTGATCTCTATGGACTAGTGTATGTTAGGTAAGGCTAAAGGTAAAGACTACAAAATATCCACACAGAGAGAAGTGAAGAGTAGGAGAAATAACTGGTACTCAGCCAGTGCTGATGATCTTTACCAGTGGCTTTGCTGGTTTAGCCAAGGCAAATTAGCTTGTTTTTAATAATGTAGAAACTATCGCTGATATGCAGACTCCTTTACCTATTGAATACAGTGAGGGTTTAAGCAAACTATTTTAGACAGGTGGTTTTTACAAATCTATGGTGCACCATAGGAAGAACCTTTTAGGGTACACCACATTTTGCTAGTCGTATAGCCCAGAAACTTGTATCATGTGTTTCCCAAGTGAGGAATGATTCAATTAACTAATTGGAGAGCCTCTCTCTCCCCAGATAAAAGCACACTGAACATGTCCAGCCTGTAAAACAAGGGAGGGGACAGACCCAGGGGCTCTGTTTACTAGAATGACATACAGTATCCTTTATTAGTTTTATTATTATTTAAGAAATCCCTTAGAAAGTCAATCATTATCGTTTTTTTTTGATCAACAGTTGCTTAGTTACAACAAAATGTATTTAGTTTAAAGATTCTCTTTATCTAGGTACAAAGAACTCTCTGCTTTTTGAGCAATAGGAACCTTATCTGTCAGCTACTGTACTTTGTTTAAAGTAAGCATTATTTAAGGAAAGTTGAGTAAATGTGATGGATACTATTCTGAAAACTGCCTGCTTGTAATGCATTAGTCACACAAGGAAACTATCAGATTCAGAAGTCAAGCAATGATGTGATTTCCTAGGGAAAGTCAGCTTTTTTCCATGATCTACTACTAACAATGATATTTGAAGGGTATGTTTTGAAAATCACTGTCTAAGAGCAAATATAGATACTCATGAGATGTAAGATTCAAGTATATGTCTTTATTGTTGCCTTTAAAAAACTGAATTAAGAAAATAGATAACTGTGAAAAGATTCAGTTTAGGTGTTATAAGTGTATAATATCCTAAAAAGATTGAGTTAATTCAGAGACAATGGATTTTCTTAAGAACAACTGAAAGCGAGTGCGTTCATGTAACAAGATTTAAGAAATAGTACATGGCTCGTAAAAGTCAATAACAAAATAAGGGAACATTATATTAAGATATTGCTTGATTCTTATTTTTTGAATAGGTTAGAAGATGTATTAAAGGACAGCAATAGTGTTCAAAGGACTCACCATCTATTTGAATGTACCCAGGGTGAGGACCTAAATCACTAGGTCCTCACCCCTTAGCTTCTAACTTCAGAACTAACCTGTTATAGTTAAGATAGCCTGTGCGCTATTCACTGTCTCTCCCGCTCCACTTGGGGCAATAACAACCGGAAGACACACTTCCTGAACACAATGATGTCACTACTTGGCGCCGCAAAGTGAGAGGCGCGTCGGGTAGTGACATCATCCGGATGCGCACCGAGGATGCGGATCGCGCGGCGGCGGACAAGGTAGGAGGAAGATTGACTCGAGTATAAACCGAGGTAAGATTTTCAGACTTTTTTAAAGCCTGAAAACCTAGGTTTAACTCGAGTATATACGGTGTAGATATGGTGCCAAAGCAGTATGTTAAACTAAAAAGGTACGTGGATTGAATATATAGTATCAGTTACGCAGGGCAGATTGGCTTTTTCTGTCTTAAAGCTGCGTTATACAATGTACCATGCAACAGCCACAACCAAGTGTAACGAGCCAATAGCAGCTTGTTGCCTTGCCTTAAGGTCGATACAAAGCCTTTTAGTGTTTTATGGGTGACAGCAATCTGAAGGAAAGGCAGTGTACTCTCACCAACTATTGAAACCACGAGAACATAAAAGTGAATGACAGAGAGGAAGCAAGAAGGAATATGCTAAGTGAGGTGGTTCTTCGTCAATCAATGATTGTTGATATTAACCTAAACTTGCTGATGAATATGAAATGCATTGCTTTAATAGAGGAACACCAAAAGACACCCTTATCTTCAGATTAAACAGACACAGGGTTTCAAAAAAAGTTCTTATTGTTTAAAATGGTGCTAATTTTGCCCCAACCAATCAGATGTTAGCTTTCAAATGTTACATAATATCTGATTGGTAGGGCAAATTAGCACCATTTTTAACAATAAGAACTTTTAAAGATCTCCCTGACAGTCTGTACTGTATGTACATGTATGCACCATGCATTAAGAGGGAGCTTCAATGTTGTTTATTACTAGTTAATTGAATAGTTTGGCAGGTATCCACAGAGATCCATGTAAGTAAATGAAGTCACCTGTGAAGCGGGAGCGTCCCCGTGAAGTATCTCGGTGCTGCAAATGTCTCCAGTAGTTCCGTCTCCTCCACGGCTTATCAGTATAACTCCAAGGACCCCAAATGGGGGAATAGAAGGCAGGCAACTGGACTTGGTTAAAACGTAATCAAAAATTTATTCGGAACATCTCTAAAAACACATAGTAGCATGCGCTTCAACTTAAACAAAATCACACATTTTAATTTGTTAACATCCCAGTAATTTTTCATCAAAACTGTAATTTTTCATCAAAACTGTAATTTTTTCCAAAACTTGCCTTTTAGGTGCAATGGGCCATACAAAGTATATTATGCAACTAAGAATGCTAACATGGTGAACAGTAGTCTTCAAAGAGCCTTGCCAGCATGTGCACCCATTGTCCATGCCCCAACCCCAGTATTACTATCTCTGTGCACAGTTACATGTTTAGAAACACACAGCCCATGAGGTTAAAGATTTAAATCCCCAACAATTTTGGTACTAGAAAAAGATTTCTTTAAAGGGTATGTCCACCTCTTTTTAAATTTTACACACTGTAGGGCAGGTCCCACCACCCCAACCGCTATATTTTTATACCAAAAACGTTTTACTTCTTTACTTACAGACCTCATTCTTCGCTGTACTGGTCCGGCTCCCCTGCCTGCCGGAACTGTAAGCAGGGGGCCGGACCGGCAGCCGCGGCTGTGATTGGCTGAGAGGCAGCCAATCACAGCCGCGGCTGCCATCAGTGAAAACGGGCTGGAACGAGGTGCTGTAAGTAACGAAGGGAAGCATTGTTGTTATAAGTATGAAGCGGGTGGGGGTGGGGGGACCTGCCCTGCAGTATGTTAAAATAATTTTATGATAGCTACGATTAATCAAGAGAGGCATCGGGAGGGAGGGAGGGTGGGAAAGGGTCTACAGTGCGCAAGTCTCTTAACCTCCCGGAGGCAATACAGAGGCAGAGACCTATAGGGCAGGAAGACAGCTCCTACCCTACAGTTTCCTGGACTTTATTCATGGACTCCAGAAGAACCACAAGGAGCAGGGATGTAAGGTAAGGTTTTTATTTAATTGTACAGTGGGGCCAGTAGTAGGGAAATTTTTAGTTTGGGGGGTGGACATGCCCTTTAAAGTTCCTACATGTACTGACATTCTGTATAGTAGCTTTTTTGTAAAGTGGTTTTGAATTTTGCTTTTAGCAAGACAGAGTACATGAGGATGCAGGTTCAATTCCCCTATTTTTTTCCTGAAATATTAATGGCAGGACTTTTGTAGCGTGTCAAGAATATACCTTTAAAGGGCATGTTCACCCAAAACTAAAATTTAACCCACTTCTGGTCCCACTGGGTAGTTTAAAAAAAATCCTTACCGTACATCTCTCCTGCAGTGCTTGTCCAAAGTCAAGGAAACTGAAGAGTAGGAAGTGTCTTCCTGTCCAAAAGATTTCTGCCTCCTCCTTGTTCTCTGAAAGGGAAAGTGGCAAGCGCAGGGGAGCCCCCCCCCCCCCTACCAATTCTTCCCTGGCTAGCGTAAAAAGATTTATATATTTTATAGGCCATCCCTTCCCACCTCCAACCACTATATTAGATGTCTAAAAAGAAGAATCTTAACTCTACTTACAGCCCTTCAGTCCCATGGAGTTCTCTATTGCTGGCAGCCATGGCTGTGATTGGCTGTCTCTCAGCCAATCTCAGCCATGGCTGCCGGTCTGGCCCCCTGCTTGTAGTTCCGTCCCAGAACACCGCAGGATTGAAGTAGATTGGTGTTCCCCCAGCCCCAACCACTATAATTATAGTCTCAGAAAGTCACCCGATCATTACTTACCTTACCTCTCTCCTTCGCCATTCTGAGCAGCCTGCAGCGGCGTCCATGATTGGCTCCTCTCTACAGAGGAGGGGGGTACATTTGAAGAAAAGGGAAGTGAACATTGAGTGACACATGAAGGTTTGAACAGCAGTGATGATGGAGGCATAGTACAGCTGTCAGATGGACTCCGGGTGAAGAATTTTACGGGTGTTGTGCCAGTAAGAAGTTCACGGAGGAATGTTGCAGTATTGTTTGGTCCCACTGTTTACAGGTTTCATGAGTATGAACTGCAATCTAAGTGACCGATGTATGTGATCAGCCTGGCATTGAAACCTGCATACCTATTGAAATCCTGGTACTCCTGTTACTACTACAATTACCGATTTTCATGCTGTTGTACTGTATACCCTCCGGTAAAAACTTCTATTGCTTGGGCCTAATTCTGACTTGCATGACTACATGGAGGTGGTTTGGGCTACATGATTTCCCTCAGTAAAGTCAGTTTAGTTATTAAGAGGATTGTTCCTACTGTCCTTCTACTACCTTTGGACTGTTGTTGGGATGGTGTTTTAGTGATACATTTTTAGATTGGGGGACACACGTATTTTTATTATTTGTGGTTAAATAAGTGTTGTTTGATATTTAGATTGTAAGTGTTGTTTGTGAGGGTGGATATCTTTGTCTGCAAGTGTGTTGAGTGCTGTGTGGGGTCTTATGGGTCTATCCAGTTTTTTGCTTTAATATACATGTAGCTACCCCTAGCAAACCCTGGCACACCTACGGACCTACCCTTCCATTCTTGTGGCAGCCATACTTAAAGGGTAACTATAATCAAAAAATTTTTTTGACCAATTATCCATAAAGTTTGTTTTTTTACCCCCCTAGGTGACAGGTACACACACCTATTGACCTACTCTTTCATTTCCATGGCAGCTATACTTAAAGGGTAACAAAAGTAAAATAAAGGTGTACTCTTTCATTGCCATAGCAAGATTATTGAGTTTTAAAACCTACAGCACACACATTCCCTTCCAAAATGCAGCCTTTCAAAGTTTATACCTAAACTTTCCCTTTCTAGTTACATATTACTATTCTACTGAATTAACTTTTTTAATTTGATTGCAAATAGCAAAATCATTAAATGCAGAATTACTATTGAAATTCCACACAGAATATATGACATCAAGGTATAAAGCTTCATTACTGATGACTTCAATCCATTGTTGTCCAGTGGGAAAACTGGAAATAATTTACAGTAAATCATAAATTTGAGTGTATACCAGAGCAAATTTATTACATCCTCATGGTTTTATCATTAAATAAAAGTTGGTAGTATTATGTAAATAAACCATTGTCATTTATGCATTTTTTTAAAAATGAAACAGAAACTCTTATCGCAAGACTTTTTATACACACTGACCTATACATTTTTTTAGAATTATAATTCATCAACTTGACCTTTTACTTTACTGTGGTTGAAGCAAATCAAACAATAAAGCCTGTCAATATTCTTGATTTAATATTTATGGAACTATAAATATATGTTTTAAATATTTAATTGCTATAGACTTCATGGTTTGAAAACAGAACTTACTTGTTTAAGTTTACATTACATTAACATTTAGTTTTCTACATTACTGTAATAACTAAATTTCACTTCTAGAAAACTTCTTTGCACAACTTCTTTGCTTCAGTTCTTGTAACCCTATCTTTAAAAACATACAGAGAGATCCAATAAAAGTTCTTATTGTTAAAAATGGTGCAAATTTTGCCCCAACCAATCAGATATTGTTTTGCATTTGAAAGCTAACATCTGATTGGTTGGGGCAAAATAGCACCATTTGTTACAATAATAAGTTTTATTAAATAACACTGATAATTTTCCAATTACGTAATCCTAACAACTGGTCCTTTCACTTGGCACATTAAATGCTGTCCTGCACAATTCAAGTCAATGGCTGCATGCTCCCAATTGCAGGAGTGTGTCACCATTGCCTACTCTTGTAAAGAGAGCAGCACCGGTAGAAAAATGTTCCCGGCACTGCTTCCCCTAGCGATGCTACAGGGTGGCACTCCCCACCTGTAGAAAATTTATTTTTGGCCTTACTACCGGTATGCTTGTGTCAAAACCCTGACCTGATTTTACCTTTAGAGACACTACTGATTTAGATCGGAAGTCTGTCTGACTGGGTAACAAAACCGTACTGCTGATATTTAGTTGTGAATAATCACATGGCTTGTTTAAGACTACACAATCAAGCAAGAATTCCAACATCAGAACCATTTTTTGGACACATTTTTGATGATATAATGGGCAAAACTGTTGGTCGCAGCAAGAATTCCGGGCATGTTTTTTACCCATTCAACTAAAATATCACACATGCCAGTTGGTTGGGTTAAAATCTTGTACCATGTCTACTCAGCCTTATATTTGATATGTTAAATTGCTAAAGTAAATGACAGTGTATATATACTGACATCAGAGATGTAATTGCCCTTGAACATAAATAAACCTTCAAACCTGAATAAACCTTCATTCAGAAATTGAGAAAGATCAACTGTTTTCAATGTTTAAAGTAACTTAGTCTACAACTTAAACCTTGTGAGAGTAAAAAAACTGTCATACATAAAAGATCAATTCATTTTGCTTCCCCCATCTGTAATTTCAGCTTCTAAAAAAATCTAATATAGACAGTGTCAGAGCAATATATTCAAAATCGAATGTTTAATTTCAGATCAGTAGACAATATTAAAATGAGATAATTGTTTAGCAATTTTTTCAGCAAGTGGGACAATTATCATCAATGAAAAAGAAAACATTGTTGTGCTGCTCTAGATTAGTACATTCTGATCTTATGCTTGAAGTGTTTGTGCTGGATAGATGTGCTACATGCCTTTCTTTTATCAAGATTGTTATGGATTAAGGAATTGATATCTTTGTTCCACATTGCTTGGATTCATTAGTCAGGATGTGCTTATAATTTTTTCTTTGAGATCAGTTGTTTAATTTCCATTTTTAGCATTATTTTAAATGATGCAAACCAAAGCTTGCTTATTACTGCCAAAAAATAAATGTTTCTCAGGTCTGAATTAGAGAGAGAATCTAGGTTATTATATCAGGTAATTATATAACCTTCATAAAGAAAGGATTTCCAGGGCCTTCCCAAGCAACCAATCAGTTTGTCTCTTAACCTATACAGGGGTAAAAAAAAAAAAATCCTCTTATTAGATTGTAAGATGATAGAAATTGAGAAATAGTTTCACCAGCATGGTCCTTGAGTGGTAATAGGCAGGGAGGTTCACTCAGAACCACACTTGCTCTGCTTAAATCTCCCTTAGCACATTTACCAGAGGCTCTACATGAATCTCACCCGCACATAAGTATTTAAGGCAGAAAGATTGGTACAGATTTGACATTCCACTTTAGGCAGTTGAGTGGCACAGATTGCATCTTTATTAATGAAATTTGATGTTGGAAGTGGAGGTATGATATGGGTGGGTGAAAATAACTGTTCTTCTGATTGGTGATGCATGGAAGGGTTGAACTTAATGGACTTTATTTAACCCAAAATAACTACATAAAATGTAACATTGTTATAATGATCTTTATAATATATAGTATTATTATTATTAAATAGAAAGTTTTTTTTTGTATTTTATCTTTCTGTCTGAAATCTTCAGGCTAAAGGCTGATACGCATAGGTGGAAATTCAGTTATATCCTACAGTGAAATATTTAAGTCTTAGATGAATATAATTTTCTGTAGACATAAGTTAGTTACATAGTAACATAGTAACATAGTAACATAGTAATTAAGGTTGAATAAAGACATCACAGGCATTACTGTTTGAGGCTCAAGCAGGAGAGTGCACGGAACTCTCAAGCATTACCGTTTGAGGCTCAAGCAGGGGGAGATCTCAGAGGGGTGGAGCTTAACATTCAGAAAACCAGTAACAAGATGTCAGCAATTTTCAAGGCACAAAGGTAGGCTCTGGAGGGGCATAGATTTAATAAAAAATATGGTAACAGTATTTTTAAAGCTGCAGCTTCCAAATGAACATAACTTGGTTTTACAGTGCACTTATTCTTTAATAATCACTATAAAAAAATAGTACAATGAGATGCACTCCCATCTAAGAAATCAGACGTGTGTTATCAGTACATCAGATGGGGCTAAGGATCAAAATATATAATCTGTCATAACAAATCAGAAAAGGATAGTCTTCCCCAGTACCCTTATAAGCACTCACACACTTGTCATCCATATTAATAATAATCAAATTTATTGACACAGAAATTCGCCATACCATAATCATAATCATACCACAAATCTAAACACCCAATATATCATGCCCCCACCTCAAATATAATTATAAAGAACTGGGCATCCCCAGTAGTCCAATGTAAAAAGGTCTCGATAAAAGTAGTGCTGTAGTTCTCAAGTATCCAATATTGAGGATACAAAGATTCCAACAGTACGGTAATTGCACTTAAGCAGTATCCATCTATAGATGTGGCTACATGCAGGGTAACTCAGTCAATTGATACATCTTGCAACATGGCAGCAGAGAAACATAAAAGAAAACAATCTTACCTGGAGCTGCGCTAAAACAAGCATACCTCCCAGTCTGAAAGGCGTATGGATTCCTCTCGTAGCTTCTGCAGTGGTAGCGCTACCGTCCATGATTCACCCAGTGCTTGTCCAGATGCACAGTCCAGATCCCATGTCCGAATGCCAATTAGTATTGTCTAAAGTTGCCACTTACTCACACTAAGCATATGTCTTGGCCATTCAAACTGCCACGTGTTTTGCTTGCCACAAACGCTAGCTTCATCAGGGTCTTGATGGTAAATATGAAGAACTGGGGACGCCCAGTTCTTCATATTTATATATGTTTGTTAATATGAGGTGGGGTGGGGGCATGGTATATTGGGTGTTAGAATTATGTTATGGTGTCAATACATTTCTGTGTCAATAAATTTGTTTATTATTAATATGGATGACAAATGTGCGAGTGCTTACAAGGGTACTGGGGAAGGCTATCCTTCCCGATTTTTGTTATTATAGATTTAATATTCGCTGCAGAAAACCATTTGGGGGCCCAAACAATGCGAGAATATAATCTTATTTCCTTGGAATAAAACAGGCGTTTCCATTTGAGGATTGGTAAAACTGGCTGAAGCTTATGGTAGAGGTAGATAATCTAATTTATTTCCACTTCTCCCACCAGAAATGAAGAGCGGGAATTAAAGAGACGGCTAGACAGATATAAACATCAGCTTAAGGAACTAAGTGACAGTAAAACTGACAGGCTAAAGAGATTTGGACACTATATGCCAACTCTTCTGACAGCAATCGATGATGCCTATAAAATGGGGCGTTTTAGAAAAAAGCCAGTTGGACCTTTGGGTAAGACATTGCTTATTTCACTTTTGTTTAATTCCTTTGACTCTGTGGGGCTGGTGCAATCAAACATTTGGCAGAGCACCACAAAGCCATGCAATTTTTTCATCTCGATCGACCGATACACTGAAATATCAGTCGAACTGGTTGAAAGTAGTTTAGAATCCAGGGTGCTAGATTGCTACATTGACCTCCTGTAGAGTGTCTTATTACTTTTATTTCGTACCTTAAAGGCTTCAAAATGATCCTTGCTTTCTCTTTCAGATCTGCAAATTCCATTTGTAAATACCTACCATACTGTATATACTCTAGTATAAACTCTCCCAAATATAAACTGATAAACCTAGAAAACTGATTGACTTGAGTATAAACAAAGAGTTGACTTTCTCCAATAAACAGCTCCATAGATCATCCCATACACAGCCCCATAGAAAGTCCCATACACAGATGTGCCATGCATACATTTCTGTGTAGCCTGAACATTTAAAGATTGTTTTTTCCCATTCACTTGCAGTCTAGGCTGATCTGAGTGAGCAAAATAACAATTGCGTAACCCACTGAGGATTGTCTGTTACAGGGTACAGCTTTTGTTTTCCCAGAGCTATGTGTTTTTGTCCATCTGCTCCTTCCAGGTCAACCCAGACCTGTGAATAAATGGAGATGAGACTTTTAGGATGATTTTAAAGGTAAAATTTCTCTGCTTATACTCGAGTATATACGGTATGTCGGGCAGTAGATTTTTTAAACGTGGAGATATAAAAAGAGCAACTGGAACCTGCTGCTGATCACAATGTTTTTAAAGGTGTTTTCCTCCCTCGTAATGTCGATTGGCTGTTTCTATTTTTTCCCACTGTCCTGTAGGTGCTTGCATTCGCCTCAAGAACCCAGAACTTGCTCTTGCAGTTGAAAGTTGTCTCAAAGGACTTTTGTTTGCCTTTTGTTGTGATAATCATCAGGATGAAAGAATGTTGCAAAATATCATGTCAAGGGAATGTCCGAAAGGCAGAAGGCCACAAATCATTGTAAACGAATTTCGTAATGAAGTCTATAATGTTGGCCAAAGGTGAGCAAGCTTTATTTTTCTTTACTAGGATCTACCTAACCCAGTGAAGCCCAACTGGTGGGCCGCAAGAGTCCCAGCCGCATTTTTTTTGCGGCCCGCACGAAGCCACGGGTGGGCGTGGAACAGGGCGGAGCTACTCCCTACGGCCCGCTTACAGTTCTCAGTGACGCTAGTGTGGCCCCCAGCTTTGGCTGGGTTGGGCACCCCTGACCTAACCACTAGCTGATCAGCATAACTGTCAAGTCTGTTTGCTGCACATCTCTACCAACCTTGACCATTGGCTACAATACACATTCACAGGTATCGATGTTGTTAGAAACTGCTAGGGATTTAAGTGTTTCCATACAGGTATCCTGGTTCGGCTAATTCACCGGCTAATTCTTTATCTAGTAGGCTAAAATAAAAAAGTACAACCCTTTCTCTTACAGCCTTAGGGGGACCCAGGAAATGCAGAGGTTAAGCAACATTATTCAGGAGCGGACACTTTTAAAATTGAAGGAAGTGAGGCTCCAGCGCTCCTCCTCTCAGATATATCTCTCTGAGCACAGGAAGCCTCCTCCAGTTTTAAAGTGTCTGCTTAAGGACTGTGCACTGAACTTACTTCAGCAGGAGCCGGTAGTTTCCAGGCCCCGTGGGAGTAGGCATCCAGCAGCAGCCATAGCCCCATGCTAATTCCGCGAAAGGTCTGCCCATCATGTTCCTCGGGGCTTAAATGGGCAGAACCCCCCTTCTGCCTTGGCGAGTAACTAGCAGCCTTCCTTAAGGCCAGCTTCTGACCTAGCCTTCCTATTGGGCCTAGGGGCCTTTCCACCTCCCCCCTTATACTTAGTTGAGGGGACCCATCCATTTCCAGCTTCCTGGTCAAAAAAAATAAAAAAATCGTTCCTTCCTTCCTTTCTTCTTCAAAGTCAGTCATGTCCAACAAGAAGTTCTCCTCTCAGTCAAATCTGTCCACGCTATCTCCTACATTTGTGCATTATGCCAGATTAAGTTGCAGACTGCGTTTAGCAGTCAGGAACCCGAGTGGGCTGAAACGCTTCTGACTTCCATTGATTCTCTACAGAATCCACCTCCAGGGTCGGTCTTGTCTCAAGAATCTCCAGGGGTTCCCCCCCAGGAGTGTGAACAAGCCCAAGCTAAATCATTGACAGATTCTATGTCTGTATTATCGGCTTCTATTTCCCAGGTTTTGCAGTCTTTAAATTCCGCTGGAAAGGAAGCCAGGCCGCAAAGAGCTGCCAGACCCTCAGAGCCCCCATTGGTTCCTTCAGTCGAAGAGAACTCTATGGAAGAAAGGGAGGAATCGGAAGAAGTAAAACTGGACTCCTTAGCTTCCAAACAGGAAGTTCAGACCACTTCCACACCGGAGACAACTGACGATCAGTCTTACAGGTTCTGAACATCCAAGATCCAGGTTGAACCAGCAGACCCATCCAAATCCTTGTTTAGTCGCCCAAAGAAAATGACAGCGACCTTCCCCTCTTACGATCAGTTAGAACAGATTGTCTTGGAAGAATGGGCGTCTCCGGAAAATAAATTCCACTATTCGAGGAATTTCCAAACGATGTTCCCCTTTTCCAAGTCGGACGTGGATAGGTGGTCCATGCCCCCAGCAGTCGACCCCCCAGTGGCGAGACTCTCCAGGCCCACTGCCATTCCTCTGGCTGAGGCAGCCACCTTCAAAAATTCCACAGATAGACGACTGGTGGGATTTTTGAGAACATCCTTTGCGGCTTCTGGCGCAGCCTTGCGCGCCCCACCTTTGCCCACGCATGGGTGGCCAAGGCTATGGAAGCCTGGCTAGACCAATTATACCAAGTAGTGGCCGAAGAACCCTCAAACAACCACCTAATTGACATTATTCAACAATTGTCAGACGCAGCCATATATATCAGTGACGCAGCCCTAGAGGCTAGCCGCCTCATCTGCGGCCAGTCGATCCTTATGGCTCAAAGCTCATCCACTGATCTTGCATCTAAAAAGGCTCTCGCCAACCTACCCTTCTTGGGGCGCCTCCTGTTCGGACACGAACTGGAGAAGATCATCGCCCAGGCCACAGGAGGCAAGACTACCTTCCTGACGCAGAACAGAGCCGATCGATTCTCATTCTTTCGGCGGTCATTGTCCTTTTGTGTCTCAAGAGCTACCCGTCCTCCTAACCGGATGCAGCCTGAGGCTTCCAATATGTATCCAACCCGTCAAGGACAAAAGGCCCTTTACCTCCTGGACATCCAAAAGAGGAGGCTTTAAACCAGGGGGAGACCAGCACAAACAGGCATGACTATCTTCGGCTTCAGTGTGTCTGAGGTCGCCTTCAGTTTTTTTTGGGAGGAGTGGCACCTTCCGTCCACAGACACCTGGACCAACTGCTACCGGATAGAATTCTCTTCCCCTCCTCCTCGTTTCTTCCTTCTCTGATCCCAAGATGCCCAATCCGCCGCAAACTCTCAGCGCTTGCGTGCTATCCCTTCTTCAGGCACGGGTCATATCCCCGGTCCCAGTAGATCAGAAGTTTCGGGGGTTCTATTCTAATCTCTTTCTGGTACCCAGAGAATTCTAACCTGGGTAGAATGTTACATACCAGCCCTATCAGCAATATACATCCCCGGAATTCTCAACACGGAGGGGGATTTCCTCAGCTGATACACTCTCGATCCAGGAGAATGGGCTTTCCATCCGGAGATTTTCGAAGAACTGACATAGAGATGGGGGACACCAGACATTGACTTGATGGGCTCTCAAAGCAATCGCAAAGTTGAGGTCTTTTGCGCCAAAACAAGGCCTTGGCAATTCCGCCTGGTCTACATCTTTCTGCCTATGGCCATGATATCCAGGGTCCTAAAGAAAATAAAGGCGGAACGGATTTTCATCGCCCCTCGGTGGGCCAGGAGGGCTTGGTTCTCGGATCCACTTCCACTACGACCAGACCTGTTGTTTTCACAAGTACCCTTTCGACATCCAAATCTTCAGCGCCTCCATTTACCAGCGTGGCGGTTGAATCTGCCATCCTGAAAAAACGAGGGGTACCGGCATCCGCGATACCCACTATGCTGGCGCCTAGAAAACCATCTTCGTCTAAGGTTTATTTTTATAGGATCTGGCAAAGGTATGTGATGTGGAGCTCATCCAGAGGTTTGCCTCCATCCAGGTTTGTCCTATCAAGAATCCTTAGTTTCCTCCAGAAGGGATTTGGCAGCGGTCTTTCGCTCAGTGCTCTCAAGGGTCAGGTATCTGCACTTACTATATATTTCCATCGGAGACTTGTAGGCAGAAAGCATATCCAGACTTTCTTACAAGGAGTTGCTTATTTACGTCCTCTGGTCCGCCCAGTCCAACCCTAGTTCTAGTTCTAGCCTTCTTTCCAAATCCTTCATCTTCCAAGGAGCGACATAGCGAGAGCTCTGAGAATCTACATTGCTCGCACCGAAGGTATCCGAAGGTTTTGTTCATTCTGCTGGCGGGGCCCCCTGGGGGTCCAGGGATTCCCCTCAAACCCTGGCGATGTGGATTCAATCTATTGTCCACTGATACTTGGCATTTGGAGCCGTTCCTCCCCTGCGGGTTATGGCTCACTCTACTCGGGCGGTAGGAGCCTCTTGGGCAGCTAGCCATGACGCCTCGGTAGACCAGATATGTCGGGCGGCAACTTGGTCATCCATACACGCCTTTATCAAATTTTATCGCCTCAAAGTTTTTGCAGAGAAGGATACAGCCATGGGTTGCTCTATCCTGAGAACGGAGGCCTAACTCTTTTAATTTCCACCCTTACAATTTTGGGACTTTGGAACGTCCCCTGCATTTCCTTGGTCCCCCTAAGGCTGTAAGAGAAAAGGGAATTTTTATGTTGTACTCGCCTGTAAAATCCTTTTCTCTAAAGCCGTAAGGGGGACCCAGGTACTTCCCTCCCTGTTTGTTGACATGATTGTCTTTTGGCTTGTTGCTTGTTATTTTTCTTGTTTATTCGAACTGGAGGAGGCTCCCGGTACTCAAAGAGAGAGATCTGAGGGGAGGAGCTTTCACTTCCTTCAATTTTAAAGTTCTCTGCTCCTGGAGAATGGTGCTTAACCCCTGCGTTTCCTGGGTCCCCCTTATGGCTTTAGAGAAAAGGATTTTACAGGTGAGTACAACAAAAAAATCCCCTTTTCCATTGTTTCCAAAAATAAAGATAAGCCTCCAAGATGCCTCTGATCAGCGCTACTGTAAATGCAGGCTTAATCTGTCTATTACATGTGACTGACATCAAATATTGCATTCCATCCGAATCTGCCTGCAATATGCAACAACAATCTCCCGATAGTGTCAGAACAATCTTCCAGGTGAGCATAGACACTACAATCAAAATGTCTCCCTCTACTTTAGAAAACAGAGCCAATTCTGGTCGACAGAAAATTCGGCCACGATAGTTACAGTGGCAGCTCTTTGGTATCATGAACGATTGTTTTGGCACCATTAACCCTTCTGGTATTAGGAAAACCTTGGCTGATCTGATGGGATAAGCCTAATATCATTGTTTTATTGCCAGCTTTAAGGTAGCTTTAATGTATTGTTCTATATTTAATCTCTCTTTACATGCATTGAGTAGCTCAGTCGATGATTTGCCGTGACATCCATGATCACAGCCATGATTGATTGTGGGTGAACCGAGACAGACCAATGGGTATAGTACTACATCATTTATTTATCTTCCATCAATCTTTGTTAGAATCTGGCACGGTAGTGTTCTGTGTATTTGAGGGTGAAAATGCCTGTATACATTTAAAAAGGCTTGTTTCAAAAAAATGGATGTATGAGAGGACCATGGGAAACAGGAAAATAGTCAATGCATCAAAGGCTAGATTGTTGTTTGGATTTATAGCTTGTTTAAAGGGTATCTCCACTCGTATTTTCAAGATTTGGGAATCCAGTTCTATTGAAGAACAGGAGGTAAAGGAGCTGTGCCTTACCTTCCGTTCTTCAATAGAACAAACAGGAGCCAGGAGAGAAGGTAAGAAACTTACCCGCTCGCTCCCCCGGCGTGTAGTCTGACAGGTCCCGACGGACCTTGTCTTCTATGCGCATAGATCGCGCCGGGGGAGCGAGCGAGCGGGTAAGTTTCTTACCTTCTCTCCTGGCTCCTGTTTGTTCTATTGAAGAACGGAAGGTAAGGCACAGCTCCTTTACCTCCCGTTCTTCAATAGAACTGGATTCCCAAATCTTGAAAATACGAGTGGAGATACCCTTTAAAATGTAGCATTTTGGGTCCCCATTACATAATAGTCTATTTAAACCGGCCAGTTTTATAAACATCCACAAAGATGTATTATGTATTTCTTCTACTGGCTGCTCCTTTCTTATCTTTGCCGATTTTACAATCCAAAGGAAAAAGATCACTAATTATGGTTCTATTAACTGGCTCTATCCCTAAAGGAATCAAAATAATAATGTTGTGTAAACTGTATTTTTTCAGTTGATAAACTATGCGGATTACAGTCATTTCTTTTCTAAAGTTGTGGTCATTGTCACCCTAATTTGTACCAAAACAATGCATTTCTAGAAACCCCGCTCTGAAAACGAAACTACATTTTTTCCACTTCTGCTTATCTTCACCTCTGTCTAGCTATCAGTACAAATGGAATGCGTTACCAATATATTTACTACATATCTTTGCCCAAATTTGTGTATAATTCTCTCAGTTGGGGTGCTCTTCTTTTCTGTTACCTGCATTGTGATTGGTTCAGAAGTATGCATTTTTAGTGCTTACTGTATATATATAATAAAGTTTTAAATTCTGATTTTGAGGCAAATGAGTTCTACTGGGTAGAGGTATCTAGTTTAATGCCAAGAACATTACAATCTACTTGGATCAATTCTAAATGCAATTATTTTATATTTATGTAAGAAATTTAAGAGGAAAGTAGAATGGACATTACCTTTTCAACTTCGTTAATGGAAACATTTAATTTAAAAATATTCATTTTCTTAATCAGGTTGGAGGTGGAGTTCTCTAACTTCCCATTATTACCTAAAGCAATAGTTGAGGCTTGTACCGTGTTAGCCATAAGTAAGAGAAGAGAAGTAGAGCTGTGATACCTTTTTATTGGCTAACTAAATAAAAAAATTAAGCAAGCTTTCGGTAGTCCTAAGCCCCCTTCATCAGACTGGATGGTAACCGGGAGCTGCAAAATTTACTGCTTGGGCAGCAGTTTGGAGCTTTCCTGCTTGTTCCATTCTGGTTTCTGTTTCAGAGGATTGTCTGTGGGAGAACTGTAAACTGCTGCACAAGAGGTGTCTTCTGATCTTTCAGTTTCCCGCTGACTTGGTAATAACGGGAGGTGGGAATCTCCTACCTCCCACTTACCTAGTTCCCTGTAAAACAAAATTTATGCAAATCGGTGGACTGTTCCATTAAACCTGATTTGTTAACTGGTTTGCAAACTTTTTGTTTGCTGGTGGCCGTATATCTTTATGGCTAAATGTCAGTTTTCTTTAATTGATTTTCTGTTAGTTTTCTTTCAGTGATAAATGTAAATGTGTATTTCCCTATTAACCTTCATAGAGCTGCTGTGCATCCCAATTACCCAAGCGTGTTGACTGCATTGGAAATTGAAAATCCTGTGGTTGCAAACTGCTTGATTGATATGAGAGGCGTAGAGACTATATTGTTAATTAAGGTATACGTAACCAATCTAAAATGTTATTTAACCTTTCAGATTGTATCTGTAGCATGTAGTCAATGTATATATCCGTTAAACCCACATAAAAGTTATTCACAGAAGCAATGGCACAATGTTTACATAGGAATCAGAATTTTTATGTCTGTATATAACAGGGATGTCAAGCCTGTGGCCCACCAGATGTTTTGAAAGCTACAATTCCCAACATGCTTAGGTTACCATGTCATGCTGGGAGTTGTAGTTTCGAAACCTCTGGAGGGCAGCAGATTTGACTAATCTGGTATATACATGCAGTCTGATGCTTAAAATAGTAATAATTAAGACATTGTATGTATGCTTGGGAAGGTTCTCATTCATCCAGCTCATGGTATATCTGTTGTATTCAATTAGATCAACTGGACTTGAAGTTTAGTTCTTGAAGACGTTTCGCTAGTCATGCGACTTTCTCAATTCAGAATGACTTGTACAAGAATCTGTGGCAATTATGTACCCTGGAAAATCCCAATTAGCATATCACAGCCAGGTGTTAAGGGCGTGATTGCATAGTGGCTAAGAGGTGTTATAGGAACGCCCAGGGTAAGGTGTCTATATACTCAAGTTCCTCTTAGTGTAAAGGCGCCGCAAGGGTCTGTTCTTGAACCCTCACTATTTCCTAGGAAGATGTCATCAGCTCTTTTAGCTTCAAATCTACTTGTCCACCCCTGCATTAAAGGGAAAGTTCAGTGGAGAATATTTTTTTTTTTTAAATCCTGTATTATGCATACCTAGTTATTCTACACATTCTTTTCCATTTAAAAAAAACAGTTGAATTTATACCCCTTGCTATTATTCCCTGTTGTTGACAGTGGCATAACGACTGCCCCCGCCACCCCGGTGTGGGGGGGCCCGGACGGTAGTAGGGCCCGCCACAAGCCCAAATCCCTCCAGTATTCACCCTTTTTAAAGAGCTGATCGTGTGTATGAAGAAGTTTTCTTCATACGCACAATCAGCTCTTTAAAAAGGGTGAATACTGCAGGGACCTGCGTGGAGGGAGTCAGGGGCCTGGCCCCCAAACTCGCAGGGGGGAAGGTATGCCCCTGGCTGTTGACATTTCAGGTTCTAATTAGCATTAGTTTAACATGTTAACATGTTGCTGTCTGCACTGCAACTCAAACAAATCGCAAAACGCATTTGTATGCACATGAGAAACAAAAAAATGTTTATATGAGCTAATAAAACGCTTGATGGTCAAAGAATTTACCCGCATTTCCGTTGATTTATTTTGCAGAATGCAGAGGAAGCCAGAGAAGTCATGCAGGTTAGAGCGCCACCTAGAAATTGCAGAGAGGCTTTTAATGGCAGCGGTGATCAATTGTTTTCAAATCGCTACTATTCATCTGATAAGGATAGAGCTATGCTCCTGAGCAGAGATGTTGAAATAGAAATAAGGTTTGTTTTTTACTGTGTGTTGCCTGTGGTCCTTCATCTCTTTTACATCCAGTCTTATCTTTACTTGCATTTTGTCTGTATGTAGTTTGTTTCTGGTGGATCTTGTTTTTGTTTTTATTTTTTTTGCACTTTCCTGTTGTGGGTTACATGTCTGCTTATTGTTTATAACTCAGAGCTTGAGACCTAGAACATTTTAATAATGATTATTGCATACATATTAATGTTGAAGACATGAATTGCTATGTGCCTATGTTTTAAACTGCTGCTACTACTAAAAATTAGTTTGTTCCTACTTTCTTTCCTGTGCTGCTCTGCACTTATTCTTGTTCTTCCCTTGATCATTCCTATAAATGTCGATTGGAATGGTTACTAGCTGCGGAGGTCTCAAAAGAATTTCCTTACTACAGAGTTCTGGTCTGAATTCTAAAAATTCTTATCATTAAAGGGAAACTGTGGTCTCAAAACAAGTTAGGGTTAAATGAAAGTCTGCAGTATTTCCTTTATCCCACAACATTTCTGGCTGGAGCCTATGAGAAATTACATTGGGATGAATGTTCAAACTTCCAGAGTGAGATCACCTGACTAGATATGCCCGCCAGTTTACAGTCCCAACACAACAATCACTGGAATTGTGAGACTTTGGCGCCCCTTTTTTTAATGCTGGCCAATCTCAGGTCTTAACATACACAGAAAGGGCTCTGAACCAGTAGGATTCATGTACTGAGCATTTATTTTTATGAGATTTTTCTTAAACTTTTTGGCGTATTTTTTATTTCTCCTTTTTATTAGTCACTTGGAACAAGAAATTAGAAACCTTAGCAACCACTTGTCTACGTTCCAGCAGCGGTTACATTCTGTAGAGAAAGAGCTCAAGGAAAATGAAAATTTTCTGCGTCTGTATCACAACACAAAGAAACAAATTCAGGTACAATGCAACCGTACATTTTTCCTCCTGAAAACCTCTTCAATTCCACCACCAAAGAAGACACCCAAGATGTATAGATTTGTTTCAGATATTGTCTACTTTTACCTTACAATGTAAAGTATAACGAGACAACGGGAGTTGGGAGGGTGGACATACTCTTTAAATAAAGGAAATGTCCATCCTCCTAAATGGAACACTAAACTGAAATAAATGACTTACTGCTATTCATTTTTATAACTTCTCTGCAGCCACGTTCTGTCTTTATTTCTCCTTTGGCTTTGGCTTTCCTCAAATATGTTGCACGGCCGCTTGGTACCTTTTTTAATTAATTTGCGATCCCCTGCTTCTGCAGGACTGCCCCTTCCATATTCCGTGACCAAGGCAGAGCGTGCGAGCATGCGTGCTATAGACTGACTGGTCATGCTATAGACTGAATGGTCACAGATCCCCCTGACACTTCTTGTCACTTAGCTTCTCTTCTCCATGACAACAGAATCACTTGCGCGATTGACTGCCGTAGCGATTGTGGCTTGAGTGATTTCTATCTGTGTTATAATCTCACAAACAAGGAGATGTATATGTGTGAAGATGCTGCCAGAGGCTGGGAGGGTGCAAGTACTGTATTTCTACTGTGATTCCAATCTTTATTATTAAAGATGTTATTAAAGGACAAATATACTCCTAAAATGGGAAACAAGTTAAATATATTTGTATGTTGTGCTAAATTCCCCAACCTTCCCACTGCCTTTTTTTTTTTTTTTTTTTAAATACAAGAATGTAGAGAATTCCTACTTTGAAGTCAAGCTTGTTAAAGCCAGGGAACCCCCAGAAGCTTTAAGCAGATCGCAAATCACACTATTAGCATGTTGTTGATAAGAGACAAGGCAGCTATATAGCTTAGGGAGAGGTGGGCCAAAAGGAGCAAAAAGCCCTCCACAGAGCATAAAAATGGAGAAGAGCCTTATTATAACAGAAGGCATCTTGCAGTCTCATGCTATATGAATATCATTGTCCACAAAATCTAAGAAATAAGAAGACATTTTTACCCCCAGGTTCCCCAGAGTACAGGTGGGCATACATATATACAATTTTACTTACACGACCGAGCACTCCCGCGACATTCAATCGATTCTGACAGAACCGCCTCTCCCGTTCTTCTATGCGATTGCATGTTGGTCGCATAGAAGAAAGGAAGAGTCGGTTCCGGCAGGATCGATCGAATGTTGCGGGAATGCTCGGTCGGGTAAGTAAAATTGAATAAATGTATGGCCACCTTAAAGGACAACTCCACACTCATAAAAACATCTTTTAGAAAGAATGGCCTCTTTAAAATGTGTTGATATATCATACTTTGTCCTATGAATCCATTACTGTATGTCTGCTATGCTTCTGGATGCCTCATGGAAACTGAGCACTTTAGAAACCTGTACTGAGCCTGGGCATGCTCAGAAGAGGCAGACGGGATATAGCCATTCAGTCATTGGCTGTGATGTCAACTGTTAAATCCATAACTGACAGTTGCTAACTGGAAGAACCAGGAAGCAGAAACAGGGGAAACAGGAGATTGTGCAGGATTTCAGGTTAGACTTAAATATTTCAGATTTCAAACTATTACTTTTCAGGGTTTTGGGGGGTCATTTACCTGTAGTTTTCATTTTGGGTCTGGACTTGCCCTTTAAGTGGCAAAGATATGCAAAATTCAGATAATTAGCCCTATACAATAGGCTGTAATGCATTTTATTAAAGGAGAACTAAACCAAATTTTTTACACTCCAGAATCTGAAAACAACCCACTTGAAATCACCAATAAGCTATAAAATCCCACTTCAGTAAATTGTATTAAAGTAAATGTAAGCCTGTTAAGAACTGGATGAAGTATCTGTGTGTATGTGCAGTGTCAGACCACACCTCCTGACCTCAGTCACATGCTTCCTTGCTTTATCTGTCCTGTATAAAGGATTGACTAGAGATTATTAATGGGTGTGACCAACTGTAACAAGTTTGTGCCATAGCTAAGGACTGAGCATGTGCAGAACATAATGGCCGTTAACCAAACTGTGTGATACTAGAATGCTGTGAAGTAAAGCACGAACCTTATGTTATTTAGATAAATTTCCCAGCGCTTGTATCAAAATGATGGGTAAGACACAGATTACTGGTTTTATATCAAGGTGTTCTGCCTTCTGGTTCAGTGTTGATTTGTGGCTATAGTTGTCCTTTAAGCCAGCGGTTCTGGACACATGCATTAGCCATATGACATAAAGGAGAATTTTACATATCTCCGCCCCTTACTGTGGGGAACCTGGGAGTGAGAATTACTTCTTGTTTCTTAGATTTTGTGGGCAATGCTATTCATACAGCATGAGACTGCAAGACACCTTCTGTTACTAGAAGGTTCTGCTCCATGTTGTAGATAAGAAAGGGTGCAAACAATAAGAACAAATTTTGTTTGTATGTGCAGTCATTGGATTGTTCTCACCATCAGCCCTTTAAACCTAACCCCTGATATAATGTGCCCCGTTCATAAAGTAGCTTCCCAGACTTGAAGGGCGCACAACCCCATTTTCAAAGGTTGGAACATTGTGTTAAATGTGATGAATTCCAAATCGGTCAAACTCTGTATTTAATTAAAAATTGTCGACGAGCCACAGGCCGTGAACGTGAACTGCATCAAACTTTAATGTGTATTAGGAAACATGTTTCGGAGCCACATGCTCCTTTATCAAGCATACAAAATAGTGCATGGGTCCTTCCTTTAGAAGGGTAAGGTCCCACCCTCCAACTACATAACAGTGATTACTTAACAATTAGGGTGAACAAGTGTAATTAATAGCTTCACAACACTAGTAAGGTAAAAGTGTAATATTATAAAAGTACATAAAAATAGTGTAAAGTTACTGCATTTAATATATCTTGATCGTTTAAAAAATAGAAACCGTCTCTTAAAGTGCATATAAGGTGCAAGTGATAGGTGTTCAATAAAAACAATCCTTTAAGAGTTTACATATACATATATAGTACTTGTCATTTATCAGGAGAATATATCTCCATGCCACTGCACAATTAGTGCCTACCAACTAAACAGATAAAGAAATTAGTTTGGACCTGTCATAGGAGTCATCTGTGGATTGTGCTCGCAGGTAAGTTTCCTTCCTTCGTTCCTGACTCCTGTTATAGTAATTGAGTGAACCTATCCTTTAATGGACATAAGGATCACTGCCTTATTCCCAAAATTGCATTTCACAACCCCTAACCCTATTGGTTGCCAGGTCAGACAGTATAGCTGAATTGTGTTCTACATAGCTGCTGGTCCAATCACCAGAGAAAGCATAGAGTTGATTTTATCTTCAACTCTACCTCCATGAGTAAGCGCCGTTCTTTGCTTTGCTGTTTATACTTACCAATACCCGAACTCTAAGACTCGCACCTACGAGGCGAGTCTCAGAGTGCCGCGACACGTGTATCTAGCTTGTTTGTTTATTGCACAGTATATCAAAAAACAAGGTGAGAAAGTCACACCTATAATGGCTTGCACTTATTCCCTTGTTTGTATACTCTTTATTTTTTAATGTACAGCACTGCGTATCCACGTGGCACTTCATAACTAAAATGATATATACATACATACATACACTCCAAATGTAGATTTATTAACTAGGGAACCACAAAATTGCAATGTTTCGGGACCAGCAGCACCACGAAGCATTACGATTTTGTGGTTCACTATTTAATAAATCTACATTTGGAGTGCAACTTTCTCACCTTGTTTTTTGATATACCCTATTCCTGCATTTGGGACCTTTGCTGATAAAGCATTGCACAGACCTCGCTTCCCTATTATTTTGAATGGCTATATATATAGGTAGCTCTCCATGGTGCTGAATTTCTGTCTTCTCTAATGTTTTGGGCTTTTATTGACTTTTAAAATCATTGCCTAGGGTGTGTGTGTGTCATCTTGAGCAGCAGTGTTTGAGTACCTAAACTGTTTTGGAACTGCCATAAGGCTGAGACCACACTGCAACGCACAGGAATCGCGAGCGTTATCGCACACAGATTGTGTGCGCGACTCTTGTGCGTTTTACACTTGCGATTTTGCTGTTTTCCATTATGGAAATGCATGTGTTAACGCACAAAAAATGGTGAGCGCATGCGTTGGCAAAACGCGGACAGATGCGCAATTGCATGCGCATCGGAAATCGCTGGAATTTTAGCGAAAATCGCGACCGCGAAACGCGTGAAAAACGCACTAGTGTGGCCTAGCCCTTATGGTAGACTTTGTCTGACATGTGTAAAGCATAACAGAATGCTTTATACTTTTAATCTCATACCTTACTTATTGGCATCATTCTCTGTGAAGTTAATACAGGTGTAAAGTATGATTTGTCATACAGCTACTGGGTTGCTAGAGGCTGCATCAAATCCTATAGCATTGAACCTTTGATATGTTGATACACTGTACAATCCAGTATCTCGTGACATTGTCAAATGAAACTTTGTTTTGATGTATATTTTCATTTTTATGTAATGTATGTTTAAAATGAAAACACATGTTTAAAGGACAAATGTATGCTGCAATCTCCATTCAGTCTTTTTGAAGCATTTAAATGAGCTTTGTATAAGCTTACGGTAATAGTTCACTGAAAAAGCGAACTAGTCCTTTATTGCATTAATTGAACAACAGGAGGTAAAGAAGCCATGCCTTACCTCCTGTTCTTTAATTAATCTAACAGGAGTGAAGGTACGTTACTTCCTTCGAGTGAGAACCACGGCCTGCTCGTGACAAATCCTGACTGTTTCCAGTTTCATTTAACTATAACTTCACTACTGGCTCCTGTTAGGTTGACGAGCGGGAGGTAATACACAGCTCTTTTACCTCCCATTCTTCAATGAATGTATTAAAGGAATAGTTCACTTTCTCGGTAAACTATTACTTGAAAAGTCTTTTTATTTAGCCTAGGCTATCCAAAAGAGCTGAAGATTTTGCTTCAATCCCTCGAGTAATTGGTTTTAGCATTTTTATGATTGTGCCACATACTGCATTGATGGATGTTAAGAGACCATTTTACATTCTAACTATTCTTTCCCAGCCAGGTTTATGACCAAATTAACTCAAAATGTTAAACCAACTCTGGGTATAAACTGCATTAAATAGATAGTTATTTGTCTTTGTATATTGTTTTCTTTCATTATTTAATGCATAGATATTCCTAGTTGTATTGCTGTAAAACAGGGATTTATATGAAATGAGGCTATCCCTTCATAACATTTCCTGCAGGGCAGGCACTGATTATAAATTCTGACTTTAAAGTGAAAGGCAGGGCCTGGAAATGGCCAGTTATAGTCCTCTGTCCATAACGAAGCAGTCTGAATAAATACATTTATATGCTGCTTATTTCTCATGCAGCTTCACATATTATTTCTTGGCCCCACTGCTGAAATTATTTCTTGGCCCCATCATAGTTTTTCTGGGGGGCCCCATTGATTCCTAGTTATGCCACTGGGGAAATATTAAATATATAAAGGGGAGATGGTTGTTATTTAGTGTCTAACTTAACCTGTTATTGTACAGCATTTCTGTCCCTTATTATATTCTATACGGTTTCCCAGGTGGAGATTCGGTCATTACAGGCTCGTATAAATGACTTGGAAAACGTGGAAGAACAGCCGTCCATTGATATTGCTACTCTGGTGAGATGGTTTGTTTTCCGCCTATAACAAGTTAGGCAGTAAAGGGCACATTTTATTGGTCAGAACTGATAACACATAATATAAAGTAACATTTCCTTTACATGTCGCTTCCTATGGGTGGGTACACACCCGCCAGAAATATCTGCTGGTGTGGGGTGGCTGTTCCCTATGGGACAACACAATCGGTCGCGCACAGTCGGCCACTATTGCTGCAACACAGTCATTTGCCCCAGCCGATCGCTCGCTTTCATTGAACATTCGTTCAGGACAAAAAGGCCTGTGTCTACCCAGCCTTACACAGTAAGAGGACTGTTCAAAAAGGGAGCACTAAACTGGCCATATATGACAGTTTATCTACCTTCCAGATGTATCTATATTTTATTCCCTTCTCCCTGTAAATAATAGAACTATATAGAATAGGCAATGCAGGGTTAAATTTACCTACTAGCACTCCATTTGCTGCTTCTGAACAGCAGATGGCGCTCTGTCTGACCTGATCTTCTGATCAATTGCACCTATTCGGAAGATAGGAGGCACATCAGGTGAGCGTGCCAATAAGCTGTTTGGAAGAAACCGATGCTACATTAACAGATATTGACTGCAGTCAGTTAAAGTGCCCATATACTAATGAGATTTTTCATATGGTGATAGTGTTTTTTTGTATTAGGGGATATAAATAAGGCTGTACTTGGCTTCTGCTGAAAAAAAAAACATCTTGTTACTATAAAATAAATATATCTTGTGAGATGAAAGAACTATGGCATAGTATAAAAGCAACATCAATATCCAATGTTCTGGTCTTATAGTTTAGCGCAAATTCCTTATTTTTATATATTTTCAATTGAAAAGATGATTTGCCACTCTTGTCCACAATAAATTTGAACCTGATTTGTCTTTCTTAATTTATTGTTAACTGTTGAAATACACCTTTAAATATCTGGTCCTAATGTAAACAGGAAGGGGAAGCAGAGGATATTAGGAGTAGAATTGTACAAGTTAAATATGAAATGGAACAAGCCAAGGAGACACTTGAGAATCTGGCATCATTGCGAAGGAATGCTGAAAAGGAGTACGAGGAAATCAAGTTAAAAATCAGCTCGGTGTCAGAGGGAGCTGAGCCAGTGAAGGTATGTCCTTAATTTCAATACTATTATAATAATATTAATGCCTCAAAAAAGGGACCCCCACACAAGTAATTAATGATGCCAAATTTGTGGTCAAATCGGCACTTAAAGGGGAACTGTGGTCCAAAAATGGCTTTAGGTAAATTGATAGGAATTGCTCTCCTGAGAAGTTTTGCAATTTTATTGTCATTGTTTATTTTGCATTGTTTTGAAGATATTTCCATTTTTGTGTGTGATATGGCAGCAGCATCACCAGGTCCCCTACTTCCTGCTCTGAAACTGTAAATGGGATGACAGTCAATCTGCCCTGTGTCTCTTCCTCCCCTTGCAGCCCCCCTCCTCTTGCAAGCCCCCCCTGTCCCCTCCCACTCGTGGACCCTATGCATGGACCCCCCTTCCCTTACAACCCATGTGGCCCCGCCTACTCGTGGTAGTCTTAGCCCCGCCCTCTCGCCGGTGCCTTGGTCCTTCCACTCGCGGGTGCCTTGGTCCTTCCACTCGTGGGTGCCTTGGCCCCGCCCATTCACTGGTGCTGTGGGCCACTCAGCCTGAAAGGGCTGTTTTCACATAGTGACAGAGAAGGGCTGTAGATTCCCTTACCTTTTCTGCTGCTGCAGGTCCTTCACACAGCAGGGAGGGGGAGGGACTTCCTGTCTCCCTCACACATTGAGGGAGTCTGAGGCTGTGCTTGCCGGCGGCGAGGTGGAGGAGCAGTCTTAGGAATGTCACATGTCAGCCTCCCACTGATTAGCTTTCTGGTCAGTAATTTCTTTATATCTTGGGCTGTGGAGCAGGTAGAGAGGTGGTTGATGGCTCGTTTTAAAGGTAGGAAACTGGCCTTAAATGTTAACTCAACTTGTTTGGAGACCACAGTTCCCCTATAAAAATTTTAGAATAATGGTAAAATACAGCACCTAAAATGCAAACTTTTCCTTTTATTTCTTGATTTGTTGTAAAAATTTGAGTATTAGATATCTGATAAATTTTGCGCATTCCTCCTTCCACCTTTTTCTATGGCAAGCAAACCATATTTCAAACAGTTTATTGACTGTACAGCTTGGATTATAACTATAATGTTGTCCTAGATAAGCAAACTTAAGAAATTAAGTCCTCCAAAAGCCTAGCTGGGTACAAAACCCCCATCATTTTGGGGGTAGGGTTTTTAGCCCTTCTCCTTCCTGAAGTCTAACATAAATATGTTCTCAAACTGGATTATCACTTGATGGCGGATTTGAGAGACCTTTGAGATGGTCGAAGGCTCCTTACTTAAGTTTGAATTGAAAGCCTTTGGGTCGAATGTCTGTCCCATTCAGGTTAACTTAAGGAGAGAGCGAAAGAGGAAAAATCATTTAAAGATAAACTATTTTTTTTTTTATTATCGAGGGCAACTGTTCATAGAGTATGTGTTGTTTAGAACTATGTATTAGTATAATAAATGTAATTGAGAATTAACAGGATCAACTTCATGCAGGAGGAACTTCAGAAAATTGATCAAGAAGTGGAGAATTGCAAACGGCATAAAAAGCACTATGAGACCAAACTGATGGAGCACTTAGGAAGTATCCAAAAGCGAAAGCACGAATTATCCACAAAAGAAAAAGATCTGGAGGTGAGCTATGTTATGGAATGGGGTTGAATTTTGTATTTAGGAGTTGCTTATGATGCCCCTGTAAGATGCCTGCCTAGAGCGAGCCATGCAACATAAATCACTCACAAGGTCTTAAATAATTTCCCAAACTAGTTCTTTAACAGCTTGCCATTACTAAGCCCATCCCCAAAGTACCACCCGTGTAGCAGAAGGCAGCTTACAGCTTGCTTTTCTGTGCCTGCATTTCTACCTTCCTCATTGTTAAAGGAGAACTAAACCCACATTTTTATACTCCAGAATCTTAAAACAACACCCCTAAAATCACCAATAAGTTATATAAAATCCCACTTCAGTAAATTGTATTAAAGTAAATGTAAGCCTGTTAATGGATGAAGTATCTTTGTATGTGTGCGGTGTCAGACCACACCTCCTGGCCTCAGTCACATGCTTCCTTGCTTTATCTGACCTGTAAAAGGATTGGCTAGATATTATTAATGGGTGTGACCAACTGTAACAAGTTTCTGCCATAGCTAAGGACTGAGCATGTGCAGAACATAATGGTTGTTAACCAAACTGTGTGATACTAGAATGCTGTGAGGTAAAGCACAAACCATGTTATTTAGGTAAATTTCCCAGCGCCCGTATCAAAATGAGAGGTAAGACACAGATTACTGGTTTTATATCAAGGTGTTCTGCCTTCTGGTTCAGTGTTGTTCTGAGGCTTTAGTTTTCCTTTAACTATTTGGGGACAATAGTGAAGCAAGCAACAAAGTGAAGCGAGTAGTGAGCGGTCAGTTGCCACAAGAGTGGTACTTTGGCAGCTTACCACTGCTGCCACCTAAGGAAGGTTGGAGTAGGGGTTGCTACCTCCCTTGGTTAGGCATTACCGATGGAAGATTTCAGTGGCATAATTGCCCTTTAATGTAATTCAGTCAATAAGTTCCCCTTTTTCTATGTTGTTCCCTTTGCAGTTCAGTTTACTGGAAAACTAAGTTACTAAAAACCTTAAAATTAAATGCTTTTGTTTATTTTTCATTCTAACTTGCACCCAAAAGGAATTTTGAAAGTCCTCTATTAAAATTGTTGTTGGAAATAGCATTTCCAGGCCCTTGGTGATTGATGTTGGTTAAGTCGTTTTTAAAGGTGGCCATTAATGCAAAGATAACGGTTGTACCGTCCTCATATTGTTCAGTCCTTGTCAGACGCACACAATTCATTTGTTGCCCTATATCTGGCTTTAAGCCAAATCATTGACTATCATGGAGATTTACACAGAACCATGACCACTTATGGTGGACCTTTTAATGGAGGTTCATTATCACGGTTACGACTTTACGTAAATCACAAGCGGGATTTAACCCCTGCATGACTTAATGGAATGCACAACATATGTTCTGCTAATCTGGTTTGAAGTTGATTCCTGTGTGTGAAGCCTAGCACCGTCCTTTGTTCTTGTTTCATTATGTACAAGTCCACCGGTTAGAAAATAAACTATTCTGACAGTTGTCAGAATAAACTTCTTAGGAAAAAAAATTCAGAAGAGGTGTCTTGCTGCATGGAGTGCCTTCCCAGGAAGAGAGTTCTGCTGGGGGCATGGATCGTGTTAGGGCTTCCTTTCAAGTGGGACCCGATAAATTTTCAGGAGCCAGGTAGCCAGTGCTTCCAAGCTAAGATAGGGGAGCATTTTTTGTTGTTGCTTTAGTTCCCCTTTTTTTAACAGTTAGTCTTTCGAGCAAAAATATTGTATTTCAACCTTACTTGCAGTAGTCATAGGTTATCAAAATACTTTACTACATTTGTATTATATTTTCAGTTAAAAATCTCCCAGGCTAAATGTGTCTACCCAGAGCAAATTGAAGTCACTAGAACAGCTAGAAGCCTTGACACAGAAATTAACCGGCTAAGAGAAAAAATAAACTCTGAAGAGGATCTCCATGGAAACCGAGAGGAAATAATAAAGTAAGCAAAATACCTTTCCATATTTATACATGACCCAAGCAAAGCTGTGTACATCTGTAATTTCATAATTCATAGCCAATTCTTTCATTCAAGTAGTGCGAATGAAAACTGTCTTGGCCCACTGCGTTTGTACAGATTTTGTCCGTGCCCCCACCCACCCCAAAACACACCCATTTTTAGGTGCAGCCCCCCCAATACCTGAAATGTCTGTCCCATCCTCCACTGGTACTTGCAAACATTTTGCTGTCCTTCCTGGTTGCAGCTGTCTATAACTGCCATGTTGGCTAACAACATGGCCTATGACTGAGGCTGCTTCTCAAGATGTCTACATTACACATGTACAAGCTTCGTAAAATATTATACAGCATCAAGTAGAGGAGACAGCAACTTTTATCTACAGGGAACAGCAGAGTTCAGGACAAAGCTCTTTCTTTGGGGACTTTGTTGAACATGGTAAGTGTTGTAGACTTTTTAGAGTGTGTGGGGCTGCTCTTTAAAATGCTTTTGATTTTCAAGGTGTGAACTTGTCCTTTTAGTTAGTTTCCATATGGACCCACTATTCTTGGTTCCCTCTGTTATCATCTTTCTTTTTTTTGCAGTCCTTTACTAGAACTTATTTAACTGGCTACCTTAATAACTGGCCATCTGGATGTGCCACTGAAGAGAGAATGCAAACAAGTAATCTCCTGAAAATAAATTAGACCTTGTGTGGCATTACTTTAAGAAAAAATTGGCTCCAAAATCAAGTTTCCGTAAAGGAAAGACCCACAGTTTATCATGTTGCATTGTTTGGAAGTTATACTTTTGTGCGTGTTCCTTTAAAGCTTCCAAAATTGCGATTATAATTTTAAAATGTGATGCAGGTTAAACGCTTTTAATAGAATGTGTACTTTTTGCAGGAATTTTACCATAACATCCAAATGATCACGCCTGTGTCATACTCTTTCTATACATTTCCTGCTGAGTAGTTTTAGGAGTTATGCTACAGATAGTGTTGCTTTATAGAGAACACCTTTTGTAGCACTGTAGATAATTCTACATAGTAACATAGTAACATAGTAATTAAGGTTGAATAAAGACATTCGTCCATCAAGTCCAACCTATTCACTTTTTTTTTTTTTTTTTTTTTTTAACCCTACCTAACAGTTGATCCAGAGGAAGGCAAAAAACCCCAGCTAAAAAAGGGGGGAAAAAATTCCTTCCTGACTCCAAACGGCAATCGGAAAGGATCCCTGGATCAACCAGATCTATATGCATTAATACCAGTAATTCTCAATATTTTTTAGTTTTAGAAACTTATCCAGGCCTTTTTTAAAGTTATTCAATGAACTTGCCATTACCACATCTGCTGGAAGACAGTTCCACAGTTTCACCGTTCTCACTGTAAAGAAACCTTTCCTAACCTGAAGATGAAACTTCTTTTCTTCCAACCTTAAAGGATGTCCACGAGTCCTCTGATATGACCTATTAGTGAACAATGCACCAGAGAGTTCACTGTATGGGCCATTAATATATTTGTATAAGGTTATCATGTCCCCACGCAACCGCCGCTTCTCCAATGTAAACAGCCCTAACTTGTCTAATCTGCCTGCATATTCAAGCCCCTCCATTCCCCTTATTAATTTAGTTGCCCTTCTCTGAACTGCCTCAATTTCCAAGATGTCCCTTTTGTATATGGGATTCCAAAACTGCACCGCATATTCCAAATGAGGCCTTACCAGTGCCTTGTAAAGAGGGAGAATAATATTTTTCTCTCTTGAATCTATTCCCCTCTTTATACAAGACAATATCTTGCTAGCTCTAGCTGTTGCTACCTGGCATTGTTTGCTACAGCTAAGTCTGTTATCTACCAGAACCCCCAAATCTTTTTCCATTTCAGATGCACCTAACACAGAGTTATTTATGGTGTAGGTGGCACAGGGATTATTAAATCCCAAATGCATCACCTTACATTTATCAACATTGAATCTCATCTGCCATTCTGCTGCCCATTTTGATAATCTATCTAGGTCTGCTTGCAGCACTTGCACATCATTGGAAGTTTCCAAAGCTCTGCATAATTTAGTGTCATCAGCAAACACAGAGACCTTGCTCTCAATGCCCCCTTCTAAGTCATTTATAAACAGATTAAACAGAAGCGGCCCCAGTACAGAACCCTGAGGAACTCCGCTTAGAACTGTAGCTCCATTAACCACCACTCTCTGTTTGCGGTCCAATAACCAGTTCTCTATCCATGAACAAATGTTTTCTTCCAGGCCAACAGTCCTCAGTTTATACATTAGTCGCCTATGTGGCACAGTATCAAAGGCTTTTGCAAAATCCAAATATACCACATCCACAGCTGTGCCTGAATCTAACTTCTTACTCACTTCTTCATAAAAACCAATTAAATTTGTCTGGCATGATCTATTTCTCATAAATCCATGCTGACTACTACTAATAAGATGATCTCTGGAGACAAAGTCAAGGATATGATCCCTTAACAAAGTTTCCATCACCTTCCCTACCACTGATGTTAGGCTTACAGGTCTATAGTTACCAGGCTGTGAACGACTACCTTTTTTGAATATTGGTATTACATTGGCTTTTTTCCAATCCAGCGGCACATCCCCAGACAAAAGCGAATCTGAAAAGATGACACAGTGGTCTTGCTAGAACTGAACTAAGCTCTTTTAAAATCCTAGGATGCAATCCATCTGGTCCTGGCGCTTTATTGATATTAACTTTGTCTAATTGATTCCGTACCATATCCTCTGTTATCCAATGTGAAGACTCTTCATTTCCTCCCTGCACATTGTTACAATCCCTACTGTAAGGATTCTCAACAGTAAAAACCGATGTAAAAAAACAGTTTAGCAGATTAGCCTTTTCGGCATCCTCTACAACCACCTCAGCTCCATTATTTAATGGTCCCACATTCTCAGCCCTCATTTTTTTACCATTTATATACTTAAAAAACATCTTGGGGTTGGACTTGCTTTGTTCGGCAATCCGTGTTTCATTTTCTATTTTAGCTAGTTTAATTGCTTTCTTGCGCTCTTTATTACAACTTTTGAAGTCCCTGTAAGCCTGTTCTGTGCCTTCTGCTTTCAAAATTTTAAAAGCCCTTTTCTTTTTTTCCATTTCCCTTTTTACCTGAGCATTAAGCCATGCAGGAGTGGACCTAATTTTTTTACACTTGTTTCCTACATACTGTAGTTCCGAGTTCTACTGTAGTAGAACTCGGAACATTTCCCATTTAAATGATAAGGTTTTCATAAAGAGCTCTTTTGAATTCATTGATAACAAGCCAGATTGTTATAGCAGTGGGATACAAAGAGAAAAAATGAGAAGACTTCCATTCATTCTTTCCCATTCACATTCCTGCTTTTCTTTTTGTTCGCTCAGTTCTGACTCTGTCAGTCTTGTATCCTCTGGCCATGAAGATGCACTTCCTTGCAGTTGTCAAGATAATTATTTCCTTGTACACTGTCAGTATGAATTAAAGTTTGTGTGGCAGGCTTTTAAAAGTGCTATTAGCTAGTAGAAGAGCAGCATAAAGTAGGGGAATGTCTTCTGAAAGCAACAGAGGTGCAATATATATTTATAGCAGAATTATGGTTAAACACATTTGTTTCTGACTTGTTCCACAAAAACAGCTGATTAAATGATACATCTCTTGTATTTCTAAACAATCCCTAACCAAAGAAAAATAAGCAAAATATTTACGTCCTCAAACCCCCTTCTTGGTGGGACTGACATGCTTGATGTCTTCATCCAATTATCTTCTTCTATGATGAGGAAGGCTTTAGTGTTCTGGGTAAAGCAACCACAGAACTAATTTTACCTGTTTGGCACAGTAATGCCAATGTTAATGACTTAGGACCCACCAAACAGCCAGTCAGTAGAAATTACTGTTAGAAACATTCTAAGAACCTGAAATAGCAGCTCACTTCTAACCACAGCAAAGCATAGTAAAAGATATGAAATTAACTTCTTTCATAATGGAAAAGAATATGTGGAACAACTTGGCATGTGTAATTAAAACAAAGATTAATAGGTATGTCCCACCCCCTAAACAAAATCACACTTAATAAAACACCCCCAAAAACCTAGACCTTAACAAGACCCATTCCCTCAACTCTACTGCTGGTGTTCCGTGTCTTTTCCGTGCACCCTAGCAGTGTCTCAGCCAATCACTGACGCTGCAAGCCAGTCCAGCCCCTTCTTTTACACTGAACCTCCCCTCTAAAGGACAATTATACTCCCCTCCGCTACTCTTCCTTATTCAGTACTTTCTACCCAGGGTGAGGACCTGAACTGCAAGGTCCTCACCCCTGGGTTTGCTTAACTTGCTGCATTTACTTACTTACGTGCTGCTCTGGTGAGCACTGCCCCCTCCTCCCTGTCGACGACAAGGCCAATAGGTAGACTCGCACTGCAACGAGAGTGCCTTCCTATTGGCCTTGTCACGCAAGTAGAGGATGGGGTGGAGCCTACCGGAGCAGCGTGATAATTTATTGACAAGTCGATCGGAACTGAGCTAACGCAGGTTGATTCATGTATGGCTAGCCTTGTGTTTGCCATACACTGAAGATATTCGATTTAGACATGAACAACAAATGGAGCAACTGCTTTGTTTCTGCTGTTTCTATCTATAATGTATTTGAAGCACACTTGGCCTCTAATAACATATAAAGCATTAACATGACTTCACTCTTGCTTTACAGTGATCCAGTATAATTATTCTCTAATAACATTACATTATTAATTTTCTTCTGATTGACTTCATGCACAATCAGGCATATTTAATAAGATGTGCAAAAATTTGCCTTTGTTGTTCATTTGCAGCAGCTGGTTTAAGCTGTTAACCTTTTCCTGGTCTACGGTGGTTAGAAGATATTTTATAACATCTGATTGGTCACTGCAGATTTTCAGCGCAGGAACACTTTTGTTCTTCTTATTAAAAAAGTTGTGTTTTGTGTTACCATCCCACTATCCATTTTATAATTGGCACAGCACTGTTTAAAATGGTTATACTGTGTTTCATGGGTAAGTAAGGTCTTTACATGATTTGTAGTATTATAATTGTTTTGGTGGCTCCTGAGCACTGTGAGCAGTAAATATACAATTTCACTGCAGGTTCTTCCTTTCTCTATTTTCTTCACAAAAGGCAATATCACAATGCGAAAGAAAGGTACCAAGATGTTGAAAGTAAAGTGAAAAGTCTGAAGAGGTTTGTTAAACTGTTAGAGGAAATCATGGCCCAAAGATACAAGAGTTATCAGCAGTTTCGGAGGTAAGACCATTTTGCTGTGGGGGAACAAATAATAAATGTGTTCTACTTTTTGATTTGAAAATAAATACCAACTCTCCAGGATAAATACTTATTCTTATATTCGTAATGGAGGGCAAAAATCTAAAATGTAAATCATTACTAGACAATAATGTAACTTTTATCGTTATGTATATTCTATATTTCTGAAATAGCAGATATTATATTATTATATATATATATATATGGGATATAAATCGTAAATTGATCGAGCAATGTATCATCGCCTCTACCCTGGTGAGGCACATCCATGGACTCCCAAAGATACACAAGGAAGGGGCACCACTAAGACCTATAGTCAGCAGCATCAACTCTGTAACATACAAGGTGGCAAAATACCTAGCCAACATCTTAGGACCATTGGTGGGAAGTTCTAAGCATCACATCCAGAACTCTCAGGATTTCACCAGCAAGATTGAAGATATAGTACTCGGTGCAGAAGAAACTATGGTGTCCTATGATGTGACATCTCTCTTCACCTGTATACCCACCAAGGAGGCTGTTGTCATGGTGAGAAAACGGCTAGGCCAAGACAGCATTCTCACCAGCAGAACTGATCTCAACCCAGAACAGGTGTGTGCCTTACTGGACTTGTGCCTGAATACCACCTATTTCAAATACAGAGATAAGTTCTATAAGCAAAAACACGGATGTGCTATGTAGTTAAATTGCTATTCTACAGGTAATTAGAATGAAATTCCTAATTTCACTGTTAACCCATTATGTCTAATAAGTTTTTTTTTTGTTTTGTTATAGGTATTTATGATTCGGCATTTCTTGTACAACTGCAGTGAACCTACCCTGGATGTGAAGATTGCCTTTTGTCAGGTGTGTGTTCCTTACAGGTAAAACAAGGTAGCGTATTAATTTGTTCTACCATTGTTCTTTACTAATGATTTATAATTTTAAAATGTATTGTGTATTGTTATGAAAACCTCTGCTGTTACTAAAGGTGACCTTTAAATAATCAATTTAATCTTATAAGACATGTTGATGCAAGCAAGTTATAAAGTAGAAGAACACACTACTTCAGGTGATGAATTCGTTTTTTTGTGCAAAAAAGATATACTTCCTCAGGAAGGCAACTTGAGTCTCGAAACTTTGTATGTCTTTTTTTTTTTTTGCACAAATTCATCACCTGAAGTAGTGTGCTCCTCTACTTTATACCTTGCTTGTATTGTGTAGCCCTGGAAGTAGGGGGCTGTGAGGATTTGCACCTACAAACTTGTCTGGCTAATTAGCCAACAACAGTGTGCTGAAGTACATCTGGAACTTTGTTGCAGATTATAGCTCCCCATCTCTGTTTGTCTGTTTGATACAACATACACTCTGCCTGGCACACACAGATCAATTTTGACCATTTCTTTCTGACTGACAAACTACTTATCCATAAACAGACTTGTAGTCTACTATTAAAAGAAAAAGTGCTGCTGATATTTCACCACAACCAATCGCTCAGCCTGTTGAAGACCATGTGATTATCTAAAATGTACTTATCTATTTTCGAAATTGTAGCATTTATTAAAAAAAATTCCAAGAATGATTGGTCATGGTAAAATGTTTAATTATTATCAGGGCCAAAATATTGCAAAGGGCAGACTATTAGGGCGAATTATCAACCCATGCATACTAGGCCTTGAATCTTGGCCATACCAATCAACAACAAATATCTATAGTCTGTATGGGCCCTTAAGGCCCATACAGAGTATAAATATTTGTTGTCGATTTTTTTTTATTGTTTCTGGTGAAAAGTATAGTACAGTATATAGTCCAACCTACACAGCAATACCCACATTTCCTGCTTTACAGTTGATCCAGTACAGGGCAAAAAAAAAAAAAAAACAGTATAAGGGGAAAAAATTCCTTCCTGACTCCAAGTTGAAATCGGACATATCCCTGGATCAACTTTATGTACAGTGGCAGATTATAATGAGGTCTTTTCCAGTGGCTGCCAGGGGCCCTGGGCTGCAGTGGGGCCATAATAACTGTCAGAAAAAATCTCATAGTAATCCGCCACTCAGGGTCGGCAGGGCAAATTGGCCAATTGCTCTGGGGCCAAGGATCTTAGGGGGCTCCTGGGGCATAACATATTGTTTATGTATCAATACCATGCAACATTCTTTGTTTTTAGAAACTCATCCATCTTTTCTTTAAACTATCCAATGAACCTGCCATCACCCATTACCATGTTCAGTGGAAGACAGTTACATAGTTTTACCATTCTCACAGTGAAAAACCCTTTCCAAGCTTGAAGACTAAACTTATTTTCTTTAAGTCTTAAGGGATGTCCGTGTGTCCTCTGACATGCTGTATTGGTGAACAATGCCCCATATAGTTTATTGTATGGCCCATTAATGTATTACTGCACAGTAATCATATCCCTTCACGCATTCCTTATATAGTATAAGCAGCACATTAAAAACAATAAAAGTTGGGGGGAGGCTATTAATGCAGGAATAGGCTGATCACATGACTACAAGCTAGTGAGAGGAGAGTTAACAATTATATTGCTAGATGTTTTCATCGATCTTAACCTTCTTTACCTAGAGATGTGATCCATAGTTAATTTTAAAAGGTATGATGGAAGGGCTTTTATTTAGCCCTAACTTATTCGTTGACCACGTTCGCTAGTTATTGGACTGGCCATTTTGATTGACAAACCTTTTAAGCAGAAAAGGATATAGAGTACAGTATTTAAACTGCCTTTACTGAGGACTAAACGTCTCAGCAAAGGATGCTGTCTAATTTATAATTAATTCTTTAATGCTTTGAAACTACAACAACGTAAATATATCATAGTTAACATTTCGAAAACAAATGAAAAATTAAATGAATTATTAGACAAAATATTTTATCTGAAATGCACAATCCATTAGATAAAAATGAGTGTGTAATCATATTCATCCGGATTTCATTTATCAAACACCATTTAAATACTTACACAAAATGAATAATTTGATTAAATCAGTAATAAATTGTGCTTTTACCTGTGAAACCTTTTTAATGAGAATTTGAAAATGAATACATTTTTTTTCTCAGATGTTTCTTAATGTGTTTAAGAGTACACAAATAGAGAGGGATTATCTGAATAGAATAAAATGAATAACAAAGGGCACTGGTTTTATACACAATGTATAGTAAGATGAATACAATTTTTCAGCAATGATTTTGTAACGTAAAACTTCCGTCAATAGGTTTAAATCTAATTTCACATCCTACCTCTCAAAGCATTAGCACAGTATATAATTGTTTTAAATTATCACTGCACAAGTTCTCGCTATGGCGCTTCTACCCTTCCCTAAACTATGGATCTGTATGTTACCCATAGTTGTAACTAGACATTTTGCATGTTCAAGAAATTGTATACTTATTAATGCACATACTTTTTTATATCTTTCTGTATTTATTTTTATTTTCCCCCCCCATTATGTCTTTTTGTATTATATTATTGTACAGTGCTGCGTCCCCTAAGTGTCTCTATATAAATAAACATATACATACATACATACATACAAAAATGTTCAACTTATTATAAGATAATTATTGACCAAAGAAGGCTACAATAAAAAGCAGTGATGCCCAATCCGCAGCCAAACTGCTTTTTTGCAGCCTGTGCAGACCCGTGGGTGGGCAGGGCTAGGGACGAAGCTTGGGTGTTCTGGAGACAGGGCTAGTGTGTTCCATGGTGGGGTTTGGGTGAATCAGGGGCAGGACTATACCTGCTGCCCGGTCACTACATGGGGGCCACTAGTGTGTCCCCCAGTGTGGCTTACATTGGGCACCCCTGATCTAAAGTGTTTCCCATACATTGGGAATACATACCATTTTTACAAAGCCTCAATATTGTAAAATAACAATACTGAATGCTGTAACAAATGTTATCATTATTTCCCAATGTAAATCTGTTCATTATTTTACGACATCTGTGTAAAATAATGATTACTGGGGTTATTTTATGATTATGATGTAAAACAATGTCTGTTATCGTTGTTTTATCTCTCAGACTTAAAATAATGTCAGTTATCATTATTTTACAATGCAAATAAATATGTTGTCATACATTAACATCTGGTATTGTGAAATAATATCCGTTAGTGTAAAATAATGACGGCAGAGTAAAATAACACTCAGTAGTATAAAATAATGCCCAGTAGTGTAAAATAATGACGTCTGTAAATTAACACCAGGTAGTGTAAAATAATAAATGGATTGGAAAATTACACACTTGATTTTCCATAACGCACTTCTATAAGAGTCTGTGGGGGAAATCATTAAATAACGATTGTTGAACATATTCTGTAATGATTGGTCCTAACATTCTTTATCTAACAGGTACGTTCTAACTGCTAATTAAAGGGCATGTCCAGCCTCAGATTAAATTTTTCATATATTTAGTGCTCCCTATCCCACCCCCAAATGCTGAATATATTTATAAGAAAACAATCCTAACAATACTTACTTTCCTTCATTCCCCCAGCGCTGTAAACCTGGCCCTCAGCTTGCTGGAACTGCAAGCAGGGGGCCGGACTTGCAGCCGCGTCGTTGATTGGCTGAGAGGCAGCCAATCACGTACGAGGCTGCAGGGATTACAGGACTCTGGGGGAATGAAGGAAAGTAAGTAATGTTCGGATCTTTTCTTTTACAAATATATACAGCGATTGGGGGTGGGATAGGGACTGCTACACTACAGAAAAGTGGTTGTGAGTTAGGGGAAGGGAGAAAAAAATGGGAGGAAGAAGGAGGGGGGTAGGGCTTTACTGCGCATGCCAAACTTCTCCTGGAGGAGAGGCAAGAGGTAGAGACCTTTTGGGACACAGCCATGCTCCTGCTCTTCACTTTTTTGGACTTTGAACAGACATTGCAGGCACCCATTTGGAGCAGGGATGTAAGGTAAGGATTTTTCAACACTGCACATTGGGGCCAGTAGTGGGTTATAGTATAGTTTTGGAGGCGGACAAACCCTTTAAAGCAAAGTATCCTTTGTTTGCCATTACTGCCCTCTTATTGCACTCAGGCATGCTCAGTGTGATTCACCCAGAAAGGGATGTGCTAAAGGGATAGAGGAATAAAATTGAAAGTATATGGAGGAGGCCTTCGTGTAGTGAACATTTGTATTTCATTTAAACAGATAGTTGGAAATTAAAAACAAGTAATACATCATTTCATTTGCAGTTTAAGACCTTTAAGTCAAGACATTTTTAGGGTGGACCTCTTCATTTAAATGCCATATTTTATCAGAATGAGCACATAATTCATTTAACAAGTTCCCTTAGGACATGGCATTTTATAAAGTTCACAGAATTAGAAATATTCTTCCTTCACAAGGAAAAAGAAAATTATTCCTTCACAAGGTTAGACATCATCACTGGGTTTGGATGAATGGTTAATATAATTACAGATTTCTCCTTGTTGTTGCTACATGTAATTTCAAAGGAATATGACAGTATGGGGCATTAAATCCTATTTCAGATATAGTTTGTATTGGCTGAAAGAATAGTCAGAACTTCACAGAACTTCAAAGGCCTAGAACATCGTTGCTTTTTGAATTTTACATTTCCAGTTAACAGAGCAGTTCATAGCTTCTATTACCTTTTATATAACACTGCCATACAATTGGTGATATGCTGATCACCATTTATCTACGAATGAAAAAAGAGAAATAGCTCTACCGAGATGCTTGCTTTAAGTTTGTTTCTCCTCAAATGCATGTAACATACAGTACATGTACATTTGGCATCATCATTCTCAGGAACTTTATCAGGAAGATGTAATAAAAGTTCTTATCGTTAAAAATGGTGCTAATTTTGCCCCAACCAATTGTTGGCTTTCAAATGGTAGATAACATCTGATTGGTTAGGGCAAAATTAGCACCATTTTTACCGATAAGAACTTTTATTACATCTCTCTGTATGATTTTTAAAGCTTTTTACCTTCCCATTAAATGGCATGTCCACCCCCAAAACTATAATCTCCCCCACTATTGGCCCCACTCTGTAGTGTAATAAAATCCTTACCTTACATCCCAGCTCCAAATGGTTTTTTTGCTGTGCCTGTTCTAAGTCCAGGAAAGTGCAGTGTAGGAGCCTGTCACTGAGTCATCCGGTCCCTGCTATTTCCCTGCCTCAACAAGGTATGACACATGCTCAGTGCAGCCTCCCCCCCCTCCCTCTCCCTCCCTCTCCCTCCCGTTTTGGTCTCACTCCCCCTAGCGTAAAACCCTTAGTACATATTGTAGGGCTTGCTCCCCTAGCCCCAACCGCATTAATCTTATTTGCAGAAACTCCCCCGATCTTTACTTACCTTCCCCTCTATCCTCCACCGTTCTGAACTGCCAGCAGCTGTGTCCGTGATTGGCTGCCTCTCCATGCAAGCAGAAGGCCGGGCAGTGCAGCAGAGGATAGAGGGAAGGTAAGTAAAGATTGGGGGAGTTTCTGCAAATAGGATTAATGTGGTGGGGGCTGGGGGAGCAAGCCCTACAACATATAAAAAGTTTTTTAAAGGGTGGACATGCCCTTTAACAAACCCATACTCGAACAACCTACGCACAGCATGCACATTATTATATGTTTAAAAACAATAATTTCAATATGATGACACCACCCTCCTTAAAACAACAATTTGTAATTTGCTGCAAATTTTATTCCTCTAAGAAAAACATTGCCTTAATAAGTTGTTATTTTCAAAACTTGTGGGTTATATTATTCTTTGCAAATTATTAATCTGCATTAGTGGTCAGTAGCATATTGACTATGATATAAGGGCTGTAGATTATACCTATTACTTCTCTACTATCTACTATCTCTTTCTGGGCTTCCAAACGTTGCATATATACAGTATATGTGTGTGACCTTGCAAGGTTTATAAATTCCAAAGATGCTTCTAACAATACTTACCCAGCCTTATTTCCCCCAGTGTGCAACTGCTTGCTTCCGTGTACAGAAGCAAGTAAAAGGGGCCGGAACAGCAGCATCTCCTGTAATTGGCTGAGACGCAGAGAGGCTGCCGGTCTGGCCTCTTTTACTTGCTTCCATGCACAGAAAAAGCAATCAGAAGCATGCCGGGGGAAATAAGGCTGGGTAAATATTGTTAGAAGCATCTTTGAAATGTATAAACCTTATGAGGTAGAGGTTCTGGGGGTTTGCCAACAAATATAAAAAGTTTTTGGGGGGGTGGACATACCCTTTAAATTGATACTATTGCATATCATGTTGTAGTCTGCACATTTCATATTTATATTACTGCAAAAATAAATTTCAACTTTTAAAATACAGATTATAAATATAAAAATGTCAAAATGTTGACTATAAATCTGCTTTAAACAACATGTCACAATCAATTGTATCACTTATTATGGTTTACACTATCACAGTTTACACCACTATTTGTTTTTTTAAAGAAGCAGTGATCATTACTGCAAAATTGTATTAGTGTGTTTTTATTTACTTTATTTAAAGGTACTCTCTTTTTTATAAATCCCATAGTGGCATACTCAAGTTTAGTATGGGTTGATGGGTATGCTAGATTGTCTGGTTCTTACAATTTATTGTAAAAAAACTGCTGCAAATAAATCAAACTCTGAGAACCAACAATGATGTAACATTCAGATTGCTCACTTGAGTGCAATCATTTTGTGGTCTGTTATGAGGAGTGATGGAGGTTTGGGATCAGATATTTTTTACTTTGTACAGTAGATGACAAAAAAAAAAGATACTTTTAGGTTGAAACAAAATCATACCTGGCTTATAAATAACCTCAGTTATCATTTCTCATATATCAGGAGTGCAAAGTTAAAAAGTCTTAGTGTAACTTTACATTTTCTGTTAACGGGTGCTTACTTTAAACATCTTTCCACACTGTTCTGCTCTTTAATATTCTAGACAGACAATGAAGAATATGTAAAATGTGTCTTTACTAGCTGATTCTAGCACCAACCCCCTGAATGATTTGATTAACCATGACTTTAATTCAGAGATAGCTATTGTGTGGATGTCTCTCTTCACTAGAGGTTAAAAAAAGTGCTCAGTGCCAAATTTACATTTTACCAGTAAATTACCAGTTAATAGGAGGTAAAAGTAAAGATAGTATATTTCAAAAGATAATAAACATTAGAAAAGTATAAAAATCTCCCATGAAGCTGGGAAATAGCATGGGGAATATGTACCAATGGACAATATTTTTTTTACTGTGTAAGGGAAACAGTATAGTACCTCCCACCCACATTTATAACTACAAATCTATATAGAGAAATGCAGTGTTGGCTAGGGGACAGACCAATAGGTGGGCTATTGGAATTCACTCTTAAAATATACAGCAGTGTCTGACCTTCCCTACTCCAAAAGTTTATCCATCTCTACTGTTCACATTATTATTATTATTGTGGATGTATATAGCGACAACATCAGTCCCTGCCCCAAAGAGATTACAATCTAAGCACATTTATTTGACACATACAACCTATCAGTATGTCTTTATGATTGTGGGGGAAGCAGGAGTGCCCGAAATAAACCCACACAAGCACGGAGAGAACTTACAAACTCCTTGCAGATGTGTCCAATTGTGAATTCAACCTCAGGACTCCAGCATCTGCAAAGTATCAGTGTTAACCACTGAGCCACTGTGCTGCTCACGGTATGCATTTATCCAGTAAAAAGTGGACAACTGATTGGGTTCTACAAATTAATAGCACAGGCAAATTTTGCACCTCTTATTGCATCAGCCCCAAAATACTTAAGCTTGGTCAAGCAAAAAATTTGTGGAAGGATAGATCTCCATGTACTCTAGATATAATTGTGCATTTTAAGGAAAGAAAAACAATTAACTAAAAAATACAAATTATAATGAAATTATTTTAAATAATACATGCAGCAAATAGGTGTAATTTATCTGAGCCCATGACATATAGCAGTTATAAAGCCACATTGTGTTTGGGAATAATGTTTTAATTTGCAATAACTAAAATATTTAATCTCCCTTAATATCTGTAACACATTGCAACTGGAACTGAAATCATTGGTGCCTGCATTATAAATGGTATTTAAAGAGAATAAGACATTAACCAGAAGACTTTGCATGACTCATGCCTAGGGCACAAGAAACTTCAGAAGGCTCTGTCACTAAATCTATGCTATGGCCCATTTCCTTTACACTATAAACATATAACATCAAATATAAAGGGGCTATTTTAAACAGTTATAGGTGTAGTTTTAAGTTATAAAGTGGCAAAATTGAAACTTTTCAACACCTTCTCCTGCAGGTCAAAAAAGAATTTCGACACACATCGCTAAGACACTTAATTAAACTTATAGCGTTAATCATAAAGCAGCAAAAATTAGATTTTCGATAACTTATCTTAGGTGGCACTTAAAAAAAGTGTTGCAAGGTCGAAATGTTGCGATACTACAGTATATCACTGTTAAAAATAGCTCCAAAATTTCAAAATAGTATTTCATTTTCTAACTGCGCTTCTATAAATGAACATCCAAACTTTTGATAGCTGAAAATAAATTTTAAAAAGAACAACAGATTCACCAGAATTTACCCAGAGCCAATTATGGGGTTAAAGTTATGCAAACCAATTCACTATCAGTTAGCTGACCTCTAGTTTGTGGCGGCTGTGCGAGTATCACCAGAGACACCCGCACAGCCGGCGCTGCCTACTGACCAAAGGCTGTGGCAGATTCTGTTAAAAGGCGGCTGATAGCTTGTGTGAAGTGGGATTCACTTATTGTCTTTGTTTGTTAAACATATGCAAGCACATATTCTGTAGCATTCTGATGACATTTGGTCAAAAAAAAGGAACACAATGAAACAATATTAATTTTACTTTTGCCTAACAAGCTAATAAATAAGATGAATGAACTTAAATTTGTAGATTGAATTTGCATCCACTCATATTGATTCTAATAAATACTGTAGCATCTGTCACTGAAAAGTCACATAAATTGCAATTTAAATGTCGGGGGGGGGGAATTACTTATTTGAATTACTAATGTGTAATGACCAACATGTTTGGTTTACTACTGTATATCATTAGCTTTGATTATTATTGAAAGCATAGAGACTCTACACTATATTAATGCTATACCATCTGATGGAATGATCACAAATTTGTGCTAGAGGTCCAGGGTGTGGCTGCATATCATATACTATCATACTTGACAACAGTTCTGCATTTTACAGGACAGTCCCCCATTTTCACTCAGTCCTGCTCCCCTTGGGTTCCATGAAAAGTCCCACAAAGAGAGCAGAACAACAAAACTGGGTAAAAAGTTTCCTGTGTGTCCAACACAAAAAAGAGGGCCAACTCATGTATGACATTGTGATATCACAAAGAGGAACGCCATTATAAATACATAGATTAATGTTTCTTCTGTGTATTAGAATGCTAAAATCTAGAAGGTAAAATGGGAAAAGCAGGAGTGGCCATACAAAGTGTGTCGTCTTTTATAAGAAGACTTGTTCAAAATTTGGCACACGCTGTGGCCACTTTCTCCATTAATGTGTAAATAGAAAATAGAAAATCTGTTGTAAATTTTGGCAATTATGTACTTTCTCACAAGGACATGGTATTCTGTACATTTTATATATTTCATATATTTTATGTCAACTATATAAACTGTTACTCCATATTTTTTGACTATAATATTAGGAGAAATGTGATTAGGTACTCCCACTTTCTGTGCTGTGATGCTCTGTGCTGTAGCTCTACCTTAGAGTCTATGCAATGTGGTACAGTGCATTGAGTGTTTTTTCTACAGCTAGTGCACATTGATAATGGAGACAGAAAGTAGTATTGTGAATACTGGCAGGTAGTGCTCTAGAGGATTTCTCTCTTTTGCATTCTTTTATTTTTTTGGAGTAGTTTTCCTTTAAGACTATTATGTCAGTTGATAAAGGCTTTTTTGAAAGCAGATTTTGTAATTGGGTGATGCCTTGAATGTTAGGGTATGATTTTATTAATGACTGGAATTAACAAGGAAATAACAGAACTTTTAATAATTACCCGAAGCGGCCATAATCATGTGTGAAGGTTTCCTTGTAAATAAGTAAAATCGATTAAACAGCTCCTCTGTATTAACAGATTATCGACAGCCTGATATTCCCGGTGAACAGAATACCTATCTATAAATTGAGCAGTAGTCTGTCGATTGGGAATTTAAGTGATAGTGTCTGACCAATTGTTGGATCCATTAAAGGTGAAGATTAATAGTACAAGATAATGGAATATACTATGCTTAGAGTGAATGTTTTTCCTTCTTTAACAGGGATTCAGTAATCAAGTGGATGTGTCGTATATTGCCAAACATTACAACATGAGCAAAAGCAAAGTCGACAACCAATTCTACAGTGTGGAAGTAGGAGATTCAACATTCACAGTTCTCAAACGTTACCAAAATCTGAAACCAATAGGTTCTGGAGCTCAGGGAATAGTTTGGTAAGTATAGTATATTTTATATTAGCAAGAATGGCATAACAGAAGCAAATGCACATTTATTTTATCTAGGACATAGACTGTCCAGAGATGCGACTCTGGATTGGAAAAAAAAGTTAATATAATGCCAATATTCAAAAAGGGTATATGTTCATAGCCTGGTAAACAGAGTGATAAGTTTCTTACAGCAATACTGTAATACAATAGGAGAGAGGACCCTGCCCAAGAGCTTACAGTCTAGAGGAAACGGGGGTGAGACATAAGGTTGCGGGAATCGGTAGGCTGTAAATTGATTGGCAGTGAAGTGTGAAAGGCCGGCTGGATCATATTGGGTAGTAAGAGGGGTAATGTCTAGACCAGGTTATATGCTTGTTTGAAAAGGTGGGTTTTAGGGTTATGTTTGAAGGTATTAAGGGACGGTGAGTGACGGACAGACTGAAGAAGGGGGTTCCAGAGCATAGGGGGCAGCATGAGCAAAGTCCTGAATACGGGTATGGGAAGAGGTGACAAGGGTGGATGAGAGGAGATCGTTTGCGGAACGGAGGTTGCACCTGGGATGATATCGGTGGACCAGCTCTGAGATATATGTAGGGGCTGTGTTGGATAGTGTTTTAGTGTTTTATAGGATAGGGTAAGCAGCTTGAACTGGATACTTTGCATGATGGGCAACCAGTGGAGGGACTGACAGAGAGGACAAGCATGTAAGTAATGTGTATGTAAAATGTACCATGCACACTGGCAGATAGTCCTTTTTACACAAGATGGCTCCTGGGATTGCCTATCGTAAATTTATTAGTCCGGAGCCAGTCTGGCTAGGCTGATAGCATGAGTTACATTAATTGCTGATTGGTCTGCTGTTCAACAAGCCTGATTATTGGCTGCTGGTTACACATTTGCACTTCAAAGGAAATGTGGGAACAAATAGAGCAGCTTTAGCCCACATGGTGGGAAGTATATAGACAAAGGGTGAGCTAGGATACATGCTGAGGCAGTAACCTGTACCTTAACACTATCCTGCAGCTTAGCTTGAGAGCAAGGGATACAGGAGGCTAGTCTTAAGGAGGAAGCAGACTAGGGCTTGCCAGAAGGGAAAGCTGAGAAAGGCAAAACTGATTTAGGACACATGCTTAGGCAGTGTCCAGCAGCTCAGAGCTGTAACACACTACCTTGTTACTTAGCTTGAGTGCAAGGGAACCAGCAGCCAGGAGGGAGGAAGCAGACCAGGAGACGCCAGCAGCAGCCCAGCAGTTAGGAGAAAAGGCAGCGGAGCCCAGAGAATGGAGCCCAGAGATCACAGGAACTGCATCCCTAGGGCAGTGCTTGCTTGGTAGGATAAGGTTGTACTTGATACTGGTGGTTATAATAAAGCTCCTCCAATTGCAAAAGAGCTTGTGTTGCCCGGTTTGCATTATTTCCCACAACCTCACACAGGGTGTCCTGTGATCATATTCAAGGTTGCATCTCAAGGAATAGATCATGTCAAACAAACTAGTGTTGCAGGTAATAAAGTGCAAAATATATCAGTTGGGGTTGGGGGCAGGTAACCATTTTTTTAAAGGGTGGACAGGTTCTTTAAGGTTTGATTTCATTTATCTGGACTTTCTGCCATGCATTATGCAGAGCCCTTCACCGTACAGTATTTCAGACATCAATAGCTAAAGATGCTTGTACTTCCAATGTGTGCCTTTATCTAAGCAGCAGGGTTAAATTAATTAGGTTTTGAATAACAAATACAATTTCTGTGGTAACATCAATTGTGCAGCTTATGGAAAGTCACAGGGTCATAGAGGCAAAGTTCAGCAGCTGATTTTTAAAGCAAGGAAAAAAAGATTTTATCCCACTTGGGAGGGGGGTTGCAGGGACATCAGAAATAGTTTTCTACATTGCGGTACGAGATATAGAACTTGCTTCAATAAGAGCAAATTTTAGTGTTTAGTTTATATTTACTTTTAACAATGTTCAATTATATAAATAATTTATGTTACAAATACCGTATATACTCGAGTATAAACCGAGGTTTTAAGGCTTTAAAAAAAGCCTGAAAATCTTACCTCGGTTTATACTCGAGTCAATCTTTCTCCTACCTTGTCCGGCGGCTGCGCGGTCCGCATCTTCAGTGCCCTTCCGGATGACGTCACTACCTGGCGCCTCTCACTTTGCGGCGCCGAGTAGTGACATCATCCTGAAGCGCAGAGGATGTGGAGCGAGGAGCGAGCGGCCGCCGGACAAGGTAGGAGAATACCACAGGGACACCAGGGCACACAATACTTAGAAATAAGAGTAAAACCTTCTTTATTTGTGCATACTGTATGCACAAATAAAGGAGGATTTACCCCTATTTGCAAGTATTTGCCACTTAAGATGTTTGAAAACTACAACTCCCAGCAATAAAGCATGCTGGGAGTTGTAGTTTCCAAACATCTTAAGTGGCAAATACTAGTAGGGGTTACATCCTCGGTTTATTCTCGAGTCAGTCTATTTCCCCTCCTTTTTTAGGTAAAACTAGGTACCTCGGTTTATACTTGGGACGGTTTATACTCAAGTATATACGGTAAGACATTGCTGGTACACACAGGTTGATATTTCAGCAGAATGGAGAATTATTTTAATTTTTGCCCAATCCTGTATATAGAAATATTGGGTGTAAACTTTCCCCTACTATTGACGCTACTATATATATTGGCCCTTGTGTGCATATTTTGTTTACTAACCGTATTTTTTTTAACAAACTGACATTGCCCCAGCATTTCCCATTCTGGCTGATTCATTTTGCATTTAAACTGCAAAATTATCAGTCAAGGTAAATGTGGGAAATACTACAAGGCAGGAAACTTTAGACAATATTAATTATATTCAAATTATGTTAACAAATAGGTATTTTAGTAAGATGAGAATTTTTTTAAAGGACAACTAAACCCCCAAAGGGTTTAATCAGAATGCAGAGCAACTTGATAAAAAAGCAGTTACCTGTGTCTCACCTGTCTTCTTAATATGGTTACTGGGAAATTTATGTTATTAACATAGGGTTTGTGTTTTGTTTACCATCATTCCAGTATAGCACATGTGGTCACGACCATTCTCTTACATGCCCAGTTCAAAGCTAGTGCAGGAACTTGTTACAGCAGATCACACCTACTAGCACTCTCTAGCCAATCCTGTCACACACAGACACACACACACACACACACACACACACAGTTCTTCTTTAATGCTGTTTATAGGTGATTTTAGATTATGTAGGATACAAACATTGGTTTAGTTCTCCTTTAATTAGGCTAGTACATGTGTTTTCACCACCAAAATTAGACACACACCTTTTGAGAAAACTCAAACTAAAACATACAGTACTAAGGCAAAATCTTTAAACCGATTCTACAGATTAGCAGGATAACAAATTGCTTTTCAACAATTTTTCAATTTAAAAGTACAGTCTGCACAGTCTGCATTCTGGTTTCAATACCTGTCTCTTAAAATACTGTATTGAACATAGTGATGTGACCTATAAATGAGAGTAAGCACCACCAAACAGCATTTTTGCAGTATTTACACTTCTCCCAGGTGATCCAGATATATTTCCTTGAAGTACCCTAGTCAATCACTGCTCTCTGCCACATCCTTAATGGCTTCTGAGGTCTGTGTGAGCTTACGCAGACGAAAATCATCCGGCTCAACAGCCCTTGTAATTCATTAGCCGTGACTTCACCATCACAGCCTTGGCTGATAGCTACCATCCAAAAGAGCAGGAAAAGAGACTGGAGGAATTCAAGCTAACAAATCTAGACTCTCGATTTCTGTGGAGAAAGGTGGGTATGGCAAGAACTAAGTTTGGAGTGTGTGTTAGGTTAATCTATATTTTGAAAACTTTAGTATCTCCTTCCACATTTCTCTCTCTTTTCCTTGGCCATTTAACTGCTAATTTCCTTACAGAACCACCATCCCCTGCCAGAAGTCCCTCCCCCTCATAATAATCGTAACTGCTCGATTGGTAATGGCAGTTAGCCATTGGCTGTGATGTCACCATCATGGCCGTGACTGACAGACATTAAATTATAGAACTAAAGTGTTTTTTTTAGAGGGGATACTTCAAACTATTTAAAGTTTTTTTGAGGCTGGAGTTACTCTTAAACAAGAATTTTCAACCCAAATTTCAGGTCAAAACTACAGCAGTTTCCATGCAAAATTTGTGTTTCACCAGGTAAAATTTCAAAATGTTTGCCTATTCTGCAGACCTGCCAGTGTTATTGCATGCAATTGCCCGTGCGATTCTGATGCGATTGTATGATTTTTGTTCCTTTGTGCCAACGATTTTCCCATTTTTGTTATGGTAACGTATGCGATTATGCAAAAAATGCAGATCGCGTGCATTATCAAAACGGAAATGGATGCCTAAATTACAAAGCATTAAAAATCGCAAACTTTTTTTGCGTTCCCACGATTCCCATTCATTTTAAAATCGCATGCGTAAAAGAGTGAAAACCGCACTAGCCCTTCAGTGTGGCCTAGCCCTTCAGTCTCGTTCACAGTAGGTCAGTTTCCCGGTCTAACTTATAACATCCTCATAAAAGAATAAATTATCTTATCCTTAATATTAATATTACATCGAATTAATCATTTCTAAAAGTTAAGCACGAAGCACTGCTACAATGGATCTAATGGTCCACATGCTAAAATTTTGCAGACATTTTTTAAAATAAATAAATAAATAAATAAGGGGGGCTGATGTAATAAAAGGTTAGTTTGCCTGTACTATTAATTTGCAGCAACCAATCAGATGTTGGTTACTGCAGTTCAATAACATCTGATTGGTTGGTCCAATTTTTATTGCAAAAGGATTTCATTCATCCTTAAGGAACACAGGTAGATTGCACTGGAAGAAGTTGTAGAAAGTATATCAGTCAGTACATACACAAATGGAGCTAAACAAATTGAGCTTTGACTGATTGTGGAGATAACCATTAACATTATGGGGGTGATGCAATAACTTCTGCAGACGCAGTTTACTTGTGATGCAAAAATCCCTGTGCGAGATTTTGTACATCACGGGATCTCTGACAGGTAACTGTGCTGGCTTATGCCTCTTATTCAATGGCATATAGTTTTGTGCTTCATAGTAGCGCAAAACTTTACTAAGGAGTTTTTGCATCACGTGCACCTCGCTTTTAACCAACATTTTCGGAAATGGCGCAGGCAACGCAACCTTAGCGTAAAACATATGCTAACCCGATAATATTTGACTTTCTTTTCTGTTTTTCTTTAATACTAATTAAATAACTTTTATTGAACTATATTTTCCCAGGACCAATATCTACAATGACAAATGAATAAAAATGATAAATAATGTAAAATTTGCTATCAATCTTAGAAAGAAGGAGTACAACAAATACTGTTTTCATTTAGATAGCAGTGTTCTGTAGCTGTGCTGCATTTGATTTATAGATGGCACCTGACACAACTCCCTGTCAAACTAGATAAATTGTTTAGCTTATTGCTTCTGAAAACTGGAGAGCAAACATTCATACAACCCAAGATTAGTAGACAGCATTGTGCATGTTTGTATAAAAAAGGAACTATTGGTTCTAAAATGCAGCTTGGAAAGGTGTTTCAGAATTACTAATTTAGGTCTTCTTAAGGTTCGTACACACGTGCATTCACGGGTCCCGTCCCGCGACGCACGATGTGTACTAACGTTTGTTTCGGGCGATAATCGCCCCGTGTGTAGGGCTTTATCGGCCGAAGCGGACGTTCGGTCGGGGATCGGCGAACGACCGACTTGGCGGATCCCTGAACGACCGTCCGTTTCAGCCGATAAAGGCCCTACACACGGGCCGATTATCGGCCCAAACGAACGTTCATACACATTGTGCGTCGCGAGTCGGTACCCGCGATCGCACGTGTGTACGAACCTTTAGACAGACATAACTTGTATAATTGATATTTAAAGATAAGTTTATTTTCCTGTCAGATAGGTGGCCACCTGAATAACGATTGTTTGTGCCTGTACGTATGTATGCATTTGAAGTGCCAATGTATTGATTTTTATAAAAAAAGTTTATTATTAATCCATAATTCTGATGGAGGTATAATATAGTATTCCAACCTACCCATCTTTTTTCGGAGCCCTGCAATCTCTTTCTGAAGTTAGCCTTTTGGCTAACTACATTTGGTTCCCCCCTTTTTTTGGTTTTCCCAACTATTACTTCCTTTAATGTGCTTGTGGCTTGCATGCACAAAAAGGTCAGTAGAAGAAACTGAGGGAGAAACTAAGAGTTATGGTTGGTCCCGGGTAAGTTCAGAAAGAGTTTGTGGGGCTTAAAAAGAAGAATGGGAGGTAGAAAACTAAATTCTACCACCTGTAGACTTTAATAAAGATTTGTGTTTTTATTAAAATTTGTATAGTTGCCTTTTATAATTAGGTAGTCTATAGTACAACAAAGCTATGCAAGTAGTAGCTGAGATTTGGTTTCTTGAATTAAGAAAAACAAGGGTTATATAGAAATAGCTAATATCTCATTTCAAGTTAAATTAAACCTCTTAATAGGGACAAAAATGAATTAGAGTTTGGAATTTTAAGTTTGACATTGTTAAAGGAGAACTACAGTATAATTACCTCTCTCCATCCCACCCTCACATTTAAATGTTAGGACTTGGTGGTTTAAGTGAAAGGGAGGGATCAATTGGATTTACAGTTTACAGTAGATCAGCTGTTATAGATACTTACATTTTCTATCACTGGTCCACCCTGCTTCCTCACTACATTGGCAACTAAATGGTAAGCCATTCTCTGCAAGAAGCATGTATTCGCATTGGCCAGATCCCAGAGTGAAGGAGTGGAACTGGACCAGGCCAACAGGGCAATATTTGGATATTTTGTACCAATCGACCACCACAACCTAAATTTTGACCTAATCTATTAAACTGCTGATAAAGCTGATAGCCATGAAATGGATTTGTACAGCACAAGGTAAAAAACTCCATTTTACTTAAAGGGCATGTCCACCCCCAAAACTATAATTTAACCAACTACTGGCCCCACTGTAATAAAATCCTTACCTTACATCCCAGCTCCAAATGGTTCTCCTGTAATGTTCCTGTAAAGTCCATAAAAACTGACCACCAGGAGCCTGGCAGAGTCCACATAGGACTCTGCATCCTGTCTCCCCCCGGGAGAATTTTGCCATGCGCACTGCAGCCCTCCCTCTCCCTCCCATTTTGTTCTCCCTCCCCCTAGCACAAAACCCCCTTTCTGTAGTGTAGGGCTCCCAACCCCAACCGCTATAGTAATATTTGCAGAAACTCCCCCTGATCTATACTTACTTTGCCTCTCTCCCCCGGTGTTCTGGATAGCCGGAAGCCACATCCGTGGTTGGCTACCTCTCAGCCAATCATGGACGCGTCTGCCAGTCTGCCCCCCTCCTTGCAGTTTCATGGAAGCAGAGGGCCGTGACAGCACGTCGGAGGAGAGAGGCAAGGTAAGTAATGATCGGGGTATTTTCTGCAAATATTACTATGGCGGTTGGGGCTGGGACAGTGAGCCCTACACTACAGAAAAAATTCAAAAATGGGGTGGACATGCCCTTTAAGTAAAGACAATAAGAGCAGTGAATGCTCTTCACTCATTTTTCTTTTCCATGTGTCATTTTTGCAAACAAATTGTGTTTTCTGGGGGATATTGTGTGTCATTAATTCAATTTGATCGATTGCAGTAAAAAATAAATTATTGTGAGATGTTGTTCCTCATTGTTAAAGGGGAAGTTTATGCAATACACACTAAAGGGGAAATTGATGCGATAGGTGGTAAATGGCAAGTTGAAGCGATACGCGCTAAATGCGATACACACTAGAGGGGAAGCTGATGCGTTACGCTAAAGGGGAAGTTGATGCAATACGTGTTAAAGGGGAAGTTGATGCGATAGGCGCTAAAGGGGAAGTTGATGCAATACTTGCTAAAGGGGAAGTTGATGCGATAGACGCTAAAGGGGAAGTTGATGCGATAGGCGCTAAAGGGGAAGTTGATGCGATACGCGCTAAAGGGGAAGTTGATGCGATAAACACTAAAGGGGAAGTTGCTGCGATAGGCGCTAAAGGGAAGTTGATGTGATACGTGCTTAAGGGGAAGTTGATGTGATATGCACTAAAGGGGAAATTGATACGATAGGCGCTAAAGGGGAAGTTGATGCAATACCTGTTGAAGGGGAAGTTGATGCGATACACGCTATAGGGGAAGTTGATGCGCTGCACGCTAAAGGGGAAGTTGATGCCATACACGCTAAAGTTGACATTGATGCGATAGGCACTAAAGGGGAAGTTGATGCGACACATGTTAAAGGGGAAGTTGATGCATTACACGCTAAAGGGGAAGTTGATGCAATACAGGCTAAAGGGGAGGTTGATTTGACGCTCACTAAAGGGGAGGTTGATTTGATGCTCACTAAAGGGGAAGTTAATGCAACATGGTGAAGTTGGTGCCATATGCCTTAAAGAGGAAGTCGGTGCGAAGTTTACCAGATTTGTGGCTCAGCTAACCCACAGTGAGTATGAATGGGTCAGGTTTGGTTAGAAAGTTGCGGGTCTAGGTCTGTTGAATTTTGGATGGAAGTTCAGGTTGGATCTTTAGAAAAACTGGGCCACGCCGGGTACTCTGCTAGTACTGATATAAATGTTGACAACATGGAACTACAGATTTTTTTCATTATTCATCCCAGTCCTGTAGGCACTTGTTGCATTTCAGTCATTTGTTTAAAATGCAAAAAAGGTCTAAGAAAAGGGCATACACTTTATCTGATGAATTGAAATGTTTTGTTGCCCTGCAATCAATCAACGTACAGTAAACCTGTTTAGAATTTGTGTCAGCGAACTAGTTCTCAGTCCAGATCATGATTTATAATTTTTTTCTTAAATAAAGATATAAGTGCTATAGGCTATAAGGTACCCTAGGAAAATGAAGCCCTCAATTTTTGCTACAGTAATTTAAGAGTATATTTAAGAACATGTGACATTTTTTGTCATTTAAAAAAACAAATAAATATGTGGACTATGTTAAAGCTTCTGCAGGATTTATTGTACCCCCTGTAGTTTGGGTTAACTGGTTCTGGTTATAAATATTTGGTATATACATTGGTGTTGTAATACCAAATATACTGACATTAAATAGGAATGGCAAATTAACCATAGAATATTCATGCGATTTATCACTGCAGTTCAAATGTGGACTGCTAAATTATTTGTACAGTGGTATTGTATATTCAGTGCAGTGTGTGGGGGGGGGGGCAAGTAGAGCTCTATGGCAGCATGCCAGTGCTTTTCAAGTACATGCCCCAAGTTCCTGTTTATTTGACAATTTCTAGCAGATTCCATTTTCCTCTATTTACACAACTCATAGTAACGGGAGCTTGTTATTAATATAATGTATAAATGCAAGCTTTAAAAAACAGTCACTAGTATTTTCCTCTGAATGTTTAACCTGATCTCAAGAGCTGAGAATGCCTATTGTGATAATATGGTAGTTAATATTACCAGACAAAATGGTCAGTGATATTTGCATTATATTTGTCTGTTTAATTGCCTGAGCCCTGTTATTTTCTTGGTGGTCTACACAAAGTGATATTATTGACCAGTTGCAGGCTGGTAATATTGCTATCCCATGTGTGATAACAAAAATGTGTAAATTCTGTCAGCCTAATTTTGTTGCCTGACACCACATACCATTCGATTATCAGCCTATACCACATATCATTTGATAATATTGCTTTGTGAATGGCCATCATATAACAACTGGAGAGGTAAGACTCTATAGCCCCATCACCAATTTCAGACCTCCAGAGTGCCGTATTACTGCTCAGTGCACCTCATTGGTTAGGCAGCCCTGATCCTGCATTTTTATCTCCGTAAACTTTCGTGTCTGTTTTTTTCTCGGTAAACTTATAGCAAAGTTGGGTAGAGCTCATAGTGATAGGTGCTTCTGCTGTTCTGTTTTTATTTTTCTTCTAAGCATGACTGTTTTTGTGGTTACATAAAATATGTTGCAGCTCTGGTGCAGCTCCCAATGTCATTTGGCAAATATATAAAAATCATATATTAAAGTGCAACTACCCTATATACAAAGGTATAACATCCCTTCGACTATATAATTGTGGCAGCTGTGTTAAAAACACCCAAGAAGCCACTGCAAGTGATTCAGTATTGTTTTTTTGGCTTTTTCAGCGTGACTTTTATTAGATCAGATAGGCATTTTTGGTCCTCTAATTTTAGGTTAAAACACAACACAACTGAACAACTGAATAGAGTCACATTACATTTCTAAACTTAGTTTAGACAAAGGAACAACATAGGGGTATATTTATAAAAGTTTTTGCCGCTATTTTTGCCAAATTCGGACTTAACACAATTTATAAAGCGTCAATAACCGGTGGCAAAAAGTCATTACGCTATACCTATCGTGTTAACCGCTCAATCATATTTATAAAAGGTCTTCCATTAAGTTAAGCCATCTAAAATCACCAATCTAAAGTGGTCATATATCTAGCCTGCCAGTTGGCGCTTAGAAGGTGGTAGTACATTATTGAATGTGTCTCAATACTAATAATGGTCCAAAGAGGGTGTTAGTCTATTTCCCATCATTTACTCTAATGTGATCTGTGATTTATAATGGCTTTTTAAGGTTCTGGTTTTCTCTTTTTTACCAATAGTAAAATGAGGTTTTACTTTAACATTTATCTTAGTATTTTTCTGCTAATTCCCCCCCCCCCCTTAAGAATGGCAAATTCTCGCTTGCAGCCCTGGTCTGGTAAGGGTCGATGTAAGACAGCAATTTTGCCACATTACCACATGTAACGGCTATGCTGCCAGGGCACATAAACCGATTCTACTACTGCATATCACCACAGTGGCAAAAACTATTGGATTTAAAAATATGGCAATAATAAAGCTCTTTGCTATTGGGATGTCCTGCAATAGTGATATGGCAAAAATACCAATAGTTTATAAATATGCCCCTTTTGAGGTTATTGTTGATTTCATATTCTATTCTTTGCCAAGTAGCTAGATTCAACAACACAAATCCATATTATTTACAATGTACTATTAAATACAAGTAGCAATTCATAATTTCAATCTAATTTAAGCGGATAGTAAAATTTGTCCTTCTAAGTAAAGGTCTAATAATATCAGGGTAATGTACACTAGGTTTACCAATTAATATGGTCATTGATATGACCAGGTAATGACCGTGCTTGAGATAGAACCTTTCCCATGCTTAGTGGTGTGAAATATCCATCTTTGTTTGATATTTGGGACTGGAGCTGCTTAAGTTATATAACCTGCAGGGATGTAAGTAGGACATCATACTTTTCTAATAGAAGCATTATTGCATGAAAGCAGAAATTACTGCAGTGGCATAGCTACAGACTTATGGGCCCGGATGCAAAATTTGGGCATTGGCCCCCCAACACCGCCGCAAACACAAATCGGCACCGCAAACCAAATAATCATTTCCATAAAAAACATCATAAATTCATCATTAACATTTATTTTAAAGGACTCATAAAACAGACAAACACAGACATACACCTAGCAAAACTATTTAATCAGATTCAAACAGTATCTTAAAACTTATATCCTCAAACCTTCTGAAATAACTAACCAACTGACACTAGTAAAATGCTTGGCATACATGCTTGGTATATAACCGCTGGTAAAATAGTTGGCACAAAGACTGGCTAAATGCTTGGCATGCAGACACTGATAAACTGGTTGGGAAACTGGCACTGCACACAGCCAGGCACTGGTTAAATGCTTGGCACACAGACAATGGTAAAAATGCTTTGTATACAGACCACTGGTAAAACAGTTGGCACACAGACTGGTAGTTTTGTAACCTTAGCACAAAATGGGGCCCCCTTCTTGGCCAAAGGCCCTAGTGCGGTCGCATCCCCTGCACCCCTGGTAGCTATGCCCCAGAATTACCCTATTAATCTGTGTTTTGCGGAAGTCAATGGTGATAGCAATATGTTGAGCTGGCAAAGAAGATGTCAGCCCTATTGAACATTTGATCTTCAAAACCTATACGCAGTAAGACAAGTTATAATTTGTCTGTGCTTTGCTTGAGAGAATTGATTTGACTACTCCACTGTGGAGACCTATGTAAATTGCTACATGGCGGTAAAGTAAATGTGATTGATTTGTTGTGAGAAAACAGGAAAACATACAGCCTGATATTATATTATTCTGGTGGCATTTTAGCTTGCAAATCAATAGCAGAATAGAAGAATAGTATTGTATATGATATAATTGCATATGAAGTTGAATTTCGGCTTTAAAGGGCATGTCCACCCCCAAAACTATAATTTCACAATAATTTCACAATAAAATCCATACCTTACATCCCTGCTCCAAATGGCTGCCCTGCTATGCTCCTCCAAAGTCCATATAGTCCTCCAAAGTCTCCTCAGGGAGAAAAATAACATGCACACTGCAGCCCCCCCCCCCTTCTCCCACCCGGTTTGCTCTCCCTCCCCCTAGTGTAAAACCCCTTGGATATATAATAGGTCTCCCTCCCCCAGCCCCAACCACTGTAATAGATTTGGCAGAAAGTCCCCCGAACTCTACTTACCTTACCTCTCTCCCCCGGATTTCTAAAGGGTGTTCTGTGCAGCCGCGTCCGTGATTGGCTGCCTCTCAGCCAATAAGGGACGTGGCTGCCGGTCCGGCCCCCTGCTTGCAGTGTCATGCAAGTAGAGGGCTGGGACAGTACGCCGGAGGAAAGAGGGAAGGTAAGTAATGATCGTGGGACTTTCTGACAAATCTATTATAGCGGTTGGGGCTGGGGGAGGAAGACCTATTATATATGAAAAATTATTAAATGGGGTAAACATGCCCTTTAAAGTGTTTTCTCTACATGAAGAAAGTAGCAGTTGCCTTACATGTTACTTAAAGGACATATGTTTATAATTGTAATGGGGAGGGGGGATAGGGGGGATCATTATTATCTACTTTTATTAATGCTCTTACTATTTCTTCTCATACTGGGAATCTGGAAATCTATACCGTATATACTCGAGTATAAACCAAGTTTTTCAGGCTGCAAAAATAAACTGACTTCGGTTTATACTCGAGTCAGTACTTACTAGAAATCCGGAAGTTCGCTCGCTCGCTCCCTGTAAGATGCGTCGGCTGACGTCACTGCCCAGTGCCGAGTAGTGACATCAGCCGGTGCATCTTACAGGGAGCAAGCAAGCTGCCGGATTTCTAAAGTGTGTAACATACCGGTAAATTCTAATGCAGCAGATTCAGCCATGTCCAGATTATGGGAGGAAACCCTGGATTTCCAGTCCAGTGATGAAAGCCATTCATTGCTCTGGGGAAGAGGAAGGAGATAGGAAGGAGAAGGAAGCCCACAGAAGGAAGCCCACAGAAGGTACTGAACTTGGTGGGAGAGTGAGGGTGCAGATGTTTGGAAACTATAGCTCCCAGCTACTAAAGCATGCTGGGAGTTGTAGTTTCCAAACATCTGGAGTGCCAAGGCTTTAGTTGTCTTTTAAATGGACAGCAGAATTCTCATACAGTAATAGCCATATCCAGTACGGCTATTACTGTATGAGAATTCTGCTGTCCATTTAAAGGGCAACTAAAGACTGAAAACAATACAGAATCAGAAGGCAATAGTGGTCATAATTTCTACCCTCGGTTTATACTCGAGTCAATTACTTTTACTAGTTTTTTAGGTAAAAATAGGTACCTTGGTTTATACTCGGGTCGGTTTATGCTTGAATATATACGGTAAGCAAGCAAATTCATTTGAAATCCTCTCTAACACCATTGCTTACAGTTTTGGGAAATGCTTGTTTTACCTCGGGATTGGGCATTTCTAGATTAATTATTTGGGTAAAAAAGACTATACTGTATACTATACAGTACCTTGTGGGTCAATAAAATTAGAGTAGGCGTCATATTAAATATGAGGGACCTTGATGTAAAATGTGAGCTTAAATAATTTGGCCAAAGATTATTACTAAATCCTCATTGGTATTTTAAAAATCTTTAAGGACAAACAGGCCAGTGGAAACATTCCTCTTTTTTGTGTGTACCTGGGTGTGCACTAGGGTGCTTCTAGCAGTTGGCCAACTCCGCAGCATGGGTAAGAACAAGTGCTGGCAATATCTTTCTGTGTTTTGATGTTTTAATATAGAGTAATTTAATATTTCCATGATTTAAACTGATCAAGCAGGGCTCCTCAATTTTTTTGCCATGTCATGAATATTGTAGAATTTCGCTCTTGTAAACATATTTTAGAATGGGAATATTATCTGGGTCATCCCAGAACCCAGAACTCTGCATCAATGGCAATGCTATTTAATACATTAAAGCACTTTTTTTTTTACATCTAACCATAAAATCACAAGTTATGTAAATTTTAATAGACTGGTTGTTAATTTTTAGGAATGCGGATATAATATTTAATATAGGGAGCAAAAATACACGTGGGGGCCTGTTGGAAAACTCTATTTCTCCATGTTAATAGTGTAATTTTGTGTATTACTAACCCTAAGAATAATGAGAAATGATTCCATATACTTTGTCATACATATACATTCTTTCACAAAACTTGGTCTTTTTAGCAGTGTAGTAATATTATTATATGGAACATTTTTGAATTGTGTTTGAGCTTTGTTTAAAATTCATGAGGAGTATTTATATTTTATCATATTTCGTATACTTTTTAGCCACACCAGTTCGCCAAAATCCTTCATTTCTGTTTCAAAATTTTGTTCTTTTTTTGTTGAAATTGTATTGCAAGAATACACCTTAACCAAGGTAATGTAATGTGTAATTGTTTATAACATAAATTAAGGTGGATATACCCTACTTGCCGTACACTACCAACGGGTCCACCAGGAAATACACTGGAGAGTCCAGCACCCAGGAGGACCAGCACCTCCCACACACAACAAACTGCAAGTAAAAAAGATATTGGCACAACTCTGCTACCAGTGTTCCAAACTCCCTCTGATGAAGTGACGGGGTGTCACAAAACACGTCAGGGTGTTTGTCGTGTGTTTTTTTCCCATGTTTGTACCACCGCTGGTTTTGAATTAAATTTGGCGTTTGGAACACTGGTAGCAGAGTCATCCCGATATCTTTTTTACTTGCAATGTGTAATTGTTAGCAGTATTATAAGTACATTTTTTTCTGCAAAGATAAATAGTTAATGGCACATTTGAAGGGTAACTAAAGCCAACTATGTATATCTCAGCTGGTTTCCTATTGTACCTAATGGGGAGTTTACACATATCTGTTAAAAGTTTGTATGTATGGCAAGAAAAGTCTATATGATATAATTAACGTAGACAGATATCAACATGATTTCTTTCACAATCTTTTTTTCCTAGTGTTTTATACTATGCCTTGAGGGTATGGCATATATATTTAAAGGGCCTTTACCATACACAATCTGTATGTACAATCACAATAATTTGACTAAAGTATCTGTAGATCTGTAGTTGTGCCACAAGATTTTGTCTAGTACCTTTTTAATTTGATAGATATCTATATAATAATAAATGGATGAACTTTGTTCTAACCACAAAAGTTTGGATAGATTATATTTAATATATTTTTTTAATAAGTTGGCATATTAAGTCATATATTATTTGATAGGAAGCTGCGTTTAACTAAAGAGTGAACACACGTGTCTGAATAGAATAACATTAACCTGAGTCATACTGTAAATCCCAACCTTCAGTGGTTTTTGAGTACTGTAGATCATATTATACTTTTGTTCTTTAAAAGTATGCAACTTCACGTTATATTATATTTTGTTTTTTCCAATAGTGCTGCCTATGATGCTGTCCTTGATAGAAATGTGGCCATTAAAAAGCTCAGTAGGCCATTTCAAAATCAAACCCATGCTAAGCGGGCATACAGAGAGCTTGTCCTCATGAAGTGTGTAAATCATAAAAATGTAAGTTACTTTTATATGCTATTTGCATTGGTGTTTAACAAGGTAATTTCTTCTATTTCTTTATATACAGGATCGAATTAGGACTTAAGCTTTTTCAAATTAACATTGGTGTTACTTGTACATTATTTATAAGTCATTTTTATTCTTGGATCCTTTTATATTGAGCATTTTTTTTAACTGTTAGGGATAGATTTATTTTACAAATATCTTCTATTTTTCTATTTATAATGAATTCATAATTATATGCCATTATAATACTCCATATGCTCGTCTGGCCAGAAAACCTGTAAAGAGAAAATATGTTGATTGGATATATAAGTACCCTACATAAAATACTGTTAGGGAGATGTCATAAAAGTTCTTATTGTTAAAAATGGTGCTAACTTTGCCCCTGCCAATCAGATGTTATTTACCATTTGAAAGCTAACATCTAATTGGTTGGGGCAAAATTAGCAACATTTTTAAAGATAAAAAACTTTTATTACATTGCCCTGTTTATATCTAAAAACTAGGGATGACTAGAACTCAAACTCGAACCGAAGTTCGAGCCAGATTTTATGAGTTTGTACAAACTCAAACTATTAAGAACTCTCTGAACTACGAACTATATATATATATATATATATATATTATAAAAATATATATATACACACACACACAAAGAATGGAAGACAGCACTTGCAATTCCAGATAGTAACGGGGGCTGATACCGGGCTACCACAGGTCCCAACTCTATAAATAGATAAGAAAAAAGGTACAGCACACCAATATCAGTCCAATCAATGGTGATTTCTTTCTTTCTCCACACCGGGCACACTTTTGCTAGTCTATATCTTTATCTATCTATCTATCTATAATATTATATATATATAATATATATAAAAGAACCTATTCAGGAAGCACTCGTGGGACTTGTATCCGTGCAAAAGAATTATTTTTCAGTACATCTACGCGTTTCAGCAAAGATTTACGCCGTCCTCAGGAACACTTAGCCTTCACTGTCTGAGGCTTAGGCCCTATTTGGCACCCCCATTAATTTGCCTTGATTAATTGGCAGCCTTATTTATTCACCTATAGCACTTATTTCCCACCCTCACTACATTTTTGTTTTTCATTTGTTTGTGCACTGTATTGTGGCGGGACAGGCTGGGTCCTTTTTAGGATCTACAGCTTTCCCAATCGAACCCTCCCTGGAGACTTTCAGGTGGCAGCCGGGAGTCAAAGGGGGGGCAGTATTGGTGGGCCTCCCATAGCCTTATGGCGTCGGGAAGCCGTAAGTTCCCCTCCTTGGTGGGTCAAGTTGCAGCTGGACAACCGAGAGGGGAAGTTGGTCCTGACCACCACTCGAGCACTTGAGCAGGTACCGGGCTTTCAATTTAAAAAAAAAACATAGCTGTTTGGTTTTAACTGCAAATTGTTCAAACCCTTGGGTAGGAATTGCTAAAGCTTGACCATGGGCTTTTAATGTCTGTAAGTCAGTAAAATGGCTTTATTCCAGGATGTATGAAAACTAAATTTTCCAGCATTCTGTGCAGCCAGGGAATGCTGGGAGTTGTAGTTTATAAACATGTGAAAAGTTCAACACCCATTACATTACACTGTATATCATTACACTGTATTGCATCTTCATACATTCATTAGCCAATGGACATACAGAAGAATCTTGCTAACAGAGAATGCTGGGAGTTGTAGTTTTCAAACATGTGAAAGGTCCCAAGTTCAACACCCCTGCTCTATACCATTAGGCTGTATTACATCTGGATACATACCTTACTTAAAGGACATTAAGAAAAAACTTACTACAAACAGAGAATGCTGGGATTTATAGTTTTCAAACATGTGAAAGGTCCCAAGTTCAACACCCCTGCTCTATACCATTAGGCTGTATTACATCTGGATACATACCATACTTAAAGGACATTAAGAAAAAACTTACTACAAACAGAGAATGCTGGGATTTGTAGTTTTTAAACATGTGAAAGGTCCCACGTTCAACACCCCTGCTCTATATAATTAAGCTGTATTACATCTGGATACATGCCTTACTTAAAGGAAATTAAGAAAAAACTTACTACAAACAGAATGCTGGGAGTTGTAGTTTTCAAATATGTGAAAGTTCCCAAGTTCAACACCCCTGCCCTATACTATTAGGCTGTATTACATCTGGACACATGCCTTACTTAAAGCACATTAAGAAAAAAATTACTACAAACAGAAGCTGGAATTTGTAGTTTTCAAACATGTGAACAAGTTTAACACCCCTGCTCTATACCATTAGGATTAATTACATCTAGACACATGTCCTTAGCTACAGGCAATAAATAAGATACTTTGCATGTCCCCACCCATTTCTTTAAGTGAGAAATATGTGTTTATATGTTAGATTATTAGGGCAATGTTATTATAATAACATGAGTCTGTGAGGTACCTTGTTATAAGAAGGCTCTACTTCATTTTATACTCTGTGGGGAGCTTTTGACCCTCTTTAGGTTAATTGAGATCTGACCTTTGGGCTGATATCTTTTGGTGAATCTAGTGATTGCCTCAGTTTATTGGGCATGAGATGTGACCTAGAGTCCTGCATTGTGTTGAATTGGGATCACTGACTTTTCTTCTTTTGAATTAGCATTAAAAAAATATTTTGACTTGTATATTTATTTGCATTAACAGCAAATGTGTGCCAAATTCCTTATAACTGTTTATTTTATTTCAGATAATAAGTTTATTAAATGTCTTTACACCACAAAAATCACTTGAGGAATTCCAGGATGTGTAAGTAATATTGTTTAAATACAATACATTTTTCCAGCATACAGTAATGCTAGAATGTAAGATATATTTTTGAAATTGTTACTGGGAATATTTGTTGCTTTTGTTAATATTTAAACTGCACTGTCACTCCGAATATGATAATTTAGCATTTTCACTCAGTAAAAGTACATTGAGGAGTTTTCCAGTCATCTCTGGTGCTCTAAATAGTATTTCAGAGGCTAGGACAGACTGTACCAGTGGAGTGATGTAGTATCTGGCAGAACTCTTAGCATTCCAAATACTCAATAAACCAAATGGCATCTGATAAACTGAGCCAGTCACAACCACATGTGTAAGAGGTTTAGAGGTAGACTGTAAGAGCCTTACACATCATTCCTCTGCTGCAGCATCCAATCCAGTCTAGAAAAGGGCTAGTTTTGTATACAATGTGGCGTTCTCCTGATGAATGCTTCGAGTCCTCTGTCTGATTGGTCACCAGTGGTGCTTCTAGATCTTCTGGCACCCGAAGTAAATTTTTGAAGCTGCCCCTACATCTTCCTACTGCGCGTGAACACAAAAAAGTGGACGTGGCTCTCTTCTTAAGGACGGAGAACCGTCTAATCTAAAAGGCTCTCCTCATGGGAGAGGCGTCCCTGTTGGTCACATCAATATTTGTTGAGCCAGGATTGTAGCAGTGATGTAATTTACTTAAATGTTAATGCTGTGATTGATAAAATGATGCCTCAAGGCCAGCTTCTATTTATGGTTGTTCTTTCATATACTGGAAATATTATATGCCACATTGAGCTTTTAGCATATTTTTAATTCTGCAGATTCCTGTTTTAAATTTCAATTTATATCTGCCAATTTAATTGGTGCTTTCAATTATTGTATTTGTTCCAGGTACCTAGTAATGGAATTAATGGATGCCAACTTGTGCCAGGTAATTCAGATGGAACTGGATCATGAACGAATGTCTTATCTACTGTACCAAATGCTATGTGGCATAAAGCACCTTCATTCAGCTGGAATCATCCATAGGGTTAGTATCATATAATGTATTTTATTTAGACCACTGTGCTTTCACCTTTTCAAATTAATGGAAAGTGTGTTATATCATAGATATGAGTCCACTGCAGGGTCATAACTACCAGGGGGGCCCGAGAGCCAGGGGCCCCCCATCGTCTTATTTTTCCTATGACCTATAAAGCCTCCTCCTCCCAGAAAACCACTGTAGATGAAGAACGGATAGGGACCCCATCATAGTTTTGCTGGGGGCCCAATAATACTGAGTTACACGACTGTTCCTCTGGGATTTCAAGTAGCCCCAAGATCCACCAAAATATAAAAATGATTGACTCTCTCCCAGTGTTATATTTATGAGCATGGGATTTAAAGGTAATTGACCAGTAATACAATGTAGGGCACTTGAAAGCTTTGGTGCATGATAACAATGCAATTATTTATTTATTTTGTTTTATTTTTCAAATTACACAAAATGTCACTAAGAAGGTTTTTGTCATGTGAAAAAATCTTTGTTTTTTGTTTTCATTGTAGGATTTAAAACCAAGTAACATTGTTGTGAAGTCAGATTGCACATTGAAGATCCTTGACTTTGGTCTGGCTAGGACAGCAGGAACTAGCTTCATGATGACACCATATGTAGTAACCCGTTATTACAGAGCACCAGAAGTTATTCTTGGGATGGGGTATAAGGAAAATGGTAGGTGGCATTTTATTTGTATTTAATCAAAACTAGAAAGAATATAGAGCAATTTACAGCTAATGTTTCAATGTGAGAAATTCGCCCTGGAGTTGGAGTGATTAAATCCATTTCCTTGTACCATAGCGATAGCAGAAGGATTTGCTAGTATTGTTGCAGGGCTCTCAGAAAAAGGGTTAGTTGAGCACTAACAGATTGCACACAATCAGTTTAAAATACAGCACATTAGCAGACCACATTTTAAAATACATCACACAAAATCTGGATGAATATAGTTATTTTAGTATGTAGCACACAACATATGATTTCATGTCTGCAGAGATTATGGTGCTCATTTATGGTGAGGTGGTGCACAAGTTTCAGTATCAGTCAGCGTGACTTTTACTCCTTCTTTGTGCAACTGGCGCAAGGAATTTAATATCTGATTTGCGCTGCATTTAGCGAGACTGTAATGCCAGCTCATTTTTTCCCCCCCTGGGATTTTGTAGTTCATTTGTTTTAGTAAATCTTTCATTTGAGCTAGGAAAAGATAACTAAAACTCATATACATGTGTTTAATACAGTAAAACTATTTATTGAAATAATGAAAAATAAAATGAAATATGATAATATGCTTGATAAGCTATTGTAATACTTTTTTTTAAAATTACATTCTCCTTGTATTTCTCTACCATTATCTTTGTTTTTTATGCAATACTGTGTGATTTAAATTCAATTTGATACCTTTATGTCTATTTCTATTATGATGGTATCACATTTCTCTTTTTAGTAAAGGAGAACTAAAGTTTATTAATAAATTAAGTTTTAGTGAACCTACAATGCAGTATTGAGGACCTAAATCATGTATTGAGGTATTGAGTATTTAGGTATGAGCTTTTCAACCACAAGTTAAACTTGTTGTGGTTCATGTCATTATATGGATGTCAATATGGAAGTTAATTTATTATCAGCCTTTAGCTCTCCTTTTATTTCTTCTCATTTTCTTTATCTCCATCATAACTAATTTATCTTATACTCATCAGTACAATTACAATGTGGTATTTAAAATCGACTGTTAATTAAAACCATTAAAAATAACTGCTTTGTTGTACATTTATTGATATAGGGTGGTCTGGGGTGGGGATAACAGTGTTAACTGTTTGTGTTTTTTAGTCTTTTCTTTTATCCCCTATTATATTCATGCTTTAGAATTGACCTACCTTGCTAACCTTGCATTTTCCTTTTTTTCTGCCTGTATACAACTTTGTGTCTGCTCTCCTAGTGGATATTTGGTCTGTGGGCTGCATTATGGGAGAAATGGTCCGCCACAAGATCCTCTTTCCAGGAAGGGACTGTATCCTTGTACCATTTTCTGGAGCTTCAGCTACTTAGTTAATGGAAACATACCTTCCAACTTAATAAGCTTTTATGTTTGCAAAATAACCATATTATTTGTCTTGTGCACTAACTTACCACTATGTTACAAATAATTTAAAAATGTGTAAGCAGCCATGGATTATTTAATGAAATAGATAAAAAAGAAAACATAGGGGGGATGTATTAAGAAGCACCCTGCTTCTCATATCTTCTTTGCTCCTGCAATGCAATAATCACTGACAATAAATGTATCATGGAAACAAAGAAGGTAAGGTGAGGTGGACCAGTTTAATGAGCTAATTGATTTAAAGTTATATTTTGCATTTTATAGCAGCACAAAATGTAATTTTGATTGCATCTAGTGTGCGTCACTGTTTCCAGAGAAAGTATGTATGCAAAATGTAATGCAAAATACCCCTTAGAAAACAATTGATTATGTTAAGCAGGAACCCCCAAAACCCAAGTTCCATTTTGGCTAAACTTGTTAAAGATGCTCCTAGCATGAGAAATTCTACTTACAAGTTACAATCCACAGTGGCGGCTCCATTCACTGTCTGGTAAGGCTGTCAGTTACGGCCATGACAGTGATGCCACAGCCAAAGGCTGATGGCCATTACCAGACAAGCTTCAAATTCTGCTGCTCGTAAAAGGAAAAGGCACGTAGCAGCAGCAGTGGAAAGGGAGGAAACGGCAGTGGATTGTGAACTTGTAAGTATACTTTTTTCTTGCTGGGACATACTTAACAATTTAAAAGGACACGAAACACTGTAATAACAAGTTTTAATTACTGGATAGTTGTGCCTTTAAATGTTAAGGCGGTGTAATTTTTTCCCCCCCAACTAAACTTCCAGACCCTTACCTTTGTTCTAGAATCTTGCTGACCTTTCTCTTCCACTGTATTCACGTTCTTAGCCCTGCCCACTTGAGATTTCCAAATCCAGTTGGTCATAGAATGGCGCGCACGTCCCAGTGACGTTGCCGTGAGCATAAGCCCCTGTGACATTGCACCACACATTAACGTCACATGCATGGATTGATCATGATTACAGTGTAGGAGGAAGGCCAGCAAGACTCAAGAAAAAAGATGGGTAGTGGGGGGGGGGGGATACACCACCTTTAGATTTATAGGCCCAGCTATCCAGTAATGAAAACTTGTTATTACAGTGTACAGTGCATGCTCTTTAACCAAAACTGAACAAAGGTTTTGGGGGGTCCTGCTTCACATATTAAGGAAACTTTCTAAGCAAGAAAAAAATTGAAAATATAGAATCTATATATTATTAGAGTCATATTCAACAATAATTAAGGCAACAGTTAATATACTTAACCAAATGATCCTCAGGGAATTTCAGATTACTAAAGAAATGATATATTAGCAATTTACATTAATGACAAGATTGAAGAATAGACATAGATAGTCCCAATAAGTAAATTCAGAAAGATGCAACAAGCTGTGTCTGACCTTTCCCTTTATGAGATAAACCTGTGGGTATCTCTCTGGGTTTGCTGGGAGTCATATTACAGCATAAAGACCCAACTCTGTTAATTACAGCAGATTCAGCCTCTCAGACACAGAACAGAGATTTAAAAGTGTAAAATCATTTATTAAACTATTTCTATTTATTTAAAAATACAGTTAAATCATCTATTTTGTATTATTCCTGGTAGGCTGTCTGCAATTCAGGATGGGAAATAAATGCAGGGTAAAAAGTAGGTTTCAAAGTCTTATCAGCGACTTCTATATTGGTGTGGAGACATATGTATAGAAAATATGTGCATGTGCTCTCAGTGTTCTTTGAAGACTACATGGGCTTTGAGTTTTACTGACAATAAGATGAAAGCTTTCTTAGTTACAAAATGTTCTACTTATTTGGGAAGAGATTCATTTTTTTTCAATATCCATTGTTATATATTTTTTAATTTCATATGCCATATTGCCTCTTTTGGCAAGAATATAATCTTACTTAAATTGAGGTATTTATGTTTGATACAAAAGCTTTATTGTTTAGCCCAGTTAATGTACCAGTATACATGATACTTACTGTATATTAAAAACCCAGTAAACTGCAGTTGTCATGTGGCAAATTCATATACTTATTTTGTGTAAGGATATAGAAGATCATAGGTCCATTTTTCTTAAAATGTCACTTCAAAACAATTAGTCAAAACCTGCAACAACAACCATGATAATTAAAATGGCTAGACGGGAAAATAAACCTTTATTTGCAGTCCTGACCAGATTTATGTTTAAAACCAAGAATAAAATGGTCCAGTTAGGTGGCCTCATGGACAGCGGGCTTGCTGGCCATCTTATAAGGTGGAGAGTAAAGAGACTGTCCTTAAATCATCCTATACAGTATGTTTTTCTCTTGATAAAAAGTGATGGGGATGAAAATATAAGTAAATGAATCAAAGTTCCTTGGTCTTGGTTTTGCTTTGCAAATCATATTTTTTTTATTAGACTATTAATATTTAAAAAAGGAAATTTAACAAAAGACCTGGGGACGAAGCAGTATTGCTCCCCGTCACAGCTTACCTGACTTTGAGTAAGTCCCATAATCACTGTGCAATGGTCACAGCAGGTAAGCACAGGCCTGTAACATGATTACATAATGTTACATGGGGTAGAGTGGATGCAACAAACATTTAAGCAGTAATGTGGTTTAATGCATCTGCTCCCCTCTATATCTCAGAAAGATGTAGAATAATCGGTCAGGATTCCCTAGTTTTGTTACCAAGAAATTTAAAATACAATTACCTAAACTGCTAGGTCTGCTCCCCTGTGTCTTACCTTATTTGGGAGCCCTGAAAAATTTGTCTCAGGCTATGGCAGGAAATCCCTGAAAGCAGTTCACAAAGCTGAGTTTGGACTCAGGGGTGAAGGCCTCACGGTTTTGGTCCTCATCCTGGGTACTGATAAATGAAATTGGGGGTGAGGGGTGGGGTATGGAAGGGTTTAATTGCCCTTTAAAGCGAAAGTTTTTTATAAAGGAAAAAAATACCTAAAACAATTTGTATGTGGGGGGGAGGGGATTGCTTTACTAACAGCCTAACTTAGTTCATATACTGTAGTTAAACCTGGGCCTCTCCTTTATTTTTTCCCTTCTAAGATTTATTATACTGTACGTTTCAAAACATTTGGATGCTTTATTGTTAAGTGGGTAAAACATGGCTGGGCTCAGTGATAAGCTATTGCACGTTCTATTTATTCTCCTGTCCACAACTGCATCTCTATAAAGAATTAAACATTCCAACATACAGTATAGGAAACCAACAAATAAAGAAGTGCACACTGTAGAAAAATTTAAATGATTTACACACAATGTTCTGCTTCCCAAGATGTGTACATGCTTTGCACAATAAATAATTATAATTTTACTACATTGTGCCCTTTTCATTTGTTGAATACCCTCATTTTCAAGGAGGTTGGTTATTGTGAAATTATTCATTATTTTTATTATTATTGTGGATTTTATATAGCGCCAACATCTTCCGTAGCGCTTTATAATTACATGTATACATTCTCATCAGGCCCTGCCCCGAAGAGCTTACAATTTAAGCAAGTTTATTTGACACAAACAATCTATCAACATGTCTTTATGATTGTGGGGGAAACCAGAGTGCCCGGAGGAAACCCACGCAAGCACGGGGAGAACGTACAAACTCCTTGCAGATGTGTACAAGGGTGGATTTGAACTCAGGACCTCAGCGCTGCAACGCATTAGTGCTAACCTCTGAGCCACCGTGCTACCCATATGATGTTACAATGGGAAATATTATATCAAAATATTTCATACGGAAGAAATGACACAGCCTTAGAAAAAGCGCTATTATATCTAATGTTCTATCTATACTTTTAGAACCTTGGTTTAGCAAAGGACAAAAAATTCAGACACATTCAAATATAAGCTTCACACCACTGCACATAATTCCTTAGTGTTATATATTCTCTTTTGTGAGGATGTGTGTATATCACCTAGAGTATTTTCTTTTTAACTTAAAGGCCCCCCCCTTTCCTTCCCATGCATTTTAATTCACTTTCATCATGATCGTTTCATTTGACTTTTGATCATTTTTGTTCACACTCAACATTCAGATGTTTTTACTTTTTGGTGAACTTCGGGGGATAGTTGAATATTACGTACTCTTTATATACTGTGAGCGCATTCGTTTTGTAGAGTGTGTAAAAATATTATGTGTAAAATAACTTTTTTGATGCTAATGCTAGCACAGTAGCTGTTCCATTGAATTATTGGAGAGGCTCAGGGAAAATTAAAATGACACTAAACTGTGCATGTTTACTACTTTTTCACAAGTTTCTATTATCACCTAACATTCTCATGGGCCACTGAACAAATAGTTTATCTGTGAGATACAGCTGAAACACCTTTAATGTTGACTTACAAAGGAAGATTCAATAAATGTTAGTATTGTTTAAATGAGTGCAACTCATGCTGTAGTATTGGTTAGTGTGGGTTTGTTCACAACTTTTGCAGGACCTGGGTATTTCCATGTTATTTGGAAAATAGCACAACTCGCCCAGTGCAAAGCTGTTTTAATTAAGTTTTGCATTACCTTGTAGCATATAACTTAACGGGTATTGAATCCGCCCATAAAAGCTTGACAAGCCAACACCCTTACCTGACTACACCATGATGTAGTAACTGCTGCAAAGTGCTAACTGCCTGTCTAGGACACGGTCAGGTAAGAAGTATTGGCTTCTGATATTCCATCTGCCCTTAAATTTGGAACAAGGATTAATAGACTCATCGAACTAGCAAATCATTTTACATTCTTAGCTAGTATTATTTGTTAGTGAAGTTCAACCAACTGTAAATCCTTTCCAATTTTTTCTTCTCTGGCAGGTCACAGTGAATGAGTTTTACCTGTATTTCCTGCTCACTCACAGAATATCAATCAAATCATGCTACAGACTTATTCTTCCATATTAACATTAGTTTTCCTGTAATAGTCACAATCAAAGAGCTCTAGGTTGGAAGGTATGTATGTAAGTTGCAGTAAAATGAACTAAAATTATAGCGAAAACCAATTTATATCTTAAAAAACAGAAATTATCGAAATATTATTTTTATTGTTTGGCTGTGGCACAAGTTACATTGCTTTTTGCATTTTTCTTTTTTCCAACTTTCCTTTTTTTTTAATTTTATGCTTTGTCATTCAATATGCTGCTTTAAAATAAGGTAATATATTTGACCTAAAGTGAACATAATGGATTCTAAATTCCACGCTCTGAAATTGTATGGTCTTGTTATCCATCCTGTTTTTAATTCATTTATCTTTCTTTACTAGTTTTTATGTTCTCAGTTTTTACATAAAATTGTCATGTATTGTCTATCTATGTTAACAATATTGGAGCAGTGATTGGGGATTTAATACTTTAGCCTTGAAAATCCGTCATGTGACCAGAGAAAGTTCTGTTTGTTTTCAGCACACTAATTCAACCTTGCTTTATTAATTCTATTACTTTTCTGTGCAACTAATTAACCATATTGCAAAATTTGTTATTCTTAAACGTGCTGCTCTCCCTCCTCCTATACTGTCCCTTGTTTTAATGTTGCTCAGTTCTGGCCCCTGCCCCTCAATACAAATTATTTTTTATATAAATCAAAATTATGAGAAGGATGATAAACTAAAATGTGAAATCACGGTCAATCCAAAAGTGACAAAGTGACAATGTTTCTCCGCTGATTTACCATTGGGCAAATATCTGCAACTCTACATATTATATATTTAAAGTCATAACTGGCATTTACTGACATAAACGTTTTATTTATTTAGCTATAAGTCACAATGTACTGCAGCTTACATCATGTAACTACCACAATGCAGTTATACAGATATTCTCTGCTTATGCCAAGATCAGTCTAAAATTTTGGAACCAAGCTCTACTAATTCTATTAGGCTAAGGAGGTTTGAAGCACATTCTCATTTTTTTATTTGAGCTTTCAAATTAATAAAATATCAAACACATCACATCAAAATGTATGGGTAGAAACGGGGAACAAAATCTCTAATTTTGCAAGAAACATACTGTAAATATATAACAAATGCCAAAAGTAAATAAATCCAAACAAAAAGAATTACAAAGTTCTTCTCCTTGCTGTTACGCACAATTGTTTAAGCTCTTTTATGGTGTGTATCAAAAGGCCATGAAAAACTTAAATTGCATAAAAAATTATTTTACTTTAGAGCTGTTCAAATTTTACGTTTACGCTAGATCTCAAAAATTGCAAGTTGTCCTTTATAGGATATCTCCACCTTCAAGACAAACTTTTTCAAGCCTTTAAGGCTTCTTTCATTATTCTACTCTAAACCGAGTACAGAATTATTTCAAGCCTTAAAGAAATATAACTATTAAATATTACAGTTTAACAACTTGCCCAAGGCCAAAAAGTTTCTCAGCTTTTTGTCACTGTAATATCTGACACATTTTGAAATGCCTATGTAATCCTAGGTGACAGTTGAAAAGGTTGAAGGCTTTGGTACCCCAGGGGGACTCTGGCTTTGGGACACCGGGGGGGACTCTGGTTTTGGGACACCGGGGGACTCGGGCATTGAGACACGGGGGACTCTGGCTTTTGGAAAGGGGGGGACCTTGGCTTTGGGACAGAGGGGGGACCCTGGCCTTGGGACAGAGGTGGGACCCTGGCCATGGGACGGGGGGCTTTAGCTTTTGGACAGAGGTGGGACCCTGTCCTTGGGACAGAGTGAGGCTTTGGCCTTAAAACAGAGGGGGACCCTAGCCTTGGGACAATGGGGGGGTGCTCTGGCCTTAATGTCTAGTTATTGTATATCTTTTGACTTTTAAAGGAAAAGTATAAAGTTCATATCAATTAGTCTTTATATGTACGTTATATTACCTTAACATTAATTTGATTAATCGAAGTAGTGGGACTGATAACACAGTGAGGGGTGATGGGTTCCTTAATTATCTGCATGATAAATTTCTTACTAGAAGATGGATCTGGTAATATCAAATGTCATTGAACATTTTTTAGATATAATGGTAACCAGAAGCTTGAATAGTGATTGTGAAATATTGTCATCTTTCTCATGTTTTTAAAAGGAAGAGTGCACTGGGTTAATAAAGACTTTAATTTCAGGAAATTAATTTCTGGATAAAAATAGCTCTTCAGCATATCAACTGGGATGGTATATTCTCAGGTAAAGATACTGAACAGAAGTGGACTGTCATATGCCATATTTATAAAGCCGCGGTATCGCTTTTTAGCGATACCCCAACTTTAACGATCGGTATCGTGCGATTTATCGTTAAACTGGTTTAACGATCGTAAATTTGCGATAACGATCATAAATCTATGATAACGAAATTGTAAATTTACAATCCCCATAGAATACCATTGCGGTAGTTTACTACCGCATGGTATTCTACGAACGAACGTACGTTAATTAGCGAATGTTCAGTTGTTATTGTACAATCGTGATTGCACATTTACGACCGCGATTGTAAATTAACTAAGTCGCTAAAAAGTGATACCGCAGATTTATAAATATGGCCCTTAAAATGTTAAAAACAGAGGGAACAGAACATGTCTTAAGCTAGCTAAAATAAACAATAGAGCTAGGATAGCTGAACAAAGCAAGACTTACTCATAACAATTTTTTAATTTTTAATAATAAGATGAGGACTGAAAATGTGGGGCCATTAAATAATGGTGATAGGATAGTTACAGAGGATGCCGATAAAGCAAACGTTTAGAACAAAATTTTCCCCTCGGTATACACTATAGAAGATCCACGTACAGATAGCATAGAGTATATTAGCAATAATGGCATTAAATATGCAATGCCACTTTGGTTAACTGAGGATATGGTTCAGAAACAGCTAAATAGGATTAATATCAATAAAACTCCTGGACCAGTTAAAATACATCCCTGTGTCCTTAGGGAACTAAGTTTAGTTTTATCTAGGCAATTGTTTCTTATTTTCTTAGATTCCCTTGTTTGATCAGATGTAGAGAGAAGTTGTTAATTGTGCTTCATCAATATGGACTACTGTTCAGTGGGGTGCCACAAGGTTCTGTTTTAGGGCCACTTTTATTTAATCTGTTTATTAATAGTCTGGAAGTAGGTATTGTCAGCAATGTCTCTGTGTTTGCTGCCAACGCTGACCATTAAAAGCTTCAATCGTTGCTGGCGGATCTAGAAAAATTGTCAGATTGGGCTGCAAAGTGGCAGATGAGATTCAACAGTGAATCTGTAGAAAAAGGATCTTGGAGATTTGGTGGATAACAAACATAAATATAAAAAGCAGTGGCAGGTGGCAACAGTATACAGAGGGGTATGGGTTTAATTGAGAAAAATATTGTTCTCCCTCTTTACAAAGCACTTATAAAGTCTAATTTGGAATATGCAGTGCAGTTTTTTGAATTAGGTGTACAAAAAAGGACATTACAGAAATGGAATGGTTCGAGAAAGACAAACTACATTTATAAGGGGAGGGGGAACTTGAATAGGAAGACAGATTGGATAGTTACAGTTATGCACACTAGAGAAAAGGTGCTTGCATGAGGATATGATTACTGTATATAAAACAACAAAATATAAGGTAATTCCCGGGCACACTGGTTTAAAAAATTCTAATAGATTTTTTTATCGTTTTGACGATGCACAGGTCGTATCATAATGTATAAATAATAAATGGGAAATAAAGTAAACATCAGGGGCATTGTTCACCAGTAGAAACATGTCGTAGGACATGCGGAATGAAAAAAGTCTTTTTTACTGTGAGAGCGGTAAAACTATTGAACTTTATTCCACTGTTGATGACCGGTTCATTGGATATTTTAAAAAAGCTGGAAAAGTGTTTTTAAAACAAAAAATGTTGTATATTACTGGTATTAATACATAAAGTTGGAGTTGATCGAGGGATATTTTCGATTGTCACTTGGACCAACTGTTGTCACAGGAAATGTGGGTATTACTGAGTAAGTTGGACTACCGTATATATTCGAGTATAAGTCGATGTTTTCAGGCTGTAAAAATAGCCTGAAAACTGAACCTTGACTTATACTCGGGTCAGTCACTCACTTGATGGAGGAATCCAGCTGCCGCATTCACTGATGGTCGCATCGCATAGATTGCCTTATGATTCTGTATTGTTTTGAGGCTTTAGTTGCCCTTTAAATGGACAGCAGAATTCAAATACAGTATTTCCAAACAGTAATAGCCATACTGGATTTGGCTATTACTGTATGGGACTACTGAATGGGAATTCTGCTGTCCATTTAAAGCGCAACTAAAGCCTCAGAACAATAGAGAATCAGAAGGCAGTAGTGGTCATATTTTCTACCCTTGACTTATATTCGAGTCAACCAGTTTTTACTCATTTTTTGAGGTAAAAATAGGTACCTCGACTTATACTCGGGTCGACTTATATTCGAGTATATACGGTGATTTGATGTATGTCTTTATTCAATCTCAAATACTATACTATACTATAGAACTGTAGCTCACAAAGGAGAAAAGGTACAGAAAGCTGCAAGTTCAAAAAGGTTTACATTTGCTTGGTTTACAAAGATTTTGAATAATAGTTCAATCAGAGCGATCTGCAGAAAATAAAAATAAATAAATTGTCTCTTTGGAACAATCTTATTAATGTTATGCATGGAAAGGAATCACAACTTGTAAAATAATCTGCAAATTTAATGTTTTTTGTTATTAAAATGATGAAAATAGTTTTAAACTACAAAATTTGAATTCAGTAATAGCTAGTCCAACATATCTGTCTATCATAGACCAATAATTTTTTCATCAACTAGTCCAATCTCCTTAACCGCACTTCAATAGTTTTGAAATTTCCTTTAAGCTAAAATATTCTTTGGTATTTACATACTGGACCGTATGTATAGCCACAGTATAAGAAAGATCAGATACCATGGGTCATTTCGTATATATACATGTTGAACATCTACGACCATGGCTGTACAATACAATTGGTGTTGTATTGCAATACCATGGTCATTGTAAAATACAGATGCGGGTGTAAAATACCGTGTTGTATCAATATTTTATGACCTTGGTAAGGTGTTATCGCAAAATAGTGATACCACACCTTTATATTTACCGCCCACTGTGACTAGTTATGTTCCACAAAAAAAAATTCAACCTTTTTTACATCAAAAGCTATATAAAACATTAAGATGAAATATACTTTTAATTCCTAATTATTTGCCAAAATGCATAATGTTTTGTTATGTATTTTATCCTTTCAAATGGATATGGTCAAAATTATAACATTGTTCTTAAATCATACAATAAAGGTTCATTTGAATCCAACTAGAGACAGATAGATAAGCAATCTCAATCCTAATCACTCTCCCTACTTTCAGAATATTATGTAATTATGCATTGATAGAGTCGTCTGGAAAACAGTGACCCGCAGTTTCAGCATTGCTTGCTATATTTACAAGGGTGGCACCATTATACTCCTTACTTAGGTTCTTGTGTATTGTAATAGAACAAAACCCTTTCTTACAGTATTGTAATAACCATTAATTTCACTTAATAAATGCTACTTTTAAAAATCTGACCATTCATTTGATATATATATATATATATTTATATATATATATATATATCTATATATATATAAAATGAAAAAATCCCATAAATTTCTCTTACTAGATTTTGTTATGAATAATTATGCAAAATTAAAATAACCTGTGCATACAGAGTGAATTTCTAAAGCTAAAAGTGTTCTTAAGTGATCATGAGTGGTTGGTAATGGAATATTTCTATTAAATAATGACAGCTTTAGCATTTTATCGCTAAAGCTCATTATGACAGGTAAATTGTTCCTTATTAAAACATAACTAAATGTGGTGAAAGTTCATCCTTAAATACATACAGGCTCATTTACCCAGAGCCACTATCGCTCTGGGTAGATGCTCCTTTCGCTATTCAATATCGCGTTTTGTGAAATCCACTGCAAGATTTTTATGACAGCTATTCACTAAAATCACGAGTGTCGGATGCGCAGGTGATTTTTGCATAACCCGCGTATCCGACGCTAACATGGATTTAAAGTTGCGCTAACCTGTAGCGAACCAGTTAGCGCCACTTTAACTCCATATATTTTCCCAGCGAGTCTGGGTAAATGAGCCTGATGTTTGTCACAAAGGCAGTAATATTAGGAAGACAATTAAATATTTGCTTGGAAAAAATAATTAAGGAGTCAGTCCATTGTAAAATAAAAATGAAAAAGTCACTCAGGAGTTCCATAACTAAATAGTTCTGGAACTGCAAGGTGACTTCTAACTAACTTATATTAGTAGTAGTGAGTGCACAATTTCCTATGCTACCCAAGTCTTAGTAAGTCATGTGACACAAATAACACAGCTAAGCACCATTTATAAGGATATCATTTACAGGATATTCATTTATCTTGGGTATTATACAGCAATAAAAATCTCCTAGTAATAGGGTATACAGAAAGCTCCCAATCTGTGTTTGTATTGTGATGTTACATGATATTCTTTCATCTGTGTAGTTTTGTTGATATCTTTTTATTTATTTTCATTTCATTTTTTAATTTTGTTTTATTTTCAGTTGACATGTGGTCAGTGGGGTGCATCATGGGAGAAATGATAAAAGGTGCTGTGTTGTTCCCAGGCACTGATCGTATCCTTACTAAATTATTTATACCCTTCTTTTTGCTCTTTAATTTGAATTGTAACTGAAGTAATTAAAGAGCATTGCATAGAACAGTTATCAAACTTGCTCAGATTGTGGCACACCTTTGTTCTACATGATTCATAGCATTTTAGACGGTTTTAAGAGAATCTGAATATAATTAAAACAAGTAAAATAATAAAACATTGCTTATATTAAAATTCTTTTAAAACATGCTTTCAATATGTTTTAGTTTTTGTGTTTGACATCAATTTACTAAACATACAGTAGAAAACTGTAAACGGCATAAACTAACAAACTGTTACTGTTTGTAAAGGTACTTGCATTATCTTGTAAGGACAGTGTATTAGAAGAACTAAACTTAATTTTTACAATGAACTCTCTGGTGCATTGTTCACTAATAGTTTCATCTTCATCTTCTCACTGTTTCTTTACAGTGAGAATGGTAAAACTGTGGAATAGTCTTCCAGCAGATTTGGTAATGGCAAGTTCATTAAATAGCTTTAAAAAAGGCCTGGATAAGTTTCTAAAACTAAAAAATATTGAGAATTACTGGTATTAATACATATAGATCTGGTTGATCCAGGCATACTTTCCGATTGACGTTTGGAGTCAGGAAGGACCCCCCCCTTTTTTTTTTGCTGTTTTTTTGCCTTCCTCTGGATCAACTGTTAGGTAGGGTAAAAAAATAAAAAGGGTGAATAGGTTGGACTTGATGTCTTTATTCAACCTCAATTACTATGTAACTATGTCTGGAACTGAGAAGGCTTCCATGTTGTTGCCAGTACAACTCACTGTACTCTTTAGAGTGCCTTGTAAGCAAGACCTCGGACACCAGTATTTACTGTCTCTATGCATAGAGTATTTTCTATACAGATGTATCACACCAATAGGAAGTCCCTGATTGGACTCTGAAAGCCGCTTGTTACCCTGCAGTTTATTTCACCAGCCAGTGTGATTTGCATACAGCCTTTCTGGGGCAATACAGCGATTTTAGGTTGAGGCCACGCTACAACGCACAAAAAAGCACTCTGCATTTCTGTGTGCTTTTATAATGTGCTTGTGTCTGCTTGTACTTACATGCGTTTGCCCTTGTAGGGGATTATAGGTAAAAATGCACCTTACAATTTGCATGGCCTATTGGTTTGTGTCTGCTTGTATCTGCCCTTGTCTGTTTTTTTATGCTCTTCTATAGACTTGAATTAAGCGCAATTTTGGCAGAAACGGACCAAAAATGTTGATTGCATGCATTTGAAAATTGCAACAGATTGCATCACACACATTAGGGTGTACTTTCAACAATTTTCATTCTAAATAAAATGTTATTGCAAGTCACAAAGCGCAAACCAAGTGCTTAACGGGACAAAAACCTGCTAGTGTGACCCAGCCCAAAGTAATATTTTTTTAAATTCTGTTCCTAGCAAAGGATAAATCACAGTAAATGTCCTACTTGTAGTAAAATCCACATCAGTTTATATTGGCTTTCAGTTTCTCTGTCCCTCCCTACAAATCATTGCTGCAAAAATGTAAATGAGAAATGAGTCTGGATGCATAAATTAACCTTGTGGGTGATAGACTGATTAGAATCAGCAGTGATGACAACTAGATGTCTGCTGCAATATTTTTCTGGATTGACAGACAATATCTCAGGAACCATATGCAGCTAGATTTAGCAAATGTCCCACATTGAAAGATACATTGCCAATATTTACTCTTTTTTTGCTAAAAGTGTGCAGTAAACGTGGATTACTCTAAATTATTTTACTTTTTTAAATAACATAACCATAGTCTACTACTGCTACAACTAAATCATTTTCTGTCTGTGTCAGATTAGCTACATTTTTTTGGATGCTTCTGGGAACTATTATTCGGATTTGTGCAGATCATTATTACACTGTGTTTGTGTCATAAAGGTAGATATACAGTATGCCTCAGCTGAGCCATACTGAATATGCTCAGCTGATTGTGCGGGTGTTCTGACATATAAGTGACATATAGAAAAAGTTTACTTTGTACTTTACCAGTACTTTATACATAATTTAAATTACTGGAATGAAGCTGAAATTTGTACATGATGTGTCACTAAATTGCATGCTGCTCAGTGCTTCATCAAACTGTATATTACATAGTCCCTTAGTATTGATATTAAAAGGGGGATTTAATCAGTTTTTCCCAACATATGCAGAACTTTTTCAAATATTTACAGTAGCTGTCAGCCTTAGCAGATTATAGGACCAGTTTGAGGACCACCTTACTCCACCCTCAAAACAAAAATACCAGTATAACTCTCCATACACCCAACCCTACTCCATCTACCAAACTTCTTGCAAACTTTCTGGATAAAATTGCCTTTATGTGAAAGCAGAGTGGGTTGTCATTGGTCATATCTCTGGGTGGTAACAGGATCAAAGTCATACACTTCTGTGATTCTCCCTGTGCAACCACAAATCTTGCACACCCCTAAGGCCAACCTTGAACCTGGGGCTGGCACGGTGGTTTAGTGGTTAGAACTGATACCTTGCAGTGCTAATTTCTTGTGTTTAAATGATTCCTTGGCCACATCTGCAAGGAGCCTTTACCATCTCTTTGTGTAATCTCTTCAGGGAAGGGTCTAAAGTAAAAGTTTTATACTAGTAAAGCACCCCCTCCTTACCCTAAGATTAAAATACTCACACTTCCCCCAAGTTTCTCTAAAAGAAGTTCACCACCCCCTTTGCCTCTTCTGAAAAATGGGCAAACAGGAATCTTTTTATTTTTACATTTAGATGTCATTAGTTGTAAATGTTCTAATTGTTGTTCTTTTGTTTAATAAGTCTAAAAATGTTTAATCATGGTCTGTGCAACATAATGCTGCACAGACCATGATAAAGGGAACTATTTGAGGAAATTATCACATTTGCCCTCAAATAAGGAAAGCTTTCCTGGAAATCATGTGACTCAGTCAAGTAAATTTAAACAGAGCAACTTTTTCACAAAATAAAATTAAGACTCCTTCGTCTGAAAGGATTATTGACCGTAGAGAGCAGAGAAACCAAAGCAAAAACACTCCAAATTCCCTAATAAGACACACGTGGCTTATATGCAAATTTGAATAAGATTGCAATCAGAAGTTGATAATAATGGAATTATATACTCCTTTGCTTATAAAGTTAATATCAGCCATCTGTGATAATAATAATTTATGGCAATTGTGATGGTAAAAAAAGCCGATTGCTGTTTAGTTTATTGGAAGAAATGTTGTAATAGAAAACCCTATTCGTGGCAGTATAAAGTACTATGATCTACTTGGATCAATCACTGGTCACTGTCTTTTCTATCCAGATTAGTTTAGCAAGGCTACATCAGATACGTAATATTGTATTCCAGGTTACAACTTTAACATGACTTTAAAGTCAGGTTTTTGCATGGCAGGTCTATTGCTGAGAATGGGTGTTGGTTTGAGACACAATTTAACAGTTGCCCCTCTTGGTACATTTCCCCATTTAAACAATCGTTGGGGATCTGGTCTTACCCTTCTCCCATTGGTGAAATTCAATCACGTGTCATGTGTGCTGGAGGTGTCTGAGTGTTCGTCTCTCACTGCAATATAGTTTATCTCTGCACCACCTTCCTCGTGGTGAGGAACTCCCACGACTCTTTTGATACATTCAAAAACTCCTTTATTATTGATACACCAATTGCAGAAAAGTAAGCATAAACATTTAAAGGGCAAGTCCAGCCCAAAAATTAAAACTTACATACAGGCAAATCACCCCCCAAAACCTAAACGGTAATAGTTTGAAATGTGAAATATATAAGTCTAACCTAAAATCCTGCACATGTCCTGTTGCCCTAGTTTCTGCTTCCTGGTTCTTCTAGTTAGAAACTGTCAGTTCTGAATTTGACAGTTGACATCACAGCCAACGACTGAATGGTAATCCCCTATCTGCCTCTTCTGAGCATGCCCAGGCTCAATAAAGGCTCAGTACAAGTTTCTAAATTGCTCAGTTTCCATGACTCATCCAGAAGCATAGCAGGCATACAGTAATGAATTCATAGGATGAAGTATGATATATCAACATATTTTAAAGGGCATGTCCACCCCAAAACTATAACCCCCCCCACTAATGGCCCCACCATGTAGTGTAGTAAAATCCTTACCTCACATGCCAGCTCCATAAGGTTCTCCTGTAGTCCCCCCCCAAAGTCACAAAAACTGCCCACCAGGAGGATAGCAGAGTCCATATAGGACTCTGACTCTTAACTGGCCTCCGGAAGAAGTTTGGCATGCATACTGCAGCCCTTCTCCCTCCCCCTCCCTCTCCCTCCCATTTTGCTATCCCTCCCCCTACCATAAAACCCCTTGCCCATTTAATAGAATATGTTCCCCCAGCCCCAACTGCAAAAAAAGTATTTTAAGAAAGCCTCCAGAACTGTACTTACCTTCCCTCTCTCCCCCGGCATTCTGAGAAGCCGGCAGCCGCATCCGTGATTGGCTGCCTCTCAGCCAATCACGGACGTGGCTGCCGGTCCCGCCCCCTGCTTGCAGTGTCTCGCAAGCAGAAGGCCGGGCCGGGCGTCGGAGGAGAGAGGGAAGGTAAGTAAACATCTGGGCACTTTCTTAAATTATTTTTATAGCAGTTGGGGCTGGGGGACTGTATTCTATTTTATGTCAAAAGTTCTTGTTAAGGGTGGACATGCCCTTTAAGAGCCCATTCTTTCTAAAAGATGTTCTTATGAGGGTGGAGCTGTCCTTTAAGCAATGGTTTCACAGTCTTACGTGTTTTGGGCTATATGCCCTTAATCTTTTTTTGAATTTTTTGTTGTTTTGTTTGTTCAGCCAAAACATTAACCTATTTACAGATATTGCGTGTGTATGTCAGTGAAAATAATGCATATTTTCCTATCAGTCACTTCCCATACATTGAACATGCTCCACACCATGGTTCTATTTCCTATTATCTGGTAATATATGTATGATGGTATTATATTCTTTTTATGCATTGGGGATTCAATGCTGTCTAACTGATTTCATGGTCTCAATCATTGTTTTGTATGTGAAGGCTATGCCTTTTTGTTCTCTGGTTGCATTATGTGAATCCTCCTGTGGATATCTCTTGTAAGCAATGTGCTACTGCAATTCACGTACAGCAGTTCATCAACCGAGTTTCACAGCTCAAGGTTATTATTTTGTGTTTTAACTGTGTGCTGGAAGAAGCATCCTCCCACCTCTTTTCTTAGGTCTAAAATGTTCAATGAATGCTAAGACTGCCATCTCCTGTTTGTGTGTTGAATTGCATGGCCATTCTGAAGCTTTTTCAAAATTGCCATTTTTTGCATCACTAATGACATTTAATTACATTATTACAACGTCAGGTTTATTCTCAACATGCCAAATCAAATAAACTTGATTTTCACCTTGTTTAATCCAGTTTTAAACAAGGTGTTATTTGCAGATGATTATGATTCTCAAAACTAAGGTGGCTATAGAAATATAAATGTATAGATCTAAAATGTTATTAATAAATGTAATCAGTTTTATTGCATTTTATTTTTTTATGTACCACTGTACATTATGCAGCATTATTGAATCCATTTACATCAAACAATGCCCCTAAGCTTACAATCTAATCGCCCTATGAAACACACAGACACAGCCTTATCAGGCTCTATTTATCACTATCAGGGAAACCTGATGCAGAGTATGCATAGTAAAAACCACGCATGTCAAGGATGAATAGAAAACCACCACAAGGCAGCTGTGTAACCAATAAGCCACCCTGCTGCCTACTTTGTGGAATGCTGCCATTAATAGTTCACTGGAAATGGGTCATTGTTTGCTGTTTCTAAGTATAAATGTAGTGCTACAGAGTTATTATTTTTTTATCATCACGTTTCTGTTGTGAGGTTTTCCTGTACCAATATTGTCCTGAAATTAAACAGGAATATTGCTTGTGCATTGCTATAAGCTCTAAGGAGCATATTTATGAATAGCAGTATCACAAAATCATCATACCGACATTGTATTTATCTTGATATTATAAAACATCATTCCTGTGCGCATTATTTTGTACAGTTTTGCCTATAGAAAAGTGCTGGGGTCTTTACTGACTATGGGCATAGTTTATTGACTGTGCACAGAATTAACAATTGGTAATTTAAAGCAGTGTTGGTAATGCTGTCAGTAACATGCGATGTTAACCGCATTACACAGCCCAGACCGATTCCCATACATGGGGCCAAACATCTACTCAAAATAAAGGGAGAAAATAACAACCAACGGAAATTTTCAATTAGGACCAACCAAAATTTGTTGGCATCGCCGTCCTTTTATCCTCGGCCCCCACACCTTGCCGATACTCAGCACATAAGTAAATCCTGCTTATGATGGTTGGTATAAACTGATTAAATGACCTGTTGTTTGTCAGAACCAAAAAGGTATTATAGTACTCATTTAGGTATTATAGTACTGGTCTAGTGCTATTGTGTGGCTGTTGTTAAGCTACTGTAGTAGAGCAAATGCTCTTAAATAATTTGAATAGCCTCTGTAATCCTGTATGGCACATACTTGGTATACAGTTGATCTGGTCAATAAAAAAAGATTTAGAAATCAACAGAAAATCATTTCTGTGACCTTCTTTGTCATGTTAACCCAGGTAACTTGAATAGCAATACTGCTTGTTTTATAGTTTCTTAGTAAATCCATACAAGAAATAAGCAGGGAGATTCAATAAAAGTTCTTATCGTTAAAAATGGTGCTAATTTTGCCCCAACCAGATGTTAGCTTTCAAATGTTAAATAATATCTGATTGGTTGGGGCAAAATTAGCACCATTTTTAACAATTTATTTATTGAATCTCTTATTTCTTGTCATCAGATTACTGTTTAAAATGTTTAAAAAGGAGAATGTTTCTACCACAATGTCACTGACAGTTTTTAAAATAAAAATTTTAAATATTTTATAATATTCATTATTATGTAAATGTAAGCATAGTATAGGAGATATGAGTTAGTTTTTCTTCCAATCTCTATTTGCAGACTGTTACCATTTAGAAGATCCCTTTCATGTGTAGCTCCTTGCCTCAGCCTGTGTGCAGACAACCAAAATGTTGAATACACACAATTATGTGTAACTAATGTTTGAAATGGTCCAATAAATACAAAATATCTGCGCAAAGGATATTTTAAAATTTTTTATTGTGTTGCTTATCGTAGATCAACGCCACCTAAACATGATTTGAATCCATATAACTATTAAGTGACAAAAATGGTGACATTTTTGGCAAAAGTAGAACAAATCCATTCATTACTTCATGTTGCTTTTAATTACTGAAATAATTGATAAATTATAATCCCCGATTTGAATTTATTGTCATTATTTTTTAATATTTATACTTATTGATGCATTTGGTTTTTGACTATATGTAATTTCCTATGTTATTCTTATGTAGCTTTAGCAAAGAATTAAAACAGATGTCTAAAAAGGACATTTATCAAAACACAGCTTAATTAAGCAAATTGTATTTTGTGGGCAAATTATCCAGTTTATAAACTACAATGATAAAAAAAAACAAAAAAAACCCAACTGCGTAGAAAATAACAGGCTGATTTTAGGATTTTGCAGTTTCCTTGACATAATATCTGCTCAGACATTGACCAGTGGAACAAAGTGATTGAACAACTAGGAACACCGTGCCCAGAGTTCATGAAAAAACTTCAACCAACAGTACGGAATTATGTGGAGAATAGACCTAAATATGCTGGCCTTACATTTCCCAAGCTTTTTCCAGATTCCCTTTTCCCAGCTGATTCCGAACATAATAAACTCAAAGGTAAGTAGAAAATGTCTTAGCTTTATGACTATACAAACAATACCTACAGTGTGTATTTGGTAACTTTTTATGGGTCATCTCTGGCTGAAAATTGTAGTTTAGGGTTAAGATCTTTCTTACATAGCAAAAGCATTGGAAGTGTGTTGATCTGATGTAGTATGGAAGAATGGACACTCTTATGCATTTTCTATGAGTCTGATATTTCTATAGGACTCTTTTCAGTCCAAATATTTCGATCTCCACAACTTGCCTAACCTCGAGTGTTGACTTCATGCAAAGACATGCCCCATTTACCATGGGTCAAATTATACCTACCCAGACACTGCAGAAGTAGTAGTCCAGAGGTCATACTCAGGAGTCATACCTTTAGTCCTGTGTGTTCAGGAAAAGTGCACAAAAAGCAGGACCACCATCTGAGCTGCTTGTCCAAAGTGGCTCACCTACAGAATGCAATGATGAATTTTGTTTGATCAAGAAACAGGCGATTGACCTCTAACAATACCTTCCCAATAAGGCTTCTTAAGATGTTCATATTGAGCTACAGTAATCCTGCCCCTTCCACACATTGTGAGTGGGAAATGGGCTAAAAGGTAGTCCTGGGACCAAAAGAAGATGAGCGCCTGCTTATCCCATGAAACTGAACCAGGGATTTAGGATTAGATACCTGCTTTTCTAGAGTATTCAGGACAGCATAACAATAAAATTGCAACAGCCCCCCTCCCCAAACAAACTAACATGAATGAATATGTAAAAACATGATGTTAAAGGGTATCTCCACTGAGGAAAAAGCATTTTTTTTTTTTGGTTTATTTTAAAGTACACCATCCCCCAACCCTCCCCCTACCTTTTATTCCCCAGAATTCCTTTTCGTTTGATTGCAGCAGCATGGGAAAGTTGTGCAGGTTCCTGGGGGTGTGTCTTCCCCTGTGCTGGGAGTGCTGTCACTCAATGTGCATCATCATGGTAGCAGACACACCCACTTGGCTGCAGTAAGAAATCCTTTCCTCCCTGACTCTCTAAGTTCATATTTCCAGCTGATTATGCAGAGAGAGACAGGGGAGGAAAAGTTAAACCCTCTTCCCACACTACTGTAACAAATACAGTGTGTGTGTGTGTGTGTGTGTGTGTGTGTGTGTGTGTGTGTGTGTGTACATGCAGGCAGTCAATGAAAGTGGGCGGACCTGCACCATCCACAGCGTTCTGGGACAAACTAATTGGATTTCTTCTAAACTACTGCTCAAAGACACAGGATACTGCAGGTACATTTCCACAATCCACATATCTATCCTTACAACCCAGGTGACTTTTAGCAGTGGAGATACCCTTTAAGAGTTAAATGAGTTTTTCTAAGCCCCTGGGTGAACATTTTTAGGAACAGGACTCCCTACAATACAAAACAGTGGCTCTCAGATCTTCTCCTAGACTTCTCTGCAAAAGATATCCTTGAAGAGCCATATTGCATTTTGCACAGCAGGTTTTCATTTTACTTAAATTTACGTAAATTTATGTCAATCTCTTAAAAATTTCTCAGGTAGAAGATATTTAGATCAACAGATTGAACCAGCATCATAGACTGATTAACAAATCGAATCTGTTTTTGAAGTTCCTCCATGTCAGTAATTTAAATATGGCCTAATGTATTGCTCTGGAAATCTTTGTTATTCTTTCAGTTTGAATGTCCAAATCTCCTCTGTAGCTTCAACTAAAGTAAAGACAAATCCAGTTTGCCAGTAAGCACTAACTAATCAGAAACGACTCAGATATTATTATTGTGGATTTATCTAGCACCAGTATCTTCCATAGCACTTTACAATTACATGTATACATTCACATCAGGCCCTGCCCTGAAGAGCTTACAATCTAAGCACATTTATTTGACACATACAACCTATCAGTATGTCTTTATGATTGTGGGGGAAACCGGAGTGCCCGGAGGAAACCCACGCAAGCACACGGAGAACAAACTCCTTGCAGATGTGTCCAAGGGTGGATTCAAACTCAGGACCTCAGCGCTGCAAGGCAGCTGTGCTAACCGCTGAGCCACCGCAAACCAGTTACTTGAGTACACTGACAGCAGAAGGGGAAGAATACAGAAATGCAGCACAAGAACAATAGGGAATCAGTCAGGAAAGAGAAGAAGTCATAGAAATGAGTCTAACAAGCAAGATGAGGTTCAAGGGAGAAAGAATGAAACAAAGTCACCAGTCAACAGTTGATCCAGGCAGCCAACAAGAATGGCCAATAACAAAGCAAAGTCATAGCCTGAAAAACTCAATACAAGAACACCATGAGGATTGCTGCATGGCTAACTACTATAACAGATATTGCGTCAGAACTGTTGAGAAACATTTAAGGGCAGCCAAAAATAACCAGAAAGCAACACGGAGCAGTAAAATTTGATTAAATCAGAGACATCGCTGTATTTTACAGCTGCGTAAAAAGGTTGTGATATCAGTTTTATTTTTATATTTAGGCCCCTTAATATTCTTGGTAACAAAGATTCTAATGTATTTTCAAGGCTAGATATTGCTAATTACACTCTAGTAATGCTTTTGTTTGTATGTGTTTACATTTACAGCAAGCCAAGCAAGAGATCTTCTATCAAAGATGCTTGTCATTGACCCAGCTAAAAGAATATCGGTGGACGAGGCTCTCCAGCATCCGTACATTAACGTCTGGTATGACCCAGCAGAGGTTGAAGCGGTAAGGCATTAAAATCACATATACATAAGTTTTATTTTAGGACAAATTGTTTATAGTGAATTGAAGAAATATACTGTAGAAATGGCTTCTCTGTGTCAGTGCGACCTGGGTGATGCCACTCCCATTTTGTCTTACTGGCACGTAAAATTAACATATCATTTATGGACTGTCAGGATATTTGCTGAGAGTTAGCACCACTGGTTATGGAATTTTTGTCACTCACTTTATTAGAGTGTAAAATACAACAAGTAATAAGAAAGAACATATGATGAAATGCGTGCATAGAATGGAATAGTAAGGAGCTTGGCCACTGTAGGTCTATAAATTATTTGTCCAATAAAACTAGTATATTTAGATAAATTATTTACCAATTTAAAAAAATATCCCTTTTTATCCTCTTCTTATCCCCAACCATAACTTAAACAATCACTAATTAAATGACATTAAGAGGAAATGGAATTATGTTGATTATTTTTAAAAGTGTCAATGTACAAGAAGTTCAGGGAGTTTTTAGAAATGCCATTCAGCACATATAACTAATGTTTGCTCTGGGAAACAACTGTATAATTTAAGATAATTCGAACTGACTTCTTGCCAAGACATTAGAAAGGTCTCTAAGGTAATATCAAAATGAATTCACTGAGCACAGGAATCGACCACTATTTTTAAAGTTTTTTGCTGCTTTGAGCAGACTAGTGATCATTATCAGGTGACTGACAGATGAGGATGGTATGCAATTGTTTTTATTCTTCCATTTTAGAGAATGAATAAAGAAAGCACAGCCTACAGTACAGTGGTTAGTATTACAAATGGTATTTTGGAAAAAAAATGTAAACCATTATTTTTATGACCAAAATGATAATGTATTTAATAAACATAGAAAATGTACCCAAAACCAATTGCTATATGGGTTATGTGTGGTAGGCTTGTGTCAGCTATGCCTTGCCACTGCAATAGCTCATTCAGAAAAAAACTTATTATTTCAACACGTCTTTATATCGCAATAATGCCAATGACATTGCATGAAATGATGAGCTTCGTTATGAAGCTGTGTTCATAACATTTGTTTGATGCATTGAGCATTATTAATACAGTATTTATCTGTATCAGTCAAAAACCAAACTAATTGACCTTTCTGTCTCTATTTTTTTTCTGTGGCTAATTCCATAAAAGAGAAGGCTATTTTCTCTCTTATATTCCCAGAATGGAGGAGAACTGATCAATACCTATAAAATATTGGCATTTATATTCCTAATATATATGCTAACTTATACAGTATATAGTGAAGTTAAAGATTCTCCTGGGACAAAGCAGGTAATATAACATATGGAGGTGCCTTTTTTGCTTTCCTGGAATGAGCAAGCAAGGCACATACAGTACTATAGTTGCAATCAGTTCAGTAAACTAATATTCCAAATAAATCATTTGGATAGATAGTAAGAACAGATAAATTAACGCTTTAACAATGTGCTAACCTGTGTATTACAAAAATAAAAAATATAGATCATAAAAGACCTTAATAATTATTTGAAGCCAATAGGGCTGACCCACACTAAAGCACCCGTACATCTAATCCTGGAAGTGAATTCAGTAAGAAAACCGAATATTTATAATCTGCTGATAGGTAAAATTGTATTTATTATAAACCAAATAAGCCAGACATGTACATTTTAATATAAAATAAAACAATATTTTCACTATCAACAGTACTATGTATAACATACAGGCCTGGATTTACAATTAGGCACATTAGGCAAGCTCCTAAGGGTGCCAATGGTTGGAGGGGCAGCTGCCAATCTCTGTCAATCAACCCCCTTTTTAGTTATTTCTTCACAAAAAAGAGAAAACAGGTGTGGTTAAGGGGTGTGGTCTGTGTTTAGGGATGGGTCTATGAGCGCTAGGTTTTTTGGGCCTACAGGATCCTGAGGTGTAAATCTGTCCCTCATAACATATATTAAAGAGTAACCTTTTCTATATATTCCAGTGTGTGATTTTATAGTGCCAATCGTATATAGTAATATATATTAATATTCAAATGGATTAGTTGAAGGGTATGTCCACCCCTAATTAAAAAAAATTTGTATGCTATTTAGGGCCCTCCAAAACGTAGGTTTCCTTTTGCTTAAAAGATTAAATAATGCTCCCAAACAGAGAAATTATCCTTACAAGCTCCACGGGCCTGCCATCAGTTGACAAAATGGTGCGGTTTTTTTTATCAACCACTTGAAGCAGATCAAAAGTTTCAGGTGCCAAAAAGTCTAGACCTGTGCATTTTGATTTGTTCTTCTGATCGTAAATTATTTTTAGAAAAATCCACCGACTGGCTAGCTTTACTCTCCAGTTCCCATGCTAGGAAGCACACCATTCCTTTGAAGCTACTCCAAGAGTGCTGTTTTTATTGCCTGTGCTGGTCCCCATATGCTTGGTGACGATTATTAAATCACACAGATGGAAAATATAGAAGGGTTATTTATTATTATTTTTATTTATATTTATATAGTACCAACATCTTCTGTGGGGCTTTACAATTACATAGTCATACATTACATACAGGGTAATACATGTTGTACAAAGTCATACATATTACATACACAGGTAATACATAATATAAGTAAACAGTGACGAGTTTCTTAACAGCAATACCGTGATACAATAGGAAAGAGGACCCTGCCCAAAGACTAGAGTATATGGGGGTGAGACATAAGGTGATGGGAATCGATAGGCTGTAAGTAGATTGGCAGTGGAGTGTTAAAGGCGGGTTTGATCATATTGGGTAGTAAAAGGGGTAATGTTTAGGCCAGGTTATATGCTAGCCTAAAGAGGTGGGTTTTAAGATTATGTTTAAAGGTGTTAAGGGATGGTGAGTGACAGACAGACGGAGGAAGGGAGTTCCAGAGCAGAGGGGCAGCACCAGTAAAGTCCTGAATGCGGGCATGGGAAGAGGTGACAAGGGTGGATGAGAGGAGGGTATTGGTTGCGGAGCGGAGGCGCGCTGGGACGGTATCGCTGGATCAGCTCTGAGATATATGGAGGGGGTGTTGGATAGTGCTTTATAGGATAAGGTAAGCAGTTTGAATTAGATCCTTTGCATGATGGGCAACCAGTGGAGGGACAGACAGAGAGGAGAGGCATTAGAGAAAGAAGCAAGTGAGAAGAGAATTGAATAAGCCGGGCAGCAGAGTTGAGAATGGATTGAAGCAGTGCCAGGTGGTTGTTTGGTAAACCACACAGGAGTGTGTTGCAGTAGTCTAGCCGGGATATGATTAGGGCATGGACTAGGATTTTTGTAGCTTCACTCAAGAGGAAGGGTCGAACGTGGAAGATGTTTTTAAGTTGAATCTGACAGGCAAGCGAATTGACACAAGGTTTGAAGGAAAGTTCGGAATCTAGCGTTATTCCCAGGCAGCGGACAGGAGGAAATAGGGATATGGGTGTGTTATTAATATTAATAGTAAAACTAGTGAGGGGAACAGATTGTGAGGGTGGGAAAAGTACAAGTTCAGTCTTGTCCATGTTTAGTTTGAGGAAGCGGGAGGACAAGAAGGCAGAGATGGCACTAAGGCAGTCGGGGACCTGGGATGTCAGCGTAGGGAGATCTGGGACGGAGATGTAAATTTAGGTATCGTCCGCATACAGGTGATACTGGAACCCAAGTGAACTAATGAGTTATCCAAGGCCATAGGTATAGATGGAGAAAAGAAGAGGACCGAGTACCGAGCCTAAAGGTCCTACCAGAGAGATAGGAAGATAGCCAAGAAAGTGCAGTGTCCTTGATACCTAGAGGCCAGGATTTGAAGAAGTAGAGGGTGATCAACAGTATCAAAAGCAGAGGACAGATCAAGAAGAATCTAAGCACTAAGTAGATCATTAGTTACTTTAGTGAGGGCAGTTTCTGTGGAGTGGTTAGGGTGGAAGCCTGACTGGAGGTGGTCAAAGAGAGTTAGCAGGCAGGTAACAAACCAGGTCAGCATAGACATGTTTTTCTAGTAGTTTGGAAGCAAATGGGAGAAGGGAGACAGGTCGGTAGCTGGAAAGAGCAGAAGGGTCAAGGGAGGGTTTTTTAAGTATAGGGGATACAACGGCATGTTTAAATATAGAGGGAAAAATACCAGTGGATAGGGACATAGGGACCAGTTAAAGAGAGGTTGGGGCTGGAATGAAGAAAGAGGAAAGCCGGGGAATAAGATGAGAAGGAATGGGGTCAAGGGGGCAGGTGGTGAGATGTGTCCTGGATAGGAGAGATGAAAGTCCCTGTTTTATTATAGTGGTGAAGCTCTTTAGGGGGCAAGTAAAGGGATTAACCAATGAAGGGAGGCTGCAGTGGTAGGGGTAGAGATGGAGGGGGTGAGCAACAAAGGGAGGTTGGGCAGTGCAATGGTAGTGGTTGGAAGCTGTAGGGAGGAGCTAGGGCGCACAGTAAAACCACTTCCGATGTTTTTGATTTTCTCTGTGAAATATGTGGCTACTTCATCAGCCGATAAACAGGGGGTAGGGGGAGGAGGTGGTGAACAGAGCAGGGAGTTGAGTACTTTGAAGAGCTGTTTGGGGTTATGGGATTGGGAGGATATGAGTGATTTTTGTTTGGTTAAGGACAACGCACTTCTGATCAAACAAAGGGCACTTTTAAATTCGAGAAAGTCGATATTTTTGGCTATACTGGAGTGCCTTTTCAAATTTTTAATCTGGTCTGAAAGCCATGGTTGTGGGTTCTTGCGAGTCGAGGGCCTTAGAAATAGTGTTATGGTAGTGGACAGCTGCAAGGTAAGGGTTAGAGAAGGAGGGCATATAATTTACTTGTTGGAGATGGATAGAGAGCAGATGGGGGTCGAGATTACACAGGTCCCTGCATCTGTACGTTTGGTTGTTAGGGGTTACGGTCGGGACAGATGACACAAGATTAAATTTGAGAAGATTATGATCAGACATAGGAAAGGGAAAGTTGGAGAAGTTAGATACGGAGCAGAGGCGGGTAAAGACCAGATCCAGTGTGTGCCCATTACAATGGGTCTGGGCATAGGAAAGTTGGGTTAGGCCAAGGGAGGAGGTAAGAGTTTAGTGGCAGCAGAGGTGTTGGTATCGATAGGGATATTGAAATCCCTTAAGATAATAGAGGGGATGTCAGTGGATAGAAAGTGGGACAACCAAGCAGAGAAGTGGTCAAAGAAAGTAGTGGTCGGGCTGGGTGGTCAATAAATAACCACAATCTGTAGGGGTGTGGGAGAGTAAACACGGACTGAGTGGAACTCAAAAGATAGATGGTAAAGGGCAGGTAAGGGTGTGATGGGTTTGAAAGTACAACACTCAGCGAGAAGAATACCAACTCCCCCACTACATTTATTATCAGGCCTAGTGGTGTGGCAGAAGAGAAGGCCACCATACAAGAGCACAGCAGGGGAGACAGAATCAGAGGGTGACAGCCATGTTTCTGTAAGACCACGAAAGTAAAGCAAGTTAGAGATAAATAGGTTGTGTTGTGTGCAAGTTTATTACAAACAGACCGTGTGTTCCACTGTTTGCACTTAAATAGAGTGTCTGCACAGTACTGTTAATTCTTAAAATACTGTTTTGTTTTATATAATAGGGCAAATAACTGTATCAGAGTATAATATATAAAAGTGCTTTTGTTTAATAAAGTTAATATTTTATTTTAGACACATTTACTGATGTTTTTAGTTATTTAGGATGTTTGCAGCTGTACTAAATTGTAAATATGTCCCTAGGCACTTGATGTTCAAGGTACAAGGTACAAGAGATTTTACACAATTTTGTCCTTGCCAGGTACATTAAAGGGCATGTCCACCCCCAAAATAACTTATATATTTAGAGAAGCCCCCCAAAACATAAGATTGTTGTACTCACACTGCCCAAAACTGCCCACAGTTATTGCTGAGTCAACTGGAGTCAGGTACTGTATATGTTCTGACAGAATTAAAATATGAAAAGCTGTGAGCAAAAATATCACATACAGTATGGGTACTAGTTCTCATTTCTATAAATATTATGAATAAAAAAATTAAAATAAAATGATCTGGTTATAAATGAATGACCCTTGACTAATGGATTCTCAATAAGATTAGTTCATTGTTGTCTGAAAGAATCTCTGTATGAGATGCTGAAACACAACAGAAAGGGAAAAACTAAAACAGTAAATAGTTAACAATGTGCATCAAAACATCATGTTTTGATGATGAATCTATTTACATGTTATTATTTGTTTAGTGTAACGGAATTTAGACATTATTTATTGACATCAATTACTGTGGCAATGTAATGTATTTCATATTATGACATAGGGTACATTAAAGTGGTTAAATGGGAATGTTTCATGACATTTTATATATATGTCAGTATAACAGAGAGAGATGTTAGAGAGACATTTCTCTAGAATGCAATACCATTTGCTAATTTAAGGTGGCTATTGGCAGAAATAATGTTTTGGTCATGCCTTGCATGTCTTTTCATCTGATTTGGACATTTATTCAATTGAGATAATTTATTCACAATAAAAAAAAAATTACCCAATAGACTAAAATATCACCCGGGCAGTTGGTTGGGCTGAAATATGTGTCTGTGTATTCTGGGCCTTACAACATTTCAAAGAGTTTTAAATTCTGCGGGAAATTTCCACAACATATGTTGGCTGGCTTCTTTCCTCAGAGTATGTTCAAATAAATTTACAAACAATACTGAATTTAATATCAGGACAAAGATTACTTCATGGTTAACAAAAGTTGTGTCCCTGTTAAAGGGCATGTCCACCCTAAAAATATTTTTTTAATATATGGTAGATACCCCCTGCCCACCCCCAATTGCCATATTTCTTTGAAAACAAATATTCAAACTGTACTTGATCCGGCTCCCTGTACTGATCTGGCTCCCTGCTTGCCGGAACTTGCAAACACAGAGCCAGACCTGCAGCCACGTCTGTGATTGTCTGTAAGTTCAATTTTTTAAGAAATAACTCAGCGGTTAGTGGTGGTCAGGGGGTATCTACCATATGTTAAAGTATGGATGGATTCAGATGATGGGAGGGAGGGCTCCCCTGCATATGCTACTGTCCTTACTGAGGTTAAGGAAGCAGCAGGGACTGGATGACTCACAGACATATCTTACTATTCACTTTGTTGAACTTTGGATAGACACTAGAGGAGAACCATAAGGAACAGAGATGTAAGGTAGGGATTTTTTTAAACTTCATAGTGGGGCCATTAGTGGGTTAAATTTTAGTTTTGGGGATGGACATGCCCTTTATATAAATATGCACATGTAGTTGGTTGAGCACAATGCTTTATTCTTTTGAATAATACATTTATTTGCAGACTAAAGCTCAGTACACATGCTGAATTTTGCTTGGGTGTTCCACCCAAGGGCCGACCAAGGGCAGACAAGAATCACTGAAAAAACGGCAACCAAGCACCCATACACGTGCATTTCTCTGCAAGAACTTTTGTCAACAGTCAGTCCTCAGGCGTTTTGTGCACGTGATCAGAGCTTAAAGCAGCATAGTCAGCATTTTTACTATAAAATATAATACATAAGTAAATAAAATAAGGAATATTTTATGAATATTTCTCTGGATAATACAACTGACTATTGATTGTATTTTTATGCCATTGCTCGTTAGTGATTGTCTTTCTGTTACACAGCCTCCTCCTCAGATCTATGACAAGCAACTAGATGAAAGAGAACATACCATTGAAGAATGGAAAGGTAAACTATTTGTGTTAATACCATCTTTGTCCATTGTCTTTATAACTTTGAAGCAGAAACAAATAAAATACATAGCAAAAAACTTATATGAGGAGATTTAAAGAGAGCCACAATCGCTAAAAACTATTTTATTTTTGCCACAAGACATTTTCAAGTGTGACAATTTATATGCGTGCACATAACAAAACCCTAAATTCATATTTATGCAATCGCCATACTTAATTTGTGCTGTGGTCGCAACATTAAATCTCCCCAATAATTTTAGATCCTTAATATTCCTGAAGCTTTAATGAATTAAATGGTAAAAAATGCTGGTCTGGAGTGGGCTTATCTGCAACTATGGACAGTCAGAATAAAATAACAGAAATATAATATGTCTAAAACAGAACGTTATGGTCTGTTGGGGTATTATTTACCCCACTGGAAACTAAAATGTAACTGTGAAACAGTCCTTATCTTTCATGTCAGGCATGATCCATTAAAAATTCAAGACCAGGATTTCTTATGGTTAAAAATGGTGCTTTTTTTGTCATGCAATGTTATGTAGGTTAATATGTACTATACATAACTAATATAAAAACGTCTTTTAAAGTAAAATTATAATGAAAACAAATGGATGACTTTACTGTGCTGTTCATTAAAATAATAATAATGTGGTCAACTGAATACTTGACTTTATTGCCTTGTAGTATACAGTATGGCAACATAGCTAAAAATAATTTTCTCGATTGCCACAAAATTATGCAATTAAATTTTTTTCCGTCACAGAACTCATCTATAAGGAAGTTATGAACTTTGAAGAAAAGACCAAAAACGGTGTAGTAAAAGGACAGCCTTCTCCTTCAGGTATTCTTTTTAAATAATAGTTAATATAACTTTCTACATTGCTCTAAAGGTTTTTTTGCAAAGGTATCAGCAACATAACCAGTCTCTTCAGAATCAATTTTAATTTTACATTGTTGCATATAGTTATACGACTACACATTTGAAAGTGAGGAAATTCTCTAGTTAAAAAAGATTCTATTCACATTACAACTATCATACTGGCTATACCAGTATTTATTAACCTTTCTACCCTTGCTGAACCCCCTACATAAAAAAATATTACATTTTTTAAATTTTTTCCTTTCTTAGTTCAAAGAAATATAATTCAAATAATAATTCAAAGAAATATACCAGATAAATATACTGTACCTATATTAAAATACACTTCATCAATTCAGTATTAGGTTGGATTAGTATAGTTCCTGTCACTATCTCTTGAGAAACTTCTAGCAATCTCTAAGATAACCACTGGACTACAGGTCAAGAAACACTGGGCTATGCCGTATCTGCACAAAGAGCTCCTTTAACGGTTTGATTCCCACTTTGCCCCTAACGCATGTACAAATGTCCTTCTAACCAACAGAAAGCTGGTACTGGGATAAACTTCAAGTACTTATACAAAGAAAGGGGAAATAAAGGGTACATTATGTTTAGTAATATGTATACTCTGTTTTTCTGGTATGTAATACTGTTTTTCTGGTATATAATATTTACTTATAAACAAGTGTTTTAATATTTACTTATAAACAAGTGTTTTTTATTTATTGAAGTACAGATATTTTACTGTAATTGATAAGTACACATCTATATTCCTTGTATTGTTAACACCATTTATCATTGTTTCTTTTTAATTTTTTACGATTATGCTTGATATATTTGACTATGGTGGACTTTTATATTTGTGAAAAGCAATCAGTTCCAATCGTAACATGTATAAAAACTGTACAGCAGTCACCAGTACAGCTAATATGTGTCACGCTTCTCATATTATTAAGAGAAAAAAAAAGAACCATACTAATATGATTAGTAACGAATGACATGTTGGCTATTTTAGCAATTTTACTAGTGACAAAATTGGGATTTTTTTTAAACTGTAAGGAAATAGCTTGTTACATTTCTTACTTCTGTGCTGAAGCATCAGATTTTCAGCAGTCAGATTTTCATTGCAACAATAACTGCAAAATGACTAAGCAGTTTCTTTCCTTGTAAAGCTGAGTACAGTATTCCTATAGTGAAGTATTGGGACGATTGTTCGGGGGCTGCACACATCTAAACAAACGAGGGTAGCTCTATATATTACAGTTTAGGGAACCAACCATGACCAAGGGAAATTATAGGAACGAAGTGACTGGTTTCAATGCTAAGGGCAATAGTTCGGCGGCATTGGAAATGGACGTTTTGTACCCAGCTTAAAGGGTATGTATACTGTAAAAATGACTTTCCCATCATCTCAATCTATAAATAAATACATGTGTGTAGCACTCACTCTGAGGTGTCTGTTGCTGCATGCCCTCAATACAGTACTTGTTTTGCTCAGGCTTGACTACTAACCTGACTATTTTCCCACATACAATCTGTCAAAACTGCATACAGCACACTAAATGTAACCAGATGGGCCAGGGGCGGAGCTACTCCCCTCGGACCGCTCACAGAGTTCAGTGCCGCTAGTGTGTCCCCCAGCGTCGGCTGGGTTGGGCACCCTTGCATTACATTTTGATTAGGAATATGTTCTTATGAATGAACAGCAAAAGAAAGATAAAATCAAATATAAATCTTACATCAAGCATTTGGGTTTTTCAGATAGCAGAACTATCCAGATTTTCGCTAATTGTCAATAACGATAAAATAGAAATTTTCAAATATTTGTGAATTCGCGATTTTTAGTAATTAAGGAATACAGGGCTGATTTTTAGAAATAGCAAATATGTGAACCTTTCATTCAGAATATGGGAGAAATAGCGAATACCTGATACCTCAGTATTTAAAAATTATTGAATATGTGAAAAACTCGAAAATACAGTAGCTTTTGCGTGAAGAAAGTTAGTTTTTTTTTTAAATAAGATTTGGTTATTTGTGTTCCCCAGACCATTATCCAGGAACCTGAGCCATTTACACTAATTTACTTTTGCTATTTATACATAAATTAACTCCCATTGACTTCTATGGGTTCGTTTTTGGATTTTCCAAATTCCAAATTTTTCCGAAGTTTAGAAAATGAAATCTCAGAACAGAACGCGGCAGTTTTGTTCATCTCTAGTCCTGACCCAATGAGTTTTTTCTGCTCTGAAGTATAAACAGCTAAAAAAAAATGAATTGCTAAAAAATAATGTAGGCTTTCAAGGCCTGATTCAGTACAGACATTGTTCATGGCTTAAATATTAACTAATCTATTTTAGGAATGCAAATTGATCAATCAGGAGGCAAAGGCATTCTTACATCTTGTAACCATGGGTATGAATTATAGAAATATACATTGACTGTAAAAATTAACTTTTAAAAGATTAAAAGTATCCGGGGAAGGGAGGTAGGATTGGTTATTCCTACCTCCCAATATAATTTTGTTAGGAGCACCAGCACGTACAGTTTCCATCAGCCAGGTTTGTATCCTGGCCCTTTCTACATCAAAGCACTGAGAAGGTCTGGCAGAAGCAGATTTCTTTGTGCTGGCATTCCTCACAGAAACAATATTTGGTGGTAGGAATAACCAATGATACCTCCCAGCCCCATGTACTTTTCCCTTTGCCTATTTTCCTAAAAACTTTATAATGTATGCACTATAGTTCTCCTTTGCTGGAGTTGAGTTCTATTTTTTTGTTTCCATCATTCCTTATAAATTCAAACTGGGATTTAAAAAAAGTTTAAGCTTTGAAGGTGTGACGTGTTGAGATAATAGGCATCACATTTTATTATAAACTTATGATATCAGGCAGGTGACAACCATAAATAAGTAAATTTTAAACTTGGAAAAATTACTATTTTACATTGCAAAATAATCAGTTTTTTCCAGTGCATCTCCCCACTAGAGATGGGATCCGGGTTCGACACGAAATCCGAAAGATCCGGAAATGATTTTCAATAATTTTCAAAAAATCTTCTAAAATAGTCTTGAATGTTCGAAAATTATCGAAAATACGATCGGAGACCATTTTCGAGTTTCCGATCGTATTTTCGGTCACAAATGAAGGCTATTTTCAAAATTTATCAAAAATAGCCCCGTACTTTCGAAAATTATTGAAACTTTGTTACGTTTTCGGATTTTCGGGATTTTCCCAAGATCCGGGAATCCGAAAATGGAATGAAATTAGTGAGTTTCGGCCATCTCTACTCCCCACTTTTGAATATGTACAAAATGTATTGAAAAGTCCCTGTAAATTGGAAACAAACTAGTGTTTCCTACTTTTCTTTGGAAGCTGAAAAATTTTATTTTACTCTGCATTCATATTTAAATTGGGGAATTGTTTCCTGCTGTGTATCATTTATTTCTAGCTCTGCTTGGGATCTTGTTCATTGTGCTTAATGAATTCTGTATTGAGGTGTGCATGCATACTAATACACTTATTGCAGCAATTAGAACAAGCTTTCTTGATTCTATAATTAATTATTAAGAGCCCTGCGGGACTTTGTATGAGTGCGCCATTTACCCCGAATAATCTGGTTCCCACTGATTTTCAGATTTATTATCCAATGACTTGGTTCAGTGTTCAGCTTTAGATATATTTTCTACTTTCCATGTACTGTATATATTATGGATCTAACATTTTTAGCTTGAAAACACCTATTTTATAAATTGGCCATAAGTGACATACACACTGTATAGTTGACATTTGCTGGCTCTATAAGTTAACGCATCAAGATAGAAAACCAGTTAGTTCAGGAATATTAGTTTAAAAACATTCAGAATATTGATCTGTAAACTGTACATACTGTACAATAGATATAGGATCCGGGCCTGAAGTCCAAATGTTCCGTCTGAAATCTGGTGGATTGTTCGAATTTTGGACCGCATTTTCGATGATAATTGAACATACAAGGTTATTTCCGTTAATCCTTGAAAATAACCTTAAACATTCAATAATCTGCAAAAATATGTTCAGAAATTCGAAAGAAGTTTCCGATCGTATTTTCATGGGTTATCAAACTTTCTAGGTTATTTTCAAGGATTACCGAAAATAACCTCCTACATTCGATAATAATCGAAAAATGCGGTCCAAAGTCCCGAAATTACATTCCGTTTTCGGATCTTTGAGTTTTTACAGAGATTTGGAAATGCGAAAAAGGAACAAAAGTAACCAGGTTTGGACATCTTTACTGTACATTAGGCTTGTTTTTGAAATTACTATTATATATTTAGAATAAGATGTGCTATATAGCGATTCTGAATATTTTTCTTATTATTGTTACTGTGAGATAAACTGTAAAACAAATTGTAAAATGACAATAAAAAAAAAAGGCTTCTGGGCAGGGTGGGGAAAAAGGAAATGGGACGGACTGAGGTCACGTCAATGATGTCACAAAGGGGGTGGGGTTAGGGGCAGGCTACTGTGTGTGGAGTAATTTACGTCACAGAAGAGGCGTGGCTAAGGGGAGGCGTGATGTAAATTACATCACAGAAGAGGCGTGACAAGGGAAAGAAGGAGTTCCGGAGGTGGAGAAGCCAGGTAAGTTCGGGCCATGGGAGTTTGGAGTGGTCTTGCGGGACTGTTAGAGACCACCCCAAAATCTGGGATGCTCCCGCGACTCCCGGGAGGTGTGGGATGCCTGGATTTGCAATATAAACATGGTATTTACTTACAATAGTGTAATCTTTATAATTAGCATTTTAAAGCTATATGGCTAATATAACAAATATAACAAAAATACCTGGTATTTCTGACTATACACAGCATAAATGGAAGCAGATCATCATATAACTTTAAGATATCAAACATTTAACAAGCCTAAAATAAACTGGTGTCACTCATACTGTCTTAATCACTAATAATGGCTTATACTATTTACACTGGGTGCCATCTTGCAGTATACATTACAGGGTGATTCAGATAAATAAAATAACAGAATCTGTGTTACTGTATGTAGGAGCTTTAATACTGACACAGATACACATGTATATCCAATGTAATATTTCTTTAGTGTTTTAAACTATGAATCCGACCACATACATTTGTATCGGTCAACCCTCCTCCTCCTACACCCAAACCCCTTGCGGTCTCTCTCCTACACCCAACCCCATCCCCCTCTCTATTCTCAACTCCTCCTCCACTCTACTTACCATTACTGTATGCAGGAGCTGTAATACTGACACAGATACATATGTATATCCAATATAATATTTCTTTAGTGTTTTAAACAATAAATCCACATACATATGTATACTGTATATTCACATCCATCATTAGACCATGTGGTGTTCTCCATTTTACCACCATGCTTTATTACTTGCAATGATTTAATCCATTTTATTTAAGTGATATAAGGTTCTAACTGCCTCTAAACTGGTTATTATATTAATGGATGCTATAAACATATTTGTTATTAAGAGGGTTTTATAGCACATACCTGTATAAAGAAATAATATGGGGCACAGAGCCATCTTTCATTATTAGCTGCTCCTTGATTACTGATAGCTCTTCTGTGTCTCAAATAGCTATAGCGCTGTTCTGGCACTCCCTCTGCAGGCTGGAGTATGTATAGCTTGATATAAATAAGTTCTTTTTCTAAGCTAAATGTACATTTCTATATTTTAACTAAAAATACTTGTAAATGTGGCAATAGATTTACTGGGGTCACGCAGTACATTGATCATAACACGTTATATTCTTATATACAGTACATACTTTGTTTTTCACATGTGTTCCCAACTGTTCCTTTCTTCGTTACTCTTTTAACCCAAAGTTATTCCCCTAAAATTATATTTACCAGGGGATTCGGAGATGGTACTCCTACCTCCTGTTTTGCAGCCTAAGCCAAGCAGTGAACTTGTAATGTTGCTGACAGCTCCGCCTCTCTACACCTGCCTCCGTTTTTATCTGTGCTCCTAGCCCCCATACCTTCTGCATGGGCACTATAAAGGGGGCAGACAGGTAGGGAAGTGGTGGATCTGTCAGACATGGCTTAGGTTGCAGAACAGGGGGGTAGAAGTACTTTCTTCTATATCCCTGCTTAACATAGTTTTAGGGGGATAAAAGTGGTGGAACATTGTTTGGGCACTATGCAGTAGGTGCCCTTTAAACACTTGAAGATAATGTATGAATTTTAAAATAAAGGGTTATATTTTTAATGGAGAGGTATCACAGTTTTACAGTAAATCTTTTTCTGCATAACAACCAAATATCTAAATTTTAAAATAAAGGAATACTAGGGTTTTATTTATAAAGGAGTGACATTACAGTTTTCCCTCTTTTTGTGCATAATAAGCCATTATATACACCACCAAAAAATAGCATTTTATTTAGAAAGATAGACTGAGATTTTTTTTAGATAACCACATTATCACAATATAATTCATTTGCTTTTTTTATAGGTACTAGTATGGGTAAGGTTCTATAATACCTAACTGTATATGATCTGCAGTTATGAATTTGCAAATTTTATGTACTAGATCCATTTCCAGTTTCAGATGCAATGTTTTTACATGTTTATAACTTATAATCCCTTTCATCAATATTCATATCATTTCATAAATGTCTTTCTACATTTCCTGCTTATTTATTTAGTATTGATTGTAGCTTTGTTTAAGGTAGATTTTAGTAGGTCTTCAGTCTCCTGCTTGGAAACTAATCTGGTTATTTATCAAGTACAAGTTGTATGGAGATATTTTGGTTTGTTAGTACATATTTTTAGCTAAAGTATTATGTATGCAGTTTAAAGCATCTTTATACTGCATATGATTAACCCTGCCAGCATCACACATATAGCTACTGTTTTAGCAAGAAATAATTGTAATTGTTTATACTTGTGAAGGTTCTCATTCATCCAGGTCATGGTATATCTGTTGTATTCAATTAGATCAACTGGACTTGAAGTTTAGTTCTTGAAGACGTTACGCTAGTCATCCAACTGGCTTTCTCAGTTCAGAATGACTTGTACAAGAATCTATGTCAAATTACCTTTATGTAGGCTTGTTTTAATTATTTTCACATAAATGGCCTCCTTGACACCTCTCTTGAACCAGTCATGTTCCTTAGAAAAACAGGCACTTAATACCTTTAAGGGCATAGCACCCAGCCACTGGTTCAGATATGTGGATGACACCTGGGTTAAAATCCACCAGAAAGAAGTACAAACCTTCACAGAACACATTAATGCTGTAGACAAAAACATCAACTTTACAAGGGAAGAGGTACAAAACAACACACTGGCTTTCTTGGACTGCTTGGTAGAAGTTAAGGAGAATGGTAAACTGGAAGTAGAGGTTTACAGAAAACCAACACACACAGATCAGTATTTGATGTTTGACTCCCACCACCCTTTAGATCACAAGCTGGGTGTCATCAGAACCCTGCAACACAGAGCTGAGAACATCCCCACTAGCACAGAGGCAAAGGCTAAAAAAATGAAACATCTCAGAGGAGCCCTTAAAACTTGTGGATATCCAGACTGAGCTAGGATAGGAGTAGGAGCTAATGGGAATCAGAGGAAAACTGGAGGGAGAGGGAGGGGATGAGGGTTTCAGTGCGCATGTCAATTTTCTCCTGGAGGAGAGACAGGAGGCAGAGACAGAATGGGACACAGGCAGCCTCCTGATCTTCGTTTTTTGGGACTTTAAACAGACATAGCAGGGCAGCCATTTGGAGCAGGGATGTAAGGTAAGGATTTTTCTACACTACACAGTGGGGCCAGTAGTGGGTTAAAATATAGTTTTGGGGGTGGACATGCCCTTTAAAGACTCAGCTAGTCATTAACATCAAGTTAATTTTACAGTTTACATACCCTTTAAAAGGCAGGGTATTTATAAAACTACTAAAATCTCTGCTTAATAAAGAATGGTGGTTCTAGTTGACAATTTTAATAAAAGATTTAATTTGTATGGAGTAAAATGTTATTCATTTGTCTCCTTTTGATTTTAGTTCCATTGAAATACTAAAGTTCAATTGCTTTGCCGTTCATTTTCTTAGCACAGGTGCAGCAGTGAACAGCAGCGAGAGTCTCCCTCCATCCTCATCTGTCAATGATATCTCCTCCATGTCCACTGACCAGACACTAGCATCTGACACAGACAGCAGCCTGGAAGCTTCTGCAGGACCCCTCGGTTGTTGCAGGTGACTAGCCGCCTGCTTGAGAAACCCCACCTTCTTTAGAAGATGATGCAATTGTGAAAGAATCTATACGCCTACAATGTTAAGAGAGAAAAATAAAGAAAGGAAGTAGAAAAGCTCAAATTTCCCTTCTAGCTTGCTTTTCCTTAAAAAAAAATTATGTCATGCAGCTAAGCTCAAATATATATATATTTACCTGATATTTGCTGTGCTTTGGTCTTCAGATAATGCTTACTGCAAGGGAAAACGGGTTGTGTCTCCAAATCTCATGTACATCTTAAAAGGAATGGCTTACAAACCAGCAAATGGAAAGATCTTTTCTCATTTTAACATAACGATGGTGTACATTAGCCATTTTAATAGCGTGCAGGTGTGAGAATGTGCGTGAACAGATGAATGTGCTGTACATATTGACTACCAGACATGGTTACGTTTGTTTGTCTGTCTATGAAACCTTCCATCTCCCCATATAGATGGATGTAGATATTAAAAAAAAAAAAATACATGTAAATCAGGTGTATACATGCAAGCATATATGTATATTATTAAATGAGAAAATACAACTGTACAGTAGTTACTACACAGAGCGTATATATAATAATAATAAAGGGCCTGTTTTGTGCTTCATGGATACCGCTGTAAACTTATGCTAGTAGATAAGCTTTTAGGTTCATTTGTCAAATTGTGAAATGGGGAAAAAAACCTTATCCAGAAATGAAAAAAAACAAAACAAAAACCAGTGTCTGTTCAGGAAGCCTCCATAGCTGAAGGATGATGGCAAAAAAAAATATGTGCAAAACGTAAACCCTCCGAGGTTACAGTGAAATCTGTCCAATAGCTATTTATTTTTTTACATGCATTTTTTTTTACAATTTCAAACAAGTTGTGCAGCAACCAGCAGTTGAATTGTATTTTTTTATTTTTACCCTATGAAGTGTGAGGTATAATTGCTGATGTTGAGAAAAAGGGCATTGTGGGTATTTCTTTCTTATGCATAGTTGTAACCGTTTTCCCAATCCTAATGTATATAACCCACCCCTCAATCAAATAATTGTTATAGACAAATAGCAGCTTTATGGTGAGAGGTTTCTGTAACGGCTGAAATGCAAAATGCTTATTCTAGTTCACAGTTCATAATAGCTCCATAACATTATATCTCATTGGTCTCAGTACACTGTATAGTATAGTATAGTATAGTATTTGAGGTTGAATAATGACATATGTCCATCCAGTCCAACCCATCTAGCAATATCCTCATTTCCTGCCTTACTGTTGATCCAGAGGAAGGCAAAAAACCCTACCAAATTTATGAAGGGAAAAAATGATTTTCTGACTCCAAGTGGCAATCGGAAATTTCCCTGGATCAACTCTACTTTATGAATCAATACCAGTAACTTGCAATATCACCCATGGAATCTACTTTTCTTTTACATATTACATTTAACCTTTCTCCATCTTCAGAGAATAGGTGTTGTGAGTCTTTGTTGTGTATATTAGATTGATTAATATGCTTCATTCTTAAAAGAACCTTTTAGCTCTGGTGTTCACCATCCCCCTTTGCCTTTTTAGAGGAGGACTCCCCAGGTAGACCCATTGGCTGTGACAATGTTACAGCAATTACTAATTATTATTTTAGAGTATTACAATGTTAAGATTTTAGGGGTGCTTTACTTGTAGAAAAGTTGGGGGTCCCTTTAAACAATAATGGCTCGCATCAAATTTTACAAATCCAATCTGAATATTAAAAGAAGTCAGAAAAGGAGGTGTCAGAAAGGAAAATTATTTTTATGATTATAAAGGCTATAAACACATAAATACTGTGTATAATAAATCCAGACTTTAAATAATAAGACTTAAAGGGCATGTCTACCCCCCAGAAGTGTTTTCCCCAAAACCAGACCACCACTACCCCAACCACAGTATAGCATTACTTACCTGTATACCCAGTATTTTTTATAAGAAGATATTCTCTATAAAGTCTGAAGGTCCCTCTTCCAATAATGCACATTATTTTAACCACTTTACAAATAGAAAAGAGCAATTGGTGGACTTCATTTAGGACATCTTATTTCAGGAACCATTTAGTTTCCTTATTAAAGTTTTAAAGAGTTTTAGAGTTGGTTTTGGGGGTCGTGTAAAATGGCCTTTTATGTGCAACTCTTTTGTGCATTATTTTTTCAGACTATTATAATATTTATTGTTGATAAATAATCTTAAATATTAATCATCTTTAAAATTCTAGATAGATGTAATTTGGTTTCATGTCTTCCTTCATATTATATCATGTACAATAATTACTAATTTGAGATAGACTGTATAATCAGGAAATTACTAAGATCCCCTTCTAAAAGTCATGCTGAATTTTTAGCGCCAATTGTCCAAGAGTAAGCATGAGTTTTAAAAGGGAATTGTGGTAGTTGAACATCTTAAAGGGCATGTCCACCCCCAAAACTATAATCCCCCCCACTACTGGCCCCATTGTGTAGTGTAGTTTAATCCTTACCTTACATCCCAGCTCCATCTGGTTCTTCTGCTATCCCCCCCTAAAGTCCCCAAAAAATCCCACCAGGAGTACTGCCGAGTCCTCCGGGAGAAGTTTGGCATGCGCACTGCAGCCCTTCTCCCCCTCTCTTCCCCTCCCTCTCCCTCCCAATTTAGATTCCCTCCCCCTAGCGTAAAAACATTTTTATATAATATTCTCCCTGTCCCCCCATCACCAACTGCTATAGTTTTAAAGTTCAGAAAGTGCCCCAAATATTACTTACCATCCCTCTTTCCTCCTCTGAGCTGCCGCTCAGCCAATCACAGATGCGACTGCCGGTCCCGCCCCTCTGCTTGCGAGAAAATGCCTGGCAGTGCGGCGGAGGAAAGAGGGAAGGTAAGTAATATTTGGGGCACTTTCTGAACTTAAAACTATAGCGGTTGGGAATGGGGGGACAGGGAGACTATTATATAAAAAATTTTTAAGAAGACATGCCCTTTAATTATGCAGCTGCTGATTAAATACCACATTTTTGGCAAAACTGTGCACATTTTTTGGGGATCACAATGATCCCAAATATGATAATAAATACATGCTGTGGATTACAGTGGTCACACTGTATAAAATAATTAAGTTAAAATCCCAAGATTATTGTTTAGTAACAATACAAATGTAACGTCCTTCAAACCACAATCAGTGATGATAATGTAATTATGCGTGTTAATTTGTTCCTATGCACAGATCCTGGATATTCCTATCTCCTGGTAACACAGCATTACAAATAATTAGCAATAACAGGAATCTTGGCTACAATTATATGGTTTACTATATATCAGGATAAGATGAAATATTGTTAAAAACATTTTAGCAATAAATCTGGGAAAAGCCATTAATTTAGCAATATTTTCCAGCATTATTTTTTAAAGCTTAAATAAATACTAGCAAAGTACAACAATCAAAAATACTAAAGCATTATTTAGCAGGAATGTCACAGGTAGGAACATCTATGGCTTTAGACTTTAAAGCTGATTCTGCGTTCAAAGGTGTATGGCCAGCTGCTTTAGTCTCTTGATATAGTCACATCTTATGTGGATTTTTCCCAGCATGTTCTGTATTTAAAAATGTGCGCATCGTAAATTTGCAATACCATGGGTTATCGTAAATGTAAAATTGTGGCCATAAATGTGCGTTTGTTGTAAATGTACATTTGTTCGTACAATACCATGTGGTAGTAAAATACTGCAGTGGTATTGTTTGGACGTTCGTAAATCTATGATCACGATCGTAGATTTACGACCATGATTTACGATGCAACTTTATAAATATGGCCCTATCAATCAAGGTTTATTGACAGAGCAGAGTGAAACACAATATGCATGTGGAAAGATGCATGGAAGAAGACTTTTAAGAGGACCCCCGTCCGTCCAGCATCCAGCAATGGTCTATGTAATGGCTTACTTATTTTTAATCTAGTGGAACCCCTGATGTGACTGTAGGCTGGCTTTAGCTATTAGCTCCAAACATGTTTTATTATAATATGTAAAAGTCACCTATATTCCATCAGCCTCAAATATGTTGCTTTTTATATTAAAGGGCAAGTCCACCCCCAAAACGAACTTTTTATATTTATTTGGCCCAAATAAGTGCTCCAAAACAAACTTTACAGCATGTAAATCGGTCCAGTGGTTCAAAAGTTACAGACCTTTGAGATATATATCAGGCTGCACTTCCTCTCCACTTCCACTTTAGATGACCCCGAGCTGCAGCTTAGAAAAAAAAAAATTCTTGCCTGTGTTTGTGTGTCTCTCTCTCTATCTCTCTTTCTGGGCTGGCCGGCTGCAGCTGTTGATCCTGGATTTCTTCAGTACACATAATTTACAGCTGTGATTGGTTGAGAGGGAAAGGGGTCAGACCATTACTGATGCAACTTCCTCTGTTCTCACTGCTGGATGCTAACAGACATGCTCAAGAACATGAAAAGAACAGAGGCAAGGTAATATAACCTGTCTCTGTTCATCGCTGTATTGGTCCATGCTGCAGGATTAAGCCAGCTACAAAGGTAACTTTTGAACCAAAGGTAACTTTTGAACCACTGGACCGATTTACTAAAAAGTTAGTTTTGGGGGTGGACTTGCCCTTTAATGGGAGAAACTCACATTGGTAAATTTTGAGGATATCTTCCTGACCAAAGATTACCAGTAACATGATCGGGAGTCTTTTGGTTGGGAAGAGATGCATGATCATGATTGTGTGATCTGTTGAAGACTGCATGATTGTCCGAAATTTATCAAGCTCTCTGATTGAATTTTAATGTTTAATATTAATGTTTAAATGCTGGTCACAGTAACACATTTCTGGTGATTTCAACACAGTCCATTGTGTTAAAAAAGTAATTTCCCAGAATATAAATGAAAATTAACTGCACCTACCGTGAAAATAGGGTCTTTTTTGTTTTAATCTTGTGGCAAATAGGGATGGCCGGTTCGCGGATCCAAACCCGGATCCGCCGCGGATTTATCCCATTTCGCGAACAGCGGATTTTTCCGGATTTTCTGGATTTTCCGCCTTCCAAACTTCCGATTCGCGGATTTTTCGTATTTTCGAAAATTTTCGAAATTACGGGGTTTATGTATTTTCGAATATTTTCGAAAATATGAGAAAACTTTTCGAAAATACAAGGATTTCTCTTAGTTCCACAAATACGTATTTTCGAAAATTTTCTAAATTACGAGGATTACTCGTATTTTCGAAAAATACATATTTTCGAAAATACTAGTTTTCTCGTATTTTCGAAAATTTTCGAAAATACGCGAAAACCCGTAATTTCGAAAATACGAAAGATCTCGTAATTTCAAGTATATTTTTCATTTTAATGGGTCCGCTCGCGGATTTTCGAATTTTTGAATTTTTTCGAAAATTCGAGGATCCTCAAGCGGACCGGATTTTGTGAAGTTCGGACATCTCTAGTGGCAAATATTACATATTAAGAAGCTATTGTTTTACAAGCTGAAGTTTTGTCTTTGTTTTTCTAAGGAATTACATTGGAAGACTATCAGATATAAAATGCAGTTGTGGCTAAAAAAACACTGCTGTTAACATAATGCAGCAATGTCTGTTTTTCCATAAGCAAAGTTTTTGAAAGACAACAGTTTCTATGATGTAATGATACCAACTGTTAACAATGACAGCTAAGCAATGTTTATATGTTAATTTTAAGTATGAAATAATATATGCTTCTTCCAACCCATTGTAGTTTAGAAAAAGCAGACATTGCCATCATAAGAGCAAAGGTTGTTTTTATACATTTTATGCAGTGTGTCAGATATTCTTCTTCCTACAAAACAATCAATACCTTGTTAACTGTTCAATCCTTGTTGGTCCCAGAACAATAGGTAAGCAACATTAAACATTTATTATTTACTCGTTTCCAATATGTTATAACAATGTGTTGAAAACTTTATATTTTACAAACATATCAGAGGTTGGCATTCTGTTTCATTCTTGTTGATAATGAATTTAGTTTTATCTAAGATAGAATTGATACTTTTTTCCTCATTAGGAGTTCTAATCACGCGCAAGTCTAACCTGAAATCCTGCACAATGTCCTGTTTCCCCTGTTTCTGCTACCTGGTTCTTCCAGTTAGCAACTGTCAGTTATGGATTTGACAGTTGACATCACAGCCAATGACTGAATGTTGATCCCCTATCTGCCTCTTCTGAGCATGCCCAGGCTCAGTAAAGGCTCAGTACAGGTTTCTAAATTGCTCAGTTTCCATGAGGCATCCAGAAGCATAGCAGGCATACAGTAATGAATTCAGAGGACAAAGTATGATATATCAGCATATTTTAAAGAGGCCGTTCTTTCTAAAAGATCTTATAAAAATGCTTTTGAGGGTTCCAATCATATTTTCAAAGGTTATTAAATGTACAACATCATTTCCGAGGTTTACAGAAAATAACACGTACATCCTGTAACCCCCCAAAATAAGTTTGGAACCCTCAAAAGTACTTTCCGTTTTCTTATCTTTGGATTATTTACAAGATCCATAAATCCGAAAACAGAAGGAAACTTAATAGTTCTGAACATCTCTAGTTATAAGGACTAGTTATAAGGAGGATCTTTTTTTTAATGATCATTGGTCAATGAAATGTCAACTGATGGTATAGTTTTCAATATCGATTCACAAATACAAAAATAAATGATTACCCCATTAGTAAAAAAATCATTACCGTTTCATTTAAAACAAGTTACATAGTTTAACTTATAAATCTGAAGCTTTTACTATGCCGACAAAAAGACTGGGGACTTTAAAAAGTGCCTTTAGGGCACGGCCACACTGCAACGCAAACGCAATAGCATGCGATTTCATGTGCGATTTTCGTTGCGTTTGCGCTTGCGATTTCTTCAATAAGTATAGGAAAACGCATGCGATTGTGATTAAAAATGCAGAACGCAAAATGCAATCGCAATCGCACCGAAAAACGCATTTTTTTGCGTTGCCGCGTTTTCAATGATTTTGTAAAATCGCAAGCGCGATCGCAAACGCAAACGCAAAAAAAACCGCAGCAGTGTGGCCTAGCCCTTAAGTTGTATTTTTTTTTTATGTTTTGCCATTTTTGCCTTTATTTGCTTCTGGGGAAATATGTATGGGCATTCAAATGTGACTAGTTAATTTTTTTTTTACTGAAAATAGAAATATATAAAGGTTTTTAGGGTTTGCAATGTTAAATATAACCTTAGGGACTTCTGGCCAGTATAAAAAATACAACAACATTTCAGCATGTTAAAGGGACACTAAATAAGATTTTATGTACTTTATTTAGTACTTTCACAGGGAGGTGAGAAAGCTTGTTCCCATCTCCCTGTGAATGATAGAAAGCATAACTTACCTTAATGGTGCTTCACGTGTGTCCTTTTCACTGTCAGACATGTTGTCCCAACCAAGCGCCCATCTTCGGCACACGCACACCAATACAATAGATAGAAACGCGTTTGGGACAACGCCTGTCAGGTGAGAAGGAGCTGCAAGTAGAGCGCCGGTAAGGTAAGTGTTGCATTGTTCCTGGGCGTTATATTAGTTACAGGGAGATGAGAAAACTTATTCCCACCTTCTGTGGATAATAGAAACAGATTTCATGTACTTATAATAGCCGGTTTAGTGTTCCTTTAAAATTTTAAATGTTAGGACATTTTATATCCAGTAGTAGTTCACACCCATCTAATATACAAGCAAAATAAAAACACACTTTCTCCTTTCATGAAGCCCATTTAACTGGGTTAATGAAATTATTATGCAGCACCATTAAATACAAAGTGTAGACCATCAAACGGTAAATCATGTTAATTCTTTATGCTACAAAACAAAACTACACTGTATATATTAATATAGTTAATATGATTTATTTTTCTCCTGTGTGTTAATTTCCCCATTATACTTTTGATCTGCATCATTAGTGTTGTCATATAGCCTATGGAAATAACTCCAGCTCGAAGATTGTTTCCATTTCCTCGTCATCTTCACTGTTTTTTTTACAGTGTAATCTACATTAAAATTCAGCATTTTTTAAATGTTTATTAGCCAAAAAAGTTTAACTCATAAGATGACAACTTTTCTCTGTGGGATTTAAGTGAACTAAAACAGTTTAAAAATAGATCGATATTAGTACACATATACATCAGAAGAAGGTAAAAAGTGCTATTTCGGTTTTATGCTTATCATATTTGTGGCCACTTTGCTGCTCCTTTAGCATTTTGAATGTGGCACATAGGGCTATTTTTATAAAGTTGCGGTATTGTTAAATTGTTTACATTACTGATAACGCTCGGTATCACTATATACGGCCCATAGGGCCCCATTTATAAAAGATCGGTATCGTTATCGTAAAATACCGATCGTTATCGTAAAATAACGACGGTTTTTTTTACCGATAACGACCGTTATTTACCGATAACGATCGATATTTACCAATAACGACCGGTATTTAGCGATATCGTTAAATACTGGTCGTTATTGGTAAATAACGGTTGTTATCGGTAAAAAACGGTCGTTATTTTACGATAACGATCGGTATTTTACGATAACGATACCAATCTTTTATAAATAGGGCCCATAGAGAGCTGCATTGCTGTCCCTGGCCTAAGTGAGTATTGCATGGGTTTCCAGCCTGCGACCCTCCATATATATAAAAACTACAACACCCAGCATTGCCTGGCTGTTCACTGTTGTTGCAGTGTGCTTGCAGGGGAATGTTGTGTGTTGTATTGTTTTGCTTAAGAATGAATAGCTGTTTAAAATTATGCTTAAAGGGTAAGTGTGGTCTCCACACAAGTGTCCTCTATTAAATAGAGCTCTATCATACCTATCATGATGTCTCTAGCATCTCTGTATCTTAAAGGGCAAATCCAGCCTCAAAATAACTAAACATTTTTAGAAGCATTACCCCCCAAACCCCACTTTCATTTTAACCTTACCTTTCTCTGACGCTCCCATGATGAGTTATAGAAACGTACACACAGCTGATCCCTTGCTCCGTTCTCCTAATCATCCTGGTAATGACCGTCAGCCATGGTCGCAATGATGATGTCACGGCTGATGGCTGACAATACTTACCAAAGGAGCAGTTTACAAGTGTGCTCTACTCCTGAGCGGGCAACAGCTGGTAAAGAAGAAGACAGGACTTTTGGTGAGGGATCGGCTTTTGTAAGTACCTATAAATCAGCGTGGGGTTTGGGGATGGGGGTTATGATGCAGGTTATGATACAAGTGAGCATGTTCAAACCTGAGATTTGGGGGCAGAGCAGTGGTGCTGGTGATTTCAGAGCTCACAATGCTAGCAGGAAATACCCAGTCTGGATAGACTGCAGCTAGTAGAATGATCCTGGAGTAGTTTTAAAGATAGAAGTGAGCTTTTTAATTACATTATGACGACAGTTCCCCTTTAATAATATCAATCAAAATGTCCCAAAGGGCCCTACTTAGAAACCTGCGGTATTGTTAATTTGCGTTCACGATCAGAATGGTTAAAGATGGTTGAAGTAGCAGCCCAAAGTAACTTACACTGCAATACAGTGCTGTTACATTTATTTGAAAAAAATAGAATAATGCAACTTTATATATAAAGCCTTTAAGCCTAAAATCAAGCCCAGAATGTGCCTTCCAGAGACAGTCATGTTGCCAATTGTGTATATTGATTTTTTTAAAAAGAAATTTGCATGCATGTTTTTCTGCCCTTTTGGACGGAAGGAAAAATAAAAAGCTAACTTGTGGTCTTTAAAAAAAGCCACAAAAAGATTTGTGCTACTAACAAAAAAGCAAGCCACAGTTGTCCTGCCTTCTCAGCCTTACATACAAGGTTAGAAATTAAAGTAATTGCTGTTCTATTCGAGTACAGCTTACCGATACATGGTTGGTGCATGAAGGAAACATGGAAATTCCACATTGTTCCCTGTAAGCTGTCTGCTACTGCGCATGCACACTATTCTGCAGCACTGCATGTGTAAGTTACAGTGGTCCACAAAAAAAATGCTGGGATATAAGCGCTGTGGTATGTAACACACACTATTTAATTTTGCATGTGCACAGAAAAAAAAAATATCTGCACACACAGCCGATTTAAAAATCACAGGAATCATTGGCCACAATGTTTTGAAGTGTATTCTTATGCTGTTGACATAAAATGTATTTTGGAATAACATCAACGTTCTTGTGTATGATTTGTTAATTTCATGTATGTCCATGGTGAATGTGGAGGCAAGAAGGATCTTCTATTGATGCTACAGAATGTACTAAAGATAAGAATTTTTTTGTATATCTAACATTTGATATAGAAAATCTCACCAAAGTAAATGTATCAGCTTGCAGCATGTTACCAATTTAAAGTTCCATAATGTTTAGAGACTTTAACGGGAGTGGGTTAGAGAAACTTTAACGGGAGTGAGTATTGCATTTCAATGTGGTATTGCCAGCCTCAACAAGTTATTATTGAATTATTGCATCTTAATTGCCAGTAAGGAGTTTTTCAATTGTATATATAATGATTCCTCTCAGACCTCAACATTAGTAATACTTTTTGTGGTGTGTGAAAATTTGGAGGAGAACAGGATGTTGTGGGAGATGTCAGACTGCTAGGACGTAGATGTAAATATATTTGTGATAAAGATAGCAAATGGTCTTTATTTGTTTCTGTTTGTTAAACATTTTGTTCTGGTGTGAGAATGAGACTCGTGCCGGTTCCTCTACAACAATGATTTGTATCTAAAAAACACTTTTTTTTTAATTTCCCATGAAGAAATTTTTAACATAGAAATGAAATATAATCCTCTCCTATACCAAGTTACAGCACACAACACTCTCGCTCTGATTTCTTTTGTAATAAAAATTGCAAACATAAATCAAAAAGGCACGCGATATTTTAAAATTACTGTGTATGAATAAAAACTATATGTATGTGATTGAAAAATAAAAGGAAATTCTTTGAAATGAGAAAAATATTTTGGTGTGTTTTATCGGATAATTATTCTTTATTGGCCAACACTAGTGTGCAAAATGTTGATTTGCTTTTAGCAATCTAAATTTCTGTAGTTACATGCTTATCAGTCATTAACAGAATTTATATGTTATTTTACCGTTAAAGACTGCAGTATTATAAGGCCAAAATTATCATGGCAGAGGTAGCCAATTCCTCCCATGCTCTACATGTATGTATGCATGTATATATTATTTTATTGTTAAAGCACTTTTATAAGTTTGAGCACAAGCAAAGGAGGCAGCAGGAGGAAGAGCAACCATTGGTTGTGATGCCAGCAGTCATGTCCATAATTGACAACGTGGCGGGAGGAGGCTGCTCCCTCTGCCAGAACAGGGGCAAAACTTATTACTTTAAATATCTGGTTAGCAATACACTGAATAAGGTGTTAAATGTACAGTAGTGGTTGGATTTGGGGGGGTTGCAACCAACAAGTGATTTTTTTTGTTTTAGACATGATCTTGAAGGATTAAATGGAAAAATACAGTTTCCTACAAAGATTGCGGGATGATTGTATAAAATGCAGATAAGGGGTTATTTTCGGAATTTACTAGGGTGTTTACCATGGTAATCTTTAGAATATTTTTTTGCAGTGAAAGTGCTTTTTTTGTAATTAGGGTTAGACAATCATTCATCCATGCTGATGAACAATAAACAATCATTGCAGAGCTACATACATAGGTTATAATTTTGACAGATGAAACAGCCAATATTTTTAAAATATCCATTCTTCCACCGTGATCTCCAATGTCGCAGGAGGTCTCCCAATCAATTCTCCCTCTCCTCCTTATAGTAAAGTACAGACTGCTCAGTTACTACCAAGCAGCCTGTCTGCTTGGGTATTTGTAGATAATTTCAGCTTGGAATGATCATCTAACGATTGTGGCAAATGAGATTTGGGTCCCAATAATTTAAACTGACAGATACCAATACCAATACAGTTACCAATACTAGGTTGAAATTAAAATAGTCACATTGATATATTGGGTGGACCAGTCTATTGAATTATTAAATCTAACAGAAATGATGTAATTTATGACTACGACCATATGTTAAACACAGTAGCATTATTGTATGGATGATACCATGTGGAATCTGCATTTTACGATATGACCCACATGGACTACATTTTACCGTGCTTTTATAAATATGACCCACAGTGTCAAGAATTTGCTTTGCTAAGTGTGCCACAGTCTGAAAAATGAAAGGGCATCTATAGTGAAAAAAACACTTTGCCCCATTGCCAAGTTAAATTCATGTACTCTGCTCTGTGCTGCTTTTCTCCTACCTCTGTCAGTGACTCTGCTTTTCCATGGTGTCAGATCTCTCTGCAGCATTCCCCTCTTCCCCCTCCCCTCTGTTACCTCCTCCATGTCTTGACTCCGTCTACCCGACAAGCTTATGTGCAGCAGGAGTTAAAAGTTCAACATCCTGAAAAACACACAGACACACAGTGGCCAATAGAAAGCAAGCCGTCCTGGAGATACAGATCTCTCTGTACTGCTGCAATACGATCTCTCTCTTTGTGATCCATCATCAATCAGTGAAAGCTATCAAGAAGGGGGGTCAAGTGCAGCCTTATCTCTGCCATTAAAGCTACCTCTCTCCCCCGGCTAATGCTCTTATCTATATGTTTGTTACAGAGCATGGAGGAGAGAGGGACTTGAGCAGGGAAAAGGGCAACGTCACAGGGATTTGATTGACAGTGCAAGTAGGAGTAGAGGAATGCAATCACATATTTTTCTCACTTGTGTACAGACACTCTGGGGGTTGGGGGGAATTATACAACACATGGAAAGAAAGAAGTTAATTTTCCCACTATAGATGCCCTTTAAGAACTACCGTTGAAGTACATTTTAGGCAAAAAAATGCCTAGAATGCAGTTAAATAAATATGCCCCATAAAGTATATACAAACAACAATCAAACCTAAGAAACTACGAGTGTCTAAAGGATTAATATCCGTATTTTCCAAATCAATTTTTTGTAGCAGAATTTTTGCATACTGCAATTGTTTTCCATTGGTGGCCACAGGTTTTAGCACATGGTTGTAAAGTAAAACGAGCCATACACAGACCAATCCTGTTTGTGCAATCGGCATCTGCCTGATAATTTTTTTAAATCTCCCAATAAGGCTGAAAATTGGCTGATGAAATATATGGGGCCCTTAACACTGTGATTGTAAAATACAGATAATGATTGTGCCTAATTCAAGCATTATTATAATAACATTAAAGGGCATCTATAGTGAAATTTATACATTGCTTCAATACAGACATAAGAAAAGGTTAGTGTATTCTGCCTTATTTCCACCTTCCTCTGTGGCTCCGTGTTTGCACACAGTCTGATTTACTGGAGAGCTACCCACTCCCCCTCCCCTCTCTGGTCATTCCCCCATTCACATAGTACGTCTGTGAATTAAGCCTGTGAACCCAGCCACTCATGCGCATTAATCCTCCGTTGTTCTGGATATACTACATAAGGAGTGGTGATTTAGGAGAGGTCGAGTCCTGCCTTATCACTGCAGCCTGATCTCCCTTTGACAGGCAACAAATTGGTGAAAGCTGCTTCATTCTCCTTCCCTTTAGTTGTTTTTAACCCAGTATTTGCCAAGCAATTTAGTGCGCAGTAAGGAGTCATTGGGAGACTTGCTGTAAAACTTGTGTAAGCCTACACACTACACCGGCATGCTGTTAGGGGATTTGATTGACAGCTCAAACAGAAGTGGTATATTGAAATCTTGATTTCTTTTAACTGATATATGGGGACAGAGGAGGAAGCTGAAGAAAATAAAAAGGTACTCTGGGGGTTGGGGGGGAATTATAGAACACATAGAAAGAAGAAAAGAATTACATTTTAGCACTATAGATGCCCTTTAATATATATTTTATTTATATATTATATTACTATTCAATGAAATGCAAACAACATGGGGTCATAAATTAAATCTTTATTTTTAGAACAATATTTTGTACATACATTTATACTCGGCTTAAAAATCTCTCTACCCACACAGTATCTCTGCCTATTTTTCATTTATAGATTTACACATTTACCCAGCATTAAATGCTTTCACAATAGTGCAAAGAAGATTGGAAAGTAGAACATACAGTTCTGAAGATTTACAATTGTATTTGTCTCTGGTTTGTACTTCTAGTTTCCATTTAAATAAAAAGGAACGAAAGTCAAAATACTAATTTATCTGTAAGGTTTAAAAAAAAATACATTGGGCGAATTTAAGGGGTTATTATTTCCAAAAAAACAGAATGTGTAAATTTTTAATTTTTAATAACTGGGGTTGAGTATTTTGTTGAGATGTTACATTTGCAGTTTCCCTGGCCCTTCTTTTAGAAAACCATTTACTATGTCCAAATAAGAAATACAATAAATAATGACTAAAATGTAATATGACTTATACTAAAAATACAATGTTTGATTGAATTTAGCTGCATTATATATATATTACTTTTATCATAGATGAGCTATTGTCATATTTCTTGTCTACGTTTTATATTTGAACAACAATATTAATACTTTTATGACTAAAGAACCAAAATAAACATTTCAATTGTGGACAATAAAAATACTTTTTACTGCTAAAAATTAAATTGTCCACCAATTGTTACAATGGATTTAAAACACATTATAAAGCCATATATTTTATGTGTTTGATATTTCATTGTGTGCAAATTTTGCTATTCAGAATTGTAATCTACATAAGGCTGATCGGTGTTCTACAGTAATTCATAATTTTAATGTAAGGAATGAGAACATGTGACAAAGAAAAATGTACTAAACATCTGAATTCAAATGTTATATTAATATTTTATATACAATGTATTCACCAAACAAATGACAAACTTGGTTGGTAGGTATGATATAATGAAATATAATGTGTTAAATTGTTTTACCTATTTGAAAACATGGCAGTCTAAATCGTCTATCCCAGTTAGAAAGGGAAGCCAATTGCTTGGTTGGTAGGTATGATATAATGAAATATAATGTGTTAAATTGTTTTACCTATTTGAAAACATGGCAGTCTAAATCGTCTATCCCAGTTAGAAAGGGAAGCCAATTGCTTCCTCTTCAGTGGTGAGTAGGTTCTTTTCAATTTTAAGTAGGTTCAATAAGGTTTAGTAAGTCAAAAGGGAGCGTATAATTCATGTTTGTGCAAAACATGCACAAATTGTGCAGCACCAATTCAGGTATAATAAGTATATTTAAACAGATATAATTAATACTGCTGATTGAATGAGGACTTGTTTAAATTCACTAGCACTCTAAATTAAAATGTTTGTGTCTGTGCCTCAAAGGCAAAACATGGCTTAACAGAAAAAATACTTTACAAATAAAAAATCCCAATAAAACCTTTTTATCCCAAACTAATTCCCCTCACAAACTTCATGCAATATTTACCTTTCTCCTTGTTTCTCCTGAGGGAAAGGAATCTTACCTTAAAGTCTTCCGGTCCCTTGCCTCTCTGTGCTGCCCTTCTGGGTTGTCAGTTAAGGCCATGATGGCTGCATTGCACAAGCACACATATATGTCACAAAGCAGGTAGCAGAGAATGGTGAGGGACAAGTGGACTTCAAGGTGAAATTCATTATTTCAGTAGCACTGGGGGAAAAGGTAAGAATTGCCAAAGTGGGGTTTTGGGGGGTGATTAGTTTGGGGTGAAAAGTTTTCAATGACAGTAAACATGACCTTTAAGCAAATCATAATTTCAGCCCATACTTCTCTTTAATTGGTGCATTAAAATAACTCTATTAGAGTAGCTTGACTGAGTAGCATTTCAAAGAATGGAGGAGTGGAGTACTAGATTTACTTTTATGGTATGTTTAATTGTGAAACCCATGTAAATACTATATGATCTTTGAATTAATATTGCCGGTAGCAGTATGTGACAGAAATAATCAGCATGATATTGTTATTTCACAATTTTACCAACCGCTTTATTTGCGACTACATTTATGCTCACAAATTGTATGATCGCCTATAGAATACCAGAGCAGTAGTCTACTACCATTTGATATTTACTGTTGGAAATGTACAGGCGAACCTCTATGATAATCAGAGGTATCGGAACGTTCTGATACCGTGGGTTAATAAATTCTGCCGTAAAAAATAACATGCGGTAGTAGAATATAGGCAATCATACAATTACGATTATGAACGTAAATGATCGGAATTCTACAAGCATAAATGTAATTTTACGATTACAATTGCAATCCTTAAAAATTGCCCCAAATCGCTGGTTTAACCAAAAACATATTTCTTATTTATAGCTGTTAAAAAAAAAAAACCTTTCTAACCAGAGATCCACCTGTGTGAACTTAAGATGCACCCCTCCTCCTTCAAAAACTAGTGGGTTTTGGCATGCTTCGTGTGCTTCACCCAAGCAGTAAGTAGTATAGTAGGGGCCATTTATCTAAATGTTCTTTATTTATAAGTCAATGACAAACCCTTTTAACAATCATAAAAAAAAGTGGATACTGTTTCAATACAGCCACGTGCCGCCACATTGAAGGCAGTATCGGAATATGCCATGGCCCAAAAGCATTATTGCCATTGTAAAAATGCTGGCTACTAGGGGTAGTTTCTACGATTGCTATAAAGGTTCGTTACCAGATTTTGCCCAAAATAAACCTTTAAAAATAAAACCCTAGCTTAGGAATAATTTAGAAAGGCAAGTCATCTATGTGTCAGACTATGTTTCAACATCATTGCTTTTTCTGAAAGAGAGGCTCTGGCAGGATTTACACGGCCACACTTGATGCATACTGGGTTCAGGTGTGATTCGGTTATTTTGTTCATATGTCATTTTTAACCAACAATTTTTGCGCTGCCAACCAGGAAAATATGTTTAACTGCACTTGTGTTATTAATGACAGTCATTTTACTTAAACATTCTAAAGTGAAAAGGAAATAGACAGATTACAAAACAATCAAACAAATCCCATTCCTGTATGAAAATGATCACTATTGTAAAATATCAATGCACCTAAAAACATTTCATGTGTGAATCAATCAATATAAATATTTAAAAAAACTTAAAAGAAAGGTTTTAATGTTTTCAATAAAAAATGCAGGAAACTGGTATGAAAAAAGAGAACCAGACATGACCCTTCTTCCTAGAATGTTTTAAAAAAAACCTCCCTGTACGCTTTCTTTTGGTCATAGGCAGATAAATTGGCACAAACATCAAAGCCACAATTTGTTCATTCCCAGTCAACATGGGAACAAGAATATTTAATATACAAAATAAGCTTATAGAAGCACAAGGCGCAAAAATATCTTATTATGGTAAGTGCAAGGATATATAGACTTCATATAAAGCTCGACTGCAACAACATATATTTGCCAGTTTAAATACCAGACTTGCATTCTTAGATTCGTAGAATACAACTTTGTTTAATAGCATAACACTTTATCTATATACACATATCCAGTTGTAACAATTGAATTTCGACAGTAGCATTATTAAGCATGTTAAATGATTAATTTTGTTAAACCAATACTTAATCAATGATAATGTTAATCTTACAAATTGTTTTCTTCCTCTGAAAGGTTGCCATCAGTTTAGTGCTAGTCTTATGAAGTGACCAGCCAGCTGATCAAAGTCATTCGCCTGAAAGTCCAACAGTTTATTCTGCATGTCCTTTACTGAATCCATATTGTGTTCCCTCTTTCTGGCCTACGGGGTTCTACAGTCAGTTCTCCAAAGGTTGAAAAAAATTGCTCCATTTCTTTCTGCAACATATCATTTCTTTTCTCAGCATCCTCTCTGGCACGTTCAGCATTCCTCATTTTAATTTCTATCATTGTGTATTTTTTTTTTTCCTGATCCAGTTCCTCATTCAGAGCCCCAACTTCTGTCTCCAGAGTAAGGTTTCTTTGTTCCAAGCTACACAAAGCAAAATATAATTGGTTAATAGAAAAGCTCAACTTCTGGGGTGTTTCTCTCCTAATTTCCTGTTCTACATAAAATGTGGTCATATGACACAGTGAAACTGTCCCACAGTAGGAAGGGGTGGGGGATAGAGAACCCTTTTAAGAAGGTTATTTGTAGCTTTTACCCATGTTATATATTTATGCCAGCCCTCATATTCAATTGCTATTTCCAAAACATACAATGATTTGTATCATTCTTATTGAATAAAGAAAATTTGCAAGCTAAATCAAATTTTCCTGAATTATAACACGAAAACTACATATAAAAATGATATATCACATGGTGTTTTTAAACCAGAGAATACCTCTCTTCTAACCGTCTCCCAAAGTCTGTGGCTCAGGCATGCTCAATTTGCATTTAAGATTATCAGGGAGATTCAATAAAAGTTCTTATCGTTTAAAATGGTACTAATTTTGCCCCAACCAATCAGATGTTAGCTTTTAAATGTTAAATAAGATCTGATTGGTTGGGGCAAAATTAGCACCATTTTAAACGATAAGAACTTTTATTGAATAACCCTGTATATATAATATTTCATATTATTTCATATTTATTTATGCACCGCCTACAATTAGTGCAGAATGCTGCTGCCAGACTACTAACAAACCAGCCTCGCCACTGTCACATTACACCGATCCTTCGCTCACTGCACTGGCTACCAGTACAATGGCGAATACTCTTCAAGATTGGACTGTTGACTTTCAAATCACTGCACAATCTGGGCCCTGGATACATGAAGGACTTGCTGAAGCTGCACCACACCTCTCACAACCTCAAATCAGCAGGTTCCATACACTTGGTCACTCTCAGAGTGCGCCTCAAAATCTTTGGAGACAAAGCTTTCTGTCATGCTGCCCCTACCCTTTGGAACTCCCTACCACACCAAGTAAAGACAGCCTCTTCCCTGGACTTATTCAAATCCAGACTGAATAGCCACCTGTTTAGCGCGGCATTTCCAAATTTATAGAGTTCTTCCTCTATACCACAATTTACCAATCAACCAATTACTGGTCTGAGCCATGCTTACAGTGCTTTGAGTCCTACGGGAGAAAATCGCTTTACAAATGTTATTTGTTGTTGTTGAAACATATTTTAGACATAGCAGCATTGTGGCAAACTGCCACACCAATTTGTAGATATGGTGGAAGTTTGTTGTGAAAACAATTATGAAGTCTCATAATTTATGATTTTTAAAAACAACTTTTACATTTTAATTCACTTAATTTACTTTAAAGGACAACAATATCAAAAAAATAACATCACCCCATTACATGTCCACACTTCCAGCAGCTGAAATCGCTTACTCACATTTACAGCTGTGCTGCCTTCCCTTAGATATCACACAGAAAAGATAAGTGCTAAAAGCCCGCCTCATAGACAGCCCAGGGCCCTGATTAACATATTACTTGTCATTGGCTGGTAGGAATGTCTGTTACAACCTCTCTCCTCCTCCTCTGCCAGTCAAACAAACTTGGACTGTTTGGTTGCTAGGATGTACAGCCTACATAATCAAGCTGATCAAGGATGGGTGGAAGAGTGTTTTCTCACATGCTAGCTTTGAGTGACAGTTACAGGCAGGCAGAATTAGTACACCCCTTTCACAGCATGGATAATTGAAGGCAGAGAGAAGCTCGAAATCAGAAAAAAAAAATGTATGGGGAGGGGGCTGCATGCCATTACTCTTTTTAAAGCAGTTAAAAAAATGCATTGAGGCAATACAGTTATCCTTTAAGCTATATTAGAGCCATATGTAACAGATTTCATGCTTTCTTAAACAAAATACCACTTCTAAGATATGTTGCAGAGTAAGGTAAGAGAAAATCCAAACATGCTGTCAGTTAATAAAAGGATATCTCTACCCCAAATAAAATTTCCTGTAATGTAGGGGACCCCCCTCCAACCCTAAATGCTAGGGTTTTAACTTAAAAAAGTGCACATTCATTCCCTCGGCTCTGACTCTATTTCTACTTCCTAGAACAATGTAGCAACAGAGGCCAAACCGGCATCAGCATCTGTGATTGGCTGAGAGTCAGCCAATTACGGACGCAGCTGCTGGCTATTGAGAGAGCCGGGGGAACCAGGGTGGGTAAGTCTGTTTCTATTCACTTTTTTAGAGATATAACCCTAGCATTTAGGATTGGGGAGATCCCATACACTACAGAAAATATCTATATATTTTTTAATGTACTGCAGAGACCAGGGATCTGGAGAGGGGGAGGAAGGGAGGGGTGAAAGCTTGCCAGAGCCCTCTAAAAGAACAGGAAAGTAGCAGATACTGGATTACACACAGGGAGGCTCCTACTCTTCAGTTTCCTGGACTTTGAACAGGCACTGCAGGACAACCATAAGGAGCTGAGGAGTAAGGTAAGGATTTTTTTAACACTACACAGTGAGGCCAGCAGTGGGGCAAATTTTAGTTTTGGGGGTGGACATGCCCTTTAAAATTAAATTTTGGGCAGCATGTTATGTTAAGAGACATAACGAGAATAAGTGTATTTTAGATAATTAAATATTGCATATGTATTTTACTGATAATTACCTTTTGATTCTTGATTCATACTCCATTTTCTGCTTCGACATCTCCTGCTTTAGACTGGATACAAGACTATGAAGAGCACTGTGATTGCTGGTGGTGTTTACCACAAAGGTTTCACTGTTGTCACTGCTGCTTGTAGCTCTACTGCTACGACCACCTGCACTTCTCCTGTCAAATTTACTATCAAAGTCTGTGGGGTTTGAAGGCTCCTCATTGGATGGCCCATCTAAAACAGGATCATCAAAATTTCCACCATAAAAATCCTGCTCTGGGCATGTTGTTGTAGAAGAACGGCAAGAGATTGAATTTTCAGGAAGGGAAATTTCACATGATGATGTAGACCATGTGGCACTGTCAACACTTTGCTTGTCCTCAGAGTTCATCATAGAGAACTGCTGGTGAACATTATCATAAGTAGACAATCTGTGCTGTTGCAAAGAGTCACTTATACAGTCTTTTTGTTTGTTGTCTCTCATTGTAACATAACCATTAGGCAACCAGCCAGTGGTCCGACTGTTCAAGGCATTACCAAAAGTGTCTGTGCTTGACACTCCCATTTTCACTGTCCCATTTTGTACACTTTGGGTACCCATTTTAGTTCCAGAGCCTTTCAGAGAAGATGTTCTCCTGGACTGTAAATTTCCATTTGGTAAAGAATGGTGTTTATCATGGGCTTCTACAGAGCTACTAAAAGAGCCATTGGTGACAATACCACTGCCTTTATTAAATGCTGGGTTTTTCTTCACCATTAATGGTGGGCTGCGAGTGATATCAAGTTTGTGGATGCTATTTCTAGGACTCGTTGATTTACTCCCAGGCTGTGCAGTAGGGGAACCATTGTCAACATTAGACTTTTGTGGAGGTTCTGTTTTTTCCCATGAGCAGCGACTAACAGGAAGTTCTTTTGTATTGTTATTCTCTTTGTTTTGGATTTGACCTAATATAATTTTCTTCTGAAATTCATTGTTGTTGTTGCTGCTTATCTCTTGTCCAACGGCAATCTGAACATCAGAATCTTTAGGAAAGAGTATTTCATGTTCGCTTATCATAATTGCCATTAATTGCTGGACAACTACTGTACCTGAAAAACAAAAACAAACCAAACATTTAACAGAATAATCTGTAGAAAAGGATAAAGGGTTACATTTTACAAAATCACATATTTTTCACTTTTATATAAAGATAGTCACTATTTTACAGATATAAAATTACCTTTAAGACTTTGTTACACAAAGGAACATTTAGAGGGGAAAACATACATACGTGTTGCTGGTGTTATTATTACATTATTATTAAACCTTTTTTCAGAGTCCATTTTTCTGCATATAATCTAACATGTAAGCAGCAGAGGCACCAGAACATCAAGGGTCCTAATTATTAAAGGTCCATGTAGGAAAGTTTGGAGCATTTAGAAATAAGTTAGAAACAAGCTATTTGCCTTTAACCTTGCATTTTAAGAAATGTTTCTCAAATGAAAAAAAAATCTTCCTTTTTACTCCCAACATCAAATGTAATACAATTTTTCTTGTATTTAATGTGTATTGTATTTCCATTTCCAAATCCAAATAGGAATTATTTTAAGATCACAGATTCCTTTAATAGAGCAATTAAACATTTCATAAATCTGGCATGAGCCGAAATGTAATGAATATATTAATCTCTGATTTTTGCTCTTTAACCTATTATATATTCTGTTGATATCATTCCAAATATGATTTCAATATGACATGTGGTGCCTTGACCTGTGATCATTTATTTTCATACCTTCCATTATAGTCATGGGGTCTTCAACTTTTGGACGTAGGATATTAGGACCAAACACTGTTGCCAGATTCTGTACACTCATTTTGTTGACTCCAGAATATGACTGAACTTCATCCAGGAACCTGTGTTGCATACAGAATTAGGTAATCAGCATCATAATTTATTGAGACACACATGTGGGCATTGTAAAAGTAAACTATTGTATACCATCTTTTACAGGTTTTTTTATAAAATGGGAGAGTATTTAATTTTTTTATTTATTCTACTTTCAATGGTTGAGGAAAATTCACTGGAAACTATTATGATATACACTGGATAAATTAAAGAGTCTGGTTAGCTTTTTGATGGATATATCGTTGTATGTACTAAAAGTTACAGGTTAATATTTTTATGATGAAGCTTAATAAAAGTCATATTAAGGTGGCAATTGGCTATAATTATAAACAGTACCAAACTTTCAGATCATGAGCCAATAAAAGTATAAACTTTACATCACCTTACTCTTCATCTGAAAATAATTAACCTGTAACATTTTTAACTGTTTGCATTAAATGATATATATGTTCTAAACAATCTAACAATCTGTCCAGTGTTCCCACCAATCATATCCAGGGTGAAGTAACTTGAGGCGCAATCAATTTTACTTGCCAACAATTATCAAAGTAGCAAAATAATAGTATACCCTATTGCATTCCATTCTTATTGCACCATTTGTGCCAGGTAAATTAATGTATTTTCTGCTCCTGCTGCATAGTCAGTTCGGTAGTATTGTAGCCCGGAAAGCATAAAAAATGTGGGCAGTGCACATGTTTTGGCATTCAAGTTGTGCTACCAAATTCAACTTCAGTTAGCTATACTTTAATTACTTTGTTGTGCCAAGACACCCACGCTAGGAATTTAATATCACGCTAGATTTAGCAAGAGTTATTAACGCCCGTCGCCAGCTGATAGTTAGCACAAAACTTGTGCTGTGAGTAATGCACACAAACCCGATATTAAATTTGATTGCGGCTCTGGGTATATCTCCCCTAAAGTGTTAAAAGGGGTCCATACAGGCACCAATACTGATTGTATAATCGCAGCATTGTACGATCGGTATTGGTCTTGTAAAAATGCTCTAGCCTGTTTGATAGGGAAGAAATGATCAGCGACACATGGTTCAACTATCGAATTGAATATCTGGATATAATATGACCAGGATTGATGCATGTATGGTTCCAGATCTCATTCAAAATTTACTTTGTGTGATGTGGATTTACCAACAGACGGCAGCTCACAGATTACAGCTCTTAACTTAGGTGATCACTTGATTCACCACCAGATGGCAGCACAGAGAATAGATCTCATCCACAGTTAACTTTAAAAAGTCTAAAATTGGATATGGGGTGGTTTCTTAAAAGTTGTAAAGTAGTCCTGAAACATATGTATACCAAGTCTCATCAGAATTGTGATGCATGTTTTTCTGAAACATACATTCACACTTTGACTTAAAGATACTTTATATTTGCATTGCATACAAAAAAAGGAATTTGGAGTTTAATCAGTTTTGTTACAACTTGTTTATTTTGTGAACAAATCACAATGGGGAAAAACAAATAAAGATGCTAGAACTGTTCTGCGTCCTGTGGCATATTTAGTTTTAAATGTGGTGGGTACATCATTTTGTACAGGTGTGTTCAATCTGTGGCATTCCAGATGTTTAAAAACTGCAGCTCCCAGCATTCCCTCTGTGCTTGTAGGAGAATATAGAGAGTTGTAGTTTTAAATCATATAGAGGGCCACATGTTGGCCCTCTATATGATTTAAAGGGCATGTCCACCCCAAAACTAAAATTTAACCCACTACTGGCCCCACCGTGTAGTGTTAAGAAAATCCTTACCTTACATCTCTGCTCCAAATGGTTCTCCTGTAGGGACTGTTCAAAATTTAATAAATTGAACTGTAGTAGCTGTCCGTGAGTCATCCGCTCCCTGCTTCCTCTCTGTTCTCTGAGAGGTTTTTGACACGTGCAGGGGAGCCCTCCCCAACCCTTCCCACCCTCCAGATCCCTTCATGGCTGCCTTTTACCTAGCTTAAAACCCTGTAGTGTAGAGAACCCTAGCCCACTCCCACTGCCGTGTTAGTTTATTTAAAAAAGCTGCAGAACTCTACTTACGTCTTTTCGTTTCCCCGGCGCTCTCTATTGCCGGCAGCCGTGTCTGCGATTGGCTGCCTCCCAGCCAATCACAGATGCAGCTGCCGGACTGGCCCAATGCTTGCAGTTCCGGCAAGCAGAGGGCTTGGATCAGAGCGCCGGGGGATCAAAGGACTGTAATTAGAGTTTTGCTTCTTATTTAGCTATACAAACATGGCAGTTAGGGGGTGGGCTAGGGTGCCCTACACTACAGATTTTTGTTTTCAGGGTGGAGATACCATTTAAAACTAATTTGTCCTATGAACAAATTAATTACCCAAAGGGCATGTCACCCCTCAAATAAAAAATCATATATATTAAATCTGTAAATCACCCCCAAAACTATAATAGAAAACTGACAGATGAAGGGCTAACCTGTTATACAGCCAAATAATGTTCCACCTCAAGCACTCCAAGCTTTTTAAAAAACTTTAACATGGTCAGAGGAGGCAGCTTGGTGAATAGAATTCAGTTATTGGCTGAACCAGGAAGCAGAAAGTCAGCATTTCAGGTTAGACTTAAAATTTCAGATTTCTTACTATTACAGTTTTTGGGTTGGGGGATGCTTTACTTATTTAATTTTTTTTCATTTGAGGGGTGAACTAGCCCTTTAACCTAAATATATTGTACAATAAAAAAAAATTGAAAATTTTTTCTTTTGGAGTCCCCTATTTATAAATAAGAGTTTATTTAAAATGTACTTAATATATCTTACCTACAGATGTACTTCAGGAGATTATAATTGACTGTTGGTAGAATCTTCACCTGCTTCACTAGCTCTTCCACCCCCTAGATACAGAAAAGAAACACCAATACATAACACAATATAAAAATACAATTCAATAGAAAGGCCTTACTCCATTGCAAATGTTTTTCTCATACAGCTGCTAACCATGTTTAATTTCAGCAAATGAATTCAATAGACAACTTTCAATGACATTTAAAATGCTATCGCTACCAATCATTTCTGTACCATATGCTCCTTTATGCTCTGTGCTTTTTTAAATGTAAAATAGCTGCAAAGGCAACTCACAGGAGAATTTACCAGGTTTCTGACAAGACAAATTTTATGCAAATTGAATCATCTGGAATTTCCTAAGAACCGAATATTAGAAAAGTCAATCCTCAATGACAATTAACATTAAATTATTGTATTTATTTACCGTTTTTAGAAATATTGTTCCTATGTCAATGGCTATTTGGCAATATTTTTATATATTGTTTAGAATAGACACAACAGTTTACTAATTAACCCACATCCACCTTACTCTCTTATTAGGTTCAGGAAAAACATGCAGTAAAACTTGATTTAGGGGTTAGTTCCAACTTGTGCGCATCAGAGTGTGATTTACGCTCCGTTCACACTTCAGGTTAGCATTGTCAATTGCCAATGCAATGCTACCAGGGAGTTCCCACTATGTGTGGACTTTTCGTGCGGATCGCATGCAAGCCAATAACATTAATATTGCATGGAATGCAGCACACACGGAGTATCATGCACAGCAGTGCATTGCAAAAATCCTGCATGCGCTGCTGTGCGTGATAGTGGGACCGAGCCCGTACACAAAAATAAAAACTTTAGCAGATTTTACCTGTGTCTTTCTGGCCCAAGCATGCATATTATCTAGTTTCTGTCTCATTCAGCCAAGTTTGATCAACTGTACTTGAAGTTTAGTTCTTGAAGACATCTGGCTGGCTTTCTCAATTCTGAATGACTATGTACAATGCTGTTTTAACACCTTGCATTCAGGAGGTCCCTAAAACCTTGCTGTTACATGCTGATTTAGATATTCCAGGGTATTTATCACCAACAGATTCTTGTACAAGTCATTCTGAATTGAGAAAGGAAGTCGGATGACTAGTGAAACATCTTCAAGAACTAAACAGAGTCCAGTTGATTTAACTGAATACCACAGATATAGTATTGGTAAGAGATTTTACTTTTTAAAGTTAAAATAACTTTTGCGATTTTAAAAGTACTGCAATCAGTTTGCCAGTCACATAGGTGGAGACAGTGCTTCCCAGTATTTATTTATAAACAAAGTTCCCTTACATGTTTCTCCTAAAAACAAACTGCGTAAGAGGTGGAAATGGGCTCATTTTAATCATCATATGCCGAGCGGGTGGTTTAGAAATATCCCACATGAAAATGCATAACTTACAGATTCTTCCTCCTTGCTCAATTGCTTTGCACACGAGAGAAAATCTTCATACTTTGCATATGGGACAACAGGCTCTGGGAGTTCCCTTAGGTACAATTTAAGAAGTGATGCAACAGTGTGGACATCGGTGTTACTATAAGTAAAAATAAATAAATATACAATGTGGTTAAAGCAACTAATTCAATTTAAAAGCAATCTGTTAAATGTAATTTTTATAAAAAGGAATATATCATTCACACTTGGCAGACTGTGAGTGAAACAGAAAAGATTTAACTTGGAAAAATGTTACATATTGCATTTGCATATAACATTTCTTTAAATTGCTTTAAGCACAGGAGGTTCCACCAGTTATAAGGCTATTGATGTCATTTTAATTCAGCATGGTGACATTTCTAACCAATGCTAGATTTGGAGGTCTTTTAATTTGGTATTTTTTTTTTTTTTTTTCCAAACATTTATATACAGTGATGTGAAAAACTATTTGCCCCCTTCCTGATTTCTTATTCTTTTGCATGTTTGTCACACTTAAATGTTTCTGCTCATCAAAAACCGTTAACTATTAGTCAAAGATAACATAATTGAACACAAAATGCAGTTTTAAATGATGGTTTTTATTATTTAGTGAGAAAAACAACTCCAAACCTACATGGCCCTGTGTGAAAAAGAAATTGCCCCCTGAACCTAATAACTGGTTGGGCCACCCTTAGCAGCAACAACTGCAACCAAGCGTTTGCGATAACTTGCAACGAGTCTCTTACAGCGCTCTGGAGGAATTTTGGCCCAGTCATCTTTGCAGAATTGTTGTAATTCAGCTTTATTTGAGGGTTTTCTAGCATGAACCACCTTTTTAAGGTCTTGCCACAACATCTCAATAGGATTCAGGTCAGGACTTTGACTAGGCCACTCCAAAGTCTTCATTTTGTTTTTCTTCAGCCATTCAGAGGTGGATTTGCTGGTGTGTTCTGGGTCATTGTCCTGCTGCAGCACCCAAGATCGCTTCAGCTTGAGCTGACGAACAGATGGCCGGACATTCTCCTTCAGGATTTTTTGGTAGACAGAAGAATTCATGGTTCCATCTATCACAGCAAGCCTTCCAGGTCCTGAAGCAGCAAAACAACCCCAGACCATCACACTACCACCACCATATTTTACTGTTGGTATGATGTTCTTTTGCTGAAATGCTGTGTTACTTCTATGCCAGATGTAACGGGACACGCACCTTCCAAAAAGTTCAACTTTTGTCTCTTGGTCCACAAGATATTTTCCAAAAAGTCTTAGGCAATCATTGAGATGTTTTTTAGCAAAATTGAGACGAGCCTTAATGTTCTTTTTGCTTAAAAGTGGTTTGCGCCTTGGATATCTGCCATGCAGGCTGTTTTTGCCCAGTCTCTCTCTTTTTCGTGAACACTGACCTTAAAGGGCATGTCCATCCCCAAAACTATAATCCCCCCAACTACTGGCCCCACCATGTAGTGTAGTTTAATCCTTACCTCACATCCCAGCTCCATAGGGTTCTCCTGTAGTCCCCCCTCAAATTGCCAAAAACTGCCCACCAGGAGGCTAGCAGGGCTCTTCCTCCTACCTTGCCTCAGGTAGAATTTTGCCATGTGTACTGCAGCCCTTCTCCCCCCTCCCTCTCCCGATTCCCTCTCCCTTGCGTTAATTCCTTCATATGTATGATTCCCCAAGGGCTCCCAGCCCTAACCGCTATGTTTATATCTTTAAAAAGCTCCCCAAACTTTACTTACCTCTCCTCTTTCCTCCGGCGAAGTGAGCTGCCAGCAGCCGTGTCCGTGATTGGCTGCCGCTCAGCCAATCACAGACGCGGCTGCCAGTCCCGCCCCTCTGCTTGCATTTTCTTGCAAGCAGAGGTCCGGGAGCGCGGCAGAGGAAAGAGGAGAGGTAAGTAGAGTTTGGGCTGCTTTTTAAAGATATAAACATAGCGGTTGGGGCTGGGAGCCCTTGGGGAATCTTATGTAAAAAAATTATATTTTGGGTGGACATACCCTTTAATTGAGGCAAGTGAGGCTTGCAGTTTTTTAGATGTTGTCCTGGGGTCTTTTGTGGCCTCTCGGATGAGTTTTCTCTGCGCTCTTGGGGTAATTTTGGTCGGCCGGCCACTCCTGGGAAGGTTCATCACTGTTCCATGTTTTTGCCATTTGTGGATAATGGGTCTCACTGTGGTTCGCTGGAGTCCCAAAGCTTTAGAAATGGCTTTATAACCATAACTCAGGTGTGATAAACCACAGTTAAGTTATTTTTTAACAAGGGGGGCAATCACTTTTTCACACAGGGCCATGTAGGTTTGGAGGTTTTTTTCTCACTAAATAATAAAAACCATCATTTAAAGCTGCATTTTGTGTTCAATTATGTTATCTTTGACTAATAGTTAACGGTTTTTGATGAACAGAAACATTTAAGTGTGACAAACATGCAAAAGAATAAGAAATCAGGAAGGGGGCAAATAGTTTTTCACATCACTGTATACTCTGTGTGTATATCATACTTGGCCTGCAGCCTTGTGGTTTTATATGGTGATGGAACTCCTTGGTGTCTTTTAAAATGCTTATAAATTTACAACAGAGTGTACACTTTCTACTTCAAAATGGACTTAATATTATGCTTTAATTTAAAACAATACACGGTATAATAATTTAAAAATGAATATGAACAACAAAAAGGACAAAAGACATTTTTGCAGGATGAAAACACTCAAATGCAAAAAGCACCAAATACCTTTTACAAGACCCAATCCCAGAGTGAAGATATGCTCACATTGAAAAGTTAACAACACTTTAAGGGAATGCAATACCAAATAGCTGCAATCTTACAAGTATTCTACAATGGGTAAATGTCTGTTATTGTGCAATTAAGAGTAGATCGCAAAATCCATACTGCCTATTTTCATAAAAATGTATTAAATTCTCAATCACAATCTTAAGTACATCTCTCAAATTACAACTTTCCTCTTGGGATCCCTCCTGTTGTGACAACAGTGTCACTGCTATTGATATTCAATATTGAACTAAGATGCTTATATTGCCAGACGTAGCGTAGTACAGCAAATGATTAACTGTGCTTAAATTTCACTGATTCAGACAAAAGTAGGGTAACCACTGCAAGTACCCTGTGTCAAGGCAGGAGATGGCTAGATGACCTTGAATGGTCAAGGGCAAAATGCAAAAAGTAACATTGTCTGGCACAAGAATCTTCTTATTCTGCGACGACTTGTAGCTTTATTGAGATGCTGCAGAATACAGTAATAATGATGTTGTTTTTTTTGTTTTTGTAAACTGTAGAATAAATTTCTACAAGATTTTTTAAGTTCACATCAAATTATTTGTGTTATTCCCCACACTTGTCCACTAGATGGTGGTCTTTCGTAACAATTGTTTTGTCAGCCAGAATGTTTAAATCCATGTAAAACATTACAAAAACATTCATCAAACTACACTATTTTCAATGCACAGAAACAGATTGTTTTCAACAACTTATACAGCAAACAAAAACAACCAAAAAGCCTGTGGACACTGAAACAAAACACCTAGGTGATTCTGGGATGCCAAACAATGAAACCTGGGGGCATGTCCACCCCAAAACTTAATTTAAACCCATACTGGGCCCACTGTGTAGTGTTAATAATTCCTTACCATACTCCTCTGCATCCAAATGGTTCTCCTGTATTGCTTGCCCAAAATCCAAGAAAATTAATAGCAGAGGCCTGTCTGCCTGTAAAGGCCTCTGTCTACTCTCTGTCCTCCGGGAATTTAGCAGACATGCGCAAGGGAGCTAATTCCCCCCTCCCTCCCACAATCCAGAACCATCGCGCTGGATTTAACATTTTTTCTTTAGTGTAGCCTCCCCCCTCCCAGCCCCAACCGCATTGTCTGTTTTTTTAAAAAAAAAAATAGCAGATGACTGTTCCAGTGTCATTCTTCATAGCCGGCAAGACGCGGCTGATGGTCTGGCCCCTAATGTTACTTCCTTTGCGGAAGTAACATTACGGGCAGAGGCAGAGGGAACGAAGGCTGGTAAGTAAGTGATCTGATATTTTTTTTACAAACGCACGGTGCAGTTGGGGCTGGGGGGGGGGGGAGGCTACACTACAGAAAAATAGGCATTTTAGGGTAGACATTGGAACCTAGAGAGGGGTTCGGGGCGAGCGACCCCGAACCACCGACAAGGAGTGGTGAGTTTACGGAGACCTTTTAAAAATTGCCTTCTGATACGTTTTCATGCAGTGTCTAGGCTTGCAGTGATAGGCTAGGGGCTTAAGCACCTGAGCCTCAGAGCTGTATAAGTAAGCTAACTATAGAGGAAATTTTATGGTCTCTAGTACACATATGAATTATTTTCCAACACTATTGGTACCCTTAGGGGGTAACATGTAATTGTCACTATTAGGGTGGACTTACACTTTAACCTTCAACAGTTCCTCTAGAGCAATATGCTTGTTTTGTGATGAGACTACTTGCAGTATTCTAAGACTTTTCTTGATAATTCAATAATTTATTTGGTTGATTTTCCAGAGAAAATTTTAAACAGGGCTATATACTCAGGGCCTGCAGTGCAAATTTATATTGTGTTTGCAAATTTGCAGCAAATATTAAATAATAATGGAGATTGAATAGGGCTGGGTTGAAATATCAAATGAACATACAGCACAACAAATACAAATAAATAGTAAATGTGGATTTTAATTTGCAGGAATGTGTTATGTTTTATTTTGTTCCCTGTGGAGTCTCGGTTTTAACAACCCATTAAGCAATTTATGTTTAGATTAAATAGTTACCAGGGGCAGACCTATCCATCTTTGATTGAACTGTTGTGTTATTGATTTTATATGTCTGATGTTAAAATTCTCGATCTGATGAGGTAAAGTGTTATCTGCTATCTATGAAACAACGGTAAGTGGGTTCCAATTAGAAATGGCTGACCTTCTGAAAGTTCGGTCCATTTTCGAACAATATGGAAAGTTCGACAGTTCGAAAACGGACCCATTTAAGTCAATGGGAGTCAAATAGTTTGAAAAGTTCTAATGAAATACAAATAAATACAATAAAATATCAATGGTAACTTAATGTAAATGGCTCTGGGACCTGGGAAATGTTCTGGGGAAGACGATTGAATATCCAGAACTTTAAAAAAAAAAAAAAAAAAAAGATTTTATTCTCACGTGCGGTACTTTTGAGCTCCCGCGTTCGATTTTCGATAATTATCCCATAAACGATTCAAACATTCAATAATTATCCCATAAACGATTCAAACATTCAATAATTATCCCATAAACGATTCAAACATTCAATAATTATCCCATAAACGATTCGAACATTCAATAATTATCCCATAAACTATTCGAACATTCAATAATTATCCCATAACCGATTTGAAGATTGTTTGATTTTTGAATTTGATATTTATCGAAAGTTCGAAAGACCAAGAAATCCGGGTCAGGGATAGTTCGAGAAGTCAGAGTCCGTTCGAAATCGCTAAGTTTGGCTCGAACTCGGGTTCGAGTTCAAGTTCTAGTCCATCTCTAGTTCCAATAAGTTTACCGGTAAGTTCACTGGCAGGAAGTTGCAGGTAACATGCACAAATATTGTAGCTAGAAGAAAAAATAGAGACATAAAAGGATAGCATTGCATTAAAGAGTGAATGGTAAAATGTACCACCACAGCAAGGTTACACAAACAGATTTCTATTTTTCTCTCCAATAAATCCATATTAATCTGATTTATCTCAATCAGTCTCCTTTTAGAAAGACCTTGCACACAATAAACTAAAGGGCAAAGTTTAAAGATTAACACATCTGTTATATTCAGTTAGATCAACTGGACTTGAAGTTTAGAAATCCCAAGCCATAATGCAAAGGGATACATGGCTGAGAGGGAGGGGGAGCAGTATTGCTAGGTAGTTTTGTAAATAAGCAAGGGTAGTGATAGGCTAAGGGTTAAAGGCAGAGATAGGCTAGGGATAGCAAACATTGTTGCAACTAGAACAGGAGAAGGGAATATGAGTGAGGAAAAGGGGAGGGTCCGGTGCAGTGAAGCAGAGGAGACAGAAGAAGTTCCCGCCCCCCCCCTTTTTTTTCTGTTGTGTTCTTTATTGCAGTGATAACCCGAGGCAAAGATGATGTCACAGACGGCAGTTGGTCACTGGAGCTGGTGTGACAAGTGGTGGAGCTAGCCCAAGGGGTGGCAGCTCCAGAATATCCTGGTTTGGACTATAGGGTATGGTGTCGGCATACACGGAAAGGTGCTCATCGAGTCGGTGCATCTACGACTGATGAGCAAATTCAACGGTAGCTTCCAGTGAGCCACTTTACAGTGTTAAATGTTTAAATGGTTAAAATGTTTAAATGGTTAAATGGTTGGTAATAAACAGTGTTATCATATTTGATGTAACAAGTAAAGATGGTTTTTGGTAACAAAGAATTGTTAGAAAATAAAGCTGTGACCCCTTTTGATCCAAAAAGTCAGTGTCAAGTGTCTTTATTTAAGAAAGATTGAGGGAGGTTTAATGGGTCAGCTATGGGAATGGAAGGTAGGATAAGATGGGTGGTTGGGATAGATACGCACATCCATCATATCTCAGCCAAGTTCTTAAAGACGTTTCGCTAGTCATCCGACTGGCTTTCTCAATTCAGAATGAATTGTACAAGAATCTGTTTGCAATAAATACCCTGGAAAGTCCCAGTCAGCATATGACAGCCAGGTGATAGGGACCTCTTGAATGAAAGGTGTCTACTGCATTGTGGCTAAGAGGTGTTATTAAAAGTGCCCAGGGTAAGGGGTTAAACAGCATTGTAAATAGCAGACAGTTGGTGTCAAACCCCCCTACCACAACCACCATCTCTATTCAGGCTTGGTTTCTTTATTTTTAAATATATGGCCTCCTTAACATCTCTTTTAAACAATCCTGTTCCTTTGCCAATATGTTGCCATTACAATCTTTAAACATATTTCCTTTTTCCTTAAAGCGCAGGTACACAGTCCTGACCCAAGGAATTTGCTCTTCTGTGCTGGGCCATACGTTGGTGCAGTTGCTGTTTGGTCTCCCCCACATATAAATCAGAGCAGTGCAGTGAGGTGAAGAATGCACTTATGACCGCTATCGCCTATAAAATACCACAGCGTAATTGTACAACTGTGTGGTAATGCATAGCTATGGATTTTCATGTATTAACGTGCCCGATACTTTCCGATACCATGGGTTTATAGGTGCCAGCCTAGGAATTAGGAATATTAGGACTAAATATGCTTTGTTTGTTATCCCTTAGTCTACATTGACCTTTGTAATATTTAATATGCAAACGACTGCATGCTTTTTGTCACTTTACATCAGGTAATTTGCATAATTATTGAGCTTTAGTGGTATATATTGTCAATTTGATGCATTTTCTGTCCAGATTTTGACCTCTTAAATTGTATGTTGTCTATTTCCCACCATGCTGTTCTCCTTTCAAATCATTCCTACTACCTTTACCCAGTGGGCATTGTCTGTTGTATTTTGCCCACGGCAGGATAACTGCATTGTTCTGCCACCAGTGTTCATTTCAATTCAAAGATGACAGGTAGTTCTCAGGGGGATAATGTAAAAAAAGCTGCTAGGCAATGAAAATGGAACATTTAAGTAGATTGGATCTTTATTATACTGAAAGAACAGAAAGGTCTAGAAAATGTAGAAGAATAAACGCACAGGCATCTGACATTAGTGGCTTGATAGAAATAACAATATCGACTGTTAGAAGCAGGAGGTAAAAAAAAAAAAAAAAACTCCAGATACAGAAACTAGAAGCTTGCTGGAAAGGTCAAAATACAGTCTACAAAACACAATAATATCATTATTTAGATTTTTGCTGATTCAGTTCTACAAATTCTTGTTCTTTTTCTGTTAATAATAATTGGTTTTTCACCAAATAATTTGTTTTTTTAAATTTTACTGTAGCTTATTTAAAAAAAAATTTGGCATATCATTGTAAATTCTGCTCTTGGAGAGGGTTGGGGGCTATAACAGAACTGACAATATCTTCTGAATTGAACATTAAATTAAACATTAAAACTCTCATGCATTAAATAATGTTGTGTCACTCTTAATTGTTTGTAAATATGCAAGATGGTTGACATTATTGCAGATAAGTACAAATCCCCTGCCGATGTTTGGATGCACAGAAGGTACAGCATGTGTTTCACACTCATTAGTTTGAACAACTTGTGATTTCACCTTGAGGAAAGGTGATACGTCTTTCCTCTCAGCCATGAAAGCTACTTTCACTTAAAAGTTGTATATTAAATCAGGGAACTTTGCACACATTTCATGGAAGAAGCCCCTATGCATTCTAAATGTAAGTTATCTACATATCACAGCAATTAAGCGGCTTATGAACATTTGCTTGGATTCTCTAAAGCCTCGTATACACATTGGATAATTTTCGTACGATAATTATCGTTTATCCTCATAATTGAAACCACAGACAGCAACAATAGTCACCACGATAGTCGTTAGTTATAGATGTTCGTACGTGACGTAATGTTCATATCTTTGCACAATTATGTAAAGCAGCGCATGCGCCTTTTATATATTTTTACGTTATCGATAATCTGCCGAGCATGTACAAATATATGATAATCGGCAGAACAAATCCGCCAGGCTGATCGGCGGAAAAAGCCAACAATAGTCGACGCTCGTTGATCTTTGACGATCATTGATGCTATATTTTTATACACGAATATTGTGCAATCGCTCATTCGTCGACTGCATTGTACGACAATTATCCAACGTGTGCATGAAGCTTAAGGATTTATAAGAATTGAAATTGTCTTCCATGTTAAATGACTGGGCATTGTAATGCTAAGTCAAATGGCAATTAAGACAGAAATAATAGTCTCCTATAATGAAAGCACTGAATGCAAAGAAAGTGTATTTTTCCAAGTAACCAGAATACATAAAATTGCCGCTCTTTTCCAGGTGCCATATGTAAACCAGTGGTGACCTTCGATTGTTGCAAATAACATAGTGATGTGAATTAAAAAAAACAATACTTACAGTGTTGGTGTGTTGGTGTGTTGGACAGAAAGGAGCTACATCCAAGGTTAATACTAGGTTGTACTAGGTGGAGCTGCTAGTGAAGCAGTCTTGTCTGTGTCAGCAAAAACACTAATTACTTCACATTAAAGGGACTCTAAACCCACATAAATCAGTTTTTTAAGTATGTGCCATCTGTTTCTTTTATTCACAGGGAGGTGAGAACGCTTATTCCCACCTCCCTGTGAATAATAGGATGCTCGGGGTACCTGGAACTTACCTTACCAAGCTCCTCTCGCAAGCCGCTTCTTCACTGACAGCCGCTCTGTCCCGACCACGTGCCCTATCTTAGGCGTATGCGCGCCAATAAAAAAGATAGGGCGCGCGATTGGGACAGAACAGCTGTTAGATACAGGAGTGACTTGCGAGCGGCGATAAGGTAAGTTCCAGGTCCCCTGAGCATCCTATTATTCACAGGGAGGTGGGAATAAGCATTCTCACCTCCCCGTGAATAATAGAAATGGATGGCAAATACTTAAAAAACTGGATTTAGTGTTCCTTTAAGACTATTAAGAATAGAGCTACCCAGTTTCCCGTCCTCAAGTTTTTATCAGGTATTTACACAGTATTGTAACAGCAGTCAATACACATGTCCAGTTTAGCAACAGGATTCTGCACTATGTTTTAATGTTTAACATTGTGAATTAAGCTGCTGGTAAAGGGCAGCCTGTTGATAATGGTGTAGATCAGCCTCAACCCCTCAGCAGGAGATTCTTGGTTTAAGCATTGATCATTGAAGCATATTTTGTTACATTATATAGTGGATAATGTACCCCCTACTGTAAATTATAAGGATATTATAAGTCACAGAGGAGTTACGTGACCATATAAAAGCACGAGGCCACAGGGCGAGTGCCTTTTATACAGTGCATGGAACTCCAAATGTGTCTTCTAATATGCTTATAATTTTCTGTGGGTGGTATATAATCCATTATAATTCACCCCTTTTTTTTGTCAGACATTCCCTGCCTGTAACACCGCAACCCTGTATGTTAAGCGGACAACACTGAACTTATTGTTCATTAGTGCGGTAAGGTATTCCATCCTGCGTATATCCAATAGTCTGTTGGTTAGTTCGTTTTCTGTTGGAGGGGTGCTGGATTTCCAGGATTTTGGGATTTCACATCTTGCTGCTGTTAGGATGTGGGATGCCAGTTTCTGAGATGTAGCTGGTATTTTTGGGGCACCCAGTAGGAAATATAATGGGTCTTTCGGTAGCGTTTTTCTCAGGGTTCTTTGTAGCAATTGGTGGACTATATTCCAGTATGACTGGATTTTTGGACATGTCCACATTAAATGGTATAGAGTACCCTCCTCTTGTTGGCATCTCCAGCAGACAGAGGATGTATTCGGAAATAGTTTATGTAGTAGTTGTGGTGTATGATACCATCTGAATAATATTTTGTAGATGTTCTCTTTGTATAAGGTGCAGATAGAAGTGGTTTTAGCCGAGGACCATATTTCTGTCCAGGTGGACTCTGGGATGGGTTTGCCCAGGTCGATTTCCCATTTCCGCATATAGGTGTGGGGACCTGCTTTAGATACCGTCATCTCCTGCAGAGCACTGTATATGGCGGATATGAGGCCCTTTTGGGAGGGGCCGGTGTAAATGGTTCTTTCTAGGTTGTCCAGATGGGAGAAGTTTGTTTTACGGTAGGTTTGTTGAATAAAGTGCTTTAGTTGTAGGTAGAAGAAATGGGACTGGGGGGAGTTTGGAAATGAACGGGAGTGGCACATCTCTTCATAAGTAAGTAAATCTCCGGTTAACCTGTGCAGTACATCTCTTACTGCGACCCGGACTCTCATACCTTTTAACAATACTTTCCCATACCTTTATCGTGCTTTGCATTGAATGTAGTAAGACTTTATTTAGTTTTACTGGGGTTTTTTCCTTTTCCCATAAGAAGGTGCCCAGGTTGATTCCTGGTACCCAATCTTGTTCAATTGTAGCCCATTGTGCTATTTTATTGGGTTGGGACCAGTGTGTTAGGGCCCTGAGATGTGTCGCTAAGTAGTATCTGTGGAATGATGGGGCTGCAAGCCCTCCGTGGGATCTGTGTGCTGTCATTACTGATTGTGGTATTCTGTGCCGTTTGCCTTGCCATATGAACCGAAGGCAATTCGATTGGAAAGAGTGCAGAGTTTTAAGGGGGATCTGTATGGGGAGGGTCTCGAAGAGGTATAATAATTTGGGGAGGACATTCATTTTCAGGGTTGTCAACCTTCCCATCCAGGATATGGAGGGATTAGTTTTAACCAACCCAAACCCTTGTTGCTTTAGCCCGCTTACCTGTGTACTTTCTATTGTACCCCTTTCTGCTCCCTCCCCTCTTCCCTTCCCTTTAGGACACAGGAGACTTAAGTTGGAGCAAAAGGGGTCACAGCTTTATTTGTTACATACATGTGTTTTCGTAAAACCACCTTTTACCATTTAAAAGTATGTTTACAAATATAACAAATATAACAGATATAACATATATAACCTTTTTAACAATGTATCAACTTTCCTGCTGATGGATCACTGGGAGCTACCGTGGATCTTCTGCTCATCAGTTGTAAGAGCACTGACTCGATGAGCGCCTGTTGTCCTTGCCGTCCTGTCGGCCCACTGTTGACACCGAAGTGTACACCGGTAGTGTATTACTGAATCGGCTCCTGCCTCCAACCTGACCACCCATTCCACAAATTTGCTAAAACATTTAAAAAGGGCACATGAAATGGAGCACCCCATCAGCAGGCATTTATCTACGAAGTACCTGCTGTTCCATCTGCGGCCTAGAAGATGGAAGCACTGTGGGTGTACCGGCAACAATCGAAACGCTGATGTCAGTTTTTGCCAACAGCGCCCCCTGGCCGGCCCTTTTGAATAGTGTGACAGCCCTATTGAAAGAAGTATATGATACCCTACATGTTTCTTTGTCAATATCGTCGTTTACCGAGCAGCCTTAGGGAAAAGACAGATGGTGAATAAGATGAAATTTTCCTGGTTCTTTCTTTGGTACTAGACCTAAGGGGGATACTCTCAGGTTGGTGAACGGCAGTTTGTCAAAGGGCCCTGCCATGCGCCTCTGATGCGGTCGCGTCAGAGGACGTCATGACTCTGCGCCAATCCTCTTACGAGATCCCCGCCGGCTCCTTCCTCAGTGCGCGACCTCGCTGCTGCACTACCGCCTGACCCTTCTTGGGCCTGGTACTTGGTCCTCCTCTCCGGTAACGCCACTCCCGGACTCAGGAGCTCTGGTGGGTGGTTCCTCCTTCCATTCCTTGGCTCTCCGGTGTTGGGTGTGTTGTTGAGCCTGAACAGCTCGGATTTCAGCCATCTGTCCCCTCTGGAAGCCGATTTAGCCCTCAGCTGCTGCAGTAAAAGCTCAATCTCCGCCATGGCTCTCACGGTAAGCTCTAGCAGTGAGTCGCTCAGTAACCTGTTGTGAGTTGCTCTTAGCAGTCCGTGAAGCCGCCGATTCTTTCTTCTGTGTCTGTCTTGGAAGCTCTTCTTCTCCCTGTTGTAATCTGTTCTCTCCTCACTTGCCTCTCTTCATCTACGCCTATTCCCCCTTTTCTCACGCTCTTTAGGCCTACCTGCAACATTGTTTCTATCTCTCTCTCCAATCCTGACTGCCCTTTTTTCCACCAATGGTTGACTTTGCCTTTTTTAAATCTGCCTGTCAACAGCTTGCTTTTCTCCTTCTCCCTACCTTATACCTAGCTCATCCTTTTCCATCTTCTTCAAAAAAATCCCCATCTTACATACATTCCCCCCTCCCCCTCTGCCATGTGTCTTTCGCTTTAATGCTATATATTTCTAACTTATTCCCTAAACCACCCATTTGTTGCGCAATTGCATGCACTTCCATTGCGCAATATTTTACAAGCACAACATTGCACAGGAAACGTGCACTCAACCACACGATTGCATGCGCATTCCAGTGCGTTGTAGCCTCCCCTAAGACTGAGATAATGCCAGTACGAACGTGGTCTCTTAAACCCTGTACTGCAAGAATGTATTAAATTCACAGAACAGGCTAGGAGGTGCAGAGAGGTTTATTGATATTCATTAATTTGCAGATTTTTAGAAGCAACATTGTAGTTTAAAAGTCTTTAGCTCTCCCTGTCAGCTGCAACAATATTACCTTCTCAAAGCGGAGGTGTACAATATTAAACGGGGATGTTGGAGTGCAAGAAGAGTGTGTTTTTGCTGTATGTACAGTATTGTATTAAAAAATACGCAGCGTTTCAGGTGCAGCATAATGAATTGATCCTGATCTTTGCACAGTTTTGTACAATTCATTTCACAATAGTGTTCCTGTTTAAGGCTAGGTTCAGACAAACGGCTGTGCACCGTTCCTGCAGCATTGTCACTAATGGTTTCTGAGCGTTGCCAGTAGGAAAATGCTGCATGCAGATGTTTCCTAGCGGCAAACATCTGGAACCGCTAGTGAAAACGGTGCACAGCTGTTCGTCTGGACTTAGCCTAAAGGGGGATGTTGGAGGGTTTCCAGATCAGTGAAAGATGCAGGGACACCTGTAGTATGGCTGAGTTAGATTTGGTGTTGTTTTATTGCATTCACAATTAGTGCAACCCTGCTAATTACATTTTTAAGTATGTCCCTTTTATACAAAACAATCTGGCAACCCATGTTGGAGGGTATGAATAGTGTGTTTTTATTCATGCAAAATTTCCCACAGACCATCCTGCTGCAAAAACGTTATAGAATATGTATGCAACATTCCCTTTTAATAATGTACATTAGAGATGTATTGCACAGAGCTGTGCTAAGATCAGGTTCACTTTCATATCACCACCCCCTGCAGCTTTGTGTATGGAAGATTTCACACAGACAGCGCCCCTGCTGTATAAAGTGTATAGAATATATATGCAACATTCCCCATTAATAAGGTACACAGTTAAAATATGTATTACAGAAAGGTGTGCTGAGATCAAGTTCACTTCATTGTCTTTCACCTCCTACCATCCAACATTTCCTTTTAAATACGTACAGAAATGAAAAATGCATTACACAGAACTAAGTTCAATGTCACTTTAAGGCATATTTAAAAATCGTTTAACGAAAACAAACATACTTAGATGTACGTGCGATAGGTAGTGCGATAGGAACAAATCTACGGTATCGCAAAAGCACACTTTTATAAATATTGCCCAATATTATAATTTACCTGCAGGTCTGCACCATGTTGTTTCTAGAAGTGTACCTATTAAAGGGGAATGTTGGAGACAATTGCAGCTATGCACAAAAGGCATAATTCAATAAATCTACGACCGTGTTTATAATGGTATTATCGTGGTCATAGCGTTTGCAATTGTTGCAGTATCCCTAAATAGGTAACAGATGGCCCAATGTTACTTTAATAAGTTTACTAAATAAAGGAGTACTGGTAAAGGGTATGCTACATGATTTATAAAACTGATGCAGCAGGGAAGCCATCGGTGCCTCTTCCTACCCTATAATACGGGTTGCCAGATCATTCTGAAAACAACTCAGAAATGCTACATCTGTTTTAAATAGGTGTTCCTACATGTTTCATTGATCTAGCAACCATGCCTTCAACATTCTTCTTTAAATAGGTACACTATTGAGAAATGCATTGCACAGAGCTGTACAAAGGTTCACTTCATTATAACTGGCCAACCAAGACAAATGATTATAAGTTAGGACCTTACATACAGGGGTTACCTTGACATGGTTGGAAGACATTTCCCTTTTATGATCATAAAATTTTAACTAAAACCTCTATGTTATTATGGTTTGTACTGGCACAGATAACATGACCTACAGTTTTGGACAGATAAGTAGCACTTCCACTACTTGTAATTGTCCCTCTAAGGGTGAGGCCACAGTACAACGCATCAAGTGCGCACGCAATTGCGTACACGCTTTCTGTGCGTTGTTTTTGCATTTGCGCTCACATTTTTCACTATCTATTGCGCGAAAAAATGCTCACCGCAAAATGCAAGCGGACACGCAATCGCATGCTCATCAGAAATCACAGGAACATTCTCGTTCCCACGATTTCCATGTTAGCGAAAATCAAGAGCACAAAACACGAACGTGCAAAAAACGCGCTAGTGTGGCCTAGCCCTAAATGTTTCTGCCTTCTCTGGCAGCTTTACAAGCAGAGGAGGCAGCCTGGATAGCAAGCACAAGTCTCTGCCAGTGACTGGTGGCTGATACACGGAAAGACTGGGTAGAAGAGGGACATGGAGTTGAAGATCTCTGTACAGGAACACTAGGGAAAAAGGTAAGTATTGCAATCTTAGGGTTGAGGGGGTTCCTTGTTCTATTTCATTGTCTGTAATATTTCTAATACATCTCATTAGACAATTGGAATAAATATGGGGTGTGAATGGCATACTGAGAAAGCAGGAAGCACCCCCCCCCCAGTGTTAGCTATTGTATCTAACAATACATTGTACAATTCTTCCTGAATCCAAATGGATCCCTGCATTTACCTAATGTATTTTAGAAAGTTATCCAGCCCATTCTTAAAGCTATGCAATGAATTTGCTATTACCACATCTGCTGAAAAACAGTTCTGCAGTTTTACAGTATAACATAATACTGTACATCATTAATCCCTTACCTGTCAAATATTGGCTTCTCCCCACAGTCAAATGCTTCTTGTAATTCCTTCACAAGGTTTGCTTGACCAGGGAGCCTAAATAGACCTTCTTCTGTTAACCCTTGCTGCCTGATAAAATCTACACACTGCTCCACCAACATAGGAGCCAGATGTGTACCATATCTCTTCTCAAAACGTACGGTTTCTTCCAACTTCTGCCCAAAGATACCTGTAAAACAGAAAATGTATCTAGTTAAGTCTCAATTAAAAGTTTTCTTTAAAAAAATGTATTTAAAATCAACTTTTTTACATTTATTTTTTGATTTTTGACATTTAGTTGGTTAAATTTTTCATAGAATTTGAGTTACATGAAAAACATACAATCCTTCTAAAACGAGAATAGAAATGAAAAAATGCAAAGTTCTAGGTCCTTGTTAATATGGCAATGTAAAGGACTGTTATGAATTCTCGGAGGTTCAAGTTAGTAAGCCTTCTGACTATTTAAAAGTCCAGGAAATTGAAGAGTACGAGCTGTCTTCATATTTGAAAGGTTTCTGCCTCCTTCTTGTCCTCTTAGAGGAATGTGGCATGTGCAGGAGCCCTCTTTGTTGCCAGGTGCCCTGACTCTAAACATACAGTGTTTTGCAAAAGTATTGGGCCCCCTTGAAGTTTTCCACATTTTGTCACATTACTGCCACAAACATGAATCAATTTTATTGGAATTCCACGTGAAAGACCAATATAAAGTGGTGTACACGTGAGAAGTGGAACGAAAATCATACATGATTCCAAACATTTTTAACAAATCAATAACTGCAAAGTGGGGTGAGCATAATTATTCAGCCCCCTGAGGGCACTGCCACACTGCAATGCAAACGCAATCGCACATGGAATCACATGCGATTTTGTTGCATTTGAGCATGCGTTTTTTCCATTAAGTATTGAATTTGCAATTTAAAATGCGGGATTTCCTTGCTCCCTCACCAGAAACTTTAAGGACTGGAGCCGCTTTCCCCCCCTCCAAATACAGCAATACTATCAAAGGACCTCAGCAACCCATCTACAAATAAGGACCTCATTCTCCCCCAAAGACTCCCAGAAGAAGGACATTGTCCAGCATTCGGACTCCCAGAGACTCCTTGCTACCTGATTACCAACTCAAGGGTCACCCGGCCCTCCCCCTACCCCCCTTGGCTAGACCGAAGTCTACCTCCTCCTTTCATGCTTCCACAGCTAGAGGCACCCCCCCCCTATCCATACAGCACATTGCTGTAAATTTGTAAAAGAATTAAGGAGGCCTTATGTACCTCAAAACCAAAATTTTGTAAATATGTTTATTAATATGATGCTAAAAGTTATATGTTTTAATGTTTTTAAGCAAGCACTTTATAATTATTCTAATCTTGCAGATATATCCCGCATTCAAGGGTCGTCATCCTCATCTCTGTTCCGGGTCCAGGCCCCTCCGAAGCTCAACAACTCTGAAGTAACAATGTTTATGAAGGTTCTTAAGGTATTCTGCCCTCCTGGATTAGCGTCGCCATTCTACACCCCTCACTACACATATTAACATGCCATCTCCCAAAGATCAAAATATCCGCCTCCTCACACATAACACTAAAGGACTTAACAGCCCAACTAAAAGGAAACTAGCCACCAAATACTATGAGAGAGAGAGTGGACGTGGTCTTCCTACAGGATACACACTTTTTAAAGCATAAAGAACCGAGACTATTAAGTAAAAAATACACCCAAGCCATCCTCTTACATAAAATACACCCAAGCCATCCTCTTACATAAAAGGGGACATGGATAGCGATCCGGGGAGGCTGATATCTTATTCTGACTGGTACCATAGGCCACACCAAAATCATATTTACCAATGTTTACGCACCAAACACCTCCCAAAGACAGTTCTTCATAGATTTAGAAACTAAACTTACCACCTCTACATCAGGACATCTAGTAATGGGAGGAGACTTCAACACCAGCATCAACTCCAAATTAGATAGATCCCTTCCCCACATCTCCTACTCATACAGATTGCTTAAATCACTCACTCAAAACCTCAACCTTTGGGACGCCTGGCGTCTAACTTATCCCAAAGGCAGACAATACACTTTCTTTTCCAACCCACATAAATTATATACCAGGATAGACTACTTTTTCATCTCCCCCTCACTAATACCAACAGTAGCAGATGCTGATATGTCCCCCATCACCTGGTCAGACCATGCCCATGTATCATTGAACCTACATAATATACTCAAACACTCCCCATCTCCCATGTGGAGACTAAACGAATCCCTACTGACTGACCCGAACACTAAAACAGAAATAGAGACTGCCCTACATAACTACTTCCATGAAAACACCTCTGGAACAACAAACTTCTCAACAGTGTGGGCTGCCCACAAGAAGGTCATCAGAGGCCAAATGATCAAAATTGCCTCACAAAGAAAAAACTTAACCAACAACACATTCTTGACCTAACACTCCACAACCCATACAGAAAAGAAACACTCCACAACCCATACAGACCCAGACGCCCAGACTTTAGAGAACGTAAGAACGCAACTCACCCAACTATTACATGACAAAGAGGGCAAAGCCATTAGACAAAAATACTATACAAAGGCCAATAAACCAGACGCCATGCTTGCCCATAAACTATCAGACAGAATGACACAAAACAAATTACTTCCCCTCAGACAGAAAGATGGATCATTAACCCACAACCCGAAAACAATCACCTCCATGTTTGAATCCTTCTACTCTGATTTATACAATGGCACTACAGCGAACACAGACGAAGACTGGAAAGATAACCTTATAAACTGTTTAGCTCCACTACAACTACCTCTCCCTCCCCCCTTCCCCTTCCTATCCCCCATCTTACCGAAATACCCCTACACTACCACAAGTAATCATACAACACTGAACAAACAACACAGATCACCTCATCCCCCCAGAAAACTCATATTTAAACTTCAATGAACAACCATTCACGAGACATCATAACCACCAACCATAACACGCATCCTGAAGCAAAACACTAATTTTCTCAACGGCAAACTCATAGAGACGACAACAGTACACATCCCTTCCCCAATCCCCCCACCCTCCCCCTTCTCCCCCCTCTCCCCCCTCTCCCCCACCCCCCTCTCCAGGTAATTAAAATATTGAGGAAATATTCCAACAGCCATAAGCACAAATAAGTCAGAATAATATTTATCTATCTACTCTTCTATAACCTGGAAACACTGCACTTATATATCACTTCTGAAGTTATATAGAAATTTTATTAAATTGTTTACACTGCTCTTCCATTTTCCTCAAATAAAAATTTCCAATAAATTCCCAAATAAAAAAATCCCAATAAAAATTCATGAGAAAAAATATAGTGCTGAAAGGAAGCCTGACAGAGGCAGTTTTCTTCCTAACAGAAATTATATTGGGATGTAAAAAGTACCAATTGTACCTCCCTGCCCCAAGTACTTTTAACTGTTTTTGAAATTAAAATTCTTCTTTAAAGGGTATCTCCACTGTTAAAAACAATATTGCCTTAAATAGTAGATTTAATAAAGTTAGCCACCTACCCTGAATTGCAGCTTCTTCAGATGCCTGTATGCATTACAGGCATCTGATCCACGTCACTCTTGTTCAAGCCAGCCAGGGAAACTGCTGGCGTGAATTTCACAGAGGGGGGTTGTCAGAGGGGGGCATGTCGCAGAGGGGGGCATGTCGCAGAGGGGGGAATGTCGCAAAGGGGGGAATGTCACAGAGGGGGGAATGTCACAGAGGGGGGAATGTCACAGAGGGGGGAATGTCACAGAGGGGGGAATGTCACAGAGGGGGGAATGTCACAGAGGGGGGAATCTCACAGAGGGGGGAATCTCACAGAGGGGGGGCTCTCACAGTGGGGTGCTGTCACAGGGGGGGCTGTCACAGTGGGGGGCTGTCACAGTGGGGTGCTGTCACAGAGGGGGACTGTCACAGAGAAGGGCTGTCACAGAGGAGGGAATATCACAGGGGGGGGCTGTAACAGAGGGGGGAATATCACAGGGGGGCTGTCACAGAGGGGGAATATCACAGGGGGGCTGTCACAGAGGGGGTAATATCACAGGGGGGCTGTCACAGAGGGGGTAATATCACAAGGGGGACTGTCACAGGGAAATTGTAACATGAAATTGTTAAAAAGCAAGTTCTCCTAGCCTTCTTACATAAAGCTGTGTGGCTAAACCTTATAACTTCCCTCCTGTGACTCTCCATGCACAATCAGCTATCAATAGATAATGCAAAGACAGGTAGAAAGGCTTTGTGTACATCAGATATCACTGGGGTCAAGGGGGCGTGGCAGAAATCATGAATATCCATGTGATGATGCCTGACAGCCTGCCCAGCACAGTGGCAGACACACCCCCAGAAACAAGCAGAACTTCCCCTGGCTGCTGCAAAGGAACAGAGGTGATATTTGGGGGAAAAGGGTAGGGTGAGGGTCGGGGGAAGGTGTATTTTCATGTAAAAAAAAAATTAAAAAAAGTTTTTCCATCATTGGAGATACCTTTTAATATAATTGTAGGTTTTTCTGCAAAAATAATCAGATATAGTAACTTTAAAATGTAAAAGAACAGCTGAAATAAGAAAGACTGGCTGGGATAATAAAGTGCATCCACAGACCTAAAGATGGTCATGTCCAAGGGATTATAGGTAAAAAGAAGATTGCTTGTCATATTGATTATGTCCGCTTTTCTATGCACTTCCATAGTCTTTTAATTGCGTTTTGACAGAAACAAACCAAAAATGGTGATAACATTGCAAGAGATTGCATTGTACACAGTGGAGCCTACTTCCCGTGATTTACATTATAAATTAAACTAGAAAGGGAAAGTTTAAGTATAAACTTTGAAAGACTGCATCTTGGAAGGGAATTTGTGTGTTTGTGCTGCAGATTTTAAAACTCAATAATGTCAATGAAGAGGACGTTGTTTTTTACTTACCCTTTAAATATGTCACATGCATTAAAGGTAGGTCAGTTGGTGTGTGTGTATTCATATCAGGTTGGGGGATAAAATTAGTTTTTTTTTACTTTAGTTACCCTTTATGTATGGCTGACATAGTAATGTATAAGAAGATCAGTAGGTGTGTGTAACTGTTGGGTTGAGAGTTAAAAAAAAACTTTTTTGATGATTGGTCAAAATTAGTTTTTTTGACTTTAGTTACCCTTTAAGTATGGCTGCAACAGTAATGGAGGGGTAGGTCAGTAGCTGTGCATAACTGTATCCTGTTGGGGGTTAAAAAAACAAAGTTTTTTATTATTGATCAAAATTTGCTTTTTTGACCCTTTAAATATGTCTGCCTCCGTAATGGATAAGTAGATCAGTAGGTGTGTGTACCTGGGTCTGGTTGAGGGGGTATGTCTTTTTTGTGTTTACAACCATAAAACTATCTTTTATTGAGAATAAATCTAAATTAGTTTTTTTTTTAACTTTAGTTACCCTTTAAGTATGGCTGCCACAGTAATGGATAAGTAGATTAGTAGGTGCGTGTACCTGGGTCTGGTTGAGGGGGTCTTTTTTGTGTTTATAACCATAAAACTATCTTTTATTGAGGATAAATCTAAATTAGTTTTTTTGACTTTAGTTACCCTTTAAATATGGCTTCCATGGGAATGGAAAGGTAGGTCAGTAGGTGGGTGTACCTGGGTCTGTGTGGGGGGTTGGGGGTATCACCATTTGTATTTATGACCATGAAAAAAACGGTTTTGAAATATCCACATTTTTAGGAGTTACCATTATAGTCTATGGGGAAAAATGTCCGGAAATTCGCCGATAATGAAGTAAGGCTTCAGCGGATTCCTATATGCCCTGCACGTCTGTAACGAATTTCATGTCTCTAGCTCAAAAACTGTGGGAGGAGATACAGTCCAAAAAAGCGGAAGAATAAAACGGAAGAAGAAATAGAAAGAACAGTACTTTGGCTTTTTCAAGCCAAATTAATAATGGCATTGCGGATCCTGAAATACAGACGGAACACAAAACACGGTAAAAATGCTCCTAGCACTAAATAAGAGTCTAACCAGGCACCTAAGACATTTTAATGTAAGAATATGTCTGTTATTACTTGATGACCAATTAATATGTTGTGCATTTGTGGAGGAATTAATTATGGATATTTAGTGTACAAGTTATCTTTTTACCACAGATATTAAAGATAAAAAAAATGTAGCCTTTTAAAACATTTTAGAAATTTACAGTTAATTTAGCGTCCTAATGTCAAAAAGGTTTTATTCCACTGACCCCATATTTACCAAAGGGTAACTGTGGTCTGCATACAAGTCTATTTAAAAGTGTTCTGTCATACATGTCAAACAAGCCTAGAATGATGTCTTTAGCTTCTCTGGATCTTAAAGGGAAATTAAAGGGCATGTCCAACCCCAAAACTATAATCCCCCCCACTACTGGCCCCATCATGTAGTGTAGTTTAATCCTTACCTCACATCCCAGCTCCATCTGGTTCTCCTGTAGTCCCCCCCCAAAGTCCCCAAAACTGCCCACCAGGAGGATAGCAGAGTCCATATAGGACTCTGCCTCCTACCTGGCCTCCGGGAGAAGTTTGGCATGCGTACTGCAGCCCTAAACGACGCCTGCGGGAACGCATACATGTATTTGAACATGCTTGGGGGTCATGTGTGTGCATTCGCTTGGGGGTTGTGCGACGGCCATCAAATCGTACGTGTGCCCGAGGCTAATGTCTACTGGATCTCACATTACACTTTTACTTTAACGGATAGGTTGGTCAACTTGTAACTAACTTGCCTGTTGTAATCAAGATGCCTTCCGGGCATACAAACACCCGGGCACCAGATTGCTGCTATCTGTAACAAAGGGGCATAAGCCAATCCTTTCATACAGTATATTACCCTCAGATGCACTGTTTGGATAAAATGCATTGACAAGTCCTTGTGTAATAACTATGGGTGCTGGAGTAATTCTGGTGCAATTTGTAACAAATATACCATTGGCAAACAATCCCCAAATCTTTTTCTCTAACTGAATAACCCAATGAATTAATTAGATTTTCTCTTCCTTGTAAAGATTATATAGTGTTCCCCACCATACAGGAGCCTTACAGTATTTTCTGGTAAAAATATCATTGCATCTGGAAGCTTTACTGCCTCTAATCTTTCATTTTCCACAGGTCCTATTGGCTAATCAGACATGTGTCATTTCAATCATATACAAATACTTCACTCTTCATATTTCTGTGCAGTAAACATAAGGAAATACTGCTGCAGCATATATTGGCTCAAAACGTATCTGTAATATAAACACAATGGCTGACACATACACTCACGCACTTACTCACAAAGGCACTGGCCACATATACTACCCACACAGTCACATAAACAATAAAATACTATGAGTAGAACCTTTCTTAGGTTTCATGTATCCTTCAGTGAATACCACCCCAACTTAACACACATAGGGTTGTGGGTGTATACATGAATGAGTAAGATTGCCTGTTTGTAAATACATTCAATATTTGGCCCCCTGGAATAATTTCTCTTTCTATTAGAGTCTATCAACATTCCAGTGCAGAGCAGGTCGATGTGAAATGAGGGATGAGAAAATTAATGTATTGTCCACCAATATGCTGTGGCTTAGAGATGGCTCATGTAACACCCTAAAGATTGTGGGTAAAGGCAAAAAGGCTAAATAGGCTATACATGATCGTCTGTTACTGGGCTCCCTGGAAGAAGCTCTCCATTCACCACACTGTCCTGTGTTTTCTCTTTCTCTGCCTCCATCTGACGTTTCTTCTTCAGATCTCTTTCGAAGACCAGAGGTACAGCTAAAAGGACCAGAGCTCCAATAAGTGGGGGGATGCCAGCCAGATAGAAGGCTATGTCATAACTCCCATAATAATCATGCAAAAATCCTATGAGAACAGAAATGATTTTTATTAACAAGGATTCTTCCATATTATAGAATTTCTCGAGTGTTTATAATACTTTCATGTTTAAAATAATTGGCAGTTCAGGAGCACACTGCACCATTACATGCTATCTTCTACATTATTACTATAAAGCCAGTGAGAAGCTTATCTACTTAATAGAAGAAGCACAGATCTTATTACCACCGCCCTAATTCAGACCAACCTGCAATTGGAGGTCCAGCAGTCATTGGGATTGACATGAGTCCCAACACATAACCAATTGCTTGTGATGCCTGCATGGGTCCCACTAGCTCGAAGGCAATAGGGCTCATCATACTAATAAGAAACCCATCACATAGTCCCAGGAATAGGCACACCACAATGACAGTCTCCAACATTTGGCACAGAGGCAACATCATACTTAAGATTCCAAGCAGCAAGAAAGACACTACCTGAAAAACATCATGAATCAAAACATGGGGTGAATAGGTACTGGCAAATCAAAAATCAAATAAGAGCATGTATTATCCAAAACAGGAATGCATGGACCGAAACGTTGCCTTATTTGTTGCACAATAAAATTTCACTGAAAAGACCTCTTGAGTGCACCTATCTCTCCAGTATATGACTATATAAAATATATCTGTTGGTGCGTATTGACCCTGAGGTGCCCCCACTAATTGCAATGTGGAAACTGTTCTGCATAGAACAGTGGCTGGGCAATAATTGCTAGTGAAACACTAATCTTAAAGGAATTGTACACTAAAAAAAATTACTCATTTCAATCTATAAATGAATACATGTAAGCAGCACTTACTCTGTGTTTGTGTTGCTGTATGACTTGTTTTGCTCAAGCTCAGTCACTTACTCCCCTAGCGCCCTGCCAGACTATCTGACTCTGTTTGAGGTCAAGCATGCTCAGTAATCCCTACGAGGCAGCATTGGGAGAGGAAATTTCCCACCATGCAGTTCACATATTAACTGTCACCATTCCAGCTACAGCAAAACTATACATAACACAAGAGTTTATAATGCTAGGGAACTTGATTGGCAGATGAAATGTAAGATGTTTCAGACTGGATATCTAAAGAAATAGGGGACACATCAACAAAATAATACTACAGTGATAGTTAGGAACAATTACAGTTTCCAATAATGGGCAAATAAAGAAAACTAATTTCACAGTGTACATATACTTTAACATAGTATTTGGCTGCAATTATTGCTGCTTAAGTTACTTCATCCAATTATTAAGATGAAAGATCATTAAATTATTCAGATTAAATTACTAAAATAATGTTATTACATATTTTTTTTAATTATTTAGATTCAATTATTTTTATCTTAAAGTGAATAATATTACTTGCCTTAATTCAGTTTAACTGATGAACAATCAGGAGACAGTAGAGAAACTAGGATACTTACCCACAATCTCTCTTGTTTACTGATCTTTTAATTGAGGAACGGGAGGTAAGACATTGCTCCTTTACCGCCTTTTACCCGTTCTTCAATTAAACTGAATTAAGTCAGGTTGTCATGACAAGACATCTGCAATATGCCAGCAGACATTTTCATATTCATGACTGTAGCCTGAAAAATTGAAAAAGTTGGTGCTTCACTGTATTTGGCAACAAGGGAGTAAATATTAATTTGTACATGTTTACAAGTGTTTATATACATATATATAGAAATATAAACAGACACATACATTTTATTGAAACAGAATGGATAAATGTTTGCACTAACATTCCACAGTGGCCGAGTGCAACACTGCTTTCCCAAGCTGCCCTGCCAGAATAGAGCAATAGCTGCTGGAATTATGAGCAGTGAAAAAGTGTGAGATTAAAACTTAATCCTGATAGCTGTGTACATTACTGCAGATGTTTCCCTCACTGATCCCACAGGAAAACAAATGCAAACATTCCAACAAGAAGTGTCAGAAACAAACCATTTCTAAATACACTAAATACATACAACCCCTCAACATTGTACTGAAAATACTTTATTTACTGTGCATTGCTTACAATATTGTAAAGGAGCTGATGCATATTACAATACTACAACAATGCAACAGAATGGGAGTTAAGCTCTGTACACGCGTTTAAAAAAGGAAGACAGGCAAAGGCGTGGCACCACCGAGTGGGTGATTAATGTCCAATCTGGCCGATAGTTGTGTGTGTGTTATCGTTTGGCCTGGCATTGTTCCTTGATCTGCTGGACCTGAATCGACGTTAATTGTCTGCTCGTTTATTGGGTAGTGACTTTAGATAAAGATTGTTCAAATGACTATTAGAGGATTGGTCCAACAATTTTATCTACAGAGCAGCCTGTTCAGTTCTATAAATTGTAAAAAAGACCCATAATTCTTATGTCTTTCTAGACAGCTGAGATAGGATAATGGAGTTACTAAAGAAGGGTATAGATTGCCATACCACTTAGTTATGGTGGCCATAGACGCTACAATCCGATTGTACAATTCGCAGGTCGTACGATTGGATTGGTGGTCGGCCAAATTTTCAGCTGGTCGGATGTGCAAATTATTGGAAGATCGTTGAAAGATCTTTCAACGATCTTCCTTACACGATCCGCCGGTCGTACGATATCGGGATGTCCCGATATCGTACGACCGGGATCTAAGCGTCTATGGCCACCATTAGAATATACCTACTTAATCATGAACTACAGTTCCCAACAAAAAGATTACTGGGGTTTATATTACAAAACAATGGGAGAACCACCATACTTTGTTCAAAATCTTAACGGACTCTGACTCTAAAGTTAATAAGAAAATATAAAAAAAAAATTTCCTTTGAACTCAAATTAGGGGGGCAATTATTTTAATTGCTGGAATGGTAATTAGAAAAGTTCCATTCTACAACCAGAATACAATATAAGTCAGTTTATTTTATGCCAACTAGGGGCTTTTGCTATTCCTGCTTTATAAAGAGGAAAGGCTGATTTATTTTCTTTCATCTTGATTTTCAGAACACAGAACAGACTTTTAATGAACAGACAGCCATTTCACAAAAATCCGAAAACTAATAAACCATTCTCCTTTCTGTACCCGCATGTTATGATTTAATGGTCTAGTTATATAGGGTCTGGACTCAGGACCCATTACACGTAAGCGGTATAACATTTCTTTTAGCCTATATGGCATCATATAAAACCTCAGTCTTGGCTGTCCAAGAAACCTGCTAAATGCAGCACTTCATTTCCAAAATCCTGCAGGGACTTTCTGTATGTTGTAACCCTGGATAAAGAAATTAATGTTACCCTATAAATTACAATGGAGCAGCTGCACCACATAATAGTAAAATAGTCACAGTGCCTGGGTCAAAGAAAATGAGAAAAATGAAAATCCTTGCAATTGAAAAGTTATTTATCAATGTATTCTCGTCTCTTGTAAGAACAGGAAAACTTCCAGTTTGAGTATTGGGCCAGAAAGGCACTTGTGTTTACTGATAAACCTTCCAATTTAAAGGAAATCTTTAGACAAAACCAGACTGATAGCTCAGAGACTGCTGAATAAAGCAATGTACCGGTATGCCTTTTCTTTTTTACATGTTTACACAAACATACATCAATATAAAAACATGAAAATGTTTCACTAACGCAAATAGTCGAAACACATGTTCAACCCCCTCTCCTTTAGAGGGATACAAAGCAATTGATTGGAAAGCTGTTTTCTTTCTCCCTGGATAAAGCACACCAAGCATACCAGGGCCACAAATGGGAGGGGGCAGACTAACTGTGAAAAAGATAACAATTTTTTGAAAAAAAAGTGAATCAGAAATGTCTTGGTTAGCTAAATCTGTGGTATTCAGTTAGATCAACTGGATCTCTTGAATGCAAGGTGTGGATTGCATTGTTGCTAAGAGGTGCTATTAAACTGCCCAGGGTAAGGCATTAAAACAGCATTGTGTCCCCACCTCTATTTAGGCTTGGTTTCTTTATTTTGACATACTTAGTTTCTTTAACATCTCTTTTATACCAATCTCGTTCTGTATCCAAATTGGGGACATTACAGTCTTCAAATGTGTCACCTTTTCCCTTATGATGAAGATATATGGCCCTGACCTAAAGGAACTGGCTCTTCTGCCACAGCCTGACATGAACAATCCTGACACCTTAATTTGGGTAGTTTAATATCGTAGACAGAATGCAGTCAACATCTTGCATTCAGAAAGTCCCTGACACCTTGCTGTTATTTGAGAGTCATTCAAGGGTATTTATTGCCAACAGATTCTTGTACAAGTCATTCTGAATTGAGAAAGCCAGTCGAATGACTAGCGAAACGTCTTCAATAAATACACTTCAATTTAATTTAATCTAACCAAAAACCACAGAAATACCATGAACTGGATAATCGAGAACCTTCACCAACATTCTGGGTTAGTTGGATAAAATTAATTTTGGCTTCAAGATTTCCTTCAAGTTCACATAAATAAACTTGCTGTAACTGCAATTGGTTCTTTAGATATTTTGAAATAGTGTATATACATATGTCAAAGAAACAGAATCCTCAATACTTGATAAAGATTATAAAATATAAATGAATCCCCACATAAACTGATGTAAACCAAGCAAAATCGTCTGGTTTTCCTCTAATGTCTGGAATATTATTGGACCTTGTTAAAAGGGGAACTGTGGTCCAAAAATGACTAGGTAAATTGATAGGAATTGCTCTCCTAAGAATTTTTGCAATATATTTCCATTGTTTATTTTGCATAGTTTTGAAGATATTTACATTTTTGTTGTGATATGGCAGCGGCATCACCAGGTTCCTTGCACTTCCTGCTCTGAAACCACCATGTCAGTGGATGACAGTCAATCTTCCCTGTTTCACCTACTCCACTTGCAGCTCCCCTCCATTTGCAAGCCCCCCTGGTCCCTCCCACTCATGGACCCCATGGCCCCTCCATTTGCAGGCCCCCCCTTGGCCCCTTACCTTACAGCACCATGTGGCCCGGCCCACTCACGGATGTCTAAGGCCTGCCCACCCGTGAGTGCCGTGGCCACCACCCCCTACAGAAAACTGTGTAAAAACAGCCTTTTCAGGCTGGGAGAGTAGGGCTGTAGATTCCCTTATGTTCTATGTGAGGATCTTCACACAGCAGGCAGGGACATCCTGTCTCCTGTCCTGTCACTAAAGCCTTATGCTGTGCTCGCCGGCGGCCAGGTCGAGGAGCAGTTTTAGGAATGTCACATATCAGCCTCCCACCCATTAACTTTCTGGTCAGTAATTTCTTTATATCTTGGGCTGTGGAGCAGGTAGAGAGGTGGTTGATGACTCATTTTAAAGGTAGGAAACTGGCCTTTCATTTAATCTCAACTTGTTTGGAGACCATAGTTCCCCTTTAAGTGTGAAATAGTCATTCTATTGTAATGTTTGAAAGCTGATACAATTAAATGAAGGTATAAGAAGACAAGGTATATTACCTGCAAATAAACTTTTTTTAAACCAGGGATACAGTCTCCAATTCTGCCAGAAGCAAGGCGCCCAATGCCAGATGTAGCTCCAATACAAACCAATACGATCCATCCTTTTGTATTCTCTTTAAACCTCTGCTCCACAAACTTGATCTAAGGTAGAAGAAAGTGATAAGTGAAAAGTCTCTCTCTTAAATCAATCTGCTTAGTATTCTCAGATAAAAATGTGAGGGACCTAGAAGACAAGTGCAGTGTTTAGTGGCAAGAGTTTATTGTGGCACAATTTAATAAGTGCTCTCAAACATGCAAAGAATGGTGAAGAAGGAAGTACGCCTTTGGATACAATTTATAGGACAGAAAAAGTACAACTGAAAATAATAAAGCATATTATTACGGTAAGATATTTTGTAATAATCTGACAGTGAACTTAATCCATACGATTGCAAGTCAATGGCCCTAAATATTTATGTAAATCTAGTACAATATTGCAGAGAATGAAGAAAGTTTAGTTCATGTTAATAGGATTTTTTCCCCAACTATTGAGTTGTTATGTGGCCTGAAGTTAGGGGTTTTATGCTAAAATAAAATAGCATTTTTATGACAATAAAGCTAAATTCAGATCTGATTATGCAGCTTATAAAATTATCCTAAAATGCACTGGTTAAAAAACTTACCAGATGAACATAGGGCACAAAGTATCCCAGAACTGTTGTGGCTATGCCAAGTGCCCAGAGTGTGTAAGTCTTCTTCTGAAACACTTGCATGTTAAAATATTTTCTGGTGTGGGCCAGGCACTGCTGGGTCTTGCTCCTTCCAGCTACCTTTTCGTTTTCTTTGCCATAATTGATGGGAGGGGGTAAAAGAGGCTTAAATGTGAGAGAAAGGAAAATTTGTATGAACATGAACACACTAAGAACCTGAAAGGTATGTGCTAGGCCAATGGCTTTTCCCATTATCTTCAGTAAGAAGGGGAAGCACATGGCTAATAAACAGCCTCCGCCAGCCACAATTCCATTTGCCAGACCCAGGCGCTTCTTGAAATAGTGACCAAGAATGACCAATGAGGGCTGAAAAGCAAAGGAACAGCCACAGCCAAATAGGATTCCGTAGGTGAAAAAACGTACACCAAGGGACCTATGGAAAGGCAAAAAGAAATCACTTTAGGCCAAAGTTTATAGTTGCCTTTATTTAACAGTTGCTAATGCTTTTTAATAGCTAATATTATTTTATTATAATACATACAGTAAGAGGCTTAAATTATAATGGGAGCAGCAGTAGAATATTGTCTTATAATAATCACTCAGCTATGTCACTGTGTGATTATTATAAAAAAAATGTTCCATTGTAGCCCCATACCATTCTGACCATCCAGCAACATAAATGTTTTAAAAAGGTAAAACGGATGATTTAAAGGAGAATTATGGGGTTTGGAAAAGAAAGTAAACCTCGGTCAGTTTCTTCAAATCAAATTCAATATAAACAACTTCCAACTACAATGCACAGGAATTTCCGTAATGTTTCTTATCACTAGCCAATATTAACCTTTCTTTGATGGCTTGCCTAATGTGAGCTAGCTGCTCAGTTACAAGGAGAGAGTAATAAAAGCTTTACAGTCAATGTAGTTCATCTGGAATCCATGTGTCCCGTTTAGAAAGGAATCTAATTATGTGAACAGAATGGTGTCAGGCACGATTATACTTTTTATAACCTAACGTTTACTTACTATGTATATAACACACAGCATGTGTCTTTTCTTTATCATTCTAAAAATTATCCTGGGATTAATTCTACTTTGCATGTTTTTTGCATGTCAAAGAACTCAATTATTACTCCCAGTATGGCACATACAGTAGCTAGTAGGACTGTCATTTTTAAGTGGTTTAATATTAAGAAACATGAAGTGAATCTCTGTGCAGGAACTAATATGATTTAGCGTTTGTACATAGTAACCCACATTTAGAATTAGAACCACTTTCATGTTTTTCAATCCAAACCATTTTTTGAATCTGTATTTTCCAAAGCAGTGCTAAAGGACCAGCCCCACTATATGCTCTGCATGCTGATCCGTCATTGTAAAGCATGGGCTCATAATGTTAATGGTACGAATTGCATGCGTTTCAATAATATGGATGGAGATACGAACAAAACGTCTATAAAAAACAACACAGAAACACAGTTGGGGCGATTTACCCAGAGCCGCAATCACGTGAATTTAATATCGTGTTTGCAGCTGTGGGTAAATCCCAAAAGGGAATTACACACATCGCAATAGTAATGACGGATATTAGCTGGCATTAAAATCTTGCGCAAAAGCAACACAAACGTAATATTAAATTGCAAGCACCAGTTGCGCGGGTGACTTTTGCGAGACCCGCGCAGAGATAGAGTTAGTCGCGCTAAACTATATTGAATTGGTTTGTGTGACTCACAAAGATTGGCCAGCAGCTCTGGGTAAATGAGCCCGAATGTGCGTCTTGTGTGGATTGAGTGGAGCCGTGGACTTAAAACACCGGCTAACAGTAATTTCAATGTAGCGTTCCCTGTCTACTCAGAAATTCAGTATTATATACATACTTTGTGAATGAGCTTGATAACAATCCGATGAAAGCAAGAGCAGCCCCTCCACAGGATGTCTTCCGGCAGCCAAGTCTGTCTGTGAAGATGCTAACGACTGGAGAGCAGAAAAAGAGCATTCCCATTGCCAGTGATCCAACCCAAGCTGCAAGTAAAAGTCAACATCTCATCAAACTACGAATACATTGCATTAGGACAATTGTGGGTTCATCTTAAAAACAAATTAATCAAATAGGTTACTTCAAGGAAGTCCAACCTGCATCCCTCCAATGTTTGAAGAATTCAACTCCCTGCAATGCCTCGCAGTTGTTGTTTTGAAACATTATAATAGTATTTATCTATGCTTCAAAGCACTCTTAACCCGGGCAGCTTTGCAGACTCACATTATAAACAAGCAAGCATGTGAGACAAGTCATAGTATGTAACTTGGCCTGAATACACTGTTATGTACCAACCTGCATCTAACATCTATTTATCACACTTACGGAAATCAAGCACCGATGTTGCATAATGGGTCATATCCAACCTAATCAAGATATCAGGGTATGTGCCCTAACTTGAGTCATGTAACTTTTTTGATTTTCTTGGAGCTTTATATCACTCCCCTAGCAGTTGATCTGGCCTATAGTATGACCAAGATCTGATGATCACAATGAAAATGTGTACAGTGCCTAACTTTCAAACTGCCTTTCAAAACTCACCTGCAAGACTATAGAATTACTAGAGGTAAAAACTGTTTTGAGACCTTTTAACAGATGCTGCGACTGGAGATATTTGCAGATCAATACTGAATTGAAGATACTGAACCTAACTAAAGTATTAAGCCTCATACACACACTAGATAAATCATGTCTGGGGATTTTTTTCCTAATGGGATTTATCCCCCAATCTCCATACAGACAGGTAGCTTGTTACTTAAACAAGCCGCCTGTACTAATCTGTGGGGATGGAGGAACAATCACAAGGTCTCCCACACCACAGAACAATCACAGAGTAATCTGTCAAGGGTGATCACTTTTTCAATGCCATCAGGTGCCCTTACACATATCAGGTTGATGGCTAAATGGTCACTGTCAAACTATTATCTAACGTGTGTATGAGGCTTTACTTGTCAGCTGTCCTTTACGCTAAGCCTGTTAATGTGACAGAGCGTGTCAACTAAGCTGCGCTTTAATGTGCAATTACAATGCTATGCTCTAATGTGTGCATCTTGGAAAGAGAGTTTTGCCCTAGGTAGTAGTCATTGGTTGGTCCAGTCACAAATGGTTGCATGTGTTACTTTATCCAAGCTTTCTGTCCTGCTGTTAACTTAATAATCTGAAGGGCTACAAAACTGAAAGCAACAAGCGTTCCTTAGCTTTGATATATAGAACCCCTGAGTGATTACACAGCCTGTTGATTTCAAAAGCCATGAATGTTTATTATTTTTCTTACTGACCATGAAATTGGCCAGATTGAAAACTTGTAGACTGAAATAAACAGCTGATCGCTTACACATGTTTTTTATTCAGTCATTGCACTTGAGAGGATTCCTTGTACATTAACCCTCTTTCCACTTAAGTAGTCACCCAAAGAAAAACAGCTAGAATGACAATGTATTAATTGAGCTGCTGTCTGAAATAGAAACTCTATAATCAACAACAATGGAATTTCCTGATTAAAAAATAAACTAGAGACAGTCTGAGATTTAGTTACTTCCATAAGGGCCAGTTATGAAAATCTATCTATATCTTGGTGAAATACTGTGTGAAGGAACAGAATTAAAAGCAAACATGGCAGGCCTTTTGTGTTGGTATAAACAAATTAAACATTTGAGGTGATTCATTTTTGCAGGATTTTTTTTTGTCAGTACAGACAATCCTAGCTCTGTGAGCGCAGACATGCTCAGTGTAAGATTAAGAGATGGGAATTCTTAAATTTGTATCTCTTTGTTAAGGTTAACAGGGCCTGACAAAATACTGCTGCTCATTCAGTCTTCTGATCTGTTCTTATTTGCATGCATTGTATTTTTGGGGTGATTTTGCAGGTCCAAAATTCCTGCCATGAATGGATAAGTTTTTGAGTTCCTGATATTTTTCTTTTATTAAGTGGAATAGTTTTACATTGTTAAGTTTACGTAACAATGTAAAACTATTCCACTTAATAAAAGAAAAATATCAGGAAATCATTTAATGTGTGCACTAAAAAACATTTATAGCTTCTCTGCAATACAAAAATGACAATACTTCATGTGATGTGGGTTGCACATCTGATAGTTATATACTGTGCCAGGATATAAATAAATTTTGTGCTAAAGTATTTTAATGAGAAGACTGAACAAAAAACATCCTGTGGTTTAAATCCTACTTCCTAAAAATGGCTTGAGTAATCCTGGGTAATCAAACCAGCCATTGTACTTGAGCCACTTGTAATTAATAACTAGCACACCGACACAGCAGATTATCTGTGCATACAAAATGTGCAATAGCCACTGGACACTGCCCTAAATCTCACATTCCAGCTTCACTACAATTTAACTATTAATTGTAGAAGTTTTAAAAGCCCCTGGAATAGTTTATAGTGAGATAATTGAAAACAAGAACCTGTAAAATGTGGATGTTCTATTTAATGGAACTTTAGCTTTGAGCGATATTCTTGGAATTCTAAAAAAAACATGCAATGGGGCAGAAGATGAAGTAAACAAGATGTGCAGATATATCGTGATAAAGTCTAGATGGCGTTAAGATATATGATGATAAAAGTCTAGATGGCGTTGTTAAGATATATGATGATAAAATTCTAGATGGTGTTGTTAAGATATATGATGACAAAAGTCTAGATGGTGTTGTTGAGCTATATAGTGATAAACCTGCTAAAATACTAAAGTAGTTAAAACCAAAAGTGTTAAATAAAATTACACTAGAAAATATGACAAAAAAACATTACCTTTAAGATGTATATATAACTGCATTGTATAAGACATGATTCTACTACAGTAAGTAGCACCTTTATCTTACTTTGTATATACATGGACATGTATTAAGTCCTCTATTTGTATTATTGGAGAAAGCGCCTATGTTAATGTGTCTGTACTTGCAGTCAAGCTCCGGTGATATTCCACGGGAACATTGCCTTCATTTTTGATTAGGTGATGTCTTCATAAAATTACATTTCAGTACAAAACCCATTAATAGTGCTAATGCAAAAAAAATTCTGTGTAATTTTCCTTGTAATGTTCCACAGTTCATATAGGTTCCAAAATACAAACCATATTATCTGGAAAAGATTATATACCTACAACACTGCAAACATGTTTCATTTCAAATACAGTATGCTAATGAGACAAGCAGATGTGGGCATAACAATATCTAAGCTTTCCTATTATTTTCTGTTCTGTCTCTCTAATTATATGTCAGCAACGCCATTGTATACTAAAAGATGCTTATTACTTTCTTTTCATTGTTTTTAGTAGAATCACTGTAAGACCATGGCAGCAAGATTTTATTTAAAGGGCATGTCCACCCCCAAAACTATAATCCCCCCCACTACTGGCCCCATCATGTAGTGTAGTTTAATCCTTACCTCACATCCCAGCTCCATCTGGTTTTCCTGTAGTCCCCCCCCCAAAGTCCCAAAAACTGCCCACCAGGAGGATAGCAGAGTCCATATAGAATTTTGCCTCCTACCTGGCCTCCAGGAGAAGTTTGGCATGCGTACTGCAGCCCTTCTCCCCCTCCCTCTCGATTAGGATTCCCTCCCCCTAGTGTAAATCCCTTTACATATGTCATTCCCCCTGTCCCCCCAGCCCCAACCGCTCTATTTATTTTATTAGAAAGTCTATTTTATTAGCAATGAACTCCCGGCAGCCGCGTCCGTGATTGGCTGCCGCTCAGCCAATCACAGACGCGACTGCCAGTCCAGCCCCACTGCTTGCATTTTTACTCGCAAGCAGAGGGCCTGGCAGCGCGGTGGAGGAAAGAGGGGAGGTAAGTTAAGTTTGGGGCACTTTCTAATAAAATAAATAGAGAGGTTGGGGCTGGGGGGACAGGGGGAATGACATATAAAAAAATTATTTCAAGGGTGGACATACCCTTTAAAGGACAACGAGATTCTTCTTGTTTTAGTCTCTACCCCCAAACATAAGTAAAACATCATTCTGATCTGATTCTGGGCTATAACTCAGGAAAAGGGATTTATTATTGTTATTGTTTAACCCATTTACCAAGGTCATTATGTTAAGTTTAATAGTGAGATATAACTCAAACTCTTCTCCAAAACCTTAATTGTGCTGTACAGTAGATGCAATTGGGCGTTCTAAAATAAGCAACACAATCTAGTGATGCGCCCCGCTTTTTGACAAAGGCCCAGTCTGAATTTCCACAAAACTAGGTCTTTAAATCTAGTACTATAGAGCTTGTAAAGGAATTATTGGTGGAAAAACATTTCCTATGACTAATTCCAAAAATCCATTATATTCATGCCTGGTGTGCAGCATTTATAGAAGGCTACGTGTGCAGTATTCATAGTAGGCCCGGTGGGCAGTATTCATAGTAGGCCCGGTGTGCAGTATTCATAGTAGGCCTGGTGTGCAGTATTTATAGAAGGCCTCGTGTGCAGTATTCATAGTAGGCCTGGTGTGCAATATTCATAGTAGGCCCAGTGTGCAGTATTCCTAGTAGGCCCTGTGTGCAGTATTCATAGTAGGCCCAGTGTGCAGTATTTATAGTAGGCCCAGTGTGCAGTATTTTACATATGTCATTCCCCCTGTCCCCCCAGCCCCAACCACTCTATTTATTTTATTAGAAAGTGCCCCAAACTTTACTTACCTCCCCTCTTTCCTCCGCCGCAATGAACTTCCGGCAACCGGGTCCGTGATTGGCTGCCGCTCAGCCAATCACAGACGCGACTACCGGTCCCGCCCCTCTGCTTGCATTTTCTCGCAAGCAGAGGGCCTGGCAGCGCGGCGGAGGAAAGAGGGGAGGTAAGTAAAGTTTGGGGCATTTTCTAATAAAATAAATAGAGCGGTTGGGGCTGGGGGGACAGGGGGAATGACATATAAAAAAATAATTTCAAGGGTGGACATACCCTTTAAAGTGAAAAAATATCTTGGGCTAGAAACAAAGTGCATAGTGCATGTTACATTATGCAACTACTCGGAGTGACGACAGCCCAAAGACATTAAAGATACATGGTTTTAAAGTTGTCCCATGGGGGCTGCCATCTTTGCTCCTCCTCCTGTACCCACTTGGTATTGCACATGCCCAATAGCTATGCCTTAGGGACGAAGGATAAATAGCAATCTCATCTCTATTTTACATATATACTTACTTATCAAAACCCATTAATACTGCACCTACATTAAATTAGAATTTTTCTAGCAGGTAACTTGAACAAAATAACCGTTTTCTAGGAAACTTTAACCCTTTCACTGCCAGGAGATTTTCATTTTTTTTTGCGTTAACTGCCAGAAGAATTTTCAGGATTTTGTCCTCAATCGCTTTAGACTAATTTTACAGTAGGAAACCTTGCAGTAAATCAGGAATATTATACATTGTTTTTTTCAGCACAAAGTGTACTTTAACATGGTAACAGAATTTTGTAACTTTTCTGGAAATTTTACTGGAATTATGGGTAAAATATGTAAAAAAATGAAAAATTTGCAAATTTTCATGGATTTTTCCCATTTTTACTTATAGTTATCTTAAGGTTACGCACAAAAATCTTACTGTTTCTAAAAGCTCAGATACTCCCGAGTACAACAATACCAGATATATGTAGGTACCCGACTTTTCCTGTACAGGAGAACCCCCCAAACTAAAACTGCACCTCCTAGAATATTACACCAAATTAAAATGTGTAACCACTACTAACAGTTAACATAGAATATCTACCAAATTATCTAAACTATCCCCACAAGTGAGATATTTTTAGAAACTACACACTCGCAGGATTTTACGAGTGAGGTTAGTTTCGATCAAAATGCAGATACCCGGACGCAGCTCTTCGTCAAATTGTAAGTTACTTTCTCACATTTTCCTTTTTTTCCTCAACTGTAAAATCAGAGACAAAATCAAATGCGAATTTCAGCTAAAAACTGTGGAGGAAAGTTCAAACGCATCTCAAATATGAAAGCCTAACCCCTCCCGAATAAAACGGTATGCCACATTCATGGGTGTACCCAGAGACATGGCTACCAACTAACCCAGAGCGTGACCAGTGCCAAATGTCAGTAGCAGCAAAAAAAAATTAGCCAGTTTTGTATTTGAACAGTCTGCAGTTTTTCCACAAAACACCCCCCCACAAACTTATATTCCTGAAATCTACACACCTTCAGCTAGTAACGCTGTAGTTCGTTCATTCATATCATCAATGGGTGTGGGCGCAGTTCTTCGTAGAGAAATTTGCACTTTTACCAGATTTTCAAAAAAAATAAACATCAAACAGCGTTCAAAAAGGTCGAAATCATGCCAAAACCCATGGAATGTAAAAAAAAAGTTACTAAAATCAATCTCCAAATGTCCTGAATCAAACGGTATGCCTATGTGTGGAACACACGCAGACGTGGAAGCGAAAAGCCACAAAGTGAGACAATGCACGATGCTCAGAAACGGCGAAAATATTTAGCCGTTTCTGAGCCACAAACTATATATTCCTGAAATCTACACACACTTCAGCTACGTAACGCTGTAGTTTGTTCATTCATACCATCAATGGTGGGGGGCGCAGTTCTTTGTAGAAGTTCGCATTTGTCTAAGAAAAAACGAACATTAAACAACTTTCAAAAGGTAAAAATCATGCCAAAAACTAATGGAATCTAAAAAAAAGTTACTAAATATCAATCTCCCAAATGTCCTGAATCAAACGGTATGCATATGTGTGGTTACACATGTGTACGTGGAAGCGGAAAAGCCACAAAGTGAGACAATGCACGATGGCTCAGAAAACAGCGAAAATATTTAGCCAACTCCGAATTTGGACAGTCTGCCAGTTTTTTCCACAAAACACCCCGCCGAATCAGAAAAAACCACAAACTATATATTCCTGAAATCTAAACACCTTCAGCTATGTAGCACTGTAGTTGTTCATTCAGACCATCAATGGGTGGGCGCAGTTCTTCGTAGAAGTTCGCAACTTTCTGAAAAAAACATAAACAAACAACTTCAAAAGGTAAAAATCATGCCAAAACCTAATGGAATCTAAAAAAAAAGTTACTTAAATATCAATCTCCCAAATGTCCTGAATCAAACGGTATGCCATATGTGTGGTAACAATGTGGACGTGGAAGCGAAAAGCCACAAAGTGAGGACAATGCACGATGGCTCAGAAACAGCGAAAAATTTAGCCCAACTCCGAATTGGACAGTCTGCAGTTTTTCCAAAAAACACCCCCGTAACTCAGAAATAACCCCCACAAACTATATATTCCTGGAAATCTAAACAACCCAGCTATGTAGCACTGTAGTTCGTTCATTATACCATCAATGGTGTGGGCGCAGTTCTTCGTAGAAGTTCGCACTTTTCTGAAAAAATGAACAAAAAAAAAACTCAAAAGGTAGTAATCATGCCAAAACCTGACGGAAGTAAAAAAAAGTTACTAAATATCAATCTCCAAATGTCCTGAACAAACGGTATGCCATATGTGTGGTTACAATGCGGACGTGGAAGTGAAAAGCCACGATGTGAGACAATGCATGATGGTTGAGAAAACAGCGAAAATATTTAGCCAACTCCGAATTTGGACAGTCTGCATTTTTTTCCACAAAACACCCTGATAACTCAGAAATACCCCCCACAAACTATATTCCTGAAATCTAAAACCTTCAGCTATGTAGCATGTAGTTCGTTCATTCATACCATCAATGGTGTGGGCGCAGTTCTTCATAGAATTTTGCATTTCTACACAATTTTCTGGAAAAATAGAGAGAAAATACATTTCAAAGTTACAAAATCACACCAAAACCCCATGTAATGTAAAAAAAACTTACCAAATATCAATCTCCTAAATGTCCTGAACTCAAATGGTATGCCATATGTGTGGTTACACAACGGACGTGGAAGCGACTAGTAAAATGTTAAAACAATGCGCAGTGAGCCAATAACAGCATTTCCAGATTTTTCAAACTGAACACCCCTCTAACTTGGAAATACCCCCACAAAACTTATATTCTCAGAAACCTACATACCTTCAGCTACGTAACGCTGTAGTTTGTTCATCATACCATGAATGGTGTGGGCGCAAGTTTTCGTAGAAATTCGCATTTGTCTGAAAAAATGAACAAAAAACAACTTCAAAAGGTAGAAAATCATGCCAAAAACCCATGGAATGTAAAAAAAAGCTACTAAATATCAATCTCCCAAATGTCCTGAATCAAACGGGTTATGCATATGTGTGGTTACACACGTGGACGTGGAAGCCAAAAGACACAAAGTGAAAACAATGCACAATGGCTCAGAAACAGCAAAAATATTCAGTCAAATCTGAATTTGAACAGTCTGCAATTTCCCCACAAAATAACCCCACGGAACCATATATTTCTCGAATCCACACACCTTTATCTACGAAATTCTGTAGTTTGTTCATTCGTACTATCAATGGTGTGGGCGCAGTTCTTCGTAGGAAGTTCACAGTTTTAGCAGATTTTCTAAAAAATTTGAAAAAAAACCACTCTCAAAGGTAGAAATCATGCCAAAATCCCAAGTAATGTAAAAAAAATTACCAAATATCAATCTCCCAAATGTCCTGAATCAAACGGTATGCCCTATGTATGGTTCCACACGCAGACGTGGAATCAAATAGCCACAAAGTGAGCCAATGAACAGTGGCCCCATTACAGCAACTTTCAGATTGTCAGACCTAAACACCCTCTATATAGAAATACCCCCCCAAACTATATATTCTTGGACTCTACACACCTTCAGCTACAGAATGGTGTGATTCTTTTATGCATACCACCAATGGTGTGGGTGCGTTGTTTTGTGACAATTTCGCTTCTTACCAGATTTTCAGGAAAATTTATAAAAAATACAATTCAAAGTTAAAAATCATGGCAAATTCCATGTCATGTAAAAAAAACTTGTCAATTATCAATCTTCCAAATGCCCCTGAATCAAACGGTATGCCATATGCGTGGATGCACACAGGGGCGTGACCACCAACTAGCTCAAAATCGGACGCCTGCCACCGTGTATGACAAGAAAACTTCAAACTGCTCGTAATGCAACAACAGCCCCAAAACTTGGAAATGCCCCCCACAAATACCCCCCCCTAAATATCACTCTCCCACATGTTCTGAATCAAACGGTATGCCATATGCGTGGATGCACACAGAGACGTGGCCACCAACTAGCTCAAATGGGACGCATGCACAAATGCAATTACAAGAAAAAATCAAAGTGCTCTGTAATTTGAACAGCCTACCCTTTTTCTAAGGAAACAGTCCCGAAACATGGAAATTCCCCCCCCAAACTATATATTTTTGGAATCTACACACCTTCAGCTACGTTACGGTGCCATGCTTTCATACATGCATGAAGAATTCCAGACCCAGCGATCCAAAGAACTCTGTGTTTTTACGAGATTTTGTGAAAAATAAAATAAGATGATTCAAGGATTGAAATCCTACCTAAACCCACTTGACAAGCAAAAAAACCCACTAAATAGCAATCTCCCACATGTCCTGAATCAAACGGTGTGCCATTTGCGTTGCAAACAGAGACGAGGCCACCAACTAGCTCAAATGGGACGCATTTAGAAGTGCAGTTACAAAAAAATTTTAAAAAAACGCCACAACCCACCCCCCACACACACACTCTCCCCCTTTTAGTGGTATTTTAGTGAAATCGGTTAGTATGGAGAGTCACACACGTTTTTGCACACTTTACTGATCCTAAAAATTTAATACGGTCTTTATTTGGTACCTCTGCAAAATTTCCTTCTAAAAAATAGGCTTAGTTTCCCTTGAAATCGTACAAATAAGTATCCGCGTTTACTTTACCGATATCACTGGGGACATTGGGGAGCTTGGAGAAGACAACTTTTTTTCTAATTTATAGTTTTAGGGTAAAAAAAAAAAAAAAGGGTGTGTGTATCACTTTAAGAATTTTTTTGTGTGTATTTCCCCTTTTTTTCCCCGATCATTCCCAAAGATGATCATCAGATCATCTTAGGGAATGATACCGAACTTGGAATACGGGCATAAATGCCCGTTTTCCAATTCGAAATCCAATCAGAAAAATCACTTCCCGGAAATCATTTTCCAGGAAGTGATTTTTCATTCATTGGCAAAGATCAATAATTTGGTGATCAGAAGTGATCACCAAATTTTGATCTCTGTCCCCATTTTTTTTCTAAGTCTTCGCTAAGTAGCAAAGACTTAGAAAAAATCCTATTTGTGAATGGAACTTTGAGTTCCATTCACAAATGTATAGTAAAAGCTGGCAGCTTGACAGCTTTTACTATACTTAGGTACTGCAGCATGATCTATGGAGATCAAGCTGCAGTACCTCAACTAGACCACCAGGGGCAGTCTCCTACCACTTCAAGGGAGACCCCGGTGAAGGAGGAAGCTCCGTGACGTCACCGGGGTCTCCCTTTCCGCTTCCTCCACGTGGGACCGGCTGCACATCGCGGGACCCGGCTAAAGGTGAGTATCTTCCGATCCCCCCCTCGGATTTGGATCTCACCGAGGGGGGATCGAGGGGGCTAGGGGGGCAGTTGAATGCTGCCCCCCCGATCGGCCCTAGTAGGGGGGAAATTTTTTTTTGCAGGGGGGAAGCCACAGATCGTATATTCACGATCTGTGGCAGTTAAAGCATTCTCTGCACAGATCGTGAATATACGATCTGTGGCAGGGAAAGGGTTAAGGTCTAAGGCACTTGTTTTGGGTGTCCCAGGTTAAACATTCTTTTGTAAAAAAAAAAAAGCTGCTCATTTTTAGAAATCTCAGATTTTAACATTTGCTTGTCAGTATTTTTATTTCCATATTGCAGCTTACAGTAGGTGTTTCGCATCACTGAACCATCTGACAAGTGAGACAGCTCATGTGACTGCTCTTAGTGACAGTGTTAATCCGTTTGGCTTTTAGTTAAATCCTATTTAAATTAAATTTTTACCGAAAATGACAATAACTTTGTAGTAGGAAAAGTAACCAGTGACATCACTGTCTCTAGAGCGCTAATGCCTTATTCTCTCACTATCCTATTTTATTTCTTAGTGATGTCTGCATTTATTTGATATAGTAGGCTTGTACTGTGAATGGATATGTGCCTGATTGCTGTACTCTCAGGGAGGAAGAAACTGACACTTCCTGACACTTATTTCCTCAGTTTAAAGATTGGAGATGTAGAAATGCTGATTCATATGGGGTCTGTGCTATTACAGTATTTTTTGAATAGTGCCACGAACATTTTCAAAACGTCATATAAGTTTGCAAGTATACAGTATGCACTGGAATCAGCATGTACTTTTTTCATAGCCTAGTGAATAATGTAAGTAGACACCTAATGTACGTGTGACATAGTAGCCCTTATATTGTATGTGCTACAAGTGAAGAAGTCCCAGCCTACTGAATCACTACTCCTTTCTCAGAAAGACACAAGCCAACACATCTGTGCAGGGCCAGATTTAACACTAGGCACACTAGGGGCGCCAGTGGTTACAGGGGCAGCTTTCAATGTGTCCCCTACTGTAGCTACTTAAAGGAGAACTAAAGTCTTCAGACAACACTGTCCCAATAGACAGAGCACATTCATAAACATACAACAAGCTGTGTCTCACCTCTCCATTTGCTGTGGCCATTGGGGATTTATGAAAATAACCTGTGAGTACTAGGGGTAAACCTCCAGCTCAGTGTCTGCGTACAGGTACATGCTCTGTAGTGCTCAGCAGATCAAAACAAGTAAATTGCAGCCTTGCTTCCTAGAAGCTGACAGCCAATCACAGTACAGCACAGAGATCCTCCCTTTCCCTGACACAGAACCGAGATTTCAGGTTTTTGTTTTCAAATACATTCAGTGCTCCTGTCCTAACAATTATATAGTCCTTTACTTTTCATACAAAAAGAAAAGTAATCTTTGCAGTGTATTTCATAGATAGCACGGATGTAAGAAACGGAATGAATACTAACATTTCAGCAAAAATAAAAAAAAATAAAAGTCAGGGGAATAGAACCTGCAACTTGTACATTTACTCTGTCTTGCTAAAAGCTGAATTCTTACCTCTAGGATAACAGAGATAGTATATAGGTCATTGGTACATGTAGAATCTTTTACTATAAACAGAATGGAAACGAAAAATAAGGGTAAGTATAGGGATTTGAACTTGCAACCTTCTGAACTGTTTGTTTCTAATACTGGCGCCCAGGGGCATATCTAGTGTCTAAGAAGATCAGGGGCACTCACGGCGCAAATTTTTTAAGCCATGCCCTTTCTCCGCCCCAGTTAAACCACACCCACTATGTACTTAATAGAGATGGCCAAAAAGACACAGACAGACAGACAACCACAAACATAGACACCCAGCCCGATAGTGATAAACAGACAGAAAGACAGTGAAATAGACAAACAGAAATAGAGATGAGAGTTGGACAGAGAGACACAAATTAATGACACAAAGGCACAGTAAACTGGCAATCATATGTAATAAAACCCTAAGTGTGCGTCCCTGTGTCCGTGTGTGTGTGACTCACCACTAGAGGGAGAGTCTCTGCAGTTCCTATGGACTCACCACTAGAGGGAGAGTCTCTGCAGTTCCTATGGACTCACCACTAGAGGGAGAGTCTCTGCAGTTCCTATGGACTCACCACTAGAGGGAGAGTCTCTGCAGTTTCCTATGGACTCACCACTAGAGGGAGAGTCTCTGCAGTTCCTATTGACTCACCACTAGAGGGAGAGTGTCTGCAGTTCCTATTGACTCACCACTAGAGGGAGAAACACAGGAAACACACAGAGGGAGAACAGCAATTAAACAGATTGCAGGTAAGGTTGCTTGGGACAGAGGGGGGGGGGCTTGGATTTGGGACAGAGGGGAGGCTGATTTGGGACAGAGGGGGCCTCTGGATTTGGGACAGAGGGGGGCCCTGGCCTTGGAAAGGGGGGGCTCTGGCCTTGGGACACTAAGAGGGTACTCTGGCCTTGGGACATAGAGGAGGACTATGGCCTTGGGACACTAAGGGGGCACTCTGGCCTTCTAGCGCCCGTTATTGTAGTGGGCTTAATGTCTAGTTTCATTTATACTGGTAGCAATTTGGTCATTTTAAACTTACGGTTGTGTTTAGTTGTAGTCAGACGATTGCCCACACCTTTGGCCAGGGAGACCTTCTTGTACCTTCTACATGGACCTCTGCCCCTATCTATCTCTATCTCAGTCTATATATCTGCCTCTTGTTTATCTATTTTACTCTCTCTGCGTCTCTCTCTCTCTCTCTCTGTGCGTCTCTCTCTCTCTCTCTCCTGCGTCTCTCTCTCTCTCTCTCTCTCCTCCCTCTGTCTCTCTCTCTCTCCTCCCTCTCTGCTCTCTCTCTCCTCCCTCTCATCTTCTCTTCTCTCTCTGCCTCTCTGTTCTCTCTCTCCTCTCTCTCTCTCTCCTCTGCGTCTCTCTCTCTCCTCTGCGTCTCTCTCTCTCTCTTGCTCTTCTCTCTCTCTCTCTCTCTCTCCTGTCTCTCTCTATCTCTCTCTCTCCCTCCTTCTTCTGCTGCTTCTCTCTCTCTCTCTCTCTACGTCTCTCTCTCTCTATTACTGTCGGCTCTCTTCTCTCTCTCTCCTCCCCTCCTCCTCTGCGTCTCTCTCCTCCTCCCTCTGCTTCTCTCCTGCTCTCTCTCTCTCTGCCTGCGTTCTCCTCCTCTCGGCTCTTTCCCTCCTCCCTCTGCTCTCCTCTCTCCCTCTCCTCTCTTCTCCTCCAGAAAAATCTCTCCTCCTCTCCTCCTCTCTCCTCTCTCTCTCCTCTCTCTCTCCCCCCTCGTCTCCTCTCTTCTCTCTCTCTCCCCTCCTCTCTCTCTCTCTCTCTCTGCGATCTCTCTCTCTCTCCTCAAACTCCTCCTCTCCTTCTCCTCCTGCTCACTCTCCTCCTCTCTCTTCCTCTCTCCATCTCTCTCGCTCTCCTCTCCTCTCTCTCTCTCTCCTCCTCTCCCCTCCCTCATCTCTTCCCCCTCCCTCTCCTCCTCTCTCTCTTCCTCTTCTCTCTCTCCTCCTCGTCTTCCCTCTCCCGCCTCCCTCCCCACCAACCCTCGCCGTCTCTCTCCGTCTCTCTCCTCCTCACGCTCTCCTCTGCTCTCCTCCTCCTCTCTATCCCGGGTCTCCTCTCGCACTCTCTCTTTCTCCCTCTCCTCTCTCTTCTGCGTCTCTCTTCCTCTCTCTCTCTCTCTCCTCTTCCTCTCCCCTCTCTCCTCTCCCTCTACTCCTCCCCCACTCTCTCCTCCTCTCCTCACTCTCTCATCTCTCTCCTCTTCTCCTCTCCTCCTATCTCTACTCTCTCTCTCTACTGCTTCTCTCTCGTCTCTCTCTCACCTTCTCCTCTCTCCTCTCTCCCCTCCCCTCTCTCCCTCCTCTCCGCTCTCTCCCCTTCTTCCCCTCCCCCGTCTCTCTCTCTTCCTCCTCCTCGCCTCTCTCTCTCTCTCGTCTCCTCCCTCCCCTCTCTCTCTCTCTGCTCTCCCTCCTCGCTCCTCTCATCTCTCTCTCCTCTCCCTCCTTCTCCTCCTTCTCTCCCTCCCTCTCTCGCTTCCTCTCCCTCTCTCTCTCTCCCTCTCTCCTCTCCCTCTCTCCTTCCTCTCCCTCTCTCTTCATCCCCCCGTTCCTTCTCCTCCTTTCCCTTCTCTCTCTCTCCTCCCTCCTCTCACCTCTCTTCTCTCCCTTCCTCGATCCTCCTGCTCCTCACTCGCTCGCCCTCTCCTCTCCCTCTCTCCACTCCATCTCTCCCTCCCCTCTCCTCTCCCTCCTCCTCCCTCTCTCTCTGCCCCTCTCTCTCTCTCAAATAAACGCTCCTCCCCATCTCTCTCCTCTCTCTCCTCTCTGCTCTCTCTCTCTCTCCTGCAACTGTCTGGCTTTCGAACACTGCTCTGCTTTCGAACACTCTGCTTGTTCGAACACTGCCTGTATGCTTTCGAACACTCTGCTGTTTCGAACACTCTGCTTTCCGAACACTCCCTAACACTTCTTCGAACACTCTGCTTTCGAACACTCTGCTTTCGAACACTCTGCTTTCGAACACTCTGCTTTCGAACACTCTGCTTTTCGAACACTCTGCTTTTCGAACACTCTGCTATCTATCTATCCAACTCTCTGCTATCTAACTATCTATCTATCTATCTATCAGCTCTCCATCTCTGCTATCTATCTCTATCTCTGGCTTGGCTCTGCTACCTATCTATCCTGGGGCTTTCTGCTACTTGTCGCGCCGGCATTGCACACGCGTGACATCAGCACGCCGGCATTGCGCATGACGTAATTGCGCCGGCTGCGTGACATGCCCAGAGGTTGCCCGTGAAATCCGGAAGTTCGGGGCACTTCTTGAAGGTAAAGTCTGTTAATCCATTAGGGGCACTTTGCCAAATATCCGGGGCACGTGCCCCAAATGTTTTAACATAGATACGCCACTGCTGGCGCCTTACCTGGTGCACCACCACTGAATAAATATAGGTACATTTAGAAGCTTTATCCTTTACCTGGAACATAATAGAAACACCAAAAACGAGAGTCTTGGGCATTGAACTTGTGACCTTATAAAAGTTTACTTCTAAACCCAGTGCGCCAACACTGATTAAGCAGAAAATACATTTACATTTGGAAGCTTTATCTTTTGCTATGAAAGGAATTTAAAAAAAATGGAATATGGAAGTCCCTGATAATATTTTGAAAGCTGCTTGATACGTTGCAGTTTATTTACCAGTCAGTGTAAGTTGCTGGTAAATAAACTGCAGGGTAATAAGCAGCTTTCAATATTGTATCAGGGATTCCATATTGGTGTGGAGACCGCTGTATAGAAAATACTCTGTGCATAGAGACAGTGAATACTGGGGTCAGGGGGCGTGGTTCTTTGCTGACTTCATGGGCTGTGGGTTGTACTAGTAACAACATGGAAACCTTACTTACAGAATCTATTTCTCACATGCACTAAATGCAATTTACTAGAGAAGAATCTTACAATGCATAGGTGTTCTGGGGAGAAAAGCTTTCACATTAGGTTTTAAAATTTTAAGTTTTATTCTCCTTTAAATTAACAGCACATCAGGATTTTAAAAAGTATCGGACATCCCATGTTAAAGTTAATATATTATTATATAATAATATTAATTTACCAGTTCATGTTTATTGCATTTTCCAAATTTCAACATAATAATAATGTTTTTCCTCCCCTAGTTAAAGTTAAAATTGGTGTGGTTTTGGATGTATGGTTTGTGTTGAGAGGTGGGGTTCAGGGCGCCATGCTTTTTGTGCCTATAGGCTCCCGATATGTAAATTCCTCTCTGCATCTGTGGTACTTAAACTAAAAAATTACTGGTACCAGTACCCTGGGAGTCAAATGGAACTCGTCCAAGGAACTTGTGCTCACCCGCCTGGAAATGTCTCTCGATACGCTTATAAAATATGAAAATAGAACATGCAATCCAGGTAGGCAACCATAGTCCGGGTGATATATGATAAAATTGAACCTTAATTGTAACTTCTGGTACATTAAAGGGTATGTCTACTTAAAGGGCATGTCCACCCCATTTAACAACTTTTGAAACTGCAAGCAGGGGGCTGGACTGGCCGTCGCGTCCGTGATTGGCTGAGGGGCAGCAATTACGGACACGGCTGCCGGCAGTGGAGAACGCCGGGGGAAAGAGGTAAGGTAAGTAATGATCGGGGGAGTTTCTGTAAAACCTATTATAGCGGTTGGGGCTGGGGGAGGGAGCCCTACACTACCCCAAAAAGGATACACACTAGGGGGAGGGAGAGCAAAACGGGTGGGAGAGGGAGGGGGGAGGGCTGCAGTACACATGGCAAAATTCTCCCGGAGGAGAGACAGGAGGCAGAGTCCTATATGGAGGTGGCCAGTTCTATCGACTTTGGAGGGGCATAGCAGGGCAGCCATTTGGAGCTGGGATGTAAGTAAATATTACACTACACAGTGGGGCCAGTAGAGGGTTAAATTATAGTTTTGGGGGTGGACATGCCCTTTAAAAAAACATTTGTTATATTGTAAGGATCCCCCTCCCAACCCTAAACACATGGTTTAAATTGTAAAAAAAAGTAGCAGGAATCTTACTTACAGCCTTCGTTCTCGCGGTCAAGGCCTCTAATCATATTTCCCGGGAACAGAGGGGGAGTGAGTGCATATACTATAGAATTTTTTAAAGCGCAAAAGACGAGGGATCTGGAGGGTGGGTGTGGGGGAAAGTTCTCCCTTGCGCCCTCCAGGAGGACAGGGAAGGGGCAGATAGCTTTTTACACACAGGAATGTTCGTGCTGCCCCTCTGCTCTGGAACTCTCTTCCTCCATCTATAATTCACCATCCCATATTACATTCAAACGTAACCTTAAAACCCACCACTCCTGACAAGCATATAACCTGACCTAGACATTATCCCTCTAATTGACCCAACCTGATCCTAACTGCCTTACACACTCCACTGCAAATCTATTAACAGCCTACTGATTCATGTCCCCTTATGTTTCACCCCCATTTACTCTAGACTGTGAGCTCTTTGGGAAGGGTCCTAATCACTCTGTGTACTTACATTATGTATTAGCCTGCATGTAATATATGACTATGTAAGTTTAAAGCCCCAAGGAAGATGTTAGCGCTATATAAATCCATAATAATAACAACCATGATCCGAAAATGGACAGGTGGTATTCATCAAAGTAAATAAATTATTACAAGCTTGTAAACAACATATTTAAAAAGGGAATGGGTACATAGCTGCATATACAAATAATCGTCTCGTCACCATATTAAGAGCTAAAAAGTTTTTTGGACATCTTTTCATTATATAACATTGTACACCCCCTACAGAGGTATATTAGATTTAATTTAACCGCAAAAGCAGCTCAGTTCAAATTCTTTATTTAATCCTCCAGGAGTTGTATAGAGGATCTATAGATCCAGAAACTATCCTAATTTTTAAGGAGGTTCCTGTTTCTAAATCCTTTATGACCCCCAGTCTACATGATCTATAATATGAAAATGACCTCTAGATTACTACTGTAAATCTCCATGTCAAAATGGGTGTATTATAATTCCCATTAAGGCAAGCATTATCATGCTCCATATCATAGGATCCATAGTATCCCCCAGTATATATACAAAGAAATCATTAGCAGACACTAAAGCAAATACTTTTCTCACATACAAGGGCTGCTATAAATGCAGAGAAAAAAGGTGTAAGATGTGCAAATATGTAAGGAATTCACAATTCCTTAAAAAATAAAAAGACTATAAATGCAAATGTCCATACGTTGTAAACATGGCTACTGTGGGAAACAATATGTGAGTAAAACCATCAGACAAGCCTACAAGAGAATAGCGAAGCATGTCAATACTAGCCTTACTGTGAATTATAATACATCCATATCGACCCACATATATCACCCGGATTATTGCATTTTCTATATTCATATGCCTGGCACTAGCTTTTCATTTAATATGCTTCAATTGACATTTTTGTATGAAGCATGCTGGAATTTCCATTTCTGTAAAGGGACTGCACAAACACACACTGCAGCGATATATATGGCAAATAAACTGGAATAAAGAATATCAGTGCTTCAATAATTTGTCCCAGAGCTCATGTTTTAACATTTATGAGTGTTATATGACAGTGGCAAATGCTGCCTGTGTTAGCATTAGCTTTACATATTAGCTAAACAAGGCTAAATCATTTTACACAGTAGATAAGAGTGGTTTATACATAATCCTGCATCCACAGAATCAAGCATGTTCCATGATGGTTGATAAACCCAATTTACATATTCTTTTTGGTTCAATGAATGTAATTCACCTTTCACTGAACTCAGTTTTGCTTTTTTATTACTTGACCTTTAATTGGAGTCATGACACCAGCTACAGATTAACCTTCAAATTAAGGTGCAAGATCAATAGCAAACATTAGGCAATAATTAGCTGCATAGTGCGATCATTTTAATGTATTCAATGCTATGTAACAAGGTGATAATTCATTTCTTTACCTTTTTGATGAATCCTTTCTTAAAACGGCCAAACAGTATTTGTACAAATATAGGAATTTATTGCGCTAAAAGTATAATTGGAATGAAAAGCAATGTATTCAACTTGATCTTTTTATTTCCGGTAAGGCTTAACTTAAAGGATGCCACAAACTAGTCAAAAATAACTCCCTATGAACTCCAAGGCTCCCTAGATATATTTTTGTAGATATTCAAGGCAAAAGCTGTACTTTATGGCAACACATATTCCACTCTTTCCCAAAAGTACCCAGCTTTGTCCCAACCCTTAGTCCAGGACATGACCAAATGGAAAATGCACTTATTGATGAGATGATTTCCGCAAGTGGGGGCAGGGTGAACCAGGACAAAAATGGCATAGTAAAGATGATCAGAAATCAAAAAGGTAAGCACAATTTTGCAAAGGCTTTTGATACAGTCCCCCATAGGCGACTAATGTACAAGCTAAGTGTCTGTTGGTCTGGGGAGGCACATTTGTACATGGATAGAAAATTGGTTAATGAATAGGATGCAGAGAGTAGTTTATAATGGGGCTTCATCATTATGGACTAAAGTGCTAAGTGGGATGCCACAGGGTCATGTGTTGGTGCCACATCTATTTAATCTGTTTACTAAAGTATGCTGTAAAATAAAGTTAAGTTTAGTTGGAAGCTGCAGCTTTAAAAAAAAAAAAAAAAACTATTGCCATTTTTCCCCCTATGCCCCTCCAGAGCCTACCTTGGCAGCTTCAAAGTTGCTGGCATCTTTAATCTGGATAGTTGGATGTGTAGCTCCGCACCTCCGAGATTTGCTGCTTCCTCCGTCTGCATTAGTCTCAAAAGTGAATGTTGGCTTGTTCCAAGCGTGCACGTGCCCGCAGCACGCGCGCGATGTCACTGCGCAAGCAGGAATGATGATGTCACGCGTGGAGGGGCATAGGGGAAAAATGGCAACAGTTTTTTTAAAGCTGCAGCTTCCAACTAAACTTAACTTTATTTTACAGCATACTTATCCTTTAATGATTTGGAAGTTGTTATTGTTAGCAAGGTTTCTGTGTTTCTTGATGACACAAAATTAAAAACTTCAGAGGATGTGCAATCGTTGCAGGGGGATCTGGATAGATTGTCACAATGGGCTGCAAAGTGGCAGATGAGATTCAATGTTGATAAATGTAAGGTGATGCATTTTGGACTTAAAAATCCTTGTGCTGCTTGTACTATAAATGGCTCTGTGTTAAGTGAATCCCTGTTGGAAAGGGATCTTGGAGTTTTGGTGGATAACAAACTTAAACGTAGCAAGCAGTGCCAGGCAGCAACAGCTAGAGCCAGCATGGTATTGTCTTGAATAAAGAGAGGTATGGATTCAAGGGAGGAAAATATTATTCTCCCTCTTTACAAAGCATTAGTAAGACCTCATTTGGAATATGCAGTGCAATTTTGGAATACTGTGTACAAAAAGGACATATTTGAAATGAAAAGGTTTCAGAAAAGGGCAACTAAATGAATAAGGGGATTGGGGGAGCTTGAATATGAAGAGAGGCTGGTTAAAGGACAATTATACTTACCATTTCCCTGATCCACTCCTGCAAAGTACCCAGGATGAGGACCTAAAACGCTAAGTCCTTACCTCTGGGTACTTAACAAAAGTCCTGAAGTACTTACTTGTAATCTCCCTTGTCGCTCCGGTCAGATCCTCCCTACTGGCACTGTCAGTGACAGTCCAGGAGGCAGCCAATGGGAAGACACGCCTCCTTGCAGAGCACGTCTTCCCATTGGCTGCCTCGCGACCTGTCACTCAAAGTGCCAATGGATGAGTTTCTGTAAACAAGGAATGTTGCAAGTTACTGGTATTGATACATAAAGTAGAGATGATCCAGGAATATTTCCGATTGCCTATTGCTAGATGGGTTGGACTGGATGGACGTATGTTTTTATTCTTTATTTAACCTCAAATAATATACTATACAATGGTGAGGACCTAGCAGTTTAAGTACTCACACTGGGTACTTTTATTAGCAAAAGGATGGGTTGTAACAATTTTGTTTCCCTTTAAGTTCTGGCTTTTCCTAGGTAAAGTTCTTATTTTAATCACTAAAAGTGCATTTAGACAATCCCCTCCATTTTGGTGTACCCAGGGTACCCAAGACTGCAATAATTGCACCTTCCCATATGCAGCAGAATTTAATAAGGTGGAGGAAGAAACAGAAGTAAAAAAAAAAAAAGCAAAATGAACACTGTAGTGATTTATAAATACCGTATATACTCGAGTATAAACCGAGGTTTTCAGGCTTTAAAAAAAGCCTGAAAATCTTACCTCGGTTTATACTCGAGTCAACCTGTCTCTTACCTTGTCCGGCAGCTGCGCGATCCGCATCCTCAGTGCGCATCCGGATGATGTCACTACCCGGCGCCTCTCACTTTGCGTCGCCGAGTAGTGACATCATCCGGATGCGCACTATGGATGTGGAGCGAGGAGCGAGTGGCCGCCAGACAAGGTAGGAGAATACTACGGACGCCAGGGAGGGCAATATTTACAAATAAGGGTAAAACCTTTATTTGTGCATACTGTATGCACAAATAAAGGAGGATTTACCCCTATTTGCAAGTATTTGCCACTTAAGATGTTTGAAAACTGCAACTCCCAGCAATAAAGCATGCTGGGAGTTGTAGTTTCCTAACATCTTAAGTGGCAAATACTACCCCCTCGGTTTATACTCGTGTCAATGTGTTTTCCCTCTTTTTTTACCTAAAACTAGGTACCTCGGTTTATACTCGGAGTATAGAAGACGGTAAAAGGCGCCCAGGGGGAAAGAGGATAGTGGGATAAAAGAGCAATAGACAAAAAACTGTAAATTCTGACAACAGAATAAAAAGAAAATACAAGAAATAATAATAAAAAAAGAAAGCTGAAATAATGGAAACAAAAAAGACACAAGAGACAGAAGGGAGAGCAGAAGAACTAGGAGAATGAAAGGGCATGATATGAAAAGTGAAGTGTATGCCATATATCTGGGAATTAGTAGTACTTTAATCACAGTTTTTAAACTTTAGGATGATGTATGAGGAGTAGATATAGCTATTCTCTGCCTTGTGGTAGTTTCTAAAAAGTTTGTATGAGTACAAAGAGCTACAATCACATAATTACAGAACTAGATCGGTAAATAGATCTGTGTTAATTCCGTACTGAATGTGGCAATGCATTTAACAGTTCAGGGACTGGTTTTTGAATTCCCTGACACAGAACCGAGAGTTCAGGTTTTTGTTTTCAAATACATTCAGTGCTCCTGTCCTATACAATTATAAGTCCTTTACTTTCATACAAAAGAAAAGTATCTTTGCAGTGTATTCATAGTAGCGGATGTATGAAGAAAAGGAATGAATACTAACATTTCAGCAAAAATAAAAAAAAAATAAAAGTCAGGGAATAGAACTGCAACTTGTACATTTACTCTGTCTTGCTAAAAGCTGAATTCTTTACCTCTGGATAACGAGAGATAGTATATAGGTCATTGGTACATGTAGAATCTTTTACTATAAACAGAATGGAAACGAAAAAAAAGGGTAAGTATAGGGATTTGAACTTGCAACCTTCTGAACTGTTTGTTTCTAATACTGGCGCCCAGGGGCATATCTAGGTCTAAGAAGATCAGGGGCACTCACGGCGCAAATTTTTAAGCCATGCCCTTTCTCCGCCCCAGTTAAACCACACCCACTATGTACTAATAGAGATGGCCAAAAGACACAGAAGACAGACAACCAACAACATAGACACCCAGCCCGATAGTGATAACAGACAGAAAGACAGTGAAATAGACAAACAGAAATAGAGATGAGAGTTGGACAGAGAGACACAAAATGAATGACACAAAGGCAAGTAAACTGGCAATCATATGTAATAAAACCCTAAGGTGCGTCCGTGTCCGTGTGTGGGTGACTACCACTAGAGGGAGAGTCTTGCAGTTCCTATGGACTCACCACTAGAGGGAGTCTCTGCAGTTCCTATGGACTCACCACTAGGAGGAGAGTCTCTGCAGTTCCTATGGACTCACCATAAGAGGGAGAGTCTCTGCAGTTCCTATGGACTACCACTAGAGGGAGAGTCTCTGCAGTTCCTATGGACTCACCATAGAGGGAGAGTCTCTGCAGTTCCTATGGACTCACCACTGAGAGGGAGAGCTCTGGCAGTTCTATTGACTCACCACTAGAGGGAGAGTGTCTGCAGTTCTATTGACCTACCACTAGAGGGAGAAACACAGGAAAAACACAGAGGGAGAACAGCAATTAAACAGATTGCAGGTAAGGTTGCTTGGGACAGAGGGGGGGGGCTTGGATTTGGGACGAGGGGGAGGCTGGATTTGGGACAGAGGGGGCCTCTGGATTGGGACAGAGGGGGGCCCTGGCCTTGGACAGGGGGGGGCCTGGCTTGGGACACTAAGAGGGTACTCTGGCCTTGGGACATAGAGGAGGACTATGGCCTTGGGACACTAAGGGGGCACTCTGGCCTTCTAGCGCCCGTTATTGTAGTGGGCTTAATGTCTAGTTTCATTTATATCTGGTAGCAATGGTCATTTAAACTTACGGTTGTGTTTAGTTGTAGCTCGACGATTGCCACAACCTTTGGCCAGGGAGACCTTCTTGTACCTTACATGGACCTCTGCCCCTATCTATCGCTATCTCAGTCTATATATCTGCCTCTTGTTTATCTATTTTACTCTCCTGTCTCTCCTCTCTCGTCTCTTCTCTCTCTCTGCGTCTCTCTCTCTCCTCTTGTCTCTCTCTATCTCCTCTCTTCTTCTCTCTCCTCTATCTGGTCTCTCTCTCTTTCTTCTCTCTGCGTCTATCTCTCTCTCTCTTCTCTCTCTCTTCTCTTCTCTCTCTCTCTTGCGTCTCTCTCTCTCTCTCTGAGTCTCTCTACTATCGGACGTCTTCTCTCTCTCTCTCTCTCGCGTCTCTCTCTCTCTCTCTCTCTGCGTCTCTCTCTCTCTCTCTCTCTGCGTCTCTCTCTCTCTCTCTCTGCAACTGTCTGGCTTTCGAACACTCTGCTTTCGAACACTCTGCTTTCGAACACTCTGCTTTCGAACACTCTGCTTTCGAACACTCTGCTTTCGAACACTCTGCTTTCGAACACTCTGCTTTCGAACACTCTGCTTTCGAACACTCTGCTTTCGAACACTCTGCTTTTCGAACTCTGCTTTTCGAACACTCTGCTTTTCGAACACTCTGCTTTTCGAACACTCTGCTTTTCGAACACTCTGCTATTATCTATCCACTCTCTGCTATCTAACTATCGATCTATCTATCTATCAGCTCTCCATCTTGCTATCTATCTCTATCTCTGGCTTGGCTCTGCTACCTATCTACCTGGGCTTTTGCTACTTGTCGCGCGCATTGCACACGCGTGAACATCAGCACGCGGCATTGCGCATGACGTAATTGCGCCGGCTGCGTGACATGCCCAGAGGTTGCCGTGAAATCCGGAAGTCGGGGCACTTCTTGAAGGTAAAGTTGTTAATCCATTAGGGGCACTTTGCCAAATATCCGGGGCACGTGCCCCAAATGTTTTAACAAGATACGCCACTGCTGGCGCCTTACCTGGTGCACCACCACTGAATAAATATAGGTACATTTAGAAGCTTTATCCTTTACCTGGAACATAATAGAAACAACAAAAACGAGAGTCTTGGGCATGAAATTGTGACCTTATAAAAGTTTACTTCTTAACCCAGTGCGCCAACACTGATTAAGCAGAAATACATTTACATTTGGAAGCTTTATCTTTGCTATGAAAGGAATTTAAAAAAAATGGAATATGGAAGTCCCTGATAATATTTTGAAAGCTGCTTGATACGTTGCAGTTTATTTACCAGTCAGTGTAAGTTGCTGGTAAATAAACTGCAGGGTAATAAGCAGCTTTCAATATTGTATCAGGGTTCCAGATTGGTGTGGAGGACCGCTGTATAGAAAATACTCTGTGATAGAGACAGTGAATACGGGGTCAGGGGGCGTGGTTCTTTGCTGACTTCATGGGCTGTGGGTTGTAATAGTAACAACATGGAAACCTTACTTACAGAATCTAATTTCTCACATGCACATAATGCAATTTACTAGGAGAATCTTACAATGCATAGGTGTTCTGGGGAGAAAAGCTTTCACATTATGTTTAAAATTTAAGTTTTATTCTCTTAAATTAACAGACATCAGGATTTTAAAAAGTATCGGACATCCCATGTTAAAGTTAATATATTATTATATAATAATATTATTTACCAGTTCATGTTTATTGCATTTTCCAAATTTAACATAATAATAATGTTTTTCCTCCCTAGTTAAAGTTTAAATTGGTGTGGTTTTGGATGTATGGTTTGTGTTGAGAGGTGGGGTTCAGGGCGCCATGCTTTTTGTTTTGCTATAGGCTCCGATATGTAAATTCCCTCTTGCATCTGTGGTACTTAAACTAAAAATTACTGGGTACCAGTACCTGGGAGTCAAATGGAACTCGTCCAAGGAACTTGTGCTCACCCGCCTGGAAATGTCTCTCGATACGCTATTAAAATATGAAAATAGAAAATGCAATCCAGGTAGGCAACCATAGTCCGGTGATATATGATAAAATTGAACCTTAATTGTAACTTCTGGTACATTTAAGGGTATGTCTACTAAAGGGCATGTCCACCCATTTAACAACTTTTGAAACTGCAAGCAGGGGGCTGGAATGGCCGTCGCGTCCGTGTTGGCTGAGGGGCAGCAATTACGGACACGGCTGCCGGCAGTGGGAGAACGCCGGGGGAAGAGGGTAAGGGAAGTAATGATCGGGGGAGTTTCTGTAAAACCTATTATAGCGGTTGGGGCTGGGGGAGGGAGCCCTACACTACCCCAAAAAGGTACACACTAGGGGGAGGAGGAGAGCAAAACGGGTGGGAGGGGAGGGGGGAGGGCTGCAGTAACATGGCAAAATTCTCCCGGAGAGAGGACAGGAGCGAGTCCATATGGAGGTGGCCAGTTCTACGACTTTGGAGGGGCATAGCAGGGCAGCCATTTGGAGTGGGATGTAAGTAAATATTACACTACACAGTGGGGCAGTAGAGGGTTAAATTATGTTTGGGGGTGGACAGCCCTTTAAAAAAACATTGTTATATTGTAAGGATCCCCCTCCCAACCCTAAACACATGGAAATTGTAAAAAAAGTAGCAGGAATCTTATTACAGCCTTCGTTCTCGCGGTCAAGGCCTCTAATCATATTTCCCGGGAACAGAGGGGGAGTGAGTGCATATACTATAGAAATTTTTAAAGCGCAAAAGACGAGGGATCTGGAGGGTGGGTGGGGGAAAGTTCTCCCTTGCGCCCTCCAGGAGGACAGGGAAGGGGCAGAGACTTTTTACACACAGGAATGTTCGTGCTGCCCCTCTGCTCTGGAACTCTCTTCCTCCATCTATAATTCACCATCCCATATTACATTCAAACGTAACCTTAAAACCCACCACTCCTGACAAGCATATAACCTGACCTAGACTTATCCCTCTAATTGACCAACCTGTCCTAACTGCCTACACACTCCACTGCAAATCTATACAGCCTACTGATTCATGTCCCCTTATGTTTCACCCCCATTTACTCTAGACTGTGAGCTCTTTGGGAAGGGTCCTAATCACTCGTTTTACTTACATTATGTATTAGCCTGCATGTTAATATATGACTATGTAAGTTTAAAGCCAAGGAAGATGTTAGCGCTATATAAATCCATAATAATAACAACCATGATCCGAAAATGGACAGGTGGTATCATCAAAGTAAATAAATTATTACAAGCTTGTAAACAACATATTTAAAAAAGGGAATGGGTACATGCGTGCATATACAAATAATCGTCTCGTCACCATATTAAGAGCTAAAAAGTTTTTTGGACATCTTTTCATTATAACATTGTACACCCCCACAGAGGTATATTAGATAATTTAACCGCAAAAGCAGCTCAGTTCAAATTCTTATTTATCCTCCAGGAGTTGTATAGAGGATCTATAGATCCAGAAACTATCCTAATTTTAAGGAGGTTCCTGTTTCTAAATCCTTTATGACCCCCGTCTACATGATTTAATATGAAATGACCTCTAGATTACTACTGTAAATCTCCATGTCAAAATGGGTGTATTAAATTCCCATTAAGGCAAGCATTATCATGCTCCATATCATAGGATCCATAGTATCCCCCAGTATATATACAAAGAAATCATTAGCAGACACTAAAGCAAATACTTTTCACATACAAGGGCTGCTATAAATGCGAGAGAAAAAAGGTGTAAGGATGTAAGATGTGCAAATATGTAAGAATTCACAATTCTTAAAAAATAAAAAGACATAAATGCAAATGTCCATACGTTGTAAACATGGTACTGTGGGAAACAATATGTGAGTAAAACCATCAGACAAGCCTACAAGAGAATAGCGAAGCATGTCAATACTAGCCTTACTGTGTGAATTATATACATCCATATCGACCCACTATATCACCCGGATTATTGCATTTCTATATTCATATGCCTGGCACTAGCTTTTCATTTAATATGCTTCAATTGACATTTTTGTATGAAGCATGTGGAAATTCCAATTCTGTAAAGGGACTGCACAAACACACACTGCAGGATAATATGGCAAATAAAATGGAATAAAGAATACAGTGCTTCAATAATTTGTCCCAGAGCTCATGTTTTAAAATTATGAGTGTTATATGACAGTGGCAAATGCTGCCTGTGTTAGCATTAGCTTTACATATTAGCTAAACAAGGCTAAATCTTTACAACAGTAGATAAGAGTGGTTTATACATAATCCGCATCCACACAGAATCAAGCATGTTCCATGATGGTTGATAAACCCAATTTACATATTCTTTTTGGTTCAATGAATGGAATTCACCTTTCATGAACTCAGTTTTGCTTTTTTATTACTTGACCTTTAATGGAGTCTGACACCAGCTACAGATTAACCTCAAATTAGGTGCAAGATCAATAGCAAACATTAGGCAATAATTAGCTGCCTAGTGCGATCATTTTAATGTATTCAATGCTAGTAACAAGGTGATAATTCATTTCTTACCTTTTTGATGAATCCTTTCTTAAAACGGCCAAACAGTATTTGTACAATATAGGATTATTGCGCTAAAAGTATAATTGGAATGAAAAGCAATGTATTCAACTTGATCTTTTTATTTCCGGTAAGGCTTAACTTAAAGGATGCCACAAACTAGTCAAAAATAACCCTATGAACTCCAAGGCTCCCTAGATAATTTTTTTGTAGATATTCAAGGCAAAAGCTGTACTATGGCAACACATATTCCACTCTTTCCCAAAAGTACCCAGCTTTGTCCCAACCCTTAGTCCAGGACATGACCAAATGGAAAATGCAATATTGATGAGATGATTTCCGCAAGTGGGGGCAGGGTGAACCAGGACAAAAATGGCATAGTAAAGATGATCAGAAATCAAAAAGGTAAGCACAATTTTGCAAAGGCTTTTGATCAGTCCCCATAGGCGACTAATGTACAAGCTAAGTGTCTGTTGGTCTGGGGAGGCACATTTGTACATGGATAGAAAATTGGTTAATGAATAGGATGCAGAGAGTAGTTTATAATGGGGCTTCATCATTATGGACTAAAGTGCTAAGTGGGATGACAGGGTCATTGTGTGTGCCACATCTATTTAATCTGTTTACTAAAGTATGCTGTAAATAAGTTAAGTTTAGTTGGAAGCTGCAGCTTTAAAAAAAAAAAAAAACTATTGCCATTTTTCCCCCTATGCCCTCCAGAGCCTACCTTGGCAGCTTCAAAGTTGCTGGCACTCTTTAATTGGATAGTTGGATGTGTAGCTCCGCACCTCCGAGATTTGCTGCTTCCTCCGTCTGCATTAGTCTCAAAAGTGAATGTGTGGCTTGTTCCAAGCGTGCACGTGCCCGCAGCAGCGGCGCGATGTCACTGCGCAAGCAGGAATGATGATGTCACGCGTGGAGGGCATAGGGGAAAAAATGGCAACAGTTTTTTTAAAGTGCAGCTTCCAACTAAACTTAAATTTATTTACAGCATACTTATCCTTTAATGATTTGGAAGTTGTATTGTTAGCAAGGTTTCTGTGTTTCTGTGACACAAATTAAAAACTTCAGAGGATGTGCAATCGTTGCAGGGGGATCTGGATTAATGTCACAATGGGCTGCAAAGTGGCAGATGAGATTCAATGTTGATAAATGTAAGGTGATGCATTTGGACTTAAAAATCCTTGTGCTGCTTGTATATAAATGGCTCTGTGTTAAGTGAATCCCTGTTGGAAGGGATCTTGGAGTTTTGGTGGATAACAAACTTAAACGTAGCAAGCAGTGCCAGGCAGCAACAGCTAGAGCCAGCATGGTATTGTCTTGAAAAAGAGAGGTATGGATTCAAGGGAGGAAATATATTTCTCCCTCTTACAAAGCATTGTAAGACCTCATTGGAATATGCAGTGCAATTTTGGAATACTGTGTACAAAAGGACATATTTGAAGAAAAGGTTTCAGAAAAGGGAACAACTAAATGATAAGGGGATTGGGGGAGCTTGAATATGAAGAGAGGCTGGTTAAAGGACATATACTTACCATTTCCTGATCCACATCTCGCAAAGTACCAGGATGAGGACCTAAAACGCTAAGTCCTTCATTGGGGGACTTAACAAAAGTCCTGAAGTAACTTGTAATCTCCCTTGTCGCTCCGGTCAGATCCTCCCTACTGGCACTGTCAGTGACAGTCCAGGAGGCAGCCAATGGGAAGACACGCCTCTTGCAGAGCACGTCTTCCCATTGGCTGCCTCGCGACCTGTCACTCAAAGTCCAATGGATGAGTTTCTGTAAACAAGGAATGTTGCAAGTTACTGGTATTGATCATAAGTAGAGATGATCCAGGATATTTCCGATTGCCTATTGCTAGATGGGTTGGACTGGATGGACGTATGTTTTATTCTTTATTTAACCTCAAATAATATACTATACAATGGTGAGGACCTAGCCAGTTTAAGTAATCACACTGGGTACTTTTATTAGCAAAAGGATGGGTTTGTAACAATTGTTTCCCTTAAGTTTGGCTTTTCCTAGGTAAAGTTCTTATTTTAATCACTAAAGTGCATTTAGACAATCCCCTCCATTTTGGTGTACCCAGGGTACCCAAGACTGCAATAATTGCACCTTCCCATATGCAGCAGAATTTAATAAGGTGGGGAAGAAACAGAAGTAAAAAAAAAAAAAGCAAAATGAACACTGTAGTGATTATAAAATACCGTATATACTCGAGTATAAACCGAGGTTTTCAGGCTTTAAAAAAAGCCTGAAAATCTTACTCGGTTTATACTCGAGTCAACCTGTCTCTTACCTTGTCCGGCAGCTGCGCGATCCGCATCTCAGTGCGCATCCGGATGATGTCACTACCCGCGCCTCTCACTTTGCGTCGCCGAGTAGTAGTGACATCATCCGTATGCGCACTGGATGTGGAGCGAGGAGCGAGTGGCGCCAGACAAGGTAGGAGAATACTACGGACGCCAGGGAGGGCAATATTTACAAATAAGGGTAAAAACCTTTATTTGTGCATACGTGATGCACAAATAAAGGAGGATTTACCCCTTTGCAAGTATTTGCCACTTAAGATGTTTGAAAACTGCAACTCCAGCAATAAAGCATGCGGGAGTTGTAGTTTCTAACATCTTAAGTGGCAAATACTACCCCTCGGTTTATACTCGTGTCAATGTGTTTCCCTCTTTTTTTACCTAAAACTAGGTACCGGTTTATACTCGGGACTGTTTATAATCGAGTATAACGGTAAAATGCGCCCAGGGGGAAGAGAGGATAGTGGGATAAAAGAGCAATAGACAAAAAACTGTAAATTCTGACAACAGAATAAAAAGAAAATACAAGAAAATAATAATAAAAAAGAAAGCTGAAATAATGGAAACAAAAAAGACACAAGAGACAGAAGGGAGAGCAGAAGAACTAGGAGATGAAAGGGCATGATATGAAAAGTGAAGTGTATGCCATATATCTGGAATTAGTAGTACTTTAATCACAGTTTTTAAACTTTAGGATGATGTATGAGGAGTAGATATAGCTATTCTCTGCCTTGTGGTAGTTTCTAAAAAGTTTGTATGAGTACAAAGAGCTACAATCACATAATTAAAAGAACTAGATCGGTAAATAGATCTGTGTTAATTCCTTATACTGAATGTGGCAATGCATTTAACAGTTCAGGGACTGGTTTTTGAATTCTTTCATACAAATACTCTTGATTATTCTTGGTATTGGTAATGCATGCCAACTCTGAGACTTGGCTTGCATGTGTTTTTGATGGGCCCTAGATTCCCTGGAAGGCTCCTAGGTTCCTAGTCAGTCACAGACTGTGTATTTCATGGTTTCATGTTTTGTTGTTTTAGTGGAAAGTTTGTTTTTTTTTACCAAATTCCAAAATGAAATTAGATCCCAGGTTTTAGATCACCAAATCAATTGTGATTGACTTGTAATGTAAATGATGTCATATTTACTTCGGGTGACTAACTTGATTGATTTCTATTGATGTCCATTGAACTGGTGACCCTAAAGGATAGATTGACTTTTACATCTATTTGACTGGCTCATAACAAGAAAGTAAATTCATTCATCCCTATCATACTAGTAATGAAGTTATGTCTCTAAATGCTAATTCCTATTTGACTGTCCCTGGGGGTATACTTAATGCTGTATTTTAAATACAGTTAATACTTGAAGAATATTTTACTACTCCCTGCAGGGGGGGATGGCCCAGTAGGCTGAGGGGCAAACGCCCCCCAGGCTGGTCTCTAATGAAAAATTTCGGCTGCCACAGAAGCTATAAGTAAGTTAGGTGCTTGAAAGGCACAGCACATGCCTCTAGCTCTAACATGGGCAAGGAACAGGAAAGCTGTCCTCATTCAGTTCATTTACCAGTCAGCCCACAAGTTCATTAGCAGTGTTAGTCAGCCCTCCAATTCATTAGCCAGTGTTATCAGCCCTCAAGATCATTAGCCAGTGTTGTCAGTCCTTCAGATTATTAGCCAGTGTAAGTCAGCCCTCCATTTCATTAGCCAATGTTATCAGCCCTTCAGATTGTTAGCCAGTGTAAGTCAGCCCTCCAGTTTATTATTCAATGTTTGCCAGCCCTCCAGATTATTAGCTGGTGTTAGTTATCACTTCAGTTCATGAGCCGTTGTTAATCAGCCCTCCAATTTATTAGGAACAAAGGAAACTTTGGGTGAGTATAAGTATTGACTTAGAAAGTGTAGCCAGGGGTGAGGACTTAGCGATTCAGGTCCTCACCCTGGGTACTTGTAAGGGGGAGGGGGGAGATTTTAGGACTATAATTTTCCTTTAACCACATATACTTGAAAATGTTGCAGGCAACAATGTGAAATGGAAATAGCCGTTTTAAAAATGGGCGTAACTTAAACAAAGTATGTGACCTTGGCAAAGTCAGCTTGGTCACAAATGACGCAATCAACCGTGAATGGGCCATTTGGTTGCATTTGCCCCCTCGGCCAAAAGGTCCTAGTCCTCCCCTGCCTCCCTTTCTGTGAAATTGCAGTGCTGCTTACAGTGTGTTCGCTGCCCTCTTCCTTTTAAGTGATCTTTTCGATTGGGGGATGTTTGAGCGGCAGAGGTGGCACAGTTACTGGAACAATTTCAGGTTGGCAGGTTTTTAGTAGCTGCACGGTGGGGGCAGATGGTGGGGGTGCCTGGGACTATGTAAGACCTACTCTCTGGTTACAGTGGCTATGCTACTATTATTATAAGGATAGTTGTTACAGTTGGATCACTTTGGGATCCATAGAAGGAGTCAGATTATATGCCAATAACGACTCACCATTGCAGCACTATCTGCATTGGCACTTCTCGGTGCATGGCCCTGTAACTTTTTTTTTTTTTTTTTTAGGGGGGTGGTATTGATGGATAATATACCCTCTAATACAGATTATATAAAATTTATAAGTCACCTAATAGTTCTGTGACCTTTATAAAAGCATATGGTTTGCTCTCTCCTGCTTTTATATGGTCATGGAACCTCTTGATGACTATTTGATGACAAATTCTTATAATTTACAATAGATGGTAAAATTAGTCACTCAACTTTGTCACAGGTAGAGCATAGCATATATTATATACAAATGTTCATAGACTAACAAAATGAAATACATTCTGCATACATGGTTGATAAGCTAACCATTAAGAAAATGACTAGCCATTACAAACTAACCATTAAGAAAATAAAAAGCTACATACCTCTCCGGAAACTAAAACATCTTTTAATTTTTCTGTAAGTTGCCTTAGGTATAAGTTGGGTAGAGGACAATGAGCTGACATTTCGAACTTCAAGCATCATACAGGCCCAAATGCACGAACAAAGGAATGATCTACTTTAAATGCACCATTTGAAAAATAAATATAGTTCTATTTTTTCAGTAGGGTAATCCACCATTATCCCTACAACTTTGATTCTTGATATTTTCATTTTTGTCTTTGTGGATTTATTTCCGAGGCATTCATTCCATACGAACACTTTAAGTGTTAGAGGTGAAAAAGGAAAAAGCTCAATAAGATGTTTTAAATCATTTTCAATGGCTGTTCTAAACTGAAGAACAACAAAAAAAACAACTTCTTCCCAGAGAAAGTAGCTGAACACAAGAATTTCAAAAATGCTTTGACACAAGTCCAGACTTTATATCCACATATGCACAAGTTAGAAGTCGGTTATATCTCTATCCTTTGCTGCTCCTGCTAACACACAGAATGTTGCTTATTAACACTGCCAATCACAGATCCCATGTATTTTTTTTTTCTATGTACCTGAAGCAACTAGAATGGTGGTACATAGCTGAATGTCTGAACAGATCTTTCTTTTCAAAGCGTGAGGACCCTTCAAATCTCAAAAGTCTTCTTTACCAGGTGTTTTTCAGCGAAATCCAGGTGACATTCAGCTCTGCAGTCAGTGAAGAATTATAAACACAGAGGCTGCAGCACTGTTCTGTTCCTTTGACTTTGAGTTGACTTCAAGCAGTTATCACGTGTGACAGATTAGTGATTATTAAAGGTGCAGTACTCCTTGGTTATTGACAATTCAAACCATCGTTACTACTACATTTTCCTTCAAACTTTTCACTATGAGATTCACAACCCCCCCCCGACAGAGGGGGCTGTACGCCCACCCCGCCCTCGCCCCCCCACGGCGGCTACTACCCATCACAGGACTCCTTCCCAGCAGCCCCTTCTAGCCCCCTGCGTTCGCGGGAGGGGAAAGCCCGCTGGGGTTGGTGGTGGAGGTACCCTCCAGCGGGGGCACTGTCAAGTGTTTGGCACTTAGGGGGTCCCGCAGCTCGAACCGGGACCCTCCTCCCCAGCCCTGTCAGCACTAATGGAGGATTGCAGCTCTTTATATAGGATACAGAAAGTCCGTATCCGATTCTAGCTGGTCAATTTTTCAATGCTTCAGAAATATGACTGGGTACTGTATAACCATGTGATACCAAGCGTTGAAAAATTGACCAATCCGAATCGGATTAGGACTTTCTGCTAACCTATATAAAGAGTTTCAATTCTTCACGGAGCTCAGAAGTCATCGCAGTAGATGGCAGAAGAAAGAAGAGGCTAGCAACATCGGCTCCATTAAAGCCAGTGGTGCAAGTGGGTTCACTGGCGGCCGCAGTGAGCCCGTCTGACATCTGCGACTTCAGCGAAGCTGGTGTCGCGAGCTGTGAAGAAAGAAGACGTTGGATCAAGACTCCGGTAATATCGGCCTCATTGAGGAAGAGAGAAGACGCCGCCCATGGGCTCCTTTAAGAGCTGATGGGGGTCCCGGTTCGAGCTGCAGGGCCCCCCAACAAAGGAACTTCTCAGTGCCGCAAGGGCCCTTACCAGGGCCAGGGAGGAGGGTCCTGGTATGGTCTGCGGTACCCCATAAGCCCCAAAGGGCCCTTCTCCGGGCCGCAAGGGCACTTGTACATGCCACAAGGGCCCTGACAGGGCTGGGAAGCAGGGTCCCGGTTCGAGCGGTGGACCCCTTAAGCCCCTTCTCAGGGCCCCGGCACATATAAAGTGCCAGGGAAGAGGGGTCCCGGTTGTCAGAGCCGCAAGGGCACTTGTTAATGCCGCAAGGGCCCTGATAGGGCCATGGAGGGGGGGGCGGTTTGAGCTGCAGGACCCCCTAAGCCCCAAAAGGCGGGCCCCTTCCTGCGAACGTACGGGGCAGGGGGCTGGGAGGGGCTTCTGGGAAGGGGTCGTGCGGCGGGTGGTCGCCTCCTGGCTGACCGTTCGGAAGAGCCTAATGGTCGGTCAGTAGGAAATATAGCATGCTGTGTAATTCTCTTTAGATACAGCAGTATCTACTGTAGAATAGGTAACTTATAATTCAGTAATCACAAGGTACATTGCTTTTTTTATGTTAAATTAAATCTCTTTTGGTTAGAGATGCCAAAATAATAGGGTAATTGCACTGGATAAATCTGGGTAAACAGGTTTGTGTACAGTATGTCTGGCAGTTGGTTGGGCAAAGATGCTAAAATTTAACTCTGGGGTGTAGCTACCAGGGGTGCAGGGGATGCGACCTCACCAGGGCCCTTGGCCAAGAAGGGGCCCCATTTTGTGCTAAGTTTACAAAACTTCCAGTCTGTGTGCCAACTGTTTTACCAGTGGTCTGTGTACAAAGCATTTTAACCATTGTCTGAGTGCCAAGCATTAACCATGCCGGTGTGTGCAGGTGCCAGTTCCCCAACCAGTTTATCAGTGTCTGCATGCCAAGCATTTAGCCAGTCTTTGTGGCAACTATTTCCCAGTGGTTATACAAAGCATGTGTGCCAAGCATTTTACTAGCGTCAGTGGTAGTATTTTGAGGATCTAAGTTTAGAAATACTGTTTGAATCTGATTGAATAGTTTTGCTAGGTATAAGGGTAAAGTATGTTTGTCTGTTTTGAAATGAGCCTTTAAAAGAATGTTAATGATGAATTTGGATGTTTTTTATGGAAATGATTATTTAGTTTGCAGTGCCAATTTGTGTTTGCGGCGGTGTTGGGGGGCCCATGCACAAATTTTGCATCAGGGCTCATAAGTCTGTAGCTACGCCAACTGATTGAACTGTAAATGTAGGGAACTGTAGGAAGTAGTTTTATTGTTTCTGATGGTTGTTTTCCCTGTCAACAAGAGTTCTGCACATGTTTCCTCTCTTTTTTCACACAGACATTTTTTTGGACAGTCTCTTAGTGCTTCCATATGTTTTGCAGCTAGTAAAATGCTAATGGAATCTGACAGGGGACTGCTCAATAAACTTTCATGGAATGACAGAATGCCGTCCATGTGAAAGTAGTCTAAATTATACACTTATTTCTGTGCCTATCACCTGACTTCCAATAAGGATTCTTTTAAGAAAATAGTATAACAATTTAGTGTGTAAATTGCATTTTCATGTCCTAAATGACTTTGGGCATATGTTCTCAAGTAATATTAACTGTGTTCACAAGTCAGGAAAGGTCTTTCTGGCCCTCCCTCTTATCAAAGAGAGAGCGCATGAATTTAATGGGATGGTTAATGATTAAATAAAGCTGCCAGCTCACAAAGTAAACTTGATGAGACAGGTAAATTGAATGGAGCACTCTTTTGTTACTCAGCAAGCTGCTCACTGTATACATAGTATACATAGAATACATATTCTCTGCAGAGTTCCCAATTTAGCCCATACTGTATTATTCCCACAGGAACACAAGTGTATACATCTATTAATATTGTAAGTGCACAGTAGAGATTACACCATGTGCAATACTCTGAAGCTACCAAATGTGGCCATAGTTTCCAGTATTGAACTGATTCTCCAACAATTTGCCCACAGATTGCAGTTCAAGATGTAATAATCCAGATATTCAGCACAGGAGACTATCACAAAAAAATCTAATATAAATGATACAGTCATGTTTTTACGGTAATTTTCATACACAAACCTTTTTTTCCCAAACAAAATAATAAATTTCAACATATTAAGATGTATACAATGGGAACTAAAACCAGAAATATTAAAACAAAAACAAAAAACAGCTGTAATTGTAAAAGAAAGGGGGGGGAAAGAGGGGGGGGGGGGAGGAAATGAATTGCCTTTATTCTTTTTTGTATTTTTAGAGCTGCCAGGAACTTGATCCCTTTTTGTTCATATTGCTCCCTTTCACCATACTGTATCTCCTTGAGTGTGTGTGTGTGTGTGTGTATGGAAGGAAAGGGGTCTTTGAAATTGATTTTAAATGCAGCTAACAAAAGGCAAATACAAAGAAAATCTGTATATTATAATTATATACCTCTTACTAAAATATAAAATATGAATAGTATAATATTAATAATATAAATATAAAAAATATATGATAAGCCAAAGAAAAGAAAGAAGAAAAAAATATGCAAATATGAATCAATGAAATCCCCAAGAGGAAGAATTAAAGACACGTGTGCAAATACACAATAGGATTTTCAATCAATACCCTAGGACTTTAATGATTGTTGTTGCATGCTGCCCTTTTTTTTTTTTTTTTTTATAAGGGGGCACTCTAAGCCCTCTTTGTGGGCACTCATGCACAGCAGAGTTCACCAGAGTTTGTTTCCAGAAAGCCAGAGAGAAAGTGTAGTGGCTGTCTGTAGCAGAGAGAGGTCACGTGCTATAACATTCAACTCTGTTTGAGTCTCTGTTTTGGATCTCAAACTTCTGTCTAATAATGTTGGGGTTAATGGTCACGGTTTTAGATCTCATGTGTGGTAATGTAGAGGTTAATAGGTAATCTATAATCTATTCCATCTACTGTATTGGTCTGTGTGTATTTAAGTTGTGTTTTTTAAAGTAAAAACTCTGTATTTAGGTTAAATGATCATGTTGGCTCTATGCAATAAAAAGTGGGTTTTGGGTTACAGTTTGGGCACTCGGCCTCTAAATGGTTCGCCCTCACTGTCTTAGAGCAAACCCGGGGGCAAAGTACGGCCTGGGGACAACATCTGGCTCATTGGCTGTCCCTGACTACTGTTATTAGGTCTGTTATTGCTTTCCTGAGATGAAAAGCAATTTTGGCTTGTTTAATTAATTTATTTATTTAGTTTATTTTGTTAAGAAATTAGCTGGTTAATTGATTAATTTAAATTGATTAATGGACCTAAAAAGTTTAAACACATAATGACCCTTCTCCTAAAAAATGTATTTTTGTTATTTTGCTTATTAGCTGTTACTACTGAGTATCTGCAGCTAATAATCATAAAAACTACAATTAATCTGCAATATGAAATTTTTTTTTTATAAAACAAAAAACAGTAACTTTTACCATTTTTGCAATGAGATCAAATTAATGCAGTAATTGAGTTCAACCTATCAGCCTGGCCCTCCACAACTGTCCCAGTTTCTAATGTGGCCCCTTGGAATAATTCATTATTTGGATCATCTGCCCCCTGGCCTTTTTCCCTAGGATGCAAAGGGTTCTTTGTGTCACTGATGAAAGTCACTAATCTGCTCTATCAGCAATCAATAATACTGCAGAGTTTTCAATTAACTGTTTTTTGCAGGAGCAAAAAAATTAAATTCAACAGCATTTCATTATAGCATTAAAGGATAAACATGGAAATAAAATAACACCTTGAATTATACAGCAATGTAAATATCTATTCCGGCCTTCAAGCAAGCCTACGAGTGCTAAAAATAATCGACAGAAATATGCGCTACATAAAGATTGTACCTGTTGGACAGTTTCTGATTTTCAGTAAATCTAGTGATTTATTTAAATCCCTGGTTCTAAATATCAAGAATTACCACATTTAGTATAATTCCTCCAATCATTTTGAAAGCCCTTAGCGACTGTCACAGACAGACAAAAATGACTATTAATTAGATGTTTTATGATGGGAGTAAAAACAACAAATGTGTTTCGATATTTGATATACGTGACTAGAGTTTATTGCAAGCCCGATTCTTCAAAATAAAATGATAAATGAGATTTCACTATAATATCTGGTCTCATATTTTTGGTTAAGGGTGCCATGAGTAGAAACTGTTCACTTTGTTTGTTAGTAGGAAAATGTGTAAAGAATTTAAAGAATGTATAGACTGAAATGAGTCATGGCCACCTTGTATTAGTACAATCACATTCCCTTAAAGGGTATGCCCACCCCCCAAACAAAAATTTAATATGTGTAGGAAATGCCTGAAAACCTTGACCCCGCAAGGTTAAAATCACTGAAAGCTGTCTCCAAATGTACCAATCATAGGACCAGATGCCAGTCAAGCCCCTTCTGCTTGTCTTCCCTACACGGAAGGCAGCAAGGGAACAAAGGCTTGTAAGTACATTTGGGGAGAGCTTTCAGGTTTTCAGGCATTTCCTAAGACATATTACATTTTTGTTTGGGTGGTGGACATACACTTTAAGCTGGGTACACACTGTACCGATGTTTGAAAGATGACAAATTCCTCAAAGATGTTGCTAGTCACAGTCCTGAATATATAAAATAGATTGTTCAGGACTGCCACACTCCCTATGAATGAGGTCACACACCCTAAATTTTAATACAGGTGGCCGAACACAACCATCGTCCTCGGGAATGATCGATTCTGACGGGCCCTTTATCGGCAATATGTGTACCCAGGTTTTGTGTTTGCTTTCAATTTGTGACTGGTTGGTTTATAAAAATATAGTTATTATAAGACATTTAAAGTATTCACATTTAGGGAACACACTAGTTCCCAGGAACACACCTAAAGAAAAGAAAGGTCTGCATTACAAATGTATTCTGACCAATAGTTACAAAAAACAACTTTACATCCAACAAGAATATGCTATGTGTATCTTCTGGTGATTCAATTCAACAGCCATAAAACCTCAGAAAAAAGGAGAAGGCAGGTGACTAAAGCATCTCATACATGGGGTCATCATTTTGACCAATTTGAATCTGAGCGGTTGATTGAAGAAACAACAATAGTGTCAGGCGGATATTTTCTTTTCAAGGTAAAATCTACAGAAGATCAGTGGCGCAAGGGGCTAGATTTTATTGACTTTTCTGACCGAATTTTCAATTTGGCTGAAAAGCTTGAAATTTTGATTGTAAAAAACATTGTAAGATACTTTTCTATTAAGTTGTACTTATGCAAACAATGAAGGCTTCCATGTTGTTGCCAGTACAACTTATAGACCATGTAGTCTTCTTAGAGCCTTGTGAGTATGTGGACCCAATGACCACAACCTGATAACACTATTCATCGTCTCTATGCACATATTTTAAAAACAATATTTAAACCCCTGCTAATAATTTGAAAGCTGCTTGTTACCCTATATTTTATTGTATATCAGGCTTGCACTGGGAAAAGTCTACCTGAACCAAAACAAAATACACGGTCATTTAGAATAAAGATTCTAAATAGTTGTAAAGTTTTTAACCCCACTGCTTCCCTGTACAAGGAGAACAATTGGGTCCACTGATTTGGTTGACAATATTAACTACGGTACTTGTTGCACTAAAATCTGTTATCCTTACCTCCTCCAAATGGTGCCCATATCACTCTTCGGATGGATTTCACCCAGTCTTCCATATCATTTTGTGTGCTGGCCATAAGAAGGTATGTTTCATGGTTTGCAGTCATCCGTTCACGGTCTCCCCCTAATAATATCCAAATAAACAGAAGCTGAAATTATATAGAATAATCAAAGAAATGTAGAAATTTTGATGAAACATTAATCTGTCAATACGTTTTAATAGATTACATTTAATAATTTTAAAATTAGGGTAGAATAAATTGAAATACATATATATTAACTTGGCAAAGTAAAGTAAAATCATTCCATGCACTTAAAGAAGAACTATTAGCAAAACCTTTTAAAATTGATTTTACCCTTCAAGCATTTTACAATGAATGAGTATCTACTAAGCATTCAAAAACTTCCATATTACTCTCGGACTAGAGAATTCAGCAAAGCAAAAACACTTAAGTCCCCAATCACAATGCTCCAGTATATACTGTTGGTTTTCATGGCTATTATTGACTCCCCATTACCGGACATAGTTCAAGTTAAATACATTGAGCAGAAAAAAAAGTTGATTTGCATACAGCCAACCCAACACCAAATTTAGCATTTCTAATCTAGCTGCACAAGAGGATTGGGTCTTAACAACAAGCCCACAATAGTCAGGAAAATTAGTAGCACCAATAACTTATTGTGGTGTGGGCTATTCATTGGGGAGCCTACTGCATTATATAACTCTTCCACTGTAGCCACTTCAGGTCTATCAGATGCCATATAAAAATGAAATGATTTTTTAACACTACAAAAAATGTAAGCAAAATGTTTACAGAACAGCAAATTATGCAATTTTTTTTTTTGGAGACTTAAGATTCCTTTTAACTGTAATGGTTCATTTATTAAAAGCATTCAACCAAAGTACATTATTAACACACAGTGGTATTTTTCCCAGTCTAGTTATTTGTTACTATAAACTATTTTGAAATATAGTTAAGAGCATGGTTTCAGTAAAAATTTAAATTGTTTGTAACTTCTCACTACAGAGTTATTATATAACTATTCAGCAAGTACAAAGACAATAATCAGCAATAGAATTACCCCATAGAGTTCTAAAAAGTATGGCTCAGATATTAACCGGCCACAGTGCAAAATTCTGATATTGTGCGATGCCTATAGATGGGTACTGTAGTCGGAATCAACCACTTCACCAGTTATGTTCATAATTACAAAATCATAAAATTATTTTTGGTAGCTTACAGCTGTGTTGTAAAGGCCCCTAGGAGTGTTTAGAAATTTCCTATGCATCTATAAAATGAGTTGTAGTGACCTGACATGGGGATCGCAAATCTACGATTTCGTTATCATAGATTTCCGATCTGTATCATAAATTCACAATCGATATCGTAAATTTCGGTTTAATGATCGTAAATTTACGATACCAATCATTAAAGTTGCCGTATCGCTAAAAAGCGATACCACGGCTTTATAAATATGGCCCTTAAGTATTATTATGAAATTATCTTTCGGTTAAAACTGCCTTTTATAACACACAAAAAAAATAAATTAAAATATGCCAGAAAGACATAAGATTGACAGATTTCCCGATCAGTCACATCAAAACTTCACCCACTGCTTACGTTTATATATAACCACCTGGGTGCAGATCGGTTAGATGGCTATCTTTATGTGTAAATATGCTCAATATTCAACTGACTGGCCTGAAAATCAAGAAGATGTAAAGACTAAAAACTACTTAAATGTCCGTGTTTTGTTGAATCAAATGATGTATGACTTTTATTTTTACATTCCATTTGGTTCATGAGATACAGCCTGTCAAAATGAGAAACATCTCCTCCTTTAAACATATATCCCATGGGAGCAACATATCTTCAGGTATTCACTATAACTTAAATCCATTCTTTAGTCGTTTTAAGCCAGCAAGTATGAGTTAATATATAATGGATTAAACTACGGTTTAAAAACTAAATTACAATGCAGTCAGCAGTAATTAAAGGATAACTGTATTGCCTCAATGCATTTTTTTTAAAAAACTGCTTTAGAAAGAGTGAAGGTAAAGCCCTTCTCATTCTTATTTTCCTGATTTCGAGCCTCTCTCAGCCTTCAATTAGCTATGCTGTGAAGGGGCTTAACAATTCTGTCTGCCTCTAACGGTCTTTCAAAGCTAGCACGTGTGAAAACACTCCTCCACCCACCCTTTATCAGCTTGATTATGTAGGCTGTATCCTAGCAACAGGTCATTTCAAGTTTGTTTGACTGGCAGAGGAGGAGAGAGGTTGTAACAGACATTCCCACCAGCCAATGACAAGCTTTTAGCGCTCATCTTTGCTGTGTGATATATAAGGGAGGGCAGCACGGCTATAAATGTGAGTAAGTGATTTCAGCTGCTGGAAGTGGGGACATGTAATGGGGGTGATGTTGGTTGTTTTGATATTGTTGTCCTTTAATTGGAGTGCATCTAAAAGGTTTAAAGAGAGTTTTACAATAAAAATTGCAGCAAATTGACTTTAAAACAGGTAACAGCTCTACAAAGTGAGAAAGTGTTATTTCTTGTGATCAAAGGAGCAATGTACACTCTAATCAATACTGCAGATCATTAACATACAAACTCACAATCTGTACCTGTATAGCATAACAGAAAATGTCTAGCGCCTAGTAGAAACAAACAGGTTTATTCAATAAAAGTTCTTATTGTAAAAATTGTGCTAATTTTGCCCCAGTCAATTAGATGTTAGCTTTCAAATGTTAAATAAGATCTGATTGGTTGGGGCAAATTTACTGAAAAGCTCTCCCTATTCCTGCAAACCACTCTTTCTAGAAACTAGTTACTGGTTGGTGAAAAATTGGCACCATTTTTAACAAAGAACTTTTATTGAATCTCGCTGTAACTGTACTAAAAAAATATTATGTTCCACAGTTTAATAACACTTTTGTAATATATTGGTACATTTTATAAAAAGAAACTGATATATATCCGATTTTGAGCTTCAGGTCATGGACAAGTCTGCTTCTTCAAATGTGAAAGTGCTGAATCTATAAAAAAATGCAGCTTCATGCACCATGGGCGTTAATGCACCATTGTGCGTCGTAGGTCACCCCACAATCGCAAGTGTGTATAGACCTTTAGAGCCAAGTTTACAGACCGTGGTACCAAAGTATGGTACTTTATTTAATCTATCTATCTATATATATATGAAGGGGGACTCTGGCCTTGGGACACTAAGAGGAAACTCTGGCCTTGGGACATGGAGGAGGGAGGCTATGGCCTTGGAACATGGAGGTGAGGGGGGACTCTGGCCATGGGACACTAAGAGGGAACTCTGGTCTTGGGACATGGAGAGGAATAAATATACATTATTTGTGTTGACATAATAGTTGCTTTTTAATCCATATATTAAATAAATTGATGATACACTCCAATACTATTTAAAATGTAAGTGAAAGTTTTCATCTACTAATTTACTTTAGTGCAAATACCCAGGTGTGCTCTGTGTCAATTTACCTCAACATTATAGACTCATTTTCAGCTTCATAAAACGTCCAGATAGTTGCATAAAAAATCAACATGGACATAAAGATAGTGTAATATCAGTTGTCTCCATAAAATCACAATACACAACAGCACCATCCCTACAGCAAATCTGGAGACCTTGATTTGTGATTCTAAGATCAGTGCTTTTCTCCATGACCTATATACTGCACAATCCCATAAAATGATAGATAAAGCAGGGACAGAATAATAAAAATATTACATTGAAATATAGAGGTTGTTATCACATCCTCATTCAGGTGATCTACATTCAGCAGTTAAACTCAAGAAGCTTCTCATCGAAATATTTTATTATTACACAATAACTGTTTATATTGCTTTTCCATTTATAACACTATCCATTATAATCAATACAATTGATTGAACTTCTTGAAGGATCTTTTGCTGGTCTGATCTAACTAGCTTCCTCAATTTAGATCCATTCTGAATTGTATAAACAAATGTCATGTTTTATGTGTCCTATTAACTCTTACCCACCAAGAGGCTCACTCCAAACTTAACAAAGTTAAAGAGTTAAAGGAATGAGAATCTGTCTGATTTTTTGAAAATCCATGAATAATGTATCTATGACTGCATGATTGGCAAAATCTACATCCACAAAATGTTTCAGTAATGGCTGTATTAAATATTAATTCATAATTTATAATTAACAGATGATCAAAAACAAATGTCAAATATCCTGCAGCCAAAAGCCATACACCCGAGTTGCAGATTACATGGCAGATTCTTTTGCAATCTATCAGTAAATTGGTTGTTTGGGGTAATACATAGCAATCATATCAGACTCCATTTAAAGAGAGAGAGAGATAGTTACCCTGAAATGTATGTTTGCTCTGGAGAGGTCCAGACGTTTATTTAGTGCAAAGAGTGTATAATTATTGATCCATTTAGAGTAAAACAAACAAGACAAAGTTTTGGGCCCACATTTAGCCAATCAAGCCTGAATTCAAGTGACTACGTCCAAACATTTATATTTAACAAAGTGCTTAACTATATGAGCAACATGGGTGATACAATCAAATTTTCTTATAAATTGGATAGCCATGTTTAACTATCTGGATCTCAAATTATACAGAGAGGAGAATGAGATTGATACAGACATATACACCAAGGATACCAATAGGAATAACATATTACATTATCAAAGTTGTCACCCCATACATTTAAGAGAATCCATACCTTACTCACAATTGATGAGAGTCAAAAGTATTGTGTCTAACTTAGATATGGGTAACAGAGATGGTTAACAGAGATGGGTGAGAAATTTAAATAAAGAGGGTACCCAGTAGAATTATTGCAAAAGAACATAAGCAGACTCAAACATATACCGAGAGATGACCTTTTAAAGCCCAGGAACGGGAAGTAACAAGACAAACAAATTACATTTGTGAGTACATACAGTACAGAAAGTGAGGGCATATGCAGGATTATATGCAAACACTGGCATCTGTTACAAACTGTTATTCAGACATCAAGTAGTTTAAGAAACCACACAGAAGAACGTATAGGAGACCGCCTAACATAAGGGACAAACTTATCAATCACATGTAGGACCGAAAAGAACAATACACCTTTGGGACACCCAAAAAGGGCACATTCCAATGTCTGGGGTGTATCCACTGTAATAGTTTAATAAGAGGCGATTATTTCACACATCCAGATAGCGGGAAAAGGTTCTATATAATGGAGCAATGTATACGCTTAAGTGACTACTCTATGTAGGAGAGACCACGCAACCAACAAAGAAATGCATGACACAACATAAATCTACAGTCAGGAGAGGTGCCACAGATTTGCCAGTTCCATCATGTTTTCATAAAGCTAGACATACAATTAGTCAGTTAAATTTCAGATGATAAACTTAGGAGGGGAGTAATACAGTAAAAATTACAGTAACTGGAGATGAAATGGATCAACAAATAAGATACGATTTGGCCAAAGGGCATGAATAAGGATTATATGCTCGTAAGTATTTATGTTCGTATTGGCAAGGATTAGAGTAGTATTGATTTTAAGTGATTTTATTGATTTAATGTAATCTATTTATTGGACATTTAGAACCGTTATGTGTAATACATTATTAAGTACAAAACCATGCTATGAGATTATTTTAAATCTCGGACAGAAAGAACATAGATGGACAAGATAATATGGTTGAAAGTCCGAGTTGTTTTAGAAACATATATTAAAGGGCATGTCCACCCCTTTTTACAACTTTTTATATAATGTAGGTATTGGTCCCCCAGAGCCAACCGCCATAATAGAAATTTGAGAAAGTCCCCCGATCTTAACTTACCTATCTCCTCCACCGCATTGCCAAGCCCTCTGCTTGCACGGAACTGCAAGCAGGGGGCGGGACCGGCAGCCGCATCCCTGATTGGCTGAGAGGCAGCCAATCAGGGACGCGGTTGCTGGCTGGGGGATGTCGGGGGAGAGAGGTAAGGTAAGTAACTATCGGGGTAACTTTTGGGGTGGACATGCCCTTAAAAAATATATACAACTTTTTAAAAGCATACTTAAAAAATATATACAACTTATTAACACATCGTTTAGTATGCACTAACTATATTTATATCAAGTTTTTAATACGTGTTTTAAGACAGCATTTTTAACCAATTTTTATGATAACATTAAAAATCTGTGGGTATTAGTCCCTAAGAAACAGAATGTCTACACTGTCACTTTAAATTGGAATCTTGCACCTAACTGCCCTAGCGAGATGTGGATGTTTTGCACTTTGTGATTATAAATGATTAGAAGTGGTTACTTGAATTCAGGCTTGATAAAAGGGCTAAGTGTGGGCACAAAACGTTGCCTTGTTTGCTTTTATTCTAAATGGAGCTTTTAATTTGATTTTGATTTTGTATGGGCAGTGAAACCATTATTAGAGAAAGACTAATTAAAGAGATTTAACATGATATCTTGGTACAATTTCTTACTGTTGCGCCATCAGCAGTGATAGCTTACCAGAATTGATATTAGTACTTTTGGATTCATAAACATTCCAATTCAGGATTTACAAATTATCATGCATGTGTTTGCACCATAACACTGACATTCCAATCAATTTTATTCTAAAATAACCATATTTGTGTTTTGCTTGCAGAATCAACAACAACAAATACCCTTTTGATTATAAAGAACATTACCATATCAAGGTACGGTACAGCAAGGGAAACTATTCTCATTACCTGTTTTCTCCTATGGAAGATTTCTGTACAGTAACTCCAGGAACAAGATTTAATGATGTCAGTCTGCACTACACTACAATCCTGTTATTCCTAGTGTATTACATGAACAGCCTGTTAATCTACAATAGTGTCAACAAAACCTCAAGAATCTAAAGGACCGTAGTAGGGCTACAGAAAATATTTTAGTCAGGTTTTCCCTCAATAACATTGCTAGACTATTAGCTTAAAGGGAACCTTTAGCTTTAATTTTATGTTAATGTTATTTCATGAAAGAATACAGCTTTATAAAGACAAACAATACAATAAAAAAGAAACTACTTACAACCCTTCTCTTAACATGGGAAGACAATAAGTACTGTAGCTGCCCTCACTTTCTGGGTGGAGTACACTGAGCATGCCTGGGCCACAAACAGGGGAGGGGCAGACACCATGGCTCATAAGACAGGTACATTTTATAATGTTGTATGTCTGTAAGGATATACATTAGTCAGTAAAATTATACTTCCTTTACATTATTTAAGTCTAAGAGACCAATTTATAAGCAAGCGCCAATATCGAAGATTATTTATTGCCGCACATCGCTATGGTGATTTGCTTTATCGCTATATTTATAAAAACTAGGATCAGAGCTTCTAAGCTTTTGGCACTGTGATACACGGCAGTAATATCGCCGTAAATGATTGTGTTAAGTCTAATAACCTAGCGAAGCAGAGAAATGTCCCCAGGACATCTCCCAACACCAGACCTGGGCTGTTACTGATAATTAGGTAACATTACAGGTCTTTAGAAGAAGTTGATAAAATAGGGATTAAATACTCAGGAGACAATTCTGTAATGTGAAAAAAATTGAAAATCAATGAATTTTTTGGGAGTAAATGATCTTACAGTTATTTTGTGTATGGAAGCCTACCATGGGCGCTTACACCCAGTGAGTATTAGAACCTTTCTACATGCTAGAAATGTGGCGGCTAATGCATTATCAACACCTCAAAAAAAACAAAAAAATTATAAATATATCGCTGCTTTATAAATCAGAATGAGCATTTTCCAGTGGTGATAAAAGGTTTGAAAAAGTACAAGAAATGTGAGTTAAAATTTACTAGGCACGCTTATCATCCATAGAGGATGACTGGTAAATTTACATTTAGCAAGATTCTTCTCCCAGAAGGCTCAATGACTGTCACTAACAATTGTGTTTTTTGTACCCAATCACTCCCATCCATTTAGTTTGCAATGGGTGTGTAACCTCAAATACTTACAGGGCGATGCATACTCATCTCCCTGATGCAGATGTTATTTGCTGATGGCAGCTCTCCTCGCATCACAAAGCGCTATTAAACAATTAATACTTCTAAATCGATCCTTTAGCTGGCATAATGGTTAGCCAATATCAGCATATAAACATTGCTTAATGAAGCTGCATGGTTAACTTCCACATTAGTTTAAGTTGTATTAACCTATACTACATTAGTCATGTGACTGTTTAATACATTTGAAAGTTCTGTGGGTGCTTCACAGTAGAAATAACAGTACAAAAATAAGGTGTCTTTGCGAACTGTGTGACATTGAATCTTGTTCCTGAGTAACATCGCTTATGCTCTTGTGTTCTGATGTTGCATGTGCTCTGTGACACCGCTTCTGGTTCCTGCGTTACATGTCACTTCTGGTTCCCTTGTGATGTCACTTTTGTTTCTGCATTATGCCATTTTTGATTCCTGTGTGATTTCCCTTCTGGTTCCCGTGTGATGTCACTTCCAGTTCTTGTGTGGGGTCATTTTAAGTTCTCATGTGAATCCTCTTCTGGTTCCCAAGTGATATCACTTTAAATTCTTGTGTGATGTAATTTTTAGTACATGGGTTGGTATTCTGGCTTGCGTGACAATACTTCTTGTTCTTTAGCTTATTTTCAGAGTATAGTGTCCTGATAAGATTTAGGAAGTGTGTGGAAAGTTTTGTTTTGGAATCCCGTATATAAAAGCTGTCTTGTGAAATTGCCTATGCTCTTGTGTGATGTTGCTTATTCTCCCACATGATGTTGCTTGTGGTTCACGTGTGACATCACTTCTGGTTCCTGTGTGATGCCACTTCTGGCTCCCATGTGATATCACTTTTGTTTCCCACATGATGTCACATCTGGTTCTCGTGTGATGTCACTTTTGGTTCCTGTGTTTTGTCTCTTCTGGTTCCCAATTGACATCACTTCCAGTTAGGGCCGTTTACATGGAAGTGACTTTCACAGGGGAACAGTATGATCACTTTTTTCAAATTTATTAATGGGTCAGACAAACCTTTTGGTTATATTAGAAGAAAAGAAGTGTAATCTTCAGGTTAGAAAAGGTTTCTGTACAGTGTGAATGGTGAAACTGTGGAAAGGTCTTTCAGCAGACATGGTAAAGACAGTTCTTGTTGTTCCTGGGATCCTTTCTGATTGCTATTTTGGAGTCACTATTCACACTTTTTTTTTTTTAGGATCAACAGTTAGACAGGGTTAATAAATAGGCTAAAAAGGTTGAATTGGATGGACGTATGCCTTTATTCAACTTCATTTGTAAATTTGTTAGCGGACATCACTTAACGGATATGTACACTGTAAAAAAAACTTTAGCTTACTAGATAGCTGTGGCTTTAAAATTAAAGGTGTCTAACTTTTGTCTATTATCCCTCCCCCCCATAGCCTATCTTTACTCCATGAATGTTGCGGACTTCCTCCTCTTCTGAAATGGCATCATGTTCTCTGTCCCCACGAGATCTCCATCTTTCTGGGTCTTGAAAGGTACATGTGCATACGACAACACTGTGCGTGCGCACGTGACGTCACTCGGCACGGGTGCTACAAACTGAGTTTATCTTTAAGACCCAGGAAGATGGAGATCTCGTGGGGACAGAGAACATGATGCCATTTCAGAAGAAGAGGAAGCAAGCAACATTCAAGGTGTAAAGGAAGGCTAAGGGGGGGGAATAGACAAAAAAAATTATACACCTTTAGTTTTAAAGCCACAGCTATCCAGTAAGCTAAAGTTTTTTTTTTACAGTGTACAAACCCTTTAGGACTGAAAGAAAAGAAGTTAGGGTTTTTCCCCGTGAGAGCGGTAAAACTCTGTCTTCCATTGGACGAGGTTCATTGGTTAGTTTTTTTAAAAAAGGCTTTTTCTTAAAATAAAGAATGTTGCATGTTACTGGTAGAGATGTAATGTGGTTTCTAATAGAACCCAGTTTCGAATCGAATCTGAGGGTTTCGAAGTCCCGCCGAAACTTTCGGAACTCCCAAATTTCACAGAACCCGAATTTTTCTAATTTTAATTTTTTAGCCAAAGTAGACGATTTTCAAAAATCGAAAGTAGACTATTTTCAAAAATGGATACTCGAATTTCCGAACTTTAGAAATTCCTGAAAATTTGAAAACGGAACGAAACTCAACAGTTTCAAACATCTCTAGTTGCTGGTATTGATACATTAATTTAGAGTTGATCCAGGGATATTTCCTATTGCCACTTGGAGTCAGGAACAATTTATCCCCCCCTTCATAATTCAGGGAGGGCGGTGCTGCTTTCCTCTAAAACAGTTGGGTAGGAAATGTGGGTATTACCAAGGAGATACAATACTAAATACCCAAGAAATTGTAGTTCAATATTTTCTGCTTCCACTTATGTTTACATATAAAAGCATGCAGGTAAATGACGGTACTTTCACAGAAAAACCTAGGCCAGTATTTGGCAAATGTTCAGTAAAAAATGTTGCCTGTGTATATTTCTCTTTTATGCGTAATGCAAGTTTAAACAGCTGTCCAACATATCTTTAGGTGTAGAATTCCTGTTTATAAAGCCTCGGTACATTCTGCTAAAACATTTATTATTTATCCTTCAAAAACATTAAAGGGTAAAATATTCCTTTCTGACTCTAAATGGCAATCGAAAAGGACCCGTAGATCAACCAGATCTAGATATTTCTGAGAACAGCAATTGCTCGGAAATATATACAATATATATTTTATATAATTTAGTATAGTGATTGCGCATCTGAGTGAATTTAAAATTGCCATTACCCTTTGCATGAATCTAACGCTAGTTCAATCTGGCCAAATATCTTGTAAGCTCTAGCTGTTGCTGTTTGGCACTGCTTGCTACAGCTAAGTGTGTTATCTACTACAACCCCAGAGATTCACATAGCACAGAGACATTTATGGTGTAGGCAGCACAATGATTGTAAAAGGGTATGTCCATCCTAAAAACCTATTCCTTTCTGGCACAGGTATCTGCTTCCTCCCTCTGCTCAATGAGCTCTTTATTAAACTTGAGTATGTGCAGTGAAGGTAGCAGGTGAAACAGCAATCATTGGCTATGATGTCAGTTGTCACAGCCTTGATTTACTGCATGGAGGGAGGGACCAGTATATACTCAGACTGGGGACAATAAGTATCCTTAAATATCTGGTTAGTAATGCAGGTAATAAAGTGCAATTTTTATCAGTTGGGGTTGGGGACAGGTAACTGACAATTGACCAGGTTTTTGTTTCAAGGGTGAACATGCCCTTTAAAACCCAAATGCATCACCTTACATTTATCAATATTGAATCACATCTGCCTCTTTGCTGCCCATTTTGATAATCTAACCAGGTCTTCTTGCAGCAATTGCACATCATTTAAAGTGTCAAAAGATCTGTTTTGTTATCAGCAAACAGAGACCTTGCCCTCAATACCCACTTCTAAAGTCAACCGATCGGATTTTCCAACGATCTCATCTTCAGTCCCGATCTCTCCCTAGATTTCAAGAGGAAATCTGAAGAAAGATCAGAGCCTCAAGTAAGTGGCTTTGAGTGGTTCTTTTGATCAGATCGTTAAACTCAATCGAATTACGATTACAAGAAAATCTGGCTGTGTATGGCCATCTTATTATTCAGATTAAATATAAGTGGCCCCAGTACAGAACCTTGAGGCAGCCCACTTAAAACTTAAACCCACATAGATGGAGCGAAAGGTAAGTTTCTTCTATTTTCGATCCTAGCTCCACAGAAATTGATTGAAGACCAGGAGGTTAAGGAGCTATACCTTACCTCCCGTTATTCATTCAATGCAATTAAAGGAATACTTCACTTTTCCAGTGAAATATTCCTTTAAGTAATTTATTTTCAAGCCTTTCTGTTCATTTAATAATGTCAATACTCTCTTATTGTCTTATTAAAGAATACCACGTAATCTGTTTATTGACATTTTGCCATTTCTAGCTAGATGGAATCTTATTTACTGGTGAAAATAAAAACCTTTAAAAGCATGGCCCTCACTTCTAACAAATTCTCCCTTTCTAGAGCCAAAATCACCTGCATGTCAGAATTTAAACTGACCAGCTGTGTCCTGCCACTTCACTGCATCCCTGTGCATTCTCAAGCTCATAACAAGCTTGTAAAGTAAGGGGGGCAGCAACTTTTAGAGCAGAGCAGGATTATCACAGGGCCCAGTTAAAATCAGTACTACAGCTATACAAGAACAAGGGGGCCCCAAACGTCAGCCTTGCCTGGGGCCTAATTTAATCTTAATCCATCTGGACTTTGGTGTTGCATGTCTGGTTTATGCAGTTAATTTTTGCTGTAAATTGGAGTGGTCTGGGATTATTGAAGACAGGGAGAAGGCTGGTAAGTTTATTATATTTTTGGTGGACATGCCCTTTAAAAATACTAAAAAGAAAAGAGATCTGATACGGTCTGCCAATAGAACAATTGGAATTACCTAAATGCAGCATTAATACTGCATATGTTACACCATGAAATATATTGTGATCTGACCTTATTAGTTTATTGTTCTTATTTATGAACCAATTTTGATTGGTTCATAAATATTAACCTTATGGGAACTTGTCTGCTGGCATAATTTAAAAAATAATACTTTATCTGATGCATTTCCGCTTTGGAATATGTCACAGTGAATAGTTTTCATATGGGCAATAGATTCAACTAATTGTCACAGGGTACATACTGTAGATAAAGCTATTGGTTGATCTATTGAGGATATGAGAGCTTACCAAATGGCAATCAATAGAGAATGAGCTGGTAAGCAAAAAGTGACGTTAATTATCAAAGCTTGATTCTCCCTGCTAAGCACTTTAACTAAGGATGAGTATTTAAATGGGTAGTACACAGTATATTTCAGTTATTAAATTTTTTTTATCTTTTCTGCTTTTTTTTACATTTGCAAATTTTTTTAACTTTATTTTCACATTCTTATATAAGCCACGGTATATAATGCAACAGAACCAGTGTTTGTTGATACAGAGTTAGAAGGATGTGATACCAACAGGGCAATGTACATGGAGATGCAATTGTTTACATACTGTACCTGTCTGGCCACTGCAATGCATTAAACACACAGAATCCCATATTACATTCTGAATTTCATCTTGTTTAAGACCTGGCATTACCAGACATTAAAATGTCTCACTTAAGTCCCACAGTTCTTGTTTTTATGTTTAGTAAGTCACTTGCACCTCAAAGGCTTGCAAAATTTAAGATGCTACCACATGCACATGCACTGTACCAACCTCTGTTATCCAGATATATCAACACAAAAAGGTTACTGTGTGTTGTGTAACTGTGGCTTTTTGGTTAGGACAAGCTTCTTTAACGGATAGCTGTGGTTTAGGGTACACCAAAAACTAGACTAAAAATAGCTATTTCTGCTTTGTTGCAATATTATACTAAAAATACACAACAGAAGCTTACTTGCATTAAAGGGCATGTCCACCCCCAAACCTATAATTGAACCCTCTACTGGCCCCACTGTGTAGTGTAGTAAAATCCTTACCTTACATCCCTGCTCCAAATGGTTCTCCTGTAATGTCCCTCCAAAGTACAAAAAAGGGACCACCAGGAGCCTGGCCAAGTCCCATTCTGTCTCTGCCTGCGGTCTCTCCTCCGCGAGAATTTGCACATGCTCAGTACAGCCCTCCCCGTCTCTCTCCCCCTAGTGTAAAACTCCATTGCTGTAGTGTAGGGCTCCTTCCCCCAACCCCTATAGTAATTTCTCTAAAAACTCCCCCGATCTATACTTACTTTGCCACACACCTTCGACGTTCTGTGCAGCTGGAAGCAGCTCACAGACGTGGCAGCCGGTCCGGCCCCCTGCTTGCAGTTTCATGCAAGCAGAGGGCTGTGACAGAACGTTGGAGGAGAGAGGCAAAGTAAATAACGTTCGGGCGAGTTTTTAGAGAAATTACTATAACGGTTGGGGGTGGGGAAGGGAGCCCTACACTACAGCAAAAACGTATAAATGGGGTGGACATGCCCTTTAAACTACATAAGGTCTAAGCAATTCAGCATTTAAAACAGACCCACATTGTAATCATAGTATGCGGTTTCTGTGGTTATGTATTATGTGCTGTGTACTGGTTACACATCAACAGATGAACCGATCGAAATGCATCTTGCATCCTCGATCTCCAGTAGATTTCAATGGAAAATTGCCTTTTTTTTCTTGGAATTTTTGTGCAGTTGATTGAGAAAAAAAAACTGAGAAACTGCCATCGGATTTTTACAATCGACCCCTGTGTATAGCGTGCTTTGCTTTTAGAGAAGCCTTTTTTGCAGCTAATACACTATTCAGAAGTCTAACAAAGCACATAATAATCTGAACATACACGTTTTTTTTTTCCTTTGTTGAAGGTGAAAGTTCTGTCCTCTTATCTCTAGGATTACTTAGCCATATCTGTATACAACCAAGGATTAAACATTCTCATGAGGCTTTGATTTGACCTTGAAAAGTAATGGGATCTATATGAACTCCAGGGAATGAAAGGAAATTAAATCCATTTTAACTACCATTTTAACTAATTGTTTGCCGTGTTACAGTAGATGCAGTATACAGTAAAAAAAAGTGCCATCACTTACAGTAGAATTACTATTTCTGTAAGTATGTCCAGGTAAAACTGCAATTGCAATGTTAGTAGTAACACTTTCTGGCATTATTATTACAGGGCATGTCCACCCCCAAAACCAAATTCTGCCCCACTGCTGGCCCCACAGTGTAGTGTTTAAAAATGCTTACCTTACCTCTCTGCTCTAAATGGTTCTCCTGTAATGTCTGCCCAAAGTCCAAGAGCCTGGCTGGAGGGAAAATGTTTCTGCCTCTGAGGTTTCTGGCTTGCTCAGTACAGCCCTCCCCCCCATTCCCTCCCTCCCTCACAATCCCGTTTAGGTTCCCTGTGCCTTTTTCTGTAGTGTAGGCCCCCCTCTCCCACCCCCAACTGCTCTATTAGCTTGTAAGAAAAAGTTACCCAAACTCTACTTACACTGCCTCTTTCCCCCGGCATTCTACACTGCCAGAAGCCACGTCCGTGATTGGCTGCCTCTTAGCCAATCACGGATGAGGCTGTCGGTTCGGCCCCCTGCTTGCAGTCTTATGCAAGCAGAGGGCCGTGTCTGAACCCCGCATGAAAAAGGCAGTGTAAGTAAAGTTTGGGTAAGTTTTTTTACAAGCTAATATAGTGGTTAGGGGTGGGAGAGGGTGTCCTACATTACAGCAAATTTTTGAAATAGAGGTGGATATGCCTTTTAAGGCAAATTGTTAATTAGTATTATGGGACATTTCTGTAATTGCTAGCTCAATTTATTAAAATATTTTACCATTGTACCCTATGTTCCGTAAACTTTCTCATAGTAACATAGTATTGAAGGTTGAATAATACGTCTTTTCAACATTTTCAAGGGTCGTGTGGGTCACGTCTCTAACTGTACATCAATTTTAGTCATGAAGTAATAAGAATTATAGTAAATATAAGCTTATTCTACTCATCATTTTTGGTTTAGCTGACCTGGTTTACTGTTCTAATACCAATAAGATATGTTTAGATTGTTTATCTATAATCTAGGTTACCCCAGGTAATCAAAGTTGTTTTAGTTACCCAAAATATTTCCGCTCATAGAAATGCCAAATAAAAGTAAGAGGTTGTTGTAGCAGTGAAGGCAGTGAAGTTTTGACACAGCTGCCATACAATTCCACACAAATCTGATTTTTGCCCATATCTTTTAGTCATCCTAGACACCCTGCCCCACTGCCCTACTACCAGCAGAAACAATTACTGGGAACAACCAGAAAGTGCTCTCTAGCTTCAGCTTGGAACATTTTCTGCAAAGTGCAATATTTGCAGAAACATGCATTTATGGCTTTAAACTGAACAAAAAGCAACCAGTTCAAGACGGTTTACCCTAGCTGTGAAACAGCCGGTAAAAATCTTAGCGAAAATCATGGTCATTGCGATAGAAAATGTGAAAAAAGTGGTTGAAAATGCAAAAAGAGTGGTAGACGAATATAAAACTTTTGTCAAAAACATGGAAATTGTGGTTAAAAAAGGGGCAACAATTGTGGTTCGGGCAACGATCCCCGGCCAAAACGCACAATGTGTACGAAACGGCCATTTGTACACATTGTGTGTCACGGATCAGCTTCCGCGATTGCACGTGTGTATGAACCTTAAGACTTGCATATTACGTTTTTTTAAAGAAATGTCACCCTAATCAAATTAAAAAGCACATCCTCTTTGTCTAATTAAATGCAATCAATGTTAAAAAGCAGAACTTTCAATGTAACACAGTTTTCATTTCTACTATACATTAGTTAAAAGCAGGCATTTTACTGCAGATTTATCCTGTACTCCCACCTGGTATTTTATTAACTCGGACACACACATTTTCAGATCTCATAAGTCTCAGTAACACATCTCCAATCACTGTAGAAATGTAGTTTAATTCATATGCTACATTAAATTTTACATTTATGGGAAGGATTAAGGACATCATAATGCACCAGTGATATTTCAAACTTCATTTGCATCAGATTCAGCGCCTCAGTGAAATAAATTTTGACTTTATTAGATTAGACTCTAAATGAAATCCTGCTGAGAATCTAATTGGTGCTAGCCATTAAGTTAACATATCAGATTGAATGACATGCAGCAGCATCTCAAGTTATCTCTATTATTTAATGCATTTGAAGCTATATTTTACTGAAAGATAACAAAGAATCAGGTGGTATCAGGATCTTTATTTAGTTACGAAGGCAACTCTTGTTATGGGATAGACCAGATAGATCAGAATTAGAACATGCATCTTGCTTTTCGGATATTGGCTCTGGTAAGAAATAAAAATCATCATTTCAAGGTTTGGGATAGTGTTATAATTTCTAGAGAAAGAAGTAAAACTTTTAGCACTAGTTTTTTAGTAGAGATTCCTTTTTAACCTTATACTGTAGCACTCCCTCTGTAAATCTATTAAAGTGTTTCAATTTTATTTGCAGCAGTTATATAACTTTAAAGAACATAACATTAATTTCTTTATATAAAGAGGGAACCCCTGAGGACACAAACTATATGTAGATGTTGGGCAAACATTTTCATTGTGGAAAGCAGGTACAGTAAGTATCAGCTCTTTATAATGAAGTAATCCTCTTTTCACCTATTAGCTGCAGCTGAAGAAAAACTGGCAAATTCTTGACATTCTTCTCCAATTATCTCTTTTTGAGTACCGAATTCTAAAAAATAGCAGCTAAGCTTTAAAGGATTATATTCTTGTACAAACAAAAAAAAACTTGTACAGATTCTTGTACAAGTCATTCTGAATTGAGAAAGCCAGTCGGATGACTAGCGAAACGTCTTCAAGAACTAAACTTCAAGTCCAGTTGATCTAATTAAATACAACAGATATACAGTACCATGGCCTTGATGAATGAGAACCTTCACAAGCAAAGGATTATATTGTTTTACACATGTTAAAAAATCTGATAATTTGCATTAACATATTAATGACATTTTTTAAAGGGGAACTGTGGTCTCCAAACAATGATTTTGTTGAAAGGCCAGATTCCTACCTTTAAAATGAGCCATCAACCACCCCTCTACGTGCTGCACAACCCTAGATCGAGTAGCAGTCACTAAAGGAAGGGGGGGGGGATAACAGCACAAACCACAGCAGGGGAGGGTGTAAGGTGTAAAATTGTTTGCTTTTTTAATGCCTCCCACTAGCTGGCCCTTCCCACTCATGGGCCCAGTGGCCTCTCCCATTGCAGACCCAACCTGGCCCCTTCCCTTGCAGTCCCTTTCCTTTGCACCCCCCTGTGGCCCCTCCCACTCATGGGTCCTGTGGCAACTCTCCCTCATGAGCCCCATGGCCCCTCCTTCTCCTTCTTACACCTCAGACCAATATCCCCCCTAGCCCCTATAAAAAAACTGTGCAAAAACAACCTTTTTTAGACAGAGAACGAATCAGAAAGTTTAAAACTGCAGAATCTTTCTCTGCTGAAAAGGGTGTTTTTACAGTGTTCTGTAGGGGGTAGGGGGTATTGGTCTGAGGTGGTAGGGGTCATGGGGGCACCATGATGTGGAGTGGCCACAGGACCTGTGAGTGGGAGGGGACACGGGGCTGCAAGTGGGAGGGCCCACAAGTACAGGGCCCACAAGTGGGCAGGAACAATGGGGCTGTATGGGAAAGGGCCAAGGGGGCTGAGGCTAAGGTAAGGGGCTAGATTGGGTCTGCAAGGGGAGGGGCCACGGTGGACAAGTGCCTTTTGGTGCTTAAGGGGTCACGCAGCTGAAACAGGGACCACACTTTCCAGCACTTAACAGTGCCCTTGTGGTCCTTGGAAGGGCCCTTGTGGCACTAAAAAGTGCTTTTTGGGGTGAAAATGGTCCCCCAGCTTGAACTTGCAGCACTTAGAAGTGCCTTAGCGGCATTGACAAGTGCCTTTGTTGGGGGTTCTGCAGCTCTAAACTAGAACCCCCATTGGCTCTAAGAAGAGCCTTTGTGGCATGTCTTATTTCTTCCAAGCTGGCGACACCAACTCTGCTGATGTCGCCAACACTGGGTAATGTCACTGTGGCCACTAGTAACACTGCCTATGCCGACGACATCAACATTGCCAGTGTTGCTGACGTCTTAATCTGAAGTCTTTTTTTCTTCCTTCTCCTGCCATCACTGTAATGATTTCTAATCTCCGCAGGGGTGTGCACATCTTTATATAGGTTTGCTAAAGGACCAAATACAATTGTGATTGGTTAATATTTCAATGCTTGCAATCATATGATCACACATTAACCAATCATATTTGAATCCTCGAACGTTCGTTTCAAACGGGGTTTCCAGAGAAAATTCATAAAGTGCAATTCCGGAAATTCTGCGAGATTCGGGATCTGCTGGTTCGGATACGCAATGCGCCCATCTCTAGCTACTACCATATTAAACATAAAAATGTAAATATCTTCAAAACTATGTTAAAAAAACAATGAAAGTAAATTGCAAAAACACTCAAGATAGCAATTCCCGTCAATTTTTTTGGACAACAGTTAACCTTTAAGTCCTTAAGAAATAAATATTAGGTAAATTACCTATAATACAGTGCTTAAACATTGCTGAACTCAGAAATAGCAAGAAAAAAAGACCCATACTCATACGCATTTAGAGAAGATATGTGATGTCAAATTGATGAGATGAATGTTCTGTGATTATCACTTCGATTTAAGTAACCCAGTCTCAATGAAAACATCATCACTAGAGATGGCCAAACTTCTGAAAATAAGTTCCACTCAAGGATTCATGCATTTTTGGAAAAAATTTTAAAATGTTAGAATCCGTGCGGCGAAACCATTAAAGTGAATGAGGAAATAAATCCAATATTTCTGCCTAAAATAAGGTTTAAATAGCAATGGTAGCTAAATGGCTCAGGGACCTGGGAAAGGCCTGGGGAACAGATATCAATGCCCACAATTTTTAAAAACACTGTCCAGTACGAGAAACTCACAAGCTTTCTGTTTGGCATTCTGCATAGAATTTTTTAAAATTTGCAAAATTTCTAGAAATTTTTGAATTTACAAAATTTATTATTCGAAAAATCTTTTTTAAAAATGTTTCTAAAATATTTAAATGCGGGTCAGAAAAATACGAAAGTGGAATCTGGAAAATCTGGTGATCCGCGGATCTCGAAAATCCACCTCAAAAAGTGTTGGATCTAATTATCATACATATGGTATCACAATACCATAACAATAACTCAATCAAAGGGAAAAATCAAAAGAAAATAGAAAAGCGACATGCTAAAAATGGATTAAAAATACTGAATAGCAAACAGTTGTATTACAACTGTGCATATAATCTATAATGTGTATACACACAAAATCCATTAGATTTGAGAAAAGTTGAAAATAACACCAAATATTAACGAGTGACTTTTAAACTTCGGGTCAGATTACAACATCAGCCAATATTTCTCATTAAATGCTTGTATACAGTGTTTCCAAACTCACTGTAAGGAACAAACAAAGAGTTTCAATAGCTGTTGTAAGGTTCTGTACACAGCTAATTTGCATACTTTCACAAATCAAACAATTAGATATAAGCCCTATAAGACACTTTTATAAGCTTCTCCCTCATAACAAACTAGAGAGAGGCCACTAATTAAGTGGAGCATATAACTCACTAAGCACATTTTTGAAATATATAATTAAACTTTTCATGACTCGTGTTCTATGTAAATATATTGCGCATTCTGTAAAATACAGAAATAGGTATTTGAATTGTACAATACATATATAGCCCTGCAATATGATTGGATTGACGCATTGACTTATCATTAACATGCAGCAACATGAAATGAAAGTTACTATAATTGTTAAACACACAAAGGCATCTATTGAAGTCACCGTGAACAATCCCTGCTAGCCTTCAGTTAATGTTTAAACAAGGCCTGCAATTTGATTGAACAATAGTTTTCAATCTTGAAAACAAGGTGGTAATGGAAGATAGATCAAGCTTAGTGATGGATTATTTGGCTTAGTTAATAATTTATTTACCAGTACAAAATTACCAGATGATACAGAGAAAAAAAAAAATATATAAAAAAAAAAAAAAGAGTAACGCCATTCTATGCATCATGATGTGGAGTGGCCACAGGACCGTGAGTGGGAGGGACACGGGCTGCAAGTGGAGGGCCCACAAGTACAGGGCCCACAAGTGGGCAGGAACAATGGGGCTGTATGGGAAAGGGCCAAGGGCTGAGGCTAAGGTAAGGGCTAGATTGGGTCTGCAAGGGGAGGGCCACGTTGGCAAGTGCCTTTTGGTGCTTAAGGGGTCACGCAGCTGAAACAGGGACCACACTTTCCAGCACTTAACAGTGCCCTTGTGGTCCTTGGAAGGGCCCTTTGGCACTAAAAAGTGCTTTTTGGGGTGAAAATGGTCCCCCAGCTTGAACTTGCAGCACTTAAGAAGTGCCTTAGCGGCATTGACAATTGCCTTTGTTGGGGGTTCTGCAGCTCTAAACTAGAACCCCCATTGGCTCTAAGAAGAGCCTTTGGCATGTCTTATTTCTTCCAAGCTGGCGACACCAACTCTGCTGATGTCCCAACACGGGTAATGTCACTGTGGCCACTAGTAACACTGCCTATCCGACGACATCAACATTGCCATGTTTGCTGACGTCTTAATCTGAATGTCTTTTTTTCTTCTTCTCTCCTCCTACTGTATGATTTCTAATCTCCGCAGGGGTGTGCACATCTTTATATGTTTGCTAAAGGACCAAATACAATTGTGATTGGTTAATATTTCAATGCTTGCAATCATATGATCACACTTAACCAATCATATTTGAATCCTCGAACGTTCGTTTCAAACGGGGTTTCCAGAGAAAATTCATAAAGTGCAATTCCGGAAATTCTGCGAGATTCGGATCTGCTGGTTCGGATACGCAATGCGCCCATCTCTAGCTACTACCATATTAACATAAAATGTAAATATCTTCAAAACTATGTTAAAAAACAATGAAAGTAAATTGCAAAAACACTCAAGATAGCAATTCCCGTCAATTTTTTTGGACAACAGTTAACCTTTAAGTCCTTAAGAAATAAATATTAGGTAAATTACCTATAATACGTGCTTAAACATTGCTGAACTCAGAAATAGCAAGAAAAAAAGACCCATACTCATACGCATTTAGAGAAGATATGTGATGTCAAATTGATGAGATGAATGTTTCTGTGATTATCACTTTCGATTTAAGTAACCCAGTCTCAATGAAAACATCATCACTAGAGATGGCCAAACTTCTGAAAATAAGTTCCACTCAAGGATTCATGCATTTTTGGAAAAAATTTTAAAATGTTAGAATCCGTGGCGAAACCATTAAAGTGAATGAGGAAATAAATCCAATATTTCTGCCTAAAATAAAGGTTTATAGCAATGGTAGCTAATGGCTCAGGGACCTGGGAAATGGCCTGGGGAACAGATATCAATGCCCACAATTTTTAAAACACTGTCCAGTACGAGAAAACTTCACAAGCTTCTGTTTTGGCATTCTGCATAGAATTTTTTAAAATTTGCAAAATTTCTAGAAATTTTTGAATTTACAAAATGTAATATTTCGAAAAATCTTTTTTTAAAAATGTTTCTAAAATATTTAAATGCGGTTCAGAAAAATACAGAAAGTGGAATTCTGGAAAATCTGTGATCCGCGGATCTCGAAAATCCACCTCAAAAAGTGTTTGGATCTAATTATCATACATATGGTATCACAATACCATACAATAACTCAATCAAAGGGAAAAATCAAAAGAAAATAGAAAAGCGACATGCTAAAAATGGAATTAAAAATACTGAATAGCAAACAGTTGTATTACAACTGTGCATATAATCTATAATGTGTATACACACAAAATCCATTAGATTTGTAGAAAAGTTGAAAAATAACCAAATATTAAAGAGTAACTTTTAAACTTCGGGTCAGATTACAACATCAGCCAATATTTCTCATTAAATGCTTGTATACAGTGTTTCCAAACTCACTGTAAGGAACAAACAAAAAGTTTCAATAGCTGTTGTAAGGTTCTGTACACAGCTAATTTGCATATTTCACAAATCAAACAATTAGATATAAGCCCTATAAGACACTTTTTAAGCTTCTCCCTCATAACAAACTAGAGAGAGGCCACTAATTAAGTGGAGCATATAACTCACTAAGCACATTTTTGAAATATATAATTAAACTTTTCATGACTCGTGTTCTATGTAATATATTGCGCATTCTGTAAAATACAGAAATAGTGTATTTGAATTGTACAATACATATATAGCCCTGCAATATGATTGGATTGACGCATTGACTTATCATTAACATGCAGCAACATAAATGAAAGTTACTATAATTGTTAAACACACAAAGGCATCTATTGAAGTCACCGTGAACAATCCCTGCTAGCCTTCATTAATGTTTAAACAAGGCCTGCAATTTGATTGAACAATAGTTTTCAATCTTGAAAACAAGGTGGTAATGGAAGATAGATCAAGCTTAGTGATGGATTATTTGGCTTAGTTAATAATTTATTTACCAGTACAAAATTACCAGATGATACAGAGAAAAAAAAAAATATATAAAAAAAAAAAAAAGAGTAACGCCATTCTATATTCCAAAATCAGGGGTGCAATTTATTAACGTAAAATACAAAAAAGCATTTTATAAACCTGTCACTTGATCACGGTGTGGAGAGAAGTAAAATGTAGTAAGCAATAGTGTAAAATAAAACCTAAACCACACTGTCCTTAACCCTGGGTTCACTTTCTAACTCTAGATTTACTCACCTAAAGTTTACTTCGGTGTTCCGGTTCTGAAATCTGTCGGTGACTTTGCCAATGAGGAGACACGCTCTGTTTGTGGGAGCAGAGCAACAAAGGAAACATAAGTAAATCTAGAAATAGAAAGTGAACCCAGGGGTGAGGACAATGCGGTTTAGGTCCTCAACCTGGGTACTACAGATGGCACGGATGGATCCCCTGCGGATGCCAGAGTCCTCCAGGAGGACAGGGGAGGGTCAGAAATCTTTTCACACACAGGAAGGCTCCTACACTTCCTGGTCTTTGACTAGACACTGCAGGGGGAAAAAAAGGTAAGGATTTTTTTACACTACCCAGTGGGGCCAGCAGTGGGTTAAATTTTTTTTTGGGGGGTGGACATGCCCTTTAATACATTAATACAACGCAGAACTGAGTGCAGGTAAGGGCTAGGCCCCAATAGCCTATTTTGGTGTGCGCTGCTTTAGAGCACACCAATAGAAGAGGATGGGGGTGTCCCCATTACCTCCGCTGCAATGCGGACCCTTTTCACAGAGCATGCGATCACCATTTTTGGTGTGCATCGCATGCGCTGCGATAGGGTAACATTAAAGCAATCGCAGCGCATACGCAGGGTAGCGCATATGAATCTCTGTGTCGCGTGATTCTTGCGCACTGCCTGCCTGAAAATATTAAAGATTTCAAGGCACGAACACACACCAATAATAGCACAGAAAGAGGAATGGAGACATACAGATATCCATCCATTTTTTTTTACAAACCATTCTAACCTTCTGGCACTAGATCACACCAGCAGCCATGACCCAAATGTAACAAATGGCCGGACGGCCGGGTACTCACAGTACGCTTTAGGAGGAGGCTGATAGTCCAGAAGGTGCAGGATACAGAGGCTGCTGGGAACTGTAGGCTGGAAACAGGAGCAAGGTGCTGCTGGGAACTGAAGGCTGAATACTGGATACAGGAGGTAGGTAACTGGATACAGATGAGGTGAGTAGATGAAAACTGGATACAGGCAAGGTAGTCACTGGAGACGGCAAGGTAAGTACAGGATACTGGCAAGGTAAGTACTGGATACTGGCAAGGTGGTCCCTAGAGGCAGGCAAGGTAAGTACTGGATACTGGCAAGGTAAGTACAGGATACTGGCTTGGTAAGTACTGGATACTGGAAAGGTAAGTACAGGATACAGGTATGGTGGTCTCTGGAGGCAGGCAAGGTAAGTACTGGATACTGGCAAGGTAAGTACAGGATACAGGTATGGTGGTATCTGGAGGCAGGCAAGGTAAGTATAAGAGCAGGAGCAGAGCAGGATCCAAGGCAGGTGAGTAAGGAGCCAGGGTAGCTAGTGCTACTATCGGGCGCCGGGTCCAGGAGGACGCCAGCTTTTCAAAGCGGCAGGTAAGTTCGTGACAGTACCCCCCCCTTACGGGGGGCCACAGGACCCAACGGGCCAGGTTTCCCTGGAAAACTCCTATGGAAAGCTCTGACTAGACGAGGAGCGTGCACATCAGCATGTTTAATCCAAGCTTTTTCTTCTGGACCGAATCCTTTCCAGTGGACCAAATACTGAAGAGACCTCCTCCAGAATCTAGAGTCCAAGATTTTCTCAACCTCAAACTCCTGCTGACCATCAACAGAAATTGGAACTGGAGGTTGTACAGATGTGGAATACTGATTAGAGCATACTGGCTTGATGAGGGAAATATGAAACACATTAGGAATCCGCATGCTGGAAGGCAGTTGGAGGCGAACAGCCAATGGACCGATTAATTCCAGGATAGGAAAAGGACCAATAAATTTGGGTCCCAGTTTAGAGGAAGGAACCCGTAGGTTAATATGAAAAAAAAAAAAAAGCCGAGGAGAGCCACACTTTATCTCCAACAGAATAAGCTGGGGGTTCTCTACGTTTCCTATCTGCTGCAGTTTTTTGTACCAAAGCAGATTTCTGAAGGCTGACTTCTGTAGCATGCCAGATAGCGGTCATCTGGGCCCCCGAGTCATTGGCAGCAGGTACTTGTGTGAAAAGAAAATCCTGAGGAAAACATCTAGGATTCGTCCCAAACACACACAAAAAAGGAGATTTCCCAGTAGAAGTATGAGGTGAATTGTTATGGGCGAACTCAGCACAAGGCAGAAGGTCGGCCCAATCATCCTGAGTATAGGAAATGTAACAAAGAAGATATTGTTCCAAAGACTGATTAGTGCGTTCAGTAGACCATTGGACTGTGGGTGGTAAGCCGAGGAGAAAATGTAACTTGATGTTCATGGACTTACAAAGTGCCCTCCAAAATTTGGAAACAAATTGAGAACCCCTGTCAGATACAATTTCAGAAGGGAGTCCATGAAAGCGGAAGATATGTGAAATAAATAGTTGCGCTAACTCCGTTGAGGATGGAAGTTTGGGGAGGGGTACAAAATGGGCCATTTTGCTGAAGCGGTCTACTGTCACCCATATAAACGTGTTTTTCTTGGAAGGTGGAAGTTCAACAATAAAGTCCATGGATAGATGGGTCCAAGGTCTGGACGGAATGGGGAGGGGTTGAAGAAGACCACAGGGGAGGGTTCTAGAAGACTTGGATTGAGCCAGCTGGTACACGCTTGAATAAAGTCTTAACATCTTTTCTCATTTTGGGCCACCAAAGGGAACGGGCAAGAATATTAAAAGTTTTGTTAACCCGGGATGCCCGGCTTGCTTGGAACAGTGAGTATGAAGAAGGATAGCTTTTCGAAAGAAACAGGAACAAAGATTTTGCCAGAGGGTGTGTCTGGAGGAGCAGAATCTTGTGCGGCTTGGATCTTGGGACAAAGTTGAGGAGATATAGAGGCCAAGATTTTGTGGTTGGTATAATGGAGCCCTTATCTTCTAATACAGTCGGAAGAACAAATGATCTGGACAGGGCATCAGCTTTCTGTGTTTGGAACCAGGTTGGTAAGTGATAACAAAGTTGAATCGGGAAAAGAAAAAAGACACCGTGCTTGACGGGGATTTAACCTTTTGAGATTCTGGATGTAGTCGAGATTTTTATGGTCGGTAAGGATGGTGATAGGTACAGATGTGCCTTCCAATAGATGACGCACATCCTCGAGTGCCAGTTTGATGGCATGAAGTTCCCTAGATACTAATTCGTCCTTGAGGCGGTAGAAGAGTCCCTGCCAGAAGGTGCAGTAAGTGCATCATTGTTCCAAGAAGTCTCCGCAGCAAGGGTACAAAATTCTGATAGCATATTGACCCACAGAAAGTGACCCCTGGCGGAGCTGCATCAAACGGGAGGAGGCAGCAGAGGTTCTTCCTGGAGCACGAAGACCTTGTGAAACATACACAGGAAGGCAGTAACATTATGGACGAGAGGATCGTCTCTTTCCCATAAAGGAGAAGCCCAGGCCAGCGCATTACCCTCCAACAAGGCAATGATGTACCCCACCTTAGCACGATCGGGCAAAATGAGAGGGTGAAGTTCAAATTGGATTCTGCACTGATTAATGAACCCACGGCAGGCTTGGGCATCACCGTCAAACCGCGAGGGTGGAGGTGCGGGGCTCTCTCCGAAGAGAAGGATCACCAGATCCGCCATCGAAGGAGGTTGCGGTAGAACCTGGGGCAGAGGCCGCAGCTGGGGGTAGCCGGACAGCTAGGGAATCCATGAAACTGAGCCAACTGGCCCTGGTGATGTTCGAACAGGTCCATGCGTTTGGACAAAGCTTGAAGAGTTTTATTCAACTCGGCCATAGCCCCCTCAGGCGTTTCCATGGCCCGATAGTACTGTAACAAATGGCCGGACGACCGGGAACTGAAGGCTGGATACTGGATACAGGAGGTAGGTAACTAGATACAGATGAGGTGAGTAGACGAAAACTGTATACGTGACGTCATGACGTCCGCAACGCCGCCCACCCGGAAGTCCAGAGCGGCGCGGGACCGGAGCGGCAGGTAAGTTCGTGACACCAAATAGTGTAGCAAAGAGTGGCCTGGGGGGAATTTGCCTCTTTATCTACTGGCCCAGTCCACGAATGAGCATACTCTCTTTTCCAAATGTGTCAGTTTGTCAAAGATCAAAATATATATCTCCAAAAAAATCAATGGGTTTACAAACACACCTGGACTTTAATACTTGTATATATTTGTCCTCAAATAAGTAATTCTGGCACAATTCATTTACAAATGAATGTGGTGGTCATATTGATTTTTTACTTTAAAGGATGTGTAAACTTTGCCAAATCATATTCCAACTAATCACAAATAAATGGAGGATTAAATTACCACCAATCTTAAATCTTCTTTTTTTTTTCTCTGACCTTCCTATCCCTAGTTTGTTTTTTTGTGTTTTCTTTTTTTTTTTTTTTACTCTAGGAGTTTTACTTTAGTTCCTGGCAGCACTAAATATATACAAAAGGATAAAGGCAGGTACATTTTTTTTCACTTCAGTGTCCTTTTAAAGTACTGTAGAAATAAAGGCATATTGTATTTTTGGAGTGTTTGAAAGTACACCGAGGGCCTGGCTAGGCCGCACAAACACATTTTAACACGCAAATCTGATCACTTATTAAAAAGCACACACTAGTGTTAGCCAGTTGGACTGCGATCGATTAATCGTAGAGCATGTGGTCTGTGTTTCCGGAACGCTCAGACTACACCTCCGGAACACATTATATTGTGGCCTCAGCCTGCGTCTTCTTTAATCCTCCATAATGTTTCAGATCATTCTATCAAGTTTCTGCAATTGCTGGCAGCTAAATAGTATTATTTGCCATGTACTACACTGTTGCATTTAATTAGCACAGTCCTGTGCCCGACAAATGATGCCAGGCGCACATCTGTTGTCACAATCACGTTAAGTTGCAAACTTTGGGAAGTATTAAAGACTACTCAAACTGCAGATAGAATTGAATGCTATCATTGGACCTCAGGAAAGTAAGCACTCAGCAGTAAGGTAATTCAAATGTTCCGTTTATTATAGGGACTTACCTGACCCAGTCCCTTGCCACCTAGGCACCGCCTCCTGCTCATTTCGAAGCAGAGTGCCTATGCGCTGACAGATGCTTTACTTGGTTGCGGCTGTCAGGCAATTGGGTGCCTTAACTGACAGCAGCGACCAGGAAGTAGAGAGTGTGTCAGCCACAGAGCAGAGGAGAAGCAGCAAGGGACCTGGCCTCTGAGTGACTTACCTGGGGCTGAACCAGACTTCTTAAAAGGACAATTATACTCACCTTCCCTCCGCTCCTCTTCCTTGTTCCCGTTTTACCAGGGGTGAGGACCTGAACCGCTAAGTCCTCACCCCTGGGTTCGCGCAGCCTACAGCAGACACTCAGAGCAACGCTGCTCTAGTAGGCTCCATCCCCTCCTCCCCGTCGGCGCAAGGCCAAAAGAGCACGCTTGTTGCAGACGTGCCTCTATTGGCCTCGTCGCCGATGGGAGGAGGGGGCGGAGCCTACCAGAGCAGCGTTGCTCTGAAGTCTGCTGTAGCTGCGCGACCCAGGGGTGAGGACTTAGCGGTTCAGGTCCTCACCCCTGGTAAAAGCTAAGGAACAAGGAAGAGGAGCGGAGGGAAGGTGAGTATAATTGTCCTTTAACTTTGTCTTTTAAAGGTCACAGTTCTGGTAAGGTTAAATATTCAGACACATCACCTTTATTTGTTTGAACATATTGGCCACAGCTTTATTAACATTAAACTGTTTAACAACAAATGCCTGCAGTTGGCTGGCAACCGGTATGTATGTAAATATCAAATCCAGGAGTCTCCTGCTGATGGGTTGGAGCAGACCTGCGCCGTCAGCCACAAGCTGCCCCTTCCCACCAGCTTTACTCCCCAAGAAGTAAGAATATCTATATATAACAGACTGTACTGGCAATGCGTACAAATTTAACGGGCTGTGCCAATACAAATGTAAGATACTAGGATTACAGAGGAAAGGGGAGGGAGGGAATAATTAACTTGCTCAGTTTATTTATTTCTGAATCTCCCCCCCCCCCAGCAACCGCTTTTATACCATCCCTCACCCTGCCCATTATTTCTAACCAATAGCTTTATGATCATTATAAACAATGTAACAATTTTATCCCAGCACCTTTAGTTGTCCTAGAGTCCAAGATGCGTTCCTATCCCATTAGGTCTGTCACTTCTGTCCCAGGACAGGTAAGCCCTTCAGAGGCATCTTTGAGATTTGTAAATATTGTGGGGGTCCAGAAAATGAAAAGTTTATTTTAGGCTGGAAATGCCCCTTAAAGTAACACTAACCGGTTCAATATAATTAAGCTTTTTAAAGGCTATGCAGGTATCACAAAAATATCACGTATGGGTTAATCCCTTCTGGGTAAATATCCCTTAAAGTTTTTTTTGCTTCACTTTGTTTAGCACAGTAGAAATACAATCAGGGAGATTCAATAAAAGTTCTTAGTTTATAGAAGCTAGATATACCAAGCAAAACTATCCAATAATTAAAGGGCATGCCCACCCTTGTAATTTCTGATATTATGTACTGCTCTTTCCCCCAGCCCCAAACGTATTACTATTCTGCACAGAAAGTCCCCAGATCATTACTTACCATGCCTCTCTCCTTCGCCGCACAGCCCCGTCCCTCTGCTTGCACGGAAATGCAAGCAGGGGACGGGACCGGCAGCCACGTCCGTAATCACGGACACGGCTGCCGGGAGTTCAGACCGGCGAAGGAGAGAGGCATGGTAAGTAAAGATCTGGGGACTTTCTGTGCAGAATAGTAATGCAGTTGGGGTTGGGGGAAGGAGCAGTACATAATATCAATGGGGTTTAACGGTAGGGGGAGGGAGACAAAATCGGGAGAGGGAGGGAGGCGCGGACTCTCTTGCACATGCCTCAAACCTTGACGAGGCTGAGACAGGCACCGGATGAGTCACTCGCAGCCCCTACACTGCAGTTTCCTGGACTTTGGAGGGGAATAGCAGGGCAGCCATTTGGAGCAGAAATGTGAGGTAAGGATTTTATTAAACTACAGAGTGGGGTCAGTATGGGGTTAAATTTTTAGTTTTGGGGGTGGACATGCCCTTTAAATTTGACAAATAAAAAACAACAACAACAAAGAATATAAATACAAATAGAATAATTGTCTTAAAAGGGCATGTCCACCCTATAATAGAATATAGTCACCCAGCCCTAACCGCTATAAAAATAATTTAAGAAAGTGACCAGATGTTTACTTACCTTCCCTCTCTCCTCCGACGCCTGGCTGAGAGACTGCCAATCACGGACGCGGCTGCCGGCTTCTCAGAATGCCAGTGGAGAGAGGGAAGGTAAGTAGAGTTCTGGGGACTTTCCTAAAATATTTTTTTTGCGGTTGGGGCTGTGGGAACATTCTATTATATGGGCAAGGGCTTTTATGCTAGGGGGAGGGATAGCAAAACGGGAGGGAGAGGGAGGGAGAGCATTATGATACCGATATGGTCTTGTACTTTCTTTGTCTTAATATGTATGGGGATCACTGTTATAAGGTATATGGCTATGCACCTAAGCATGCAGCTCTTAGAATACACATTTTTTGACCTACAGTCAGGCTGAGGGCCCACTGCATCGCACAAAAAAAGAGATGTGTGTCTCTTTTGTGTGCACAGTGGGACCTAGTCCTAAATGTAAACCTTCATGTAAACAAGGAATAACAAATTCCCTCTGTCCTATTTATACAAATTCTTGATCTACAGATCTAGTCAATTATGTCAAATGTATATTTTTAGCTTTACAGATATGAAGTAGTTAAATACTTTCCTGGCTCATCTCCACAGGACTAATGCAAACACTGCACAATTTTATTCAATGCGCCTTCCCAAAATGCTCCCCCCATCCCTGTTGCTATGTCATTAATTACTCGCTGAAGAGTTCAGTTGTACCAACATGACCCAGCTACCATTTATGGCTTGAAATCTACTTCAGATTGTTTTCTTGTGGAAGAAACTATAAATCTAGGAGACATGCTCAGTGAGCAGGGATTCAATTTTATACATGAGCACAAAATCACTTTGAACTCACTGTATATACAGTGCCCTTTATCGGAAGAATAAAGTGAATTTTGGCTAGAAGTTTAGGATGCATCAGTGTTTTCACATTCAACTGCAGTGCCAGAAAATTATATGAAATTAGATAAATGAAATATTGAGCACTTTAATGTATTTTATTTAAGGCAGCTCATATTTTATACTGTAAATCCATAGATAAATCAAACGTTTTCATAAGGGATTGCTAGCATTGTTCTTCCCAGTTTAGGGAAAAAAAATATACAGTATAAAAAATTTAACTTAGTACTTAGCGGGCCACATTCAGAGTTAATGGGGGAAGATGAATGTATCTTGAATGCAGATACTCTAAAATTAAAGTATAAGGTTCCCATTTACTCTAACTTTACTTTCTGACATTCCCACAATGTTTCCATGACATTTACGAAATGTCTGTGGAACCACCTGGCCCGTTTTCTTTTATTGTGATTGACTTGCGATAGCAAAATTAATCGGCCAGGTGGGAACAACAAGGGAAATTCAGGGGGTAAAACTGTCAGCAAACACAGAATTTTGTTAGATCGATTGTCAATCAAAAGTCAAAACCATCAAACATTTATATAGTATATGGCCAGCATAAATTAGATCCAAAATGTCATGTAATATAACATGTCATTGTTATAATGAAACATGTGCTGCACGAGTGAAATGTTCTGTTTGATAATTAGGTGTGACACTTTTTTTATTGCTTGCACCTAGAGACGGATTATCCTAGGCTCTTGCCTAGTGCCAGGAAAAACTTTAGGGGCCCAATTACTGCTACAGAACCATTGTTAAACAACACACCCTATCACAGGACACATCTTTTAAGATCAGAAAGAAAAGATGCAGTTACCTTTAGGTTTGAAAACTGTGAAACCATAGAATTGTCTTTCTGAAGATTTGGTAGTTTCCAAATACTGTAGTTTCTCAAGTATTAGAGGTATAGTATTCAGGGGAGTAACTAAAAGGGGTGCAGGGGGGGAACCCCAGGGGGCCCCAGGAGCCCAGAGGGCCCATCTTCTTTTCTTATGTCCGATATAGCCTTCTAGAAAACCAGTGCCCAGTGATTCCTAGTTACGCCACTGACAGTATTTATAAAATAACTCAGATTATGAAGTCACTATTTTGTGTAAATGTCCTACAGGTAAAGTTCAATCTTATTGTATTTTTCTTGTTTTGGTACCATTACCATCTATGTCCAAGTTTATATTTCTACAGTTGGTGCGGCAACAAAATTCCCAATGCTGCCTTTAACTTGGAATTGATGAGGTTTTCTGCTTCTCATTTGGGATATATCTTTAGCAAACATTGGGTGATGCTCTGTAATCCATTCACCCTCCACTATCTGTGTGGGAGCGAACCCCCTTGTAAGTATGTACGTATTTTATTTCTTATATAGCGCTTCATATTCCGCAGTGCTTTACAATTACTTACTTAATTCACATCAGGCCCTGCCCCGATAAGCTTACAATCTAATCACTTTATGTACACATACAACCTATCAGTATATCTTTATGATTGTGGGGGAAACCGGAGTGCCCGGAGGAAACCCACGCAAGCACGGGGAGAACATACAAACTCCATGCAGATGTGTCCAAGGGTGGACCTCAGCGCTGCAAGGAATCAGTGCTAACCACTGAGCCATCGTGCTGCTGAATGTACAACACTCTTGAGCTTTAGAGCAGCATTGGACTTTAAATGAACTTACCTTCAACTGTGCTGTCAGCACCTGTTTATTGGTCAAACATAAACCATGGCTATAATGTAAATATAAGACGTGTTTATGAAAATGTCAAACAATTGATATTCCCTTTACACACTTGTGCTAAACCAACACTTCTATACATAGCCTAACAAATGTTATTATGTACCTAAGAAGAAGGTAACACTGTCAGAGCCCAATAAAATTATGGACTACACTTATTTGAATTTTTTAAAAATGTTGCTGCCCGCACACACAGTAAGATATTTTCTGAAATTATCTTACTGTGTGTACCCAGCCTAAGAGTTTTTGTTCTTCTGAAACAATAAACCAGCAGTAAATGGGTTATTAGAGGATCTATAGTTTTAAATCCACACAACATGATTGATCGGGATTCTCAAAGCAGATTTCTTTTCATCTTAGTTCTCTCTCTTCTAATGCCCAATCTGGAAGGTGCATTAAAGCAAACAGTTGTAGTACAATGGATTTGCTATCTGTAACTTAGACTACTTAAATTGCACATACTGTAAACCCGATACAGTGAGCAGGTCAATAAAAACATAGTTTGTAAATTGTTATGGTACAGAAACTAAATGCAGAATTTAAAAGGCAATTTAAAAGATTGAAAATCTCGTCTAGTTCTCACAATATGGGCTATACGAGTATTTTCATATTATAAACTCTATCCTACTGTTCGTATAATTTTAAAATTAAAAGCAAATAAGATGAAGAAAGTTATCATTCAAGAGCTTCATTCAGGGTCAATACAAGACTGCTTTTTTTTTTTTTAAAAGCACAACACTGGTGCAGACTTATACACTACCTTTGAAGATTGTTTCATTTATCATCCACCCAGAAACTAGACTATTATGCTCTATAGCTTTGTGAATACAAAAATATTTGAAAAAGAAAAGTCACATATTCAGTAGAAGGTAAAAAGGGCAGAGTTTATACAGCAAACGACTGCAGTGCAGTGAGAACGTAAAGGGCAAAATAATGTTCTTAACAAGGAATGTCAAAAACTTTCAACAATCTCTGCACATCTTGTCATAAGATGGAAGTTAATAATAATGTTTCTCCCTACTTTCAGCCCTTTGCTGCTCATTACCTGATTAACATACTGTACTAATTTCACCGCTCACAAACTGTCTAAATGTGGAAAACAGACTTAGCAAGGCCAGAAAGAGATATTTATTGTGATCTGCTGTGTATATTTTTCATATACAGCACACTGCGTTGTTGTGCTAGTTACTGTACTTTATTTTCTAAAATAATGTTCTTTTAGCATTTCTATTCTGTCTCTAGAAGTAAGGAAGCAAATTATACAAATATATATACAAATATTTAGATATGTCTTTGCTACAGGGCAGTTTTCCCCCAGTGTGGATGCATTCTTGAATATTATGGCATATATGGTAATAATAGTACACATTTGACAAGCACCCTTGGCTGCCTGGTACAGGAAAGGGAAGATCTCCTAGGCAATTACCATTACTTCAGTCACTGTGCAAAGGTATGGTATACCATATCACTATCCCTCTAGGTATTTCCTTGGAATGGGTAACTAAGTGCAGCAAGAAAAGAAGGGTTATGATTACTGGTCACTGGCTACCTAAAGTTAAGGTGTATAGGTACAAAAAGGTAGGTGTGAGGCATAGTGAAAAAGATTTAGGGTATAAATCTAGTATGAACAAAGCAAGGAGGCTGTCATTTGCAGTCATTTATGAGAGTCTTTTTATTTAATGGTGGCCATACAGTAGATGTATTGTTATTATTGGCCAATAAACAGTCTCGCCCATTGTGTGGGGTCGTATACAAAATTGGGCTAATCAGAGACAAGGAAGTTTCTGCCATGAGTCCATGTAACACACTCAAGTTTAAAAAAACATGCACTCCATAGGGGGGAGCAGCAGAGATATTTGGGGTTATTCAATAAAAGGTCTTATCGTTTAAAATGGTGAAAATTTTGCCTCAACCAATCAGATCTTATTTAACATCTGAAAGCTAACATCTGATTGGTTGGGGCAAAATTAGCACAATTTTAAACGATAAGACCTTTTATTGAATCTCCCTGATTATTCTTTAATATGCATTCCTCTATCCATAAACTTTAAGGCATTTGCTCTTTATCTGAAAAGTTCCAATACCATATTCTCCAACAATGGTATTTATAACAAAGGAAAAGGAAATACATTTTATAGTTACTACGATTGAATCCTACGAGTATATAAAATAAACATATACACAGATTGTCTGATCAAAGGTTTCAGCTAAATTTTCTTTAAAATCTTGTCTCTCCCTCTACACAGTATTCGCATGAATACACATTGTGTCTGGCATTTCTATTTTCCTTTGCACTACAACATGTTATTTAGTGAGGCAAAGGAACAATGACGTTAATCACATATTTCTGCTGAAGCTAGTTAACTGCCTGCTTAGCTAGAAGGCCATGAACTTTCTATAGTAAACTAATAGGACACATTGAAAGAAAAGCAAAACTTGAATTTTACCTTCCATGCTGTGCCTTAGACACTAGAATTCAGAGCTGATCTCCCTCTTCCCAACTTTTTCATTGTGTCTCCTAAAGTACCTGCGTCCTGGATAAGGATAAAAAAAAGCAGCTTATCCAGTGGGATGGGACAGGGATTGCTGAGATAATGATATCCAAATCCTTCTTAAGCTTCTGTTTACAGGACTGGTCTGACAGGCATACTTTCACTCCCACATGGTCCTTCCCTAAAACTAATGCTCAGCAATGATCAGACTGCACAGGGCACACGTAGTGAACTAGGGACAAAGCCATAATGTGCTGCTTTGACAGATTTAAAGTCCAGTGAAATGTAACTTCACACTAGGAGACATGAAGCTGCTAATTGAAGTTTACTAGAATTACTATTAACAGGTATGTAGTCCAGCTTGAAATCTACATGCTGCAAATCAAAGTACCACTTCATTATATGTATGCTGCATGGCTACACTGAAACAGATGCAGCCTGCATCATGCTTCTAATAAAATACTGGCTAGCCTTAAATTGGTTTTAAAAGAAAGATGTGACAACCATTAACTATCCTGTATACTATACACAGGGCTGCCAGCGGGGGGAGGAGGGGTACTCCTGTATAGGGCCCATATTTGGGGCCCAGAGAGTGAGGAAAAGGGGAATAAATAATATTTTTTCCTGCAATACTACATTCAGTATTCCGCCCCCTCCCGTCCTTTGCCTGAACTTGTAGCTCTTTTGTGGTTGGGATCATTCATAGAAGGGCAGGAGGGAGTAACTAAGTTATACTGATTCCATTTTTGCGTGGGGGGAGGGGGGGGGGGGGGGGCATTTTTACCATCTGGTTCACTGCTGTGTACAGATACTGGCTGCTGGTGTCAACCTATATAGCAGTGATGGCAAACCTTGTAAGCAAAGATGTTAAGAAACTACAACTCCCCACATGCCTTGGTTGCATTCTGCACAAAGCAGTATGCGGTAAAAATGCATCCCATTGCACCACATACAGGAACGCAAACATCACTAAAATGGATTTGAAAGGGTACATTTTTCCTTGCTTTTCAGAATGCATTCACTGCATAAAAGGCCACAGAAATGTGTCAATGAGCCCTAAATGGAACTTTGGATGTTTTATTGTCTCTAATTATTACTAATTACTGTATTACTAATTACAGATATTTTTTCCAGTATTGCAGATATTTTTTCAATAGTTTCTCACAAAAAGCTATGCCAGTGAATACAAATTACATAGATAACTGGAACTTCTTCTAAAGAAGAAAAAGAATCTTCAAAGAAACTTGGGAACCAGGACAGGTGTAATGTAGAAAAAGCTCATTAGCACAACATTAAAAAGACTGATCTTTCTAATTTCATTTTAAGATTCTGAAGGTGCCTAAGGGCCTTCTTGCTAAGTTAGTGAAATGAAATAAGTTTCCTGCACTACTTGCTGAAGATGAAAGACAATATTAAAGGAATTGTCTGTAATCAAAGATTCACAGCTCAGAACCTGATTTATATAGTGTGATGATATGCCTTACTGTCATTATTTAAGAAGGATTTAAACCATTGATCTGTGCCTTGACAGACAGCATTAGCATAAAGAACTTGAGTTTTGGGGTCATTCTAAAGACTAAAAGGTGAGATGCAGAAAAGTAGCCTTGGAGTTAAACTGATGTCATGTGATTACCCTTTATAAATAAAAGCAGCCACTTTCATTGTGTTCCTATATTAGAATTACTCTAAGCAGCTCCTAATAAACATTTGAACTCTAGAAGCAGTATGAATAATGCTTTACTTCAAAAGTACAAAAAGTTTGGCCAGCAGCAGTAAAACGTTTTAGTTTGCATTCATTCTAGCATGCCCATACATTTTATTTGGTCTTCCAGATGTAAAACGTAAGGCCAAATACATTCTGTATGCATTTAGTAGAGGTTGAGGACTGGAGTGACTTCACACAGATGCAACTCCGGTTAAATATCACTATATCAAGTAAAATATGAGGCAAGCGATACATTGTTGTTTTAATCAACTGTGTATTAATCTGAACTCTTTTAAAAAAGTCATGGTGGTAACTTCACTATAGCTTAATTCGTTTACAGACCCAGTCATTGAGAAAAGAAATCTATTTACTCCGTGGTTGGCCAGATTAAATGTTTGGAAATTTCTAAACAATAATACCATTATGTTTTCCTCCAAAAAAGTAAAGAAACAAACAAAAAATAGAATATCAATTTTAGCTGAGCTAATCTAAAGCATTTCAAAATTTGATCTCTATAGTATATAAAGATATACATATATTTTCTACTGTGTTAGAATTATTTGATAGTATTTTCCCTTGAAATTCCAGACTTCTTCCTGGTACAATTCAACTATACCGCTCATTGTTGTGCATGCGTGCTATAGTTGAACAGAACCAGGAAGCGGTGGGGACCTGTCAGTATGGCCAGAGTAGATCACACGAAAGGTAAGTTTCTTTCACCTTCATTCCTGGCTCCACAGAAACTGATTGAAGAACGGAAGGTAAGGCTTAGCTCCTTAAAGGGCATGTCCAACCCCAAACCTAAAATTTAACCCACTACTGGCTCCACTGTCAAGTTAAAAAAAATCCTAACCATACATCTCTGCTTCTTATGGTTCTCCTGCAATGCTTGACCAAAGTCCAAGAAAGTCAAGATTAGTAGCTGCCTTCCTGTCCAAAAGGTTTCTGCCTCTTCTGCAGCCTCCGGGATGTAGTGTGACATGCGCAGGGGGAGCCCTTTTCCCCCCTCCTTCCCACCATCTGGATCTATCCTTGCTTGTTGTTCCACCTAGTGTAAAATCCTTTTAATATATGGTAGATTCCCTGCTGCCCACCCCTTACCGCAGTTATTTGAGTTACAATCAGAAACGTACCTACAGCCCTTTGTTCCCCCAGCGCTCTCCATTGACGGCAGCCGCATTTGTGATTGGCTGCATCTCAGCCAATTACAGACTTGGCTGCTGGTCCAGAGCCGGATCAGTGCGCTGCGGGAGCGAAGTGCTGGAAATAGAGTTCTAATAGTTTTTTTAAAGAAATAACATGGCGCTTGGGGGTGGGCAAGGGTATCTACCATATAGTTAGTGAAGAAATCTTGTAGTTGATTCCAGAGTTGATATATGAGTCCATGTTCCAAGTTCTGTGTTGCATCTCCAGCACCAGTTCTATGGTATTCTATAGACAGTTTTCCTGAGGTTTCCCAATGAGTTAAGCATTTGGATAGTTGAAATGGTATATTGAGGGCTTTATGTGAGAAAGATTGTCCAAGATCCGATTACAACTTTTTAATATATTTCTTAGGTTATAGTTCATCTATCTATGGCAGTATATAAAATTCAACATCAGCTTTAAAGGGTAAACCACTATATTCAATTCAAGCCTTAAAATATGCATTCTTGGATAGGAAGGACAATATCTGCAAGTGTTAATAAAAATCAGTTTAAGGTATCTTCTATTATCCTCCTGCAGTTCTTGGAATGTTATAGATTGCCCATTCTGGAATAGTTGTTTTAATGTTATTAAGTCTTTTTGTTCCCATGATAATTTTAGACTTGGAATGCACAATTCAAGGCTAGATTTAACTATATCATCACAGTAGTTTGCAAATCATTTTGAGTTTTAAGACAAGATCTCCCAGGTATTAAGGGTTGACTGTATAGTTGGAGACATTAAATGCTTTCCCTTACATCTGTAATCCAGTAATACAGCACCAACATAGTTGTTTTAATGTAAAAGGTTTTATTACTTCTGATTCTACTTGAAACCAGTTTTGAAGTTGTCGACTGATTCATTATAACTATTAATTAGTATTAATAATTATTAATCCTTTAATGTTGGCAGTACCATGCCTCCTGCACTCCTTGTCTTGGCTTACATTGTTCTGTTTATTCCATATAAAATTTGTAATCAGTTGTGCTTTTAAAAAAAATTACGGGGGACTGGTATTGGGAAACCTCTGAATATGTATAGGAATTGTGGCAGAATCATCATTTTTATGGTACTGAATTACCCCATAATTGTCAACGAGGTTTGTTTCCATTCTGTTTCTGAGTTTTGTTTAGAAGAGGTATACAATTATTTTGGTATAGAGCAGTGTTTATTTTTGTTAAGGTTCTTCCTAAATATGTGGTTTTACTGTTTTTCCAATTGTATTGGTATTTGCTAGTTAGATATCATTTGAGAGTTAGAGATACATTTATTGGGATTACTTGAGATTTGGCATCATTTATTTTATAGTAGGATAGATTAGTGAATATTTTTAATATGTTTTTGAAAATGTGGGAGGGATTGTATGGGTTTTGTTATTGTGCGTATTAAATCATCTGCAAATAATGCTATTTTATGTGTGAGGTCGTCATTTTGGATGCCTGTCTGTGTTTATCTTGTCTAATTAAGCGAGTGGTTCCATCATTAGAGCAAATACTAATGGAGAGAGAGGGCAAACTTGTCTTGTTCCATTTGTTATTTCAAATGGTTTTGAGAGCATTTAGGACATGATTACTTGGGCTGACGGGTTGTTATATAAGGCTAATGTTGCTTTTTTAAATGTTGTGAGTCCAAAAGAGTCTAATACTATTTCCATGTATTTCCAATTTGCTTTTTCTGCGACTAATGTTATAAAAGTTAAAGTTGTTTTTTCTTTATTGCATTTGTGCGTTACGTTCACTATTTTTCTTGCGTTTTCTATTGATTCTCTTCCTGGGACAAATTGATTGATTGAAGTAGACAAGTGATGGTAAGTATTTACTTAATCTGGTCGATAATATTTTAGAATCCATTTTCAAATCTGTATTTAGAAGTGATATTGGTCTATAATTTGCTACTTCAAAGGGGTCCTTTTGTTGTTTAGGTATGGGGATCACTAGTGCTTTAGTCATTTCGCGTGGGAATAGGCATAATTCTATTGCTTTGTTAAAGGGCATGTCCACCCCTAAAACTATAATCCCCCCAACTACTGGCCCCACCATGTAGTGTAGTGTAATCCTTACCTCACATCCCAGCTCCATCTGGTTCTCCTGTAGTCCCTCCCCAAAGTCCCAAAAACTGACGACCAGGAGGCTAGCAGAGTCCATATAGGGCTCTGCCTGCTACCTGGCCTCCGGAGAATTCTGCCATGTGTACTGCAGCCCTTCTCCCCCTCCCCCCTCTCCCCCCATTCTACTATCCCTCCCCCTAGTGTAAATCCCCTTAATATCCTGCTCCCCCATGTCCCCAGCCCCAACCGGGTATTTTTTATATTCAGAAGCCCCCAAACTCTTACTTACCTCTCCCTTTCCTCCGCTGCGACCCGGTCTTCTGCTTGCAAAATGCAAGCAGAGGGGCGGGACCGGCGGTCGCGTCCATGATTGGCTGAGCGCAGCCAATCACGGACGCGACTGCCGGTCCCCCCCCTCTGCTTGCATTTTGCAAGCAGAAGGCCGGAGCGCAGCGGGGAAAGAGGAGAGGTAAGTAAGAGTTTGGGGGCTTTCTGAATATAAAAAAGATCTCTTGGGGCTGGGGGACATGGGGGAGCAGGATATAAAAAAATACATTTTAGGGTGGACATACCCTTTAAGTGTGAGAATCAGTGAGAGGATTAGTATGTCTTGAAATTGTTTATAGTCTTAATTAATAAAGCCATCCGGGCCTGGTGTTTTATTTGAGTTGATTGCTTGTTTCATTTGTAATTCTGATATTTGTTGGATAATATTTTCTGCTTGTTGTGGTGTTGAGATAGGATTGTTATGTTTTGGAGTAATCCTTTAATGTCTTCCGTTGTAGGTTCTGGGGTTGAGTTTTGTAGGTTGTATTCGTTATAATATTGACTAAAGTAATTGGCTATTTTTTGTGGATTAGTAATTTTTCCTTCATTGTTTGATAGTACCGTATGTATGATATTTTAGTTTTGGCAATTTGATGTTTCAATTAATTAGTTACGTTTCTGTTTGCTTTGTCTCCTTGTATATATTGGTTAGATTGGAGTCTTTTCATTAATCTGTCATTCATAGAGATTAAGTTGATGGAGATTATTTCTGATTTTCTGAATTTGATCCTTCAAATCATCAGTAGGGTTTTCTTTATGTTTGGATTCTGATTCAGCTAGTTGTTTTCAGATTTCTATTCTTTGTAAGTTTCTTTTTTCCTTTGTACTGATGCTATTTTTATGCATATACCCCTGCAGTATGCTTGATGTGCTAAACAAAGTGAGTCTGGATTTATTTCTGATGTCATTTTATATTGGAAATCATTTTCTAATTCTTCCCTAATTTGTTCTTTTCTTTGTGTTTGTGATAGGAGGTATGGAGATTTAGTCTGCATGGGGAATACTACTGTAGCTTTATATATCTGAATTCAATAAATCTTTCACTGTAAAACCATCCTCCTTTCACTTACATATTTACTCCCCTGTTACATTTAGCACAGGGAGATACAATGTAGACAAGAGAATCTGCAGATCCTGAATTGAAAATTCGGGGAAACGTGTAAATGCATTAAATCCAATTGATCAATATGTGCTTTTGGTGTGTACAATGCACACAAAATAAACCAGATTATTTCACAACCTTTTTTTTTAGTTGTTTGTCTTTTCATTCAAGCTACTACCATATTCCTTTCAGTCACAGTAAGTGCAATATACCAAAAGCTACAACCACTACGAATACAAACATCACTCATGCTTAGCTATCTAAAATATATATGTGGGTGTTTAAGGTTTATTTGATAGTGCAACAAGTACAGGGCATTTGCCAGCTGCAATAATATGAGCAAACGCATTGTTATTTTTCAGGTGAATAGAGTAAATATAGTTTTCTATACATCATACAGTATATTTTACACATGCCTCTAAGGCTGGGCACATATAGACTTTTTTTGTCCCGACTGCTTGACTTTAGCAAGCCAATGACTATTGGTAGTGGGATCACTGTCCCCAGCTATTTTCCCCACAACCAATCGTATGGTCAATAGAAGACCGCACAATTGACATGTCCGATATCGGTCACCACCGCCGGTGAATAGAGATGGTCGAACTATTGAAAGTTCGGTCCGTTTTCGAACTATTGTAAAAGTTCGAAAACGGACCCATTAAAGTCTATGGAGGCAAATAGTTCGAAAAGTTTGAGTCAAATACAACTAAAATATTAATGTTAACTTAATGTAAATAAAGCCTCGGTACATTCTGGTTAAAAAATTTATTTAGTTATCCTTCAAAAAACAATTTAAAGGGTAAAATATTCCTTCTCTGATCTAAATGGCAATCGAAAAGGACCCGTAGATCAACCAATTCTGATATTTTGAGAACAAGCAATGCTCGAATATATACAATATATATTTATATAATTGAGTATAGTGATTGCGCATCTCTGAGTGAATTTAAAATTGCCATTAACCTTTGCATGAATCTAACGCTAGTTCAATCTGGCAAAATATCTTGTACGCTCTAGCTGTTGCTGTTTGGCACGTGCTTGCTACAGATAGGTGTTATCTACTAAAACCCCAGAGATTCACATCGAACAGAGAACATTATGGTGTAGGCCAGCACAATGATTGTAAAAGGGGCCGATGTCCATTCCTAAAACAACCCTTTCTCCTTTCTGGCACAGGTTCGGATTCCTCCCTCGGCTCAATGAGCTCTTATTAAACTTGAGTATGTGCCAGTGAAGGTTAGCAGGTGGAAAACAGCAATCATGGCTATGATGTCAGTTGTCACAGCCTTGATTTATTCATGGAGGGAGGGACCAGTAGATACTCAGACTGGGGAACAATAAGTATCCTTAAATATATGGTTAGTAATGCAGGTAATAAAAGTTGCAATTTTTATCAGTTGGGGTTGGGGACAGGTACTGACAATTGACCAGGTTTTGTCTCAAGGTGAAAAAGCCCTTAAAAACCCCAAATGCATCACCTTAATTTATCAATAGTGAATCACATCTGCCTCTTGCTGCCCATTTTTGATAATCTAACCAGGTCTCAGCAGCAATTGCCACATCATTAAAGTGTAAAAAGATATGTTTGTTATCAGCCAAACAGAGACCTTGCCATCAATACCCACTTCTAAAAGTCAAACCGATCGGATTTTCCAAACGATCTCATCTTCCAGTCCCGATCTCTCTTAGATTTCAAGAGGAAATCTGAAGTGACAATATCAGAGCCTCAATTAAGTGGCTTTGAGTGTTGTTTGATCAGATCGTTAAACTCAAGTCGAATTAGGATTAAAGAAAATCTGGCTGTGTAATGGCCACGCTTTTATTCAGATTAAATATGTGGCCCAGTACAGAACCTTGAGGGCACACTTAAAACTTAAAAACCCACATAGATGGAGCGAAAGGTAGTTTCTTCTATTTCGATCCCTGCTCCACAGAAATATGATTGAAGACCAGGAGGTTAAGGAGTATACCCTTACCCTCCCGTTATTCATTCAATGCATTAATGAATGTTTCACTTTCAGTGAATATTCCTTTAAGTAATTATTTTCAAGCCTTTCTGTTCATTTAATCTGTCATATACTCTTATGTTTTAATTAACGAATACCCCGTTAATGTATTGACACTTTTGCCATTTTGCTAGGATGTGAATCTTATTTTACTGTGTGAAATAAAAAAACTCTTAAAAGCATGGCCCTCACTTTCTAACAAATTCTCCCTTCTAGAGGCCAAATCATCCTGCATTCGACTTTAAAACTGACCAGCTGTGTCTGCCACGTCCCCAACTCAATCCCGTGCATTCCTCAAGCTCAGAACAAGCTTTAAAGTAAGGGCGGGCAGCAACTTTTAGAGCAGAGCAGGATTATACACAGGGCCAGTTAAAATCAGTACTACAGTTATAACAAGAACAAGGGGGTCCCCCCAAACGACGCCTTTGCCTGGGGCCCTAATTTAACGTCTTAATCCATCGGACTTTGGGTGTTGCTGGTCTGGTTTATGCAGTAATTTTTGCTGTAAATTGCGCAGTTGGTACGGCGATTATGAAGACAGGGAGAAGGCTGGTATTTTATTATATTTTTGGTGGACATGCCCTGTTAAAAATACTAAAAAGAAAAAGAGATCTGATACGGTCTGCTCCAATAGAAACAAATTGGAATTAACCCTAATATGCAGCATTAATACTGCATATGTTACACCATGAAATATTTGTGACTGACCTTATTAGTTTATTGTGCTTATTTATGAACCAATTTTGATTGGGTCATATATAACCTAATGGGAACTTGTCTGCTGGGCCATAATTTAAAATAATAATACTTTATCTGATGCATTCGCTTTGACATATGTCCACAGTGAATATTTTCATTGGGCCAATAGATTCAACTAATTGTCCACAGGGTACTACTGTAATAAAGCTTGGTTGAATCTAGTTGGGATAGAGGAGCTTTACAAATGGCATCAATGAGAATGAGCTGGTAAGCAAAGTGCGTTAATTATCAAAGCTTGATTCTCCCGTGCTAAGGCACTTTACTAAGGACTGAGTAGCCTGTTAAAGTTGGTAGTACACAGGTATATTCAGTTATTAAATTTTTTTTATTATTTCTCTTTTTTGACATTTGTCAAATTTTTTAAAACTATTTTCACCATTCTTATATAAGCCACGTATAATCAATGAACACAGAACCAAGTTGTTTGTTGATACAGAGTTAGAAGGAGTGATACCATCATGGATACAATGTGTACATGGAATGCATTGTTTACATACGTGTACCTGGTCTGGCCACTGCAAAGCATAAACACACAGAATCCTCATGTCATTGGGTCGCAAGGGGGTTCTGTCATTTCTGTTGTTTAGACCCAACTGGCAGTACCAGACATTAAAATGTCTCACTTAAGTCCCACAGTTCTTGTTTTTAATGTTTAGTAAGTCACTTGGCACCTCAAAGGCTTGCAAAAATTTAAGATGCTAACCACCTATCACATGCCCTGCACTTACCAACCTTGTGATCGATAGATATCAACACAAAAAGGTTACTGTGTGTTTGTATGTAACTGTGGTTTTGGGTTAGGACAAAGCTTCTTTAAAGGATAGTGTGGTTTAGGGCTACAACCCAAAAAACTACGACCAAAAAAATAGCTATTCTTCTGCTTTGTTGCATATTTATACTAAAAATACACACAGAAGCTACTTGCATTAAAGGGCATGTCCACCCCACCAAACCTATAACTTGAACCCTCCTACTGGCCCCACTGTGTAGTGTAGTCAAATCCTTACCTTTACATCCGCATGCTCCAAATGGTTCTCACTGTAATGTCCCCGTCCAAAGTACAAAAGGGACCCCAGAGCCTGGCCAAGTGCCATTTGCTTTCGCTCTTTGGCCCGCTAGTCTCCTCCGCGAGAATTTGGAACAATGCTTACAGTACAGCCCTCCCCGTCTCTCTCCCCTAGTGTAAAACTCCATTGCTGGTAGTGTAGGGCTCCTTCCCCCAACCTCCCTATAGGTAAATTTCTCTAAAAAAACCCTCCCCCGATCTATACTTACTTTGCCACAATCACCCTCGCGTTCTGTCACCTGGAAGCAGCTCACAGACGTGGGACAGCCGTTCCGGCCCCCTGCTTGCAGTTTCATCAAGCAGGGCTGTGACAGAACGTGGAGGAGAGAGCAAAGTAAAAAACGTTCGGGCGAGTCAGAGTTTATAGAGAAATTACTATAACGGTTGGGGGGTGGGAAGGGAGCCTACAACACACAGCAAAAAAACGTATAAAGGGGTGGACATGACCTTTAAACTACATAAGGTCTAGCATTCAGCATTTAAAAACCAGACACCACATTGTAATCAGTATCTGCGGTTTCTGTGGTTATGTATTATGTGCTGTGTACTGGTTTACACTCAACAGAGGAACCGATCGGAACAATGTCATCTTGCATCCTCGATCTCCAGTAGATTTCAATGGAAAATTGCCATTATTTTTCTTGGAATTTTTGTGCAGTTGACTTGAGAGAAAAACAAGCTGAGAAAACTGCCTCGGATTTTTACAATCGACCCCTGTGTATATCGTGCTTGCTTTAGAGGACAGCCTTTTTTGCAGCTAATACACTATTCAGAAGTCCTAACAAGCACATAATATCTCGAACATACACGTTGTTTTTTTCCTGGCCTTGAGGTGAAAGTTCTGTCCTGTCTATGCTAGATTACTGTTAGCCATATCTGTATACAACCAACCAAGGATTAAAACATTCTCATGAGGCTTTGATTTGGACTTGAAAAGTAATGGGTAATCTATATGAACTCGGATGAAAGGAATTCAAATCCATTTTAACTACCTTGTACTAATTGTTGCCGTGTTTTACGTCAGTAGGCAGGATACAGTAAAAAAAGTGCCACCCACTTACAGTAGAATTAACTATTTCTGTAAGTAATGTCCAGTTAAAACTGCATTGCAATGATTTTAGTAGTACAACTTTCTGGGCATTATTATTACAAGGGATGTCCACCCGCCAAAAAACCAAATTCTCTGCCCAGCTGCTGGCCCACTGTGTAGGTTTTAAAAATGTGACTTACCGTACCTCTCTGCTCTAAATGGTTTCCTCTAATGTTGCCCAAAGTGGCCAAGGCATGGTGGAGGGAAAAATTTCTTCTGCCTGTGAGGTTTCTGGCTTGCTCAGTTAACCGAGCCCTCCACCCCATTCCCTCCCTACCCTCACAATACCCGTTTAGGCTCCCTGTTGCTTTTTCTGTAGGTAGGCCCCCTCTTCCCACCCCCAACTGCGTCTATTAGTCTTGTAAGAAAAGTTAACCAAACGTCTACTTCACTGCCTCTTTCCCCCGGCATGTCTACACTGCCAGAAGCCACGTCCGATTGGGCTGCCTCTAGCCAATCACGGGATGAGGCTGTCGGTTCGGCCCCCTGCTTGCAGCGTCTTAATGCAAGCAGAGGGCCGAGTGGCTGTCTGAACAGCTGAAAAGGCGTGTAAGTAAAGTTTGGTAAAATTGGTAAGTTTTTGTTACAAGCTAATATAGTGGTTAGGGGTGGGGAGGGGGTCCTACATTACAGCAATTTTTGAATAGAGGTGGAATATGGCCTTTTAAGCAAATGTTTATAGTTATTATGGGACATTTTGTAATTGCTAGCCGTCATTATTAAAATATTTTACCATTGTACCCTATGTTCCGTAAAAACTTTCTCATAGTAAACATAGTTGAAGTTGAATAATACGTCTTTCCAATTCATTTTCAAGGGGTCGTGGGGTTCACGTCTCTAACTGTAACATCAATTTTATTAGTCATGAAAGTAATAAGATTATGTAAATTAAGCTTATTCTAATCATCATTTTTTCGGTTTAGCGCCTGGTGTACTGTTCTAATACGCAATAAGAAATGTTTAGATTGTTTATCTATAATCTAGGTTCCTACCCCAGGTAATCAAAGTGTTTTTAGTTACCCCAAAATATTCCGCTCATAAGAAATGCCAAAAAACGTAAGATGTTGTTGTAGCAGTGAGGCAGTGAAGTTTGACACAGCTGCCCATAACAATTCCAGCCCAATCTGATTTTTTGCCATATCTTTTAGTCATCCTAGACACCCTTCCCCACTGCCCTACTCCAGTCAGAAACACATTCCTGGGAACAACAAGAAAGTGCTCTCTACTTCAGCTTGGAGAACACTTTTCTGCAAAGTGCAATATTTGCAAAAAAGAAACATGCTTTATGGCTTTAAATGGACACAAAAAGCAACCAGTTCAAGACGGTTTACCCTATCTGTGAACAGCCGGTAAAAAATCTTAGCGAAATCATGGTCATTTGCGATTGAAAATGTGAAAAAAGTGGTTTAAAATGCAAAAAAGTGGTAGACGAATAATATAACAATTTTTCAAAACAGAGGAAAGTGTGGTTAAAAAAGGGGCAACAATGTGGTTCGGGGCAACGATCCCCGGCCACAACGCAACAATGTGTACGAACGGCCATGTCACATGTGTGTACACGTGATCAGCTTCCGCAATTGCACGATGTGTATGAACCCTTAAATTGCAATTACGTTTTTTTAAAGAAATGTCCCCAATAAAGTTAAAAGCACATTCCTTTTGTCTAATTAAATTTGCAATCAATGTTAAAAAGCAGAACTTTCAAATGTAACCAGTTTATTTCTACTAACATTGTTAAAGCAGCATAGGCATTTATATGCAGATTTATCCTGTACTCCCACCTGGTATTTTATTGACTCGTAACACCAACATTTCAGAATCTCATAAGTCCAGTAAAACACATTCCAATCACTGTAGAAAATGTAGTTAATACATATGCTACATTAAATTTTACATTTATGGAAGAGATTAAGGACATCAATCACCAGTGGATATTTCAACACTTTCATTTTGTCATTCAGATTAGCAGCCTCATGAATTAATAAAAATTTTGACTTTATTAGATGAGACTCTAATGAAATCCTTGCTGAGAAACTAATTGGTGCTAGCTACATAAAGTTAAATATCAGATGAATGACATGCAGCAGCATCTCAATTATCTCTATTTTTAAGCATTTGAAGCTATATTTTACTGAAAGATAACAAAGAATCGGTGATCAGGATCTTTATTTAGTTTACGGAAGCAAACTCTGTTTATGGATAGACCAGATAGATCAGAATTAAAACATGCATGCTTGCTTTGTATTGGCGCTGGGTAAGAAATTAAAATCATCATATTCAAGGTTTGGATAGGGTTATAATTTCTATGAGAAAGAAGTAAAACTTTTAGCACACTAGTTTTTAGTAGAGATTCTTTTTAACACCTTATACTGTAGCACTTCCCTTGTAATCTATTAAATGTTTCAATTTTTATTTGCAGGCAGTTTCTAAACTTTAAAGAACATAACATAATTTTCTTTAATAAAGAGGGACCCTGAGGACACAAACTATATGTCAGATGTTGGGTCAAACATTGTTTCATTGGGTAAAGTCAGGTACAGTAAGTATACAGCTCTTATTAATGACAGTAATCTCCTCTTTCACTATTAGCTGCAGCTGAAGAAAACTGGCAAATTGCCTGTACATTCTCTCTCCAATTATCTCTTTTTGAGTACCGAATCTCTAAAAAATAGCAGCTCAAGCTTTTAAAGGATTATATTTATGTACAAACAAAAAAAAAAAACTTGTACAATTCTGTACATCATTTCTGAATTGAGAAAGGCAGTCGATGATAGCGAAACGTCTCCAAGAACTAAACTTCAAGTCCAGTTGATACTAATAAATCACAAATACAGTATAACAGTACCATGGACCTGATGAATGAGAACCTTCACAAGCAAAGATTATAGTTGTTTTACACATGTTAAAAAATCGGATTAATTTGCATTTAAACATATTAATGACATTTTTTTAAAGAAAGGGAACTGTGGTCTCCCCAAGACAATGATTTGTTGAAAGGCCAGATTCCTACCTTTAAAATGAGCCATAACCACCACCTCTACGTGCATGACACAACCCTAGATGAGTAAGCAGTCACTAAAGGAAGGGGGGGGGGGGATAACACACAAACCACAGAGGGAGGGTGTAAGGTGTAAGTGTGTAAATTGTTTGCTTTTTTAATGCCTCCCACTAGAGTGGCCCTTCCCCACTCATTGGGCCCAGTGGCCCTCCCATTGCAGACCCACCTGGCCCCCTTCCCTTGCAGTCCATTTCCTTGCACACCCCTGTGGCCCTCCTCACTCAGTGGTCCTGTGGCAACTCTCCCTCATGGGGCTCCCATGCCCTCATCTCCTTCTTACAACCTCAGACCAATTATCCCCCCTAGCCCCGATATAAAAAACTGGCAAAAAAACCTTTTTTAGACATGAGAACGATCAAGAAGTTTTAAAAACTGCCAGAATCTTGTCTCTGCTGAAAAGGGTGTTTTTTACAGTGTTCTGTAGGGTAGTAGGGGGTTTGGTCTGAGGTTGGTAGGGGTCATGGTGGGCTCATGATGGGATGGCCACAGACACCGTGAGTGGGAGGGGACAGGGCTTCGCAAGTGGGAGGGCCACAAGACAGGCCAACATCGTGTGGCAGGAAACATGGGCCTGTATGGGAAAGGGCCAAGGTGGCTGGGCTTAGTAAGGGTATGATTGGTCTGACCAGGTGGTTGGGCCCGTGACAAGTGTGCCTTTTGGGTTGCTTAAGGGGTCACGCAGCTGAAAAGGACCACACTTCCAGCCACCAGTGCCCTTGGTGGTCCTTGGAAGGGCCCTGTGGCACTAAAAAGTGCTTTTTGGGGTGAAAATGGTCCCCCAGCTTGAACTTGCAGCACTTAGAAGTGCCTTAGCGGCATTGACAAGTGCCTTTGTGGGGGGTTCTGCAGCTCTAAACAGAACCCCATTGGCTCTAAGAAGAGCTTTGTGCATGTCTTATTTCTTCCAAGCTGGCGACACCAACCTCGCTGATGTCGCCAACACTGGGTAATGTCACTGTGGACCATCGAACATGCCTATGCCGACGACATCAACATTGCCAGTGTTGCTGAAGTCTTAATCTGAAGTCTTTTTTTCTTCCTTACTCCTGCCATCAATGTAATGATTTCTAATCTCCGCAGGGTGTGCACATCTTTATATAGGTTTGCTAAAGGACCAAATACAATTGTGATGGTGGAATATTTCAATGCTTGCAATAATATGATCACACATTAACCAATCATATTTGGATCCTCGAACGTTTCGTTTCAAACGGGGTTTCCAGAGAAAATTCATAAAGTGCAATTCCGGAAATTCTGCGAGATTCGGGATCTGCTGGGTCGGATCGCAATGCGCCCATCTCTAGCTACTACCATATTAAAACATAAAATGTAAATATCTTTCAAAAAATATTGTTAAAAAACAATGAAAGTAAATGCAAAAACACTCAAGATAGCATTCCCGTCAATTTTTTGGACAACAGTTAACCTTAAGTCCTTAAGAAATAAATATAGGTAATTACCTATAATACAGTGCTTAAAACATTGCTGAACTCAGAAATAGCAAGAAAAAAAGCACCCATACCCTTACGCATTTAGAGAAGATATGTGATGTCAAATTGATGAGATGAATGTTCTGTATAGTCACTTCGATTTAAGTAACCCAGTCTCAATGAAAACATCATCACTAGAGATGGCCAAAACTTCTGAAAATAAGTTCCCACTCAAGGATTCATGCATTTTTGGAAAAAATTTTAAAATGTTAGAATCCGTGGGCGAAACCATTAAAGTGAATGAGGAAATAAATCCAATATTCTGCCTAAAATAAGGTTTAAATAGCAATGGTAGCTAAATGGCTCAGGGACCTGGGTAAAGGCCTGGGGAACAGATATCAATGCCCACAATTTTAAAAACACGGTCCAGTACGAGAAACTACAAGCTTTCTGTTTTGGCATTCTGCATAGATTTTTTAAATTTGCAAAATTTAGAATTGTTTGAATTTACACAAAATTTATTATTCGAAAAATCTTTTTTAAAAATGTTTCTAAAATATTTAAATGCGGTCAGAAAACAACGAAAGTGGAATCTGGAAAATCTGGGATCCGGGCGATCTCGAAAACCACCTCAAAAGTGTTGGATCTAATTATCATACATATGGTATCACAATACCATAACAATAACTCAATCAAAGGGAAAAATCAAAGAAAATAGAAAAGCGACAGTGCTAAAAAAATTGATTAAAAATACGAATAGCAAACAGTTGTATTACAACTGTGCATATAATCTATAATGTTGATACACACAAAAAATCCATTAGATTGAGAAAAGTTGAAAATAACCAAATATTAAGAGTGACTTTTAAAACTGGGTCAGATTACAACATCAGCCAATATTTTCATTAAATGCTTGTATACAGTGTTTCCAAACTCAGTAAGGAACAAACAAAAAGTTTCAATAGCTGTTGTAAGGTTCTGTACACAGCTATTTGATACTTTCACAAATCAAACAATTAGATATAAGCCCTATAAGACACTTTTATAGCTTCTCCCTCATAACAAACTAGAGAGAGGCCACTAATTAAGTGGAGCATATAACTCACTAAGAACATTTTTGAAAATATATATTAAACACTTTCCTGACTCGTGTTCTATGTAATATATTGCGCATTCTGTAAAATACAGAAATAGGTTATTTGGAATGTACAATACAATATAGCCCTGCAATATGATTGATTGACGCATGGACTTATCATTAACATGAAGCAACATGAAATGAAAGACTTATAATGTAAACACACAAAGGATCTTTGAAGTACCGTGAACAATCCCTGCTAGCCTTCAGTTAATTTTAAACACGGCCTGCAATTTGATGAACAATAGTTTTCAATCTTGAAAACAAGTGGTTGGAAGATAGATCAAGCTTAGTGATGGATTATGTTGGTAGTAATAATTTATTTACAGTACAAAATACCAGATGATACAGAGAAAAAAAAACATATATAAAAAAAAAAAAAAAAGAGTAACGCCATTCTATATTCCAAAATCAGGGGTGCAATTTATTAACGTAAAATACAAAAAAGGCATTTTTTAAAACTGTCACTTGATCACGGTGTGGGAGAGAAGTAAAATGTAGTAAGCAATAGTGTAAAATAAAACCTAAACCACACTGTCCTTTACCCGGGTTCACTTTCTAACTTAGATTTACTCACCTAAAGTTTACTTCGGTGTTCCGGTTCTGAAAATCTGTCGGTGACTTTGCCAATGAGGAGACACGCTCTGTTTGTGGAGCAGAGAAACAAGGAAACATAAGTAAATCAGAAATAGAAAGTGAACCCAGGGGTGAGGACAATGCTGAGGTTTAGGTCTCAACCTGGGTAACTACAGAGGGCACGGATGGTCCCCTGCGGATGCCAGAGTCCCCAGGAGGACAGGGAGGGTCAGAAAATCTTTCACACACAGGAAGGCTCCTAACCCTTCTTGGTCTTTGATAGGACACTGCAGGGGGAAAAAAGGTAAGGATTTTTTTACACTACCCAGTGGGCCAGCAGTGGGTTTAATTTTTTTTTGGGGGGGTGGACATGCCCTTTAATCATTAATACAACGCAGAACTGAGTGCAGGTAAGGGCTAGGCCCCAAAGCCTATTTGGTGTGCGCTTGCTTTAGAGCACACCAATAGAAGAGGGATGGGGGTTGTCCCCATACCTCGCTGCAATGCGGGACCTTTTCACAGAGCATTGCGATCACCATTTTTGGTGTGATCGCATGCGCTGCGATAGGGTAACATTAAAGCAATCGCAGCGCATACCGCCGGGTAGCGCATATGAATCTCTGTGTCGCGTGATTTTGCGCACTGCCTGCCTGAAAATTAAAGATTTCAAGGCACGAACACACACAATCATAGCCACAGAAAGAGGGAATGGAGACATACAGATATCCATCCATTTTTTTTTACAAACCATTCTAACCTTCTGGCACTGAGATAACCACCAGCAGCCATGACCCAAATGTAACAAATGGCCGGACGCCGGGGTACTCACAGTACGCTTTAGGAGGAGGGGATAGTCCAGAAGGTGCAGGATACAGAGGCTGCTGGGAACGTGGCTGGAAACAGGAGCAGGTGTGCTGGGACTGAGGTGAATACTGGATACAGGAGGAGGTAGGTTAACTGGATACAGATGAGGTGAGTAGATGAAAACTGGATACAGGCAAGGTAGTACTGGAGACGGCAAAGTAAAGTACAGGATACTGGCAAGGTAAGTACTGGATACTGGCAAGTGGTCCTAGAGGCAGGCAAGGTAAGTACTGGATACTGGCAGGTACGTACAGGATACTGGCTTGGTAAGTACTGGATACTGGAAGGTAAGTACAGGATACAGGATATGGTGGTCTCTGGAGGCAGGCAAGGTCAAGTAATGGATACTGGCAAGGGTAAGTACAGGATACAGTGTATGGTGGTATCTGGAGGCAGGCAAGGTAAGTAAGACAGCAGGAGCAGAGCAGGATCCAAGGCAGGTGAGTAAGGAGCCAGGGTAGCTAGTGCTACTACGCGCGCCGGGGTCCAGGAGGACGCCAGCTTTTCAAAGCGGCAGTAAGTTCGTGACAGTAACCCCCCCTTACGGGGGGCCACAGGACCCAAAGGCCAGGTTTCCCTGGAAAACTCCTATGGAAAGCTCTGACTAACGAGGGCGTGCACATCAGCATGTTTAATCCAAGCTTTTTCTTCTGGACCGAATCCTTTCCAGTGGACCAATACGAAGAGACCTCCTCCAGAATCTAGAGTCCAAGATTTTTCAACCTCAAACTCCTGGGACCATCAACAGAAATTGGAACTGGAGGTTGTACAGAGTGGATACTGATTGAGCATACTGGCTTTGAAGGGACATATGAAACAACATTAGGAATCCGCATGCTGGCAAGGCAGTTGGAGGCAACAGCCACTGGACCGATTAATTCCAGGATAGGAAAGGACCAATAAATTTGGGTCCCAGTTTAGAGGAAGGAACCCGTAGGTTATATGAGCCGAGGAGAGCCACACTTTATCTCCAACGAATAAGCTGGGGGTTCTCTACGTTCCTATCTGCTGCAGTTTTTGTACCAAAGCAGATTTCTGAAGGCTGACTTCTGTAGCATGCCAGATAGCGGTTCATCTGGGCCCCCGCCCGAGTCATGGCAGCAGATACTTGTGTGAAAAGAAAAATACTGATGAAAACATCTAGATTCGTCCCAAAACACACAAAAAAGGAGATTTCCAGAGAAGTATGAGGGGAATTGTTATGGGCGAACTCAGCACAAGGCAGAAGGTCGGCCAATCATCTGAGTATAGAAATGTAACAAACGAAGATATTGTTCCAAAGACTGATTAGTGCGTTCAGTAGACCACATTGGACTGTGGGTGGTAGGTAGCCGAGGAGAAAATGTAACTTGATGTTCTGGACTTACAAGTGCCCTCCAAAATTTGGAAACAATTGAGAACCCTGTCAGATACAATTTCAGAAGGAGTCCATGGAAAGCGGAAATATGTGAAATAAATAGTTGCGCTAACTCCGTTGAGGATGGAAGTTTGGGGAGGGGTAAAAATGGGCCATTTTGCTGAAGCGGTCTCACTGTCACCCATATAAACGTGTTTTTCTTGGAAGGTGGAAGTTCAACAATAAAGTCCATGGATAGATGGTCCAAGGTCTGGACGGAATGGGGAGGGGTGAAGAAGACCACAGGGGAGGGTTCTAGAAGACTGGATTGAGCACAGCTGGTCACACGCTTGAATAAAGTCTTAACATCTTTTCTCATTTTGGGCCACCAAGGGAACGGGCAAGAATATTAAAAGTTTTGTTAACCCGGGATGCCCGGCTTGCTTGGAACGTGAGTATGAAGAAGGATAGCTTTCGAAAGAAAAGACACAAAGATTTGCCAGAGGGTGTGTCTGGAGGAGCAGAATCTTGTGCGGCTTGGATCTTGGGACAAGTGAGGAGATATAGAGGCCAAGATTTTAGTGGTTGTATAATGGAGCCCTATCTTCAATACAGTCGGAAGCAAAATGATCTGGACAGGGCATCAGCTTTCTTGTTTTGGAACCAGGTTGGTAAGTGATAACAAAGTTGAACGGAAAAGAAGAAAGACACCGTGCTGAGGGATAACCTTTTGAGATTCTGGATGTAGTCGAGATTTTTATGGTCGGTAAGGATGGTGATAGGTACAGATGTGCCTTCCAATAGATGACGCCATCCTCGAGTGCCAGTTTGATGGCATGAGTTCCCTAGATACTAATTCGTCTTGAGGCGGTACAAGAGTCCCTGCCAGAAGGCTGCAGTAAGTGCATCATTGTTCCAAGAAGTCTCCCGCAGCAAGGGTACAAAATCATGATAGCATATTGACCCACAGAACGTGACCCCTGGCGGAGCTGCATCAAACGGGAGGAGGCAGCAGAGGTTCTTCTGGAGCACGAAGACCTTGTGAAACATACACAGGAAGGTCAGTAACATTATGGACGAGAGGATCGTCTCTTTCCCATAAAGGAGAAGCCCAGGCCGCCGCATTACCCTCCAACAAGGCAATGAATGTACCCCACCTTAGCACGATCCGATGCAAATGAGAGGGTTGAGTTCAAATTGGATTCTGCACGATTAATGAACCCACGGCAGGCTTGGGCATCACCGTCAAACGCGAGGGTGGAGGTGCTGGGGCTCTCATCCGAAGAGAAGACACCAGATCCGCCACGAAGGAGGTTGCGTAGAACCTGGGCAGAGGCCGAGCTGGGGGTAGCCGGACAGCTAGGGAATCCATGAACTGAGCCACACTGGCCCTGGTGATGTTCGAACAGGTCCATGCGTTTGGACAAAGCTTGAAGAGTTTATTCAACTCGGTCCATAGCCCCCTCAGGCGTTTCCATGGCCCGATAGTACTGTAACAAATGGCCGACGACCGGGAACTGAAGGCTGGAGTACTGGATACAGGAGGTAGGTAACTAGATACAGATGAGGTGAGTAGACGAAAACTGTATACGTGACGTCATGACGTCCGCAACGCCGCCCACCGCGAAGTCCAGAGCGGCGCGGGACCGAGCGGCAGGTAAGTTCGTGACACCAAATAGTGTAGCAAAGAGTGGCCTGGGGGAATTTGCCTCTTATCTACTGGCCCAGTCCACGAATGAGCAACTCTCTTTTCCAAAATGTGTCAGTTTGTCAAAGATCAAAAATATATATCTCCACAAAAATCAATGGGTTTACAACACACACCTGGACTTTAATACTTGTATATTTGGTCCTCAAATAAGTAATTCTGGCACAATTCATTTACAAATGATGTGGTGGTCATATTGTTTTTTACTTAAAGGATGTGTAACTTTGCCAAATCATATTCCAACTAATCACAAATAAAGTGGAGTTAAATTACCACAATCTTAATCTCTTTTTTTTTTCTCTGACCTTCCTATCCCTAGTTTGTTTTTTTGTGTTTTTTTTTTTTTTTTTTAAACTCTAGGAGTTTTACTTTAGTTCCTGGCAGCACTAAATATATACAAAAGGATAAAGGCAGGTACATTTTTTCACTTCAGTGTCCTTTTAAAGTACTGTAGAATAAAAAGGCATATTGTATTTTTGGAGTGTTTGAAAGTACACCGAGGGCCGGCTAGGCCGCACAAACACATTTTAACACGCAATTGATCACTATTAAAAAGCACACACTAGTGTTAGCCAGTTGGACTGCGATCGATTAATCGTAGAGCATGTGGTCTGTGTTCGGAACGCTCAGACTACACCTCCGGAACACAGTATAAGTGGCCTCAGCCTGCGTCTTCTTTAATCCTCCATAATGTTTCAGATCATTCTATCAAGTTTCTGCAATTGCTGGCAGCTAAATAGTTATTTGCCATGTACTACACTGTTGCATTTATTAGCACAGTCCTGTGCCCGACAAATATGCCAGGCGCACATCTGTTGTCACAATCACGTTTAAGTTGCAAACTTTGGGGAGTATTAAAGACTACTCAAACTGCAGATAGAATTGAATGCTATCATTGGCCTCAGGAAAGTAAGCACTCAGCAGTAAGGAATTCAATGTTCCGTTTATTATAGGGACTTACCTGACCCAGCCCCTTGCCACCTAGGCACCGCCTCTGCTCATTTCGAAGCAGAGTGCCTATGCGCTGACAGATGCTTTACTTGGTTGCGGCTGTCAGGCAATTGGGTGCCTTAACTGACAGCAGCGACAGGAAGTAGAGAGTGTGTCAGCCACAGAGAGAGGAGAAGCAGCAAGGACCTGGGCCTCTGAGTGACTTACTGGGGCTGAACCAGAACTTCTTAAAGGACAATTATACTCACCTTCCCTCCGCTCCTCTTCCTTGTTCCCGTTTACCAGGGTGAGGACCGAACGCTAGTCCTCACCCTGGGTTCGCGCAGCCTACAGCAGACACTCAAGCAACGCTGCTCTAGTAGGCTCCATCCCCTCCTTCCCGTCGGTGACAAGGCCAATAGGAAGGCACGCTTGTTGCAGGCACGCTGGCACATGCTGTAGGCTGCGCAAACCCAGGGGTGAGGACTTAGCGGTTCAGGTCCTCACCCCTGGTAAAAGCTAAGGAACAAGGAGAGGAGCGGAGGGAAGGTGAGTATAATTGTCCTTTAACTTTGTCTTTTAAAGGTCACAGTTCTGGTAAGGTTAAATATTCAGACAACATCACCTTTATTTGTTTGAACATATTGGCCACAGCTTATTAACATTAAACTGTTTAACAACAAATGCCTGCAGTTGGCTGGCAACCGGTATGTATGTAAATATCAAATCCAGAGTCTCCTGCTGATGGGTTGGAGCAGAACCTGCGCCGTCAGACACAAGCTGCCCCTTCCCACAGCTTTACTCCCCAAGAAGTAAGAATATCTATATATAACAGACTGACTGGCAATGCGTACAAATTTAACGGGCGGTTGCCAATACAAATGTAAGATACTAGATTACAGAGGAAAGGGGAGGGAGGGAATAATTAACTTGCTCATTTTATTATTTCTGAATCTCCCCCCCCCAGCCAAACCGCTTTTATACCATCCTCTCACCCTGCCCATTATTTCTAACCAATAGCTTTATGATCATTAAACAATGTAACAATTTTATCCCAGCACCTTTGTTGTTCCTAGAGGCCAACGATGCGTTCCTATTCCCATAGGTCTGTCACTTCTGTCCCAGGACAGGTAAGCCCTTCAGAGGCATCTTTGAGATTTGTAAATATTGTGGGGGTCCAGAAATGAAAAGTTTATTTTAGGCTGGAAATGCCCTTAAAGTAACACTAACCGGTTCATATAATTAAGCTTTTTAAAGGCTATGCAGGTATCACAAAAATATCACGTATGGGTTAATCCCTTCTGGGTAATATCCCTAAAGTTTTTTTTGCTTCACTTTGTTTAGCACAGTAGAAATACATCAGGGAGATTCAATAAAGTTCTATCGTTTAAAATGGTGCTATTGTGCCCCAACCATCAGATCTTATTCATTTGAAAGCTAACTGATTGGTTGGGCAAATTAGCACCATTTAAACGATAAGAACTTTTATTGAATAACCCTGATATGTATATTTAATGGAACTTCTTACATTGTCATGCCCTCTAATACAAGAAACTATCCAGCTAAGGCCACTGAATATAGCTAAAATATTATTGCTGGAATTTGACAAAAATGATTATTAATGAGCTTATGAAGTTCTGGGAATTCAACAATCAGACAATACTATAAGTGGATACTTATAGAAGCTAGTATTCCAGCAAAAACTACCAATAATTAAAGGGCATGCCCACCTTGTAATTTCTGATATTATGTACTGCTCTTTCCCCCAGCCCCAAAGTATTACTATTCTGCACAGAAAGCCCCAGATCATTACTTATCCATGCCTCTCTCCTTCGCCGCACAGCCCCGTCCCTCTGCTTGCACGGAAATGCAAGCAGGGGACGGGACGGCAGCCACGTCCGTGATCACGGACACGGCTGCGGGAGTTCAGACCGGCGAAGGAGGAGGCATGGTAAGTAAAGATCTGGGGACTTTCTGTGCAGAATAGTAATGCAGTTGGGGTTGGGGGAGGAGCAGTACATAATATCAATGGGGTTTAACGGTAGGGGGAGGGAGACAAAATCGGGAGAGGGAGGAGGCGCGGACTCTCTTGCACATGCCTCAAACTGACGAGGCTGAGACAGGCACCGGATGAGTCACTCGCAGCCCTACACTGCAGTTTTCCTGGACTTTGGAGGGGAATAGCAGGGCAGCCATTTGGAGCAGAATGTGAGTAGGTAAGGATTTTATTAAACTACAGAGTGGGGGTCATTCCCTTTAAATTTGACAAATAAAAAACAACACAAAGAATATAAATACAAATAGAATAATTGTCTTAAAAGGGCATGTCCACCCTATAATAGAATATAGTCACCAGCCCAACCGCTATAAAATAATTTAAGAAAGTGACCAGATGTTTATTCCTTCCCTCTCTCCTCCGACGCCTGCGCGAGAGACTGCAATCACGGACGCGGCTGCCGGCTTCTCAGAATGCCAGTGGAGGAGGGAAGGTAAGTAGAGTTCTGGGACTTTCCTAAAATATTTTTTTGCGGTTGGGGCTGTGGGAACATTCTATTATATGGGCAAGGGCTTTTATGCTAGGGGGAGGGATAGCAAAACGGGAGGGAGAGGGAGGGAGAGCATTATGATACCGATATGGTCTTGTACTTTCTTGTCTTAATATGTATGGGGATCACTGTTATAAGGTATATGGCTATGCACCTAAGCATGCAGCTCTTAGAATACACAATTTTTTGACCTACAGTCAGGTGAGGGCCCACTGCATCGCACAAAAAAAGAGATGGTGTGTCTCTTTTGTGTGCACGTGGGACCTAGTCCTAATGTAAACCTTCATGTAAAACAAGGAATAACAAATTCCCTCTGTCCTATTTATACAAATTCTTGATCTACAGATCTAGTCAATTATGTCAAATGTATATTTTTAGCTTTACAGATATGAAGTAGTTAAAACTTTCCTGGCTCATCTCCACAGGACTAATGCAAACACTGCACAATTTATTCAATGCCGCTTCCCAAAATGTCCCCCCATCCCTGTTGCTATGTCATTAATTACTCGCTGAAGAGTTCAGTTGTACCAACATGACCCACGCTACCATTTATGGCTTGAATCTACTCAGATTGTTTTCTTGTGGAAGAAACTATAATCTAGGAGACATGCTCAGTGAGCAGGGATTCAATTTTATACATGAGCACAAATCACTTTGAACTCACTGTATATACAGTGCCCTTTATCGGAAGAATAAAGTGAATTTTGGCTAGAAGTTAGGATGCATCAGTGTTTTCACATTCAACTGCAGTGCCAGAAAAATATATGAAATTAGATAAATGAAATATTGAGCACTTTAAGTATTTTTATTTAAGGCAGCTCATATTTTAACTGTAAATCCATAGATAAATCAAACGTTTTCATAAGGGATTGCTAGCATTGTTCTTCCCCGTTTAGGGAAAAAAAATATACAGTATAAAAAATTAACTAGTACTTAGCGGGCCACATTCAGAGTTAATGGGGGAGATGAATGTATCTTGAATGCAGATACTCTAAAATTAAAGGTAAGGTTCCCATTTACTCTACTTTACTTTCTGACATTCCACAATGTTTCCATGACATTTACGAAATGTCTGTGGAACCACCTGGCCCGTTTTTTTTTTATTGTGATTGACTTGCGATAGCAAAATTAATCGGCCAGGTGGGAACAACAAGGGAAATTCAGGGGGTAAAACTGTCAGCAAAACAAGAATTTTGTTAGATCGATTGTCAATCAAAAGTCAAACCATCAAACATTTATATAGTATATGGCCAGCATAAATTAGATCCAAAAGTCATGTAATATAACATGTCATTGTTATAATGAACAAGTGCTGCACGAGTGAATGTTCTGTTTGATAAAGGTGTGACACTTTTTTTATTGCTGCACCTAGAGACGGATTATCCTAGGCTCTTGCCTAGTGCCAGGAAAAATTTAGGGGCCCAATTACTGTACAGAACCATTGTTAACAAACACCCTATCACAGGACACATCTTTTAAGATCAGAAAGAAAAGATGCGTTACCTTTAGGTTTGAAAACTGTGAAACCATAGAATTGTCTTTCTGAAGATTTGGTAGTTCCAAATACTGTAGTTTCTCAAGTATTAGAGGGATAGTATTCAGGGGAGTAACTAAAGGGGTGCAGGGGGGAACCCCAGGGGGCCCCAGGAGCCCAGAGGGCCCATCTCTTTTCTGTCCGATATAGCCTTCTAGAAAACCAGTGCCCAGTGATTCCTAGTTACGCCACTGACAGTATTTATAAAATAACTCAGATTATGAAGTCACTATTTTGTGTAAATGTCCTACAGGTAAAGTTCAATCTTATTGTATTTTTCTTTGTTTTGGTACCATTACCATCTAGTCAAGTTATATTTCTACAGTTGGTGCGGCAACAAAATTCCCAATGCTGCCTTTAACTTGGAATTGATGAGGTTTTCTGCTTCTCATTGGGATATATTCTTAGCAAACATTGGGTGATGCTCTGTAATCCATTCACCCTCCACTATCTGTGTGGGAGCGAACCCCCTTGTAAGTATGTACGTATTTTATTTCTTATATAGCGCTTCATATTCCGCAGTGCTTACAATTACAATTACTTACTTAATTCACATCAGGCCCTGCCCCGATAAGCTTACAATCTAATCACTTATTGTAAACATACAACCTATCAGTATATCTTTATGATTGTGGGGGAAACCGGAGTGCCCGGAGGAAACCCACGCAAGCACGGGGAGAACATACAAACTCCATGCAGATGTGTCCAAGGGTGGACCTCAGCGCTGAAGGAATCAATGCTAACCACTGAGCCATCGTGCTGCTGAATGTACAACACTTCTGAGCTTTAGAGCAGCATGGACTTTAAATGAACTTACCTTCACTGTGCTGTAGCACTGTTTATTGGTCAAACATAAACCATGGCTATAATGTAAATATAAGACGTGTTTATGAAAATGTCAAACAATTGATATTCCCTTTACACACTTGTGCTAAACAACACTCTATACATAGCCTAACAATGTTATTATGTACCTAAGAAGAAGGGAACACTGTCGAGCCCAATAAAATTATGGACTACCACTTATTGAATTTTTTAAAAATGTGCTGCCCGCACACACAGTAAGATATTTCTGAAATTATCTTACTGTGTTACCCACCTAAGAGTTTTTGTTCTTCTGAAACAATAAACCAGCAGTTAATGGGTTATTAGAGGATCTATAGTTTTAAATCCACACAACATGATTGATCGGGATTCTCAAGCAGATTTCTTTTCATCTTAGTTCTCTCTCTCTAATGCCCAATCTGGAAGGTGCATTAAAGCAAACCGTTGTAGTACAATGATTTGCTATCTGTAACTTAGACTACTTAAATTGCACATACTGTAAACCCGATACAGTGAGCAGGTCAATAAAAACATAGTTTGTAAAATGTTATGGTACAGAAACTAAATGCAGAATTTAAAAGGCAATTTAAAAGATTGAAAATCTCGTCTAGTTTCCCAATTGGGCTATATTATATTATAAAACTCTATCCTACTGTTCGTTTATAATTTTAAAATTAAAAGAATAAGATGAAGAAAGTATCATTCAAGGTCAATACAAGACTGCTTTTTTTTTTTTTAAAAGCACAACACTGGTGCAGACTTATACACTACCTTTGAAGATTGTTCATTTATCATCCACCCAGAAACTAGACTATTATGCTCTATAGCTTTGTGAATACAAAAATATTTGAAAAAAAAAGTCACATATCGTAGAAGGTAAAAAGGGCAGAAGTTTATACAGCAACGACTTGCAGTGCAGTGGAAACGTAAAGGGCAAAATAATGTTTTAACAAGGAATGTCAAAAATTTCAAACATCTCTGACTATCTGTATAAGATGGAAGTTAAAATAATGTTTCTCCCTACTTTCAGCCCTTTGCTGCTCATTACCTGATTAACATACTGTACTAATTTCACACGCTCACAAACTGTCTAAATGTGAAAACAGACTTAGCAAGGCCAGAAAGAAGATTTATTGTGATCTGCTGTGTATATTTTTCATATCAGCACACTGGTTGTTGTGCTAGTTACTGTACTTTATTTCAAAATAATTCTTTTAGCATTTATTCTGTCTCTAGAAGTAGGAAGCAAATTATACAAATATATATACAAATATTTGATATGTCTTTGCTACAGGGCAGTTTTCCCCCAGTGTGGATGCATTCTTGAATATTATGGCATATATGGTAATAATAGTACACATTTGACAAGCACCCTTGGCTGCCTGGTACAGGAAAGGGAAGATCTCCTAGGCAATACATTACTTCAGTCACTGTGCAAAGGATGGTATACCATATCACTATCCTCTAGGTATTTCCTTGGAAGGGTAACTAAGGGCAGCAAGAAAAGAAGGGTTATGATTACTGGTCACTGGCTACCTAAAGTTAAGGTGTATAGGTACAAAAAGGTAGGTGTGAGGCATAGTGAAAATATTTAGGGTATAAATCTAGTATGAACAAAGCAAGGAGGCTGTCATTTGCAGTCATTATGAGAGTCTTTATTTAATGGTGGCCATACAGTAGATGTATGTTATTATTGGCCAATAAACAGTCTGCCCATTGTGTGGGGTCGTATAAAAATGGGCTAATCAGAGAAAGGAAGTTTCTGCCATGAGTCCATGTAACACACTCAAGTTTAAAAAAACATGCACTATAGGGGGGAGCAGCAGGATATTTGGGGTTATTCAATAAAAGGTCTTATCGTTTAAAATGGTGAAAATTTTGCCTCAACCATAAGATCTTATTTAACACTGAAAGCTAACATCTGATTGGTTGGGGCAAAATTAGCACAATTTAAACGATAAGACCTTTTATTGAATCCCCTGATTATTCTTTAATATGCATTCCTCTATCCATAAACTTTAAGGCATTTGCTCTTTATCTGAAAAGTTCCAATACCATATTCTCCAACAAGGTGTTTTATAACAAAGGAAAAGGAAATACATTTTATAGTTACTACGATTGAATCCTACAGTATATAAAATAAACATATACACAGATTGTCTGATCAAAGGTTTCAGCTAAATTTTCTTTAAAATCTTGTCTCTCCCTCTACACAGTATTCGCATGATACAATTGTGTCTGGCATTCTATTTCCTTTGCACTACAACATGTTATTAGTGAGGCAAAGAACAATGACGTTAATCACATATTTCTGCTGAAGCTTTAACTGCCTGCTTAGCTAGAAAGCCATGAACTTTCTATAGAACTAATAGGACACATTGAAAGAAAAGCAAAACTTGAATTTTACCTTCCATGCTGTGCCTTAGACACTAGAATTCAGAGCTGATCTCCCTTCCCAACTTTTTCATTGTGTCTCCAAAGTACCTGCTCCTGGATAAGGATAAAAAAGCAGCTTATCCAGTGGGATGGGACAGGGAGTTGCTGAGTAATGATATCCAAATCCTTCTTAAGCTTCTGTTTCAGGACTGGTCTGAAAGGCATACTTTCACTCCCACATGGTCCTTCCCTAAAACTAATGCTCAGAATGATCAGACTGCACGGGCACACGTAGTGAACTAAGGACAAAGCCATATGTGCTGCTTTGACAGATTTAAAGTCCAGTGAAATGTAACTTCACCCTAGGAGACATGAAGCTGCTAATTGAAGTTTACTAGAATTACTATTAACAGGTATGTAGTCCAGCTTGAAATCTACAGCTGCAAATAAAGTACCACTTCATTATATGTATGCTGCATGGCTACACTGAAACAGATGCAGCCTGCATCATGCTTCTAATAAAATACTGGCTAGCCTAAATTGGTTTTAAAAGAAAGATGTGACAACCATTAACTATCCTGTATACTATACACAGGGCTGCAGCGGGGGGAGGAGGGGTACTCCTGATAGGGCCCATATTTGGGGCCCAGAGAGTGAGGAAAAGGGGAATAAATAATATTTTTTCCTGCAATACTACATTCGTATTCCGCCCCCTCCCGTCCTTTGCCTGAACTTGTAGCTCTTTGGTGGTGTGATCATTCATAGAAGAGCAGGAGGGAGTAACTAAGTTATACTGATTCCATTTCTGCTTGCGAGAATCCAGGGGGGGGGGGGGGCATTTTACCATCTGGTTCACTGCTGTGTACAGATACTGGCTGCTGGTGTCAACCTAATAGCAGTGATGGCAAACCTTGTAAGCAAAGATGTTAAGAAACTAAAACTCCCCACATGCCTTGGTTGCATTCTGCACAAAGCAGTATGCGTAAAAATGCATCCCATTGACCACATACAGGAACGAAACATCACTAAAATGGATTGAAAGGGTACATTTTTCCTTGCTTTTCAGAATGCATTCACTGCATAAAAGGCCACAGAAATGTGTCAATGAGCCCTAAATGGAACTTTGGATGTTTTATTGTCTCTAATTATTACTAATTACTGTATTACTAATTACAGATATTTTTTCCAGTATTGCAAGATATTTTTTCAATAGTTTCTCACAAAAAGCTATGCCAGTGAATACAAATTACATAGATAACTGGAACTTCTTCTAAAGAAGAAAAAGAATCTTCAAAGAAACTTGGGAACCAGGACGGGTAATGTAGAAAAAGCTCATTAGCACAACATTAAAAGACTGATCTTTCTAATTCATTTTAAGATTCTGAAGGTGCCTAAGGGCCTTCTTGCTAAGTTAGTGAAATGAAATAAGTTTCCTGCAAACTTGCTGAAGATGAAAGACAATATTAAAGGAATTGTCTGTAATCAAAGATTCACAGCTCAGAACCTGATTTATATAGTGTGATGATATGCCTTACTGGTCATTATTTAAGAAGGATTTAAACCATTGATCTGTGCCTTGACAGACAGCATTAGCATAAAGAACTTGAGTTTTGGGGTCATTCTAAAGACTAAAAGGTGAGATGCAGAAAAGTAGCCTTGGGTTAAACTGATGTCATGTGATTACCCTTTATAAATAAAGCGCCACTTTCATGTGGTTCCTATATTAGAATTACTCTAAGCAGCTCCTAATAAACATTTGAACTCTAGAAGCAGTATGAATAATGCTTTACTTCAAAAGTACAAAAGTTTGGCCAGCAGCAGTAAAACGTTTTAGTTTGCATTCATTCTAGCATGCCCATACATTTTATTGGTCTTCCAGATGTAAAAATAAGGCCAAATACATTCTGTATGCATTTAGTAGAGGTTGAGGATGGAGTGACTTCACACAGATGCAACTCCGGTTAAATATCACTATATCAAGTAAAATATGAGCAAGCGATACTTGTTGTTTTAATCAACTGTGTATTAATCTGAACTCTTTTAAAAAAGTCATGGTGGTAACTTCACTATAGCTTAATTCGTTTACAGACCCAGTCATTGAGAAAAAAATCTATACTCCGTGGTTGGCCAGATAAATGTTTGGAAATTTCTAAACAATAATACCATTATGTTTTCCTCCAAAAAAGTAAAGAAACAAACAAAAAATAGAATATCAATTTTAGCTGAGCTAATTAAAGCATTTCAAAATTTGATCTCTATAGGATATAAAGATATACTATATTTTCTACTGTGTTAGAATTATTAATAGTATTTTCCCTTGAAATTCCAGACTTCTTCCTGGTACAATTCAACTATACCGCTCATTTTGTGCAGGTGCTATAGTTGAACAGAACCAGGAAGCGGTGGGACCTGTCAGTATGGCCAGAGTAGATCACACGAAAGGAAGTTTCTTTCACCTTCATTCCTGTCCAAGAAAACTGATTGAAGAACGGAAGGTAAGGCTTAGCTCCTTAAAGGGCATGTCCAACCCCAAACCTAAAATTTAACCCACTACTGGCTCACTGTCAAGTTAAAAAAAATCCTAACCATACATCTCTGCTTCTATGGTTCTCCTGCAATGCTTGACCAAAGTCCAAGAAAGTCAAGATTAGTAGCTGCCTTCCTGTCCAAAAGGTTTCTGCCTCTTCTGCAGCCTCCGGGATGTAGTGTGACATGCGCAGGGGGAGCCCTTTTCCCCCTCCTTCCCACCATCTGGATCTATCCTTGCTTGTTGTTCCACCTAGTGAAAATCCTTTTATATATGGTAGATTCCTGCTGCCCACCCCTTACCGCAGTTATATGAGTTACAATCAGAAACGTACCTACAGCCCTTTGTTCCCCCAGCGCTCTCCATGACGGCAGCCGCATTTGTGATTGGCTGCATCTCAGCCAATTACAGCTTGGCTGTGGTCCAGAGCGGATCAGTGCGCTGCGGGAGGAAGTGTGGAAATGAGTTCTAATAGTTTTTTTTAAAGAAATAACATGGCGCTTGGGGGTGGGCAGGGTATCTACCATATAGTTAGTGAAGAAATCTTGTAGTTGATTCAGAGTTGATATATGAGTCCATGTTCCAAGTTCTGTGTGTGGCATCTCCAGCACCAGTTCTATGGTATTTATAAACAGTTTTCCTGAGGTTTCCCAATGAGTTAGCATTTGGATAGTTGAAATGGTATATTGAGGGCTTTATGCGTTGTTTCTGAGAAAGATTTGCGAGATCCGATACAACTTTTTAATATATTTCTTAGGTTCTAGTTCTTTATTCTCTGGCAGTATATAAAATTCAACATCGCTTTAAAGGGAAACCATATTCAATTCAAGCCTTAAATATGCATTCTTGGATAGGAAGGACAATATCTGCAAGGGTTATAAAAATCAGTTTAAGGGATTCTTCTATATCCTCCTGCAGTTCTTGGAATGTTATAGATTGCCCATTCTGGAATAGTTGTTTTAATGTTATTAAGTCTTTTGTTCCCATGATAATTTTAGATTTGGAATGCACAGTGCAAGGCTAGATATATCTATATCATCACAGTAGTTTGCAAATAATTTAGAATTTTTAGACAAGATCTGCCAGGTATTGAGGGTTGCCTGTATAGTTGAAGACATTAAATGCTTTTCCTTAGATCTGTAACCCATATACAGCACCTAATAGTTGTTTTAATGTAAAAGGTTTTATTACTTCTGATTCTACTTGAAACCAGTTTTGAAGTTGTCGGACTGATTCATTATAACTATTAATTAGTATAATAATTATTAATCCTTAATGTGGCAGTACCATGCCTCCTGCACTCCTTGTCTTGGCTACATTGTTCTGTTTATTCCATATAAAATTTGTAATCAGTTGTGCTTTTAAAAAAAATTACGGGGGACTGGTATTGGGAAACCTCTGAATATCTATAGAAATTTTGGCAGAATCATCATTTTTATGGTACTGAATTACCCCATGATTTTCAAGGAGGTTTGTTTCCATCTGTTAACTGTTTCTGGGTTTTGTTTAGGAGGGGTATATAATTGTTTTGGTATAGAGCAGTGTTTTTGTTAAGGTTATTCCTAGATATATGGTTTCAATGTTTTTCCAATTGTGTTTGTTTTTGCTAGTAAGATATAATTTGAGATACATTTATTGAGATTACCTGAGATTTAGCATCATTTATTTTATAGTAGGATATGTTGGTGAATTTTTTATATGTTTTTGAATGTGTGAAGTGATTGTATGGGTTTTGTTATGTGCGTATAAATCATCTGAAATAATGCTATTTATGTGTGAGGGCGTCATTTTGGATGCCTGTCTGTGTTTATCTTGTTCAATTAAGCAGAGTGGTTCCATCATTAGAGCAAATACTAATGGAGAGAGAGGGCAAACTTGTCTTGTTCCATTGTTATTTCAAATGTTTTGAGAGCATTTAGGACATGATTACTTGGGCTGACGGGTTGTATATAAGGTAATGTTGCTTTTAAATGTTGTGAGTCCAAAAGAGTCTAATACTATTCCATGTATTTCCAATTTGCTTTTCTGCGACTAATGTTATAAAAGTTAAAGTTGTTTTTTCTTTATTGCATTTGTGGTTACGTTCACTATTTCTTGCGTTTTCTATTGATTCTCTTCCTGGGACAAATTGATTGATTGAAGTAGACAAGTGATGGTAAGTATTTACTTAATCTGGTCGATAATATTTTGAGATCCATTTTCAAATCGTATAGAAGTGATATTGGTCTATAATTTGCTACTTCAAAGGGGTCCTTTTGTTGTTTAGGTATGGGGATCACTAGTGCTTTAGTCATTTCGCGTGGAATAGGCATAATTCTATTGCTTTGTTAAAGGGCATGTCCACCCCTAAAACTATAATCCCCCCAACTACTGGCCCCACCATGTAGTGTAGTGTATCCTTACCTCACAACCCAGCTCCATCTGGTTCTCTGTAGTCCCCCCCCAAAGTCCCAAAAACTGACGACCAGGAGGCTAGCAGAGTCCATATAGGGCTCTGCTGCTACCTGGCCTCCGGGAGAATTTGCCATGCGTTCTGAGCCCTTCTCCCCCCTCCCTCCCTCCCCTCCCTTCTACTATCCCTCCCCCTAGTGTAAATCCCCTTAATATCCTGCTCCCCCATGTCCCCCAGCCCCAACCGGTATTTTTTATATTCAGAAAGCCCCCCAAATCTTACTTACCTCTCCTCTTTCTCCGCTGCGACCCGGTCTTCTGCTTGCAAAATGCAAGCAGAGGGGCGGGACCGGCGGTCGCGTCCATGATTGGCTGAGCGGCAGCCAATCACGGACGCGACTGCCGGTCCCGCCCTCTGCTTGCATTTTGCAAGCAGAAGGCCGGGAGCGCAGCGGGGAAAGAGAGAGGTAAGTAAGAGTTTGGGGGGCTTTCTGAATATAAAAAATATCCTGGTTGGGGCTGGGGGAAATGGGGAGCAGGATATAAAAAAATACATTTTAGGGTGGACATACCCTTTAAGTGTGAGAATCAGTGAGAGGATTAGTATGTCTTGAAATTGTTTATAGTCTTAATTAATAAAGCCATCCGGGCCTGGTGTTTTATTTGAGTTGATTGCTTGTTTCATTGTAATTCTGATATTTGTTGGATAATATTTCTGCTGTTGTGGTGTTGAGATAGGATTGTTATGTTTTGGAGTAATCCTTTAATGTCTTCCGTTGTAGGTTCTGGGGTTGAGTTTTGTAGGTTGTATTCGTTATAATATTGACTAAAGTAATTGGCTATTTTTGTGGATTAGTAATTTTCCTTCATTGTTGATAGTACCGTATGTATGATATTTTAGTTTTGGCAATTTGATGTTTCAATTAATTAGTTACGTTTCTGTTTGCTTTGTCTCCTTGTATATATTGGTTAGATTGGAGTCTTTTCATTAATCTGTCATTCATAGAGATTAAGTTGATGGAGATTATTTCTGATTTTCTGAATTTGATCCTTCAAATCATAGTAGGTTTTCTTTATGTTGGATTCTGATTGCAGTTGTTTTCAGATTCTATTCTTTGATTCTATTTCTTTCATTCTTTGATGATTGATCTTAATATCAGTAGGTTTTCTTTTGTTTGATTCTGATCAGCTGTTGTTTTAGATTCTATTCTTTGTAAGTTTCTTTTTTCCTTTGTACTGATGCTATTTTTATGCATATACCCCTGCAGTATGCTTGATGTGCTAAACAAAGTGAGTCTGGATTTATTTCTGATGTCATTTTATATTGGAAATCATTTTCTAATTCTCCCTAATTTGTTATTTTCTTTGTGTTTGTGATAGGAGGTATGGAGATTTAGTCTGCATGGGGAATACTACTGTAGCTTATATATCTGAATTCAATAAATCTTTCACTGTAAAACCATCCTCCTTTCACTTACATATTACTCCCCTGTTACATTTAGCACAGGGAGATACAATGAGACAAGAGAATCTGCAGATCCTGAATTGAAAATTCGGGGAAACGTGTAAGCATTAAATCCAATTGATCAATATGTGCTTTTGGTGGGTACAATGCACACAAAAACCAGATTATTTCACAACCTTTTTTTTTAGTTGTTTGTCTTTTCATTAAGCTACTACCATATTCCTTTCAGTCACAGTAGATGCAATATACCAAAAGCTACAACCACTACGAATACAAACATCACTCATGCTTAGCTATCTAAAATATATATGTGGGTGTTTAAGGTTTATTTGATAGTGCAACAAGTACAGGGCATTTGCCAGCTGCAATAATATGAGCAAACGCATGTTATTTTTCAGGTGAATAGAGTAAATATAGTTTTCTTAACATCATACAGTATATTTACACATGCCTCTAAGGCGGGCACATATAGACTTTTTTTGTCCCGACTGCTTGACTTTAGCAAGCCAATGACTATTGGTAGTGGGATCACTGTCCCCAGCTATTTTCCCACAACCATCGTATGGTCAATAGAAGACCGCACAATGTGACATGTCCGATATCGGTCACCCACCGCCGGTGTGAAATCACTTCAGATTTTTTCCCCAACCAACCGATGCAAGAAAAAATAAGGTGTGAGTTTGACCCCAATCAATCAAATAGCAAGATTTAGCACTGCATATAGGTTATAGTTACCCGCAATTACAATAGCATTACAATTTGAATAGATATGACACCAATTTGTATTTGTTCTAGACAGCAAATGCACAATTGTTTCATTAAGATTATGTTTTAATACTCAGGATCCAATAATAATAATAATAATAATAATAATACATTTTTAATAAAAATTCTTCTTCCTTTGTCTCATATGAGATTAATAACAGAAGAGTCTTAAGTAGCAAACTCATTAATCAATGCTTGCAAAAACTGAGCGTTGGACTCTCTTTGACATTACAACTCATATATTTAACAGCAATGTAAGATATGTAGCACCAAAAAATAGATGATAACTAGAGTTGCCACTCTCCAAGGTATCATTAGAAGGGAAATAGGGGCTTTGCTTTAGGCTATTCAATCTTGCCTTTCACCCCACTCTGATACCAAAAAGATGTATTCTATTTGCAGGTTAAAATGTAAAAGAATCCTGCCTACACAGTTATAGGTCCAGTTGCAATAATCAGATGGTACCATTGAATATGACAATAAAACACAATAGCTTCTCTGGGTAAATGAGGACCATAGGGGTTGTCCCCTTTTACCACCTGTTCATCCAAGTAGCATCCTGGTTCCTCTTTTTATTCTGCAGTGTCAATTTGTCCTTTGGAATGGGGTTTGAATGGAGCAATACTGGTGTGTGAGTGTGCCTATCCATTATTATGTTTTTATCATACATACGGAGATACCATATGAATAGTCACTTACATACATATTTAGTTACTAATGTTGCAACCTTTTTTGATCAATGGAAAAAAACCTAACAAATGCATTTGCGAGATCCAACCATAGTTACTTCAAAATACTATTAATTTTTGATCTATGCTGTTTCCCACGCTATTTACAATGGTTGACTATTTCACAAAGTTTTAGAAACTTTTCCTCAAATTTGTGCTGCTGAGAAAATCAAATTTACTGGAGTTGGCTTGAAACCATGCTTTTTAAAAACAACCACTGGACAGCCCCTTTGCTTGTTTGCTTGGCTTCTCTCCCAGATATATAACTTTTTAGTTCTTAGTTTTACTTTAATTTACAGATAAATGAGAAATTCAGCTTTCAGCACCAAACAGGTCCCTAGAAGTAAATGGCCCTAAGAGCACCTGTTATGTAATGATGGATTTGAGGGGATATGGAAAGCAAATACACATGAATATAAACAGACCGCAAAACAACAGGTTTTGATTAAAACAAACAAGATAAATCCTACCCAAACGTATTCCACCTTTATTTCAAAATTGAAATTATAAAACTATATCTACAAACCAGGAAAAATAAATCATACCAAAACCTTGCAAATACTCAGTCCTTGTGGGTAACAGTCATTTGACACATCTGGACTATTTTCCCACTCCATCTAAGGGTATCTTAAAGAGCTTGTCCAACTGCTCATTTATCAGTTATCTGCCCGCAACACCAAATGCTATTTTTACTACTTTATTACATACATGTGCAAGCAGATATTTAATGATGGCTCCTCCCTCTGCTCAATGAGCATGTGCAGTGAAGGCAGCAGTGGAAACAGCAGTCAATCATTGGTTTTAATGTCAGCAATCACAGCCTTGATTGACTGCATGGAGGGAGGAGAGAGCTTACTCTGCCAAAATGGAGGCAATATTTATCCTTAAATACTGTTACCTGCTTAATAATACATCTAATAATGTGCTGATTGTATCCGTTGTGGTTGGGGGAAGGTAACTGACATATGACCAGTTTTTTTGTTTAAAGGGTGAACATGCAGTTTAAAAAACTTAAATGCATTAGAAAAATGCTTGTAATTACAAAGCATCAAGTTCATTACACCATTAACCTACTCTGGTAATAATTAGAGATGGTCGAACTATTGAAAGTTCGGTCCGTTTTCGAACTATTGTAAAAGTTCGAAAACGGACCCATTAAAGTCTATGGGAGGCAAATAGTTCGAAAAGTTTGAGTCAAATACAACTAAAATATAATGGTAACTTAAGTAAATGGCTGTGGGACCTGGGAAATGGTCTGGGGAGCATGTTCAATATCCAGGACTTTCGTAAAATCGTTTTTACTCTCACGTGCGCTACTTTCGAGCTTTCGCGTTCGAACGTTCGAGGTAACATGGACATTTTACTCGCAGATTCGATACTCGCGTATAGGCTGTAATGGAGACTTTACTCACAGATTCAATGTTCGCGCCTAGATACCATATACATTTTACTCGCAGATTCGATACTCGAACGTTCGAACATCCGATAAATCATCGAAAGTCCGGGAAATATCGAAAGTCCGCGTCCGAGATAGTTCGAGAAGTCTGGGTCCGTTCAAACTCGAACAGTTTGGCTTGAACTCGGGTCGAGTTCGAGTTCTATGCCATCCCTAGTAATAATTAAAATCCCTGCCATCCTGCTTGATTTCTAAATCTATCCAAGTAAGTTTCAGTGAATAGTTTCAAATTCAATCTGCCGATTTAAAATCTTTATAAAATGCAGTTCTTATGTTTTGTTCTACACCATACGTGTACATAACAAAGATTCAGCTCACAATCCAATGATGCAATAACAGACTCTGCTTAAAGATGTTTTGTCTGAAAACCAGGGTGGTGTAGTGAAATCTCCCTAGTTCATGTGGTCTAGATCTATCTATAGCTGCAGATTAACAACATGTTTTCGTATGGTGTCTGATGAGCCGTGCAGGCCACGCAGCATGTGGTAAATCCGCCTCAGCACAAAATTTAATTCAAAATAAACAGACCAAGAAATGTGTGTTACGATTGTATCAAATATAAAAAAGCCATTTTTAGTCTGTGCATTTATTTATAAAACAATTGTATCTATATGAATTGGATGAGAGAAATGCAAATTTTGATTGTTTAGATTGTTTAGTTCTATCTCAAGTTACCTGCCCCCCCCCCCCCTTCCTCCTCCTATCTATCATGCTCTGACCCGCACGTCACACACAGTCTAATCATGAAAATTGACTTTTAGAACAACTACCTGTTGTTTAAATCACAATCCACATGTTAGAGGCAAGAGCAGCCACCAACAATAATTTCCAGCTCCATTCTAGCAGTTACTGGATGCACTGTGTGTGGAGGAGTTTTTCTGTAAGTCCAGAAAATGGAGCATGCATGCTGATTGGCTGCCAATGTAATTGGCTGAAATTTCCCTGCTCCCTTCCTGGAAAGGAGGGGGGCGTTCCTAATCGCAGTTAGCATGCATACTTTTGCTTGTAACAGGCTAAAACAGAGGAGGAGGGGAATGTGTTGTGGTGATGTCATTCCCCTCCTAGTCATTGAAAAGGGGGAACTAAACAGGAATGGGAATGGCAGTTACAAAGATATTACAGAAGGCAGGATAAGAGCTTTAAACTTATATTTAAAGGACCTTTCTTGTCAAACTATTTGTTTTAGAGACTGGACTTGCCCTTGTTACGGTTTCTTCAAGGAGAGTCCCTGCAAACCCTTCACTGGACGCAGAGTCTAAGTGTCTGCCGGTCTTCTCCGAGCCTCTGATGGTGAGGATGTTGTGCGGCAAGGCAGACACCGGTTGCGGCTCCAGGTCAGGGATCACAGGGGACTTACCCGCAGTGTAGGGAGGGCAGCTAGTAGAGACCTGAAATACTATGCAAGTTGGATGATAATGAACGGACAGACAGAACCAGAAGTATGCCCTGATAGCTGGTATGGATACACTGACTGACCACAGGAAATCTGCAGGCTGACCTGAAGATATATGCAGGGTGGATGGTATGGAGTGCACAGGCCGAACTGTACTAATAGGCAGGCTTGATAATATGGAGTGCAGAGGTTGAACTGGAACATTATGCAGGCTTGAGGATATGGAGTACAGAGACTTAGTTGGAACAAATGCAGGGTTGAGGATATGAGTACAGAGGCTGAACTGGAACAATATGTAGACTTGAGGATATGGAGTACGAGACTGAACTGGAACTATATGCAGGGTTGAGGATATGGAGTACAGAGCTGAAGTGGAACAATATGCAGGCTTGAGGATATGGAGTACAGAGCTGAACTGGAACAAATGCAGGGTTGAGGATATGGAGTACAGAGGCTGAACTGGAACAATATGCAAGTTTTGAAGATATGGAGTACAGAGACTGAACAAACTACAGGAGCTGAAGAAAGATACAGGAGAGCAATCTGAACTGGCAGCAAGAATCCTACACGTGGAAAGGCTTATGAAGGCCTCTCCGTGTCATTCTGCTGCGACCGGACTATCCACGTGCTCCTGTACGCACGCATGGCGCCACTCCTCCCTCGTGTCGCCATGGACGCACGAGCACGCCCGCTCGGCAGCGCAGGACCGTGGCCAGAGGTGAGTACTGGAGCCTTACACCGCTTTAAGCAAAAAATTGGGGGAAATTAGAGACCAAAACTGCACTTTGATGCTAAAGGGTACAGTACAAAATGGTTGTCTGACAGAGACGGATCGATGGCACAGGAAAAAGAGAAAATGCTGACATGAGATCAAGGGAATATTATAAAACGATTGCTATTTTCAGCATTTCGCTACGAAAGGACACTGCATGACAAAGATTGGTAATTTCGCGTATTTCTAACGCCGATCTAACTTTTCAGCATGAAAAGTAGTATTAATGATGTGTTATTGTGAATGTGTGTTAAGCCCTGTATTGTGGCAAATAGAGAAAATGCCCGCAAGCAAAGGAAAAAGGTGATCTTGGTAAAACTGGAAATCGCTGATCGTATTACAGCAAATGCAGGTAAAATAGTTTAAATACCCCTGGTTCCTTATTATTATTGATACTCCACAATGTACCAAAACCTCCCAAGGACCCACTGACCGGCATATATGGGCACTTGTGTTTTAGCCACTTAGACATGGTGATTTTAAATGGCCAACCTTTAAATACTTATCGCTCTTTTATAAATTGCGTCAGGACAAAATTTGCCAATAATGACTGCGAAGTAACAAAGAACCTTTAGAAATATGCTCCTAGTGTATCCAAGCATATTTAAGCCAGTTCACATCTAAATTTTACCTTGGGAAATAAATGTAAAAAAATAAATCCGCGCCCATGTGGCTGAATTCTGATGTAAAGAGGCAAATGGTAAGGAGAAAAAAGGCATTTAAAACCTTTAAGGCCGAGGGACGGAAAGGGCCTTTAGGGTATAAAAACTGTAACAAGGAGTGTAAGAAAGCAATCAAACTAGCTAAAATTAATAATGAAGTTAGGATAGCTGAAGAAAGCATCACTAAGCCTAAACATTTTTTAGTATATTAATAGTAAGAAGATGAGGACTGAGAATGTGGCACCATTAATTAATGGGGATAAGTTAGTACGGAGGATGGCGATGAAGCAAAGTCTGAATTTATGATACTGAGTCAAGTACAGATATCAGTATAGTAGCAATAAAGGTATACAAGATTCAAGTTCACTTTGGTTAACCGAGGATATGGTACAGAAAGAACTAAATAAGGTTAATATAATAAATCTCCTGGACGGATAAAATACATCCTCGGGTACTTAAGGAGCTAAGTTCAGTTTTATCTAGGCCATTGTTTCTTATTTTTGCTGATTCTCATGTCCGGTGGTGTTGCTCTGGATTGGAGAAGGCTGATGTTATTCCAATATTCAAAAAGGGTAGTCGTTCACAGCCGGGTAATTACAGGCCTGTAAGTTTAACTTCAGTGGTGGGGAAGATCTGGAAAGTTTAATAAGGGAACATGTTCTAGAGTATGTTTCAAGGACTGACATTATAAGCAAGGTTTCTGTGTTTGCCGACGACACAAAACTTTGTCGACCATTAAAAACTTCAGAGGATGTGCAATCGTTGCAAGGGGATAGATAGATTATCACATTGGGCTGCTAAGTGGCAGATGAAATTCAATGTTGATAAATGTAAGGTGATGCTTTTGGACTTAAAAATACTTGTGCTACTTATACTATAAATGGCTCTGTGTTAAGTGAATCCCTGTTGGAAAGGGATCTTGGAGTTTTGATGGATAAACTTAAAAGTAGAAGCAGTGCCAGGCAGCAACAGCCAGAGCCAGCTGGTATTGTCTTGTATAAAGCGAGGTATGGATTCAAGGGAGGAAAATGTAATTCTCCCTCTTTACAAAGCATTGGTAGGCCTCATTTGGAAATGCAGTGCAATTTTGGAATCCTGTGTACAAAAAGGACATCTTTGAAATGGAAAGGGTTCAGAGAAGGGAACTAAAATGAATAAGGGGATGGGGGAGTTGAATATGAAGAGAGACTGGAAAAGTTACAATTATGTACGCTGGAGAAAAGGCGCTTGCGTGGGGATATGATTACTGTGTATAAATACATTAACGGGCCATACAATAAACTATCTGGGGCATTGTCCACCAATAGAAAATGTCAAAGGACACGAGAACATCCCTTAAGACTTGAAGAAAAAAGGTTTAGGCTTCAAGCTCGGAAAGGGTTTTTCACTGTGAGAACGGTTAAAGCTATGGAACTGTCTTCCAGTGGATGTTGTTATGGCAGGTTCATGGTTCATTTTCAAAAAAAAGCTGGATGAGTTTCTGCAAACAAGGAATGTTACAGTTACTGGTATTGATACATAAAGTAGAGTTGATCCAGGGAAATTTCCGTTGCCAATTGGAGCAGGAAGGAATTTTTCCCCCTTCATAAATTTGGTGGGTTTTTTTGCCTTCCTCTGGATCAACAGTTAGGCAGGGAAATGAGGATATTGCTAGATGGGTTGGACTGGATGGACGTATGTCTTTATTCAACCTCAAAAATACTATACTATACTATTAGTATGGTAAAAGATTACTAGGAGAGAGAAATATATTGGATCTAGATGCATACCACTTTCAACCGGGGTTCAAGTTTCTTTGATCTATATTTTTAAAATGCTATTTTAATATATTTTTCTTCTTCTACTCCAGGCTGAAGTGATGTAAAAAAAAAAAAAAGACATTTATAATACTGAAGTTGATGGACAATATGCACAAACTAAGTTCCCCCACTTCACCTGATAGTACCCAGGTGAGAACTGTTGGTTCTTAGCCCAGGATTCTCTCTATGCATCTAAAACAAGCCATCAAAGTCAGCTTTAATTCCCCCTCCCACAGTCTGGGGAGCCACTAACCTGATCTGGTCTAATCTGATCCAGCCACTAGAATGAACTGTGGTTCATGTGGTGTTTAATTCACACTTCCTGTATTAAGGCTAGAATAATATGCTCTGTTAACACTTGATATGGGCAGTTTGAGCTGAAGCGCTATGTGAATTTAGTGTTGTACCAATAAAACTAAACCAAAGTTCAAAGTGGTGTGCCTGAAGGTTCTGAATGAGCCACTTCAATTTAATCTATTTAAATTACTTAGAAGTGGGTATTGAAATCAAGTATCTGTGCTGCGGATGACACAAAAATATGCAGAGCGTCGGAAACTTTAAATAATGTGCAATGTGCAGGCCAGGCGGACCTAGATGGATTGTCAAAATAGGCAGTAGAGTGGAAGATGAGATTTAGTATAGTATAGTATTTGAGGTTGAATAAAGACATCCACATTAGTCCACAACTACTCATCAAAATGTTGATCCAGAGAATGCAAAAAACCCACCAGAATTATGAAGGGGAAAAAAAATTCCTTCTGACCCAAGTGGCAATCGAAAATATCCCTGGATCAACTCACTTTATGTTTCAATACCAGTAACTTGGAAAATTCCTTGTTTTCAGAAAATCATCCAGCTTCTTTTAACAACTAACACAACATCACACTCCAATGAAGACATTTCATAGTTTTACTGTTCTCACAGTGAAACTTTCCGAATTTTTAAGAATAATATCTTTTCTTCAAGTCTAAGGGATGTCCGCGTGTCCTCTGACATTTTTTTGGTAAACAATCCCCAGATAGTTTATATATGGCCCTTAATGTATTTATACAGTTATCTATGCCAACGCTTGTGTACATATGTAACTTATCCAATTGTCTTCATATTCAAGCTCCCCCATTCCATTAATTATTTTAGTTGCCCTTCTCTGAACCCTTTCCATTTCCTAGATATCCTTTTGCACCGGATTCCAAAATTGCACTGCATATTCTAATTAGGCCTTACCAATGCTTTGTAATTAAGGAGAAAACATTTTCTCCCTTGAATACACCCCTCTTTATCAAAAGATTATATATCTGTTTATAGATCTGCGTGCTCTAGCTGTTGCTGTCTGGCACTGCTGCTACCTTTAAAGGAGAACTAAACCCAAATTTTACACTCTAGAATCTGGAAATATGATCTCTAAAAACACCATATACATGAAATCAATGTGAAGGGGGAAAGCAAGACGGAGAAAGAACATGGACATATGTAGCACAACAAATTAAGAATTTCCAAAAACACGTATCGTTGCTTGAACCAAACAAATCACGAGGCAGCAATGTACATCCAAACAAAACACAAGAAAGTGATGCAGTGCGGTGCAGTGAAGAGTGCTCTGGTTTGTATGAATGGGGGGAAGCAAACAGCAACTGCACCAAATGATGGTCCAGGACTGAGAGCCAATTCATCAGAGAAAAAGGCCATCTGAAAACAACATCTTGGCAATGAACATCATTGGTTCAAGAGAGTGTCAAGAAGGCCATTATGTGAAAATAAAGAAATCAAGCCTGAATGAGAAGGAGGGTTGGACACCAACTGTTGCATGTACAATGTGGTTTTGACACCTTACCCTTTGTAGTTTTGATAACACCCTTGTTTCAAAGCATCACACCTTGCATCAGAGGTTCCACAACACCTGACTGTCATATGCTAATTTGGACTTTCCAGGTAGTTAATTGCAATGAAGTGAATTTGTGGAATCCAAGCAGGATTTTGTTGAAGTGAACCCCTAAGTCTGGCCTATCAGGTAAGTATCAGTACATTTGCTTGAAGGAGGCATACTTAAATGATACTTTAAACAAAATTATTCAGGTGCTGAAAACCATGAAATAATGTTTCGGGGGGTGAAATCCCCTTCCACAGGTGCCAACAGATTCTTGTACAAGTCATTCTGAATTGAAAAAGCCAGTTGGATGATTAGTGAAATGTCTTCAAAAACTAACTTTAAGTCCAGTTGATCTAACTGAATACACAGGCTCTGTGCTAAGTGTATCTGTATTGAAAATAATTTGAGGGTTATAGTGATAAACTTAGCTGTCCAAAACAGGCCAGACACCAATGTTATAGAGATAGTAAAAAATGACTTTGTCTCATCTTAATCTATAATTGAATACATGTAAGTAGCACTTACTATGATAGCATGTGTTGCTGCATGCCTTCAATCCAGCACACATTTGTTTAGGAGCAGTATCCCCCTTCCCTCTTTTAACCACTCCCACTTCCAATGACCTGACTTTTTTGCAGATTGTGAGGGGTCTGTCAGAGTGGAAATGCTGATTTTGGTCACAGGACTAGAGTGCTAAGAGGAGTACTATAGGGTCTATCCTATTTTTGAATAGTTACTTCACTCCTAAGCCGGATTGGTTCAGACCTCATAAATATGAGTGTGCTCTCTGCATATTTCTAAGTTTAAGAATTGGATACAATCAGATTATTTCAGAAAGCATACCAATAAGATTCTTTTTGAAATAATCGGATTGTAACCAGTTCCAAATCAGATTTTTTCTCACATCAGAATTGGTTACAAACAGATTCTCTAAGAAATAATCTGATTGATATACCAACCAAAAAACAATCAGATTCTTCTAAAATAATCTGATTGAATCCAAGAAAGAATCTGATTGTCTGTTTCCAGAACCATTTCTCAGGTCCCAGAGCCATTTACAGTAAATTTTCGAAAATTCCTTGGAAATTTTAATTTTCTAAATTTCGAATTCTATAAATTTCTCGGGCTCAAAAATAGAATGCAGAAGCTTGAAAAACAGTGCGATTGTGAGGAAGTTTTTTTTTTTCAATTCTGGATATATATATGTGTTTCCCAGACCATTTCCAGGTCCAGAGCCTGTACAGTAAGTTACCTATTTTATCTATATTTATGCGGATCTGTGTGGATTTATTTTCCCATTGACTTTAACTGGTTTCCCTGCAGATTTTCAAATTTTTTAAAAAATTTGCGAATCTGCAGGCAGAAACAGATTTTAAGTTTCGCCCATCTCTAATCTTAGGTTAGGAAAGGTTTCTTTACAGTGAGAATGGTGAAAACTTCAACTGTTCCAGCCGATGTGGTAATGGCAAGTTCATTGAATAGCTGGGCTGGATATGTTACTAAAATAAAAAATAAAAATATTAAAAATGACTGGTATTAATACATTAGAAATATGCAAAGCCCCACAACTTACTTGCCTAAGGTCACATAATGCAATAATCTCCATGTGAAATTTAGTGCATTGTGTAATCGCGGCCAGGTAAATGAGCCGGCACATGCCTCCAGCAATAACGCATTACCAGGTTATTCAATAAAAGTTCTTATCGTGTAAAATGTGTGTTAAATTTGCCCAACCAATCAGAACTTATTTACATTTGAAAGCTAAAACATGATTGGTTGGGGCAAATTTGCACCATTTTAAACGAGAAATTTATTAAATAACCCTGTACATTTCACTATATACTGTAGTGCACAAATCTTAACTTCTGTAAGTTTGCATCGGGCGCACTGCGCAACTTATTAATATATCAGGTAGCTTGGTTTTACACTGACTTGGCCATTTAGTGCAAGTATTACATTGCCCCTTAGTTCGAGTTGCCATTTGAAATCAGGAAGGAATTTATTCCCCACTCATACTGGGGTTTTCTTTGCCTTCCTCTGGTTCAATTGTAAAATAGGGCTCATGAGTAGGTAAAAAAGGTTTAACTTAAACCTCCAGTACTATGTTACTTTAGTTTGTGTTCTAAAACTCTAATAATACTTATCCAGTACAACAGCTTAATAAAGTTTAATTATTAAATAATATTTGTTTAAACCACAAATAAAATTGTTTGCTTGCTGTGCTGCATATTCCCCTTTCTCTGAGTAAAAGTTACATATTGTTGCTAAATTGATCAAATGGCCCAGAAATCAGAAGAAAATTTACCAGCAAAATAATATTTCTCAACTTTGTTTTTAACACGGATTATTTGTATATTTTTCTATGCAAAAAATAATTGGTGGGCTAGATATTGGTTTACTCCCAGTACAACCAATCCTCTTTTTTTTACTAGTGCGTACACATTAATATGCTGTAAGTGGGTTTTGACGTGTGTTTTTGATGGACATTGGACAAAGAGCAGTTATAACACATTGGACTTTGGCAGTCTGGTTTGGACTTTGCAAAGCCATTCTGTGCACTGTATGCACTATGTTCCAGTTGTTGGTTTGATTGGTGGAAAACTAGGCATCTATTCCTGTTATAGTAAGTCAAATGACATGCCTGAAATCTGTGCTGTTAAACTACCCAATAGATTTCAAGCCAAAAACCAAGAGCAGCATTTACATCAATATGACATTTTACACAGCTAGAGCATTGATCACCATCCCAAAAACATTTTTGAGAAAGTCAGCTTTGCATGTGGATATTGGAAATGATGTAATATTTTATTCCTATATAGCATTATGTTTATATTTTCCTTTTAATGAGGTCTTCTCTGTAAAACTTACTCGTAATATCACTGAATTAAACCATTTACAGCAGTAAGCAATGAAAACTGATTGAATGTAAGAGCCGCAGAGTAACAGAAGTGTTCAAAATAAAAATATTTTGAATAAAAATTCAGGTAGTTACTGTAGAAAAAAAATTAAATTCCACTCAGATTATGGATCTGGTGGAACCAATGGTTTAAAGCCCTAAAATGAGTTTTAAAAGCTTTTTAATTTTAATATTTGCCCTTTCAAAACTTTTGTTAAACACTTCTAACTGGATGTAAGTTAAGCTCTCATACATGGCTCAATCAGTACAGTATGGTGCAAACAATAGAGATATTTCAATCATAAATCAATCGAGAAGTAGCAATTGAGTGTGCCATCTTGCACATGGATCTTGAACAGGACTTCAGACTATGGGTGCAGAAAGGATTGATGGGAGGGGGGGGGAGAGATTTTCCGTGTCCCCTGTGTCCCCTGTGTCCCATCACCAACCGATCAATAAACTGCTCAAAATGACAAGCCCTCTATTGAACAGAAGGGTAAATGAGAATTAGAGATTTTGGTGAGTTAATCAAATCAAGAATCGATCAAAAAAAACTCATGTGTTTGTAAATCTTAACCACTAAAAAGCTATTTTTTTGAAGCGAATGCTTACAAAACTTGCAAAACAGTTCACACAGTTTTATACTAGAGACAGGAATATTTAAAACATCCTTAAAGGCTGACACACCTGTAACTAGTCCTAAAAGACACATTCAGACATGTCATTATATTCGACAGTGCACATTATTATAATAAACTCCCACAGCTAATCCTGTTCTTTCTTGCATTATCTACATAATAAACTGTTCAAGAGGCAATGCTCAGCTGTAAAGAATCCCAAAGGAATGATAAGCTTTCAGGGCTACAAGCAGTCAGACGCAGAGCCAAACCAACAAAAAGCTTTCTTATTAGTAACCCTCAAAGCTGAAAAGCTTTCCTCAATGCTAAAGCAGAAACACCACTGCAGGATAGAGGTTAATTAAAAGAAATCAAGACATTTACAAAGGAAGAGTCCACTACTCAGAAGGCAGAAGAAGAAAACAGCGCAATTCTTCCAGAACAGGAGACCCAGTCAAACCCACGAGAATAAACGCTTAACACAGTCCAGTCAGTATGCAAGTAAGCCGGCAGTGCAGCTGCTGCATGATGGTGTGGTAACTCCAAGCCCGCATCTGTTCCTTGTGTTTGCTCACTGCAGTTTCTCCTATGAATCCATCATACTGGAAGGCACTGACAACAGCCACCTCCTCATAGGACAGAGGAAACACCACTGATTTGCTTTTTACACTCAGGTATGGAGTGAAGGTCACACAAAATCACAGTCATTGAAAATGAAAGGTAGAGAACTGGGAAGGGGGAGGGAGAAAAACGAACTCCACAGCTGCTCTTTCAAAGCTACACAATCTAAAACACCAGGAAGGAAGGACTGAAAGAACTTAGGAACTCATATCAAAAGGGAGCCCAGCTGATTCTGATAAACAAATGTGTAGACCTAAAGTATGAATGGGAAATGTATGCTACTGCAAATCACCTTTACAACTGGCATACTGTTACAGCTAGCGAGATCTGTTATCGGCACCAGAGAGATTACAATCCTGGACATTCAATGCAGCAAGACAATGCATTTTAAAAAGAACAATAAAACACAGAACAGATGGTTATAAATAACAAATAACAGTCAATATGAAGTAAAAGTCTTCCGCAAAGATATGCAACACAAAGTGCAGATTTACAATATGTCAATATTAAAAAAAAACTAGGCATATGCTAATAATGTGCTTTTACTTACTTACAACTAAAGCCTCAGAACCAAATTGAATAAGTTATAAAAAGTGGTAATCAGTGTAGAGAAATGTAACTTTTTAACATGAGGTTTGGTCTTATTTCCCAGTGTTCGTTATCGCATGTGGTCACTGACCAATCATGTTCTTTATACTGCTCAGTCCTAAGATACTGCAGGGACTTGTTACAGTTGGTCACACACAAAGTAGCCTCTATCCAATCGTTTTACAGAACAGAATAGGGAAGGGAGCACTGAGTGACTGAGATCAAGGGGTGTGGCTGGTCACTGTACATACAGTATTTCATCCAGTTCTTCAAGGGGTAATTTACTTAATGCTATTTAATGTATGGGCATTTACAGTTTTTGTTGTTTAGAGGGTATATATTCAGATTCGGGGTGTTGTAAAATGTGTGTTTAGTTCTCCTTAACTGTAATGCTGGGTCGCTGAGGCAATTTGCTATTAGCAGGACAATCACTTTGAGCCAGTGTGGCAAGTGGTGGCTGAGCCCCTAACATGTCATATCCGAGGCCTCAAAGACTGGTAAAGCAATTCCATCATGTGACGTTATTTAGTCATGTCTGTACAATGCCCAACACTAGATTTTGCTGGTGCTTAGTGTACCTTGTACATCCCTTTTGCATTAAAATAATTGTGTTAATAAAATGCTGAAAGCACGTAAAACGCAACCATTGGCATATTGCATCCAACACGCCTGTTGTGTCCAGGATAATAAAAGTCAATAAAAGTTCGGTGACAATAATAAGGCATGAAACATGCATAAACCTTTATGATACAATCCTTATTTTTTGTGTAACCATAAAAAAACTACAGATTTAATCAGACTTTCTGCTGTGGTAAGCATGTTGCTGCCAGTGATATTTATTCTTGCTTTTTTCCAAATGTATGCCTAAGGATTCAATTTCCATAGCAATGCCCTGTATAACAACTTAGACAGCTTGTGATACATGAGATCTTCAATATACATGAGCAGCAGGTAGAAATTCGAGCTATTCTCCATGCAGATATTACTTCTGACAAAATGCTACACTATAGTTATATATGCATTACATTTCTATATTATATAAATCCTGTAATGTTCTGCAATTCCTTTTTTTATTGGCCCCAAAGCAACTGTAAAGCTAATCTTATATGTCAGTCTTACAGAATCAACAATGTGAAAAAACAATGATGCAGAAAATTATGTGTAAAAGAAGAAAAGGCAATAGTCCCATAGTGCAACAGTGTACCCCATCAAAATATAGCAATTGTCACAGTCAGGTGGTTGCTTATGTAAAATCCCAAGTCCATATTCTCTGTTACTCTTACTGTGATATGGCCTTTCTAAAAACTTAAAACATGAAATGCAACAATGATCAACACTATGTACGGTCAGTAGTAATGCTTTTAAATGTGAGAAACATAGAGAGGTGTTCCCAAACCTTTGACAGTGCATGTCCCTTAAAAATTGTGAATATAACTCAAGCTTCTCTTGAAAAAGTAAAACATGTGACATATCACCCCTCTAGTAAAATCGCTCTATCCTTTCAATACCAGGAGTCTGCATGGCTTGCTTGAAGTAAGTGAACCTTGGAAGAGAAATGCAGTGCTCTTTGCACATGCTCTTAGTATTGTTGTTGAAGGAGAAAGAAGGCAGTTTGGGCTACAGTAAGTAAATCACATGGTAAGATATTACTATAGGAATGGACATGCCTTTACAACTTTTTTTATTCCACCTGCATGTTATCATTTATTATGATCAATCCATTATGAATTACATAATCTTTTGATAAGTTGCATCTTTTCCCTACTGAACCAAGCCAGCGGAACACAATATTATGATTTCCTGGTGGCATCAAATATGGGCAGAGATGGCCTAGAAAGAATGTGAGGTAAAATAGCCCATTTGCCTCTTACCCAAATAAATGCAACATATAAAAAAATTTCTATAAAGTAACATAGGCTATTCACTACTAGTCATTGCAATGGTGTAAATGTATTTTATTTCAAATAATAAAAAAACTTAACTGTACATTTGATGATAGCTCTTTATTTTTTTAATGTTATTAAACAAGCTTTCAAGTCAACAGCCTATATCCACAGTCTACCATTTTAGCTATAAAAACTTTTGTTTGATTTTATATTAAACATAGAATATTGCAGACAACTTTGCCCGGTGGTCTGAACAATAATTAATGTACAACACACAGATAATTTTTTTGCAAAGCTAGAAACCAAATAACTGCAAGCCAGTAATTATATGCAAATCGGGTGTAGGTTTATTATGGCTGCATATCTTTGATGATATCCACAAGCTTTGATAGCTCATTCATGAGACTTTAGCAATTCAGAATAGAGAATTACTGTGGGGGAAAAAAATTCACCTTTAGCAACTCCTGGTTCAGGAAAAGTGTTAACAAAAGAGCAGTAGGGCAAATACATAATATATAAAAATGCTTTTGCAAATGAGTGCTTTTTGGCACCTAAAGGGCTATGTACCGAGAGGTCTATGTGTCTTAAAGTCACAATGCACCATGTGAACATGACTTTAAGACACAAATAACGGCAGCTGCGGCTACGCAAATTTTGTGTCAACAACTGCTGCAACCAATGTACTAACCGTTAACGGGTTTGTATGATTCGCAAAAGGAAAAAAGGAAAACTCTATTTGCAATGCACTGAGAGCCACTATCAACTCAGTGCATTGCCTAAAGGGGGCAATAGAGAGCGATGGCGAATCTTGGTACATAGCCCTCTAGTTACCAGTGGTGATTAGAGATTGGCCAAACTTGCAGACTTATTTCGGAAATCTCGAACAAATCGAGGACATTTGGCGTTCGAGGATTACCGTACGGTAATCTCACCCAGACGTTTGGGGGAACCCGTGGGCTAAACCCGGGACCCCTTCTGGGTCCTTAGAAGGACCATTGTGGCCTCTTTGGAGCTTAAGGGGTTCTGCAGCTTGAAACCGGGGAACCCTCTCACCGGCACTTAGAAGTGCCCTTGTGGCACTGACATGTGTCTTTTGGGGCTTAGGGGGTTCCGCAGCCTTGAACCAGAACCCCCTCCCGACACTTAGATGTGCCCTTGTGGCACTGAAAGTGCCTTTGTTGGGGGTCCTGCAGCTCAAAATATTGAAATATTAATCAATCACAATTGGATTTGGTCCTTCAGCAAACCTATATAAAGATTGCAAACCCCCACGGAACTAAGAAGTCATCGAGTGATGGCAAAAGAAAGAAGAATTGGCATAAAAGAGGTCGGCAACATCGGCAACGTTGATGTCACCTGCGTCGGCGGTGTCACTGGCAGCTGCAATGACAATGCCCAGCATTGGCGGCATCGGTGGAGTGGATATCAAGATAGAAGACACCGGAGACATTAAAATATTTAGGACCTATAATATTAGGACCAGGGGTGTCCCGGTTTCAAATGCAGTACCCCATTATCAGAAAGGATCTTATTAGAGCCAATGGAACCATTTCCCAGGTCCCAAAAGCATCTTTTTGGTGCTGATATTCGCTGTATTTAAAGGGTATGTCCACATCCAAAAGAAAACTGCCCCTATTGTATAGTGTTTAAAATCCTTACCTACATCTCTACTCCAAAAGGGTTTCCTGCAGTGCTTGTTCAAAGTCCAGGAAAAAGGTAAGAGCTGTCAGTGAGCCATCCGCCCCCTGCTTCTTTTTAATCTCAATAAGGACTGGCATGCGCAGGTACCCCCCCTTCAGATCCCTTCTGTCTTCTGCATCCCCTACGATTAAAACCTTTTACTATGTGCAGTCCATCCATCCCACCCTAAACACCGAGGTACTGTACATTTGCAAGAAAAGCCACAGAAAGTACCTACAGAATTTATTCCCCCAGTGCTCTGAATAGCCGGCAGCCAATCACAGAGGCGGCTGTCGGTCTCACCGCTCTTGTGTTTCCGGCTAGCAGAGAGACGAGAACAGAGCGCCGGGGGATCGAAGGTCTGTAAGTAACTTTCTGGGGATTTCTTGCCAATGTAAATTGGTGGTTGGGGGTGGGGTACCACTGTTAAAAACTTTTAAATTTAATAATTTGAACTTTTATTTTTAGTGGTGATTTCTTGAATGCAAATGAAAAAGACTTTTTTTACTTTTTTGTAAACAGGGTATCCTGTGCTCAAGGTCACTGCACCTTTTAGAAAGCAATAACCATGCACGAGGCAAATTTAATAAACACATAATTTTAGATCTATTTTTAAAAAATGTTGGAAAAAACATTACCACCTCTGACAATGCAAGACTATATGGTAAAAGGACACGTTTAATCTTACGTGACATAATAAATATTTCTAGCTTGACAATCTAGTAGTTTTTGGTGGGGGGATCAAAGTTCCCAATCATAACAAGGGTTGGTTTCTCAAAGTAAGGTATACCTATAGCCGGTTCGATATAATATTAGAGCTGCAGAATATTCAGTGAAATATGAGGAAAATAAAGAAAATACAAATTTTAAAAACACCATTTGTTGTGGGATAATCAAATGGTAAAGTCAACACAGAACAACAGTGATGTAAACAGTAGACCCGTGTCTTTTAAATAAAAGTTCACTGATCCTGCAAATACTCGTATCTTATGATCTGTCAGAAAAATCTCTGTCATAAGGCCAGTTGTGCACATATAAATTGTAAACAAAGTGACACTTATAGTGACTGGTAAATAAATGTGACTCCAAACCTATGTATGTATGTATGACTGGACTTTTGTTTTTGCCAGGATGGAAGGAGCTGATTATAATTGACTACAGGAAATGTATTTCTATGTAAAGAAAGAAATGATCACATAAAAAAGTTATTATTCATCACGTTGTTCTATAAATTTTGTAAATGGAAAATAATGTGTTTTGTAAGTAGTAAAGAGTGCAAAAAAAAAGAACAGTGATAGGGAAAGGTTCTTTAAGTGTTGCTAATCATCTGGCCTTCCCCCAGCATTCGTTTTCTCATTACTAACAGGTCATTTCCTTGTTTGAAGTTAACTTACTACCTTTTATTGTGCTGGAAATAATTGTTGGGATGCTTGACTGAGCTGTCTATGCATGATTCAGAACACTAAATAAGAATTGACTAGGAAAATCTGTAATGTTACTGTTTTCACACAGAAACTACCGACAAGATATACAAGTGCTTACAGCTACTTAATTGAATAAAGTATCCAGGATGTTTGGAGGATAATGCTGCTGAAACAGACAACAATATGTCAGACAAGAATTAGTGTTTTGTTTTTTTTTTAAATTCCATTGATTTATGTAGAAGTCAAGTAGGCCATATGGCTGTGGGACCTGGGAAATGGTCTGGGGAGCATGTTCCAATATCCAGGACTTTCGTAAAATCGTTTTTACTCTCACGTGCGCTACTTTCGAGCTTTCGCGTTCGAACGTTCGAGGTAACATGGACATTTTACTCGCAGATTCGATACTCGCGTATAGGCTGTAATGGAGACTTTACTCACAGATTCCTGCTTGATTTCTAAATCTATCCAAGTAAGTTTCAGTGAATAGTTTCAATATTCAATCTGCCGATTTAAAATCCTTTATAAAATGCTAGTCATCTTATGTTTTGTTCTAACACCATACGTGTACATAACAAAGATTCAGCTCACATCCAATGATGCAATAACAGACTCTGCTTAAAGATGTTTTGTCTGAAAACCAGGGTTGGTGTAGTGAAATCTCCCTAGTTCATGTGGTCTAGTATCTATCTATAGCTGCAGATTAACAACATGTTTTCAGTATGGTGTCTGATGAGCCGCTGCAGGCCACGCAGCATGTGGTAAATCCGCCTCAGCACAAAAATTTAATTCAAAATAAACAGACCAAGAAATGTGTGTTACGATTGTATCAAATATAAAAAAGCCATTTTTAGTCTGTGCATTTATTTATAAAACAATTGTATCTATATTGAATTGGATGAGAGAAATGCAAATTTTGATTGTTTAGATTGTTTAGTTCTATCTCAAGTTACCTGCCCCCCCCCCCCCTTCCTCCTCCTATCTATCATGCTCTTGACCCTGCACGTCACACACAGTCTAATCATGAAAATTGACTTTTAGAACAACTACCTGTTGTTTAAATCACAATCCACATGTTAGAGGCAAGATGCAGCCACCAACAATAATTTCCAGCTCCATTCTAGCAGATTACTGGATGCACTGTGTGTGGAGGAGTTTTTCTGTAAGTCCAGAAAATGGAGCATGCATGCTGATTGGCTGCCAATGTAATTGGCTGAAATTTCCCTGCTCCCTTCCTGGAAAGGAGGGGGGCGTTCCTAATCTGCAGTTAGCATGCATACTTTTGCTTGTAACAGGCTCAAAACAGAGGAGGAGGGGAATGTGCTTGTGGTGATGTCATTCCCCTCCTAGTCATTGAAAAGGGGGAACTAAACAGGAATGGAATGGCAGTTACAAAGATATTACAGAAGGCAGGATAAGAGCTTTAAACTTATATTTAAAGGACCTTTCTTGTCAAACTATTTGTTTTAGAGACTGGACTTGCCCTTTGTTACGGTTTCTTCAAGGAGAGTCCCTGCAAACCCTTCACTGGACGCAGAGTCTAAGTGTCTGCCGGTCTTCTCCAGAGCCTCTGATGGTGAGGATGTTGTGCGGCAAGGCAGACACCAGGTTGCGGCTCCAGATCAGGGATCACAGGGGACTTACCCGCAGTGTAGGGAGGCAGCTAGTAGAGACCTGAAATACTATGCAAGTTGGATGATAATGAACGGACAGACAGAACCAGAAGTATGCCCTGATAGCTGGTATGGATACACTGACTGACCACAGGAAATCTGCAGGCTGACCTGAAGATATATGCAGGCTGGATGGTATGGAGTGCACAGGCCGAACTGTACTAATAGGCAGGCTTGATAATATGGAGTGCAGAGGTTGAACTGGAACATTATGCAGGCTTGAGGATATGGAGTACAGAGACTGAATTGGAACAATATGCAGGGTTGAGGATATGGAGTACAGAGGCTGAACTGCGAAACTCCGGATAAAATCATCGAAAGTCGGGAGGGAAATAACGAAAGTCGCCGACGAAGCAGAGATAGTCGAGAAGTCTGGGTCCGTTCAAAACCGAACAGTTTGGCTCGAACTCGGGGTTCGAGTTCTATGCCATCCCTAGTAATAATTAAAATCCCTGCCATCCTGCTTGAGTTCTAAACTATCCAAGTAAGTTTCAGTGAATAGTTTCCAATATTCAATCTGCCGATTTAAAATCCTTTATAAAAATGCTAGTATCTTATGTTTGTTCTAACACCATAGTGTACATAACAAAGATTCAGCTCACATCCAATGATGCATGATGCAATAACAGACTCTGCTTAAAGATGTTTTGTCTGAAAACCAGGGTTGGTGTAGTGAAAATCTCCCTAGTTATGTGGTCTAGTATCTATCTATAGCTGCAGAGTAACAACATGTTTTCAGTATGGTGTCTGTGAGCCGCTGCGGGCCACGCAGCATGGTGGTAAATCCGCCTCAGCAACAAAAATTATTCAAAATAAACAGACCAAGAAAATGTGTGTACGATTGTATCAATAAAAAAAGCCATTTTTAGTCTGTGCATTATTTATAAAACAAGTATCTATATTGAATTGGATGAGAGATAATGCAAATTTTGATTGTTTAGATTGTTTAGTTCATCTCAAGTTACCTGCCCCCCCCCCCCTTCCTCCTCCTATCTATATGCTCTTGACCTGCAGTCACACACAGTCTAATCATGAAAATTGACTTTTAGAACAACTAACTGTTGTTAAATCACAATCACATGTTAGAGGCAAGATGCAGCCACCAACAATAATTCCAGCTCCATTCTAGCAGTTAATGGATGCACTGTGTGGTGGAGGGTTTTTCTGTAAGTCCAGAAAATGGAGCATGCATGCTGATTGGCTGCCAATGTAATTGGCTGAAAATTTCCCTGACTCCCTTCTGGAAAGGAGGGGGGCGTTCCTAATCTGCAGTTAGCATGCATACTTTTGCTTGTAACAGGCTCAAAAACAGAGGAGGAGGGGAATGTGCTTGTGGTGAGTTCATTCCCCTCTAGTCATTGAAAAGGGGGGGAACTAAACAGGAATGGAAATGGCAGTTACAAAGATATTACAGAAGGCAGGATAAAGACTTTAAACTTATATTTAAAGGACCTTTCTTGCAAACTATTGTTTTAGAGACTGGACTTGCCCTTGTTACGGTTTCTTCAAGGAGAGGAGAGTCCCTGCAAACCTTCACTGGACGCAGAGGTCTAGTGTCTGCCGGTCTTCTCCAGAGCTCTGATGGTGAGGATGTTGTGCGGCAAGGCAGACACCAGGTTGCGGCCTCCAGATCAGGGTCACAGGGGACTTACCCCCAGTGGTAGGGAGGCGGGCAGCTAGTAGAGACCTGAAATACTATGCAAGTTGGATGATAATGAACGGACAGGACAGAAGACCCAATAAAGTATGCCCTGATAGCTGTATGGATACACTGACTGACCACAGGAAATTGCAGGCTGAACCGAAGATATATGCAGGCTGGATGGTATGGGTGCACAGGCCGAACTGTACTAATAGGCAGGCTTGATAAGATGGAGTGCAGAGGTTGAAACTGGAACATTATGCAGGCTTGAGGATATAGGAGTACGAGAGACTGAATCTGGAACAATATGCAGGGTTGAGGATATGAGTACGAGCTGAACTGGAACAATATGTAGACTTGAGGATATGGAGATACAGAGACTGAACTGGAACTATATGCAGGTTGAGGATATGGAGTACAGGGCTGAAGTGGAACAATATGCAGGCTTGAGGATATGGAGTACAGAGGCTGAACTGGAACAATATGCAGGGTTGAGGATATGGAGTACAGAGGCTGAACTGGAACAATATGCAAGTTTTGAAGATATGGAGTACAGAGACTGAAACAAACTAACAGGAGCTGAAGAACAGATACAGGAGGCAATCTGAACTGGCAGCAAGAATCCTACACGTTGGAAAGGCTTATTGAAGGCCTCTCCGTGTCATTCTGCTGCGAACCGGACTATCCGCGTGCTCCTGTACGCAGCACGGCGCCCACTCCTCCTCGTGTCGCCATGGACGCACGGGCACGCCCGCTCGGCAGCGCAGGACCGTGGGCCAGAGGTGAGAGTACTGGAGCCTTACACCCTTTAAGCAAAAAATTGGGGGAAATATAGAACAAACTGCACTTTGATGCTAAAGGGTACAGTACAAAATGGTTGTCTGACAGAGACTGGATCGATGAGCACAGGAAAGAAGAAATGCTGAATGAGATCAAAGGGAATATTTATAAACGATTGCTATTTTCAGCATTTCGCTATCGAAAGGACACTGCAATGACAAAGATTGGTAATTTCGCCGTATTTCAACGCCGATCTAACTTTCAGCATGAAAAGTAGTATTAATGATGTGTTAATTGGAATGTGGTTAAGCCCTGTTTGTGGCAAATAGAGAAATGCCCGCAAGCAAAGGAAAAAGGTGATCTTGGTAAAACTGGAAATCGCTGATCGTATTACAGCAAATGCAGTTAAAATAGTTTAAAATACCCCTGGTTCCTTATTATATTGATACTCCACAATGTACCAACACCTCCCAAGGACCACTGACAGGCATATATGGGCACTTGTGTGTTTTAGCCACTTCAGACATGGTGATTTTAAATGGCAACCTTTAAATACTTATCGCTCTTTTATAAATTGCGTCAGGACAAAATTTGCCATAATGACTGCGAAAAGTCAAAGAACCTTTAGAAATATGCCTCCTAGTGTATCCAAGCATATTTTAAGGCATTTCACATCTAAATTTATACCCTTGGAAATAAATGTAAAAAAAATAAATCCGCGCCCTGTGGCTGAATTCTTGATGTAAAGAGGCAAATGGTAAGGAAGAAAAAGGCATTTAAAACCTTTAAGGCCGAGGGAACGGAAAGGGCCTTTAGGGAGTATAATAAAAACTGTAACAAGGAGTGTAAGAAAGCAATCAAACTAGCTAAAATAATAATGAGTTAGGATAGCTGAGAAAGCATCACTAGCCTAAACATTTTTTAAGTATATTAATAGTAAGAAGATGAGGACTGAGAATGTGGCACCATTAATTAATGGGGATAAGTTAGTTACGGAGGTGGCGATGAAGCAAATGTCTTGAATATTATTAGTAGCATAAAGGGATACAAGATTCAAGTTACTTTGGTTAACCGAGGATATGGTACAGAAAGAACTAAATAAGGTTATATTAATAAATTCTGGACCGGATAAAATACATCCTGGGTACTTAAGGAGCTACGTTCAGTTTTATCTAGGCCATTGTTTCTTTTTTTGCTGATTCCTCATGTCCGGTGGTGTGCCTCTGGATTGGAGAAGGCTGATGTATTCCAATATTCAAAAAGGGTAGTCGTCACAGCCGTGTGGGTAATTACAGGCCTGTAAGTTAACTTCAGTGGTGGGGAAGATCCTGGAAAGTTTAATAAGGGAACATGTTCTAGAGTATGTTTCAAGGACTGACAATAAGCAGGTTTCTGTGTTTGCCGACGACACAAAACTTTGTCGACCATTAAAAACTTCAGAGGATGTGCAATCGTTTGAAAGGGGATCTAGATAGTATCACATTGGGCTGCTAAGTGGCAGATGAAATTCAATGTTGATAAAAGTAAGGTGATGCATTTTGGACTTAAAAATACTTGTGCTACTTATACTACAAATGGCTCTGTGTTAAGTGAATCCCTGTTGGAAAGGGATCTTGGAATTTTGATGGATAACAAACTTAAAAGTAGCAAGTCAGTGCCAGGCAGCAACAGCCAGAGCCAGCATGGTATTGTCTGTATAAAGCGAGGTATGGATTCAAGGGAGGAAAATGTAATTCCCTCTTTACAAGCCTGGTAAGGCCTCATTTGGAATATGCAGTGCAATTTTGGAATCCTGTGTACAAAAAGGACATCTTTGAAATGGAAGGGTTCAGAGAAGGGCAACTAATGAATAAGGGGATTGGGGGAGCTTGAATATGAAGAGAGACTGGAAAAGTTACAATTATGTACGCTGGAGAAAGGCGCGCGTTGGGGGGATATGATTACTGTGTATAAATACATTAACGGGCCATACAATAAACTATCTGGGGCATTGTTCACCAATAGAACATGTCAAAGGACACGAGAACATCCCTTAAGACTTGAAGAAAAAAGGTTTAGGCTTCAAGCTCGGAAGGGTTTTCACTGTGAGAACGGTAAAAGCTATGGAACTGTCTTCCAGTGATGTTTTTATGGCAGGTTCATTGGTCATTTTCAAAAAAAGCTGGATGAGTTTCTGCAAACAAGGAATGTTACAAGTTACTGGTATTGATACATAAAGTAGAGTTGATCCAGGGAAATTTCCGATTGCCACTTGGAGTCAGGAAGGAATTTTTTCCCCCTTCATAAATTTGGTGTTTTTTTTTTGCCTTCCTCTGGATCAACAGTTAGGCAGGAAATGAGGATATTGCTAGATGGGGTTGGACTAGATGGACGTATGTCTTTATTCAACCTCAAAAATACTATACTATACATTAGATTGGTAAAAGATTACTAGAGAGAGAAATATATTGGATCTAGAGCATACCACTTTCAACCGGGTTCAAGTTTTTCTTGATCTATATTTTTAAAATGCTATTTTAATATACTTTTTCTTTACTTCTACTCCGGCTGAAGTGATGTAAAAAAAAAAAAAAAAGACATTTATAATACTGAAGTTGATGGACAATTATGCACAAACTAAGTTCCCCCACTTTCACCTGATAGTACCCAGGGTGAGACTTGTTGGGTCTTTAGCCAGGATTCTCTCTATGCACTCTAAACAAGCCATCAAAGTCGCTTAATTCCCCCCTCCCACAGTCTGGGAGCCACTAACCTGATCTGGTCAATATGATCCAGACATGAATGAACTGTGGTTCATGTTGGTTTCTAATTTCACACTTCCTGTATTAAAGGGCTAGAATAATATGCTCTGTTAACACTTGATATGGGCAGTTTGAGCTGAAGCGGCTTGTGAATTTTTTTGTTTGTACCATAAAACTAAACCTAAGTTCAAGTGGTGGCCTGAAGGTTCTGTAATGGAGCCACTTCAATTTAATCTTATTAAATTACTTAGAAGTGGGTATTGAAATCAAGTTATCTGTGCTTGCGGATGACACAAAAACTAGCAGAGCGTCGGAAACTTTAAATAATGTGCAATTGCTGCAGGCCAGGCGGACCTAGAGGATGTCAAAATAGGCAGTAGAGTGGAAGATGAGATTTAGTATAGTATAGTATTTGAGGTTGAATAAAGACATCCATCATTCCAGTCCAACCTACTCATCAACTGTTGATCCAGAGGAATGCAAAAAACCCCACCAGAATTAGAAGGGAAAAAATTCCTTCCTGACAAGTGGCAATCGAAAATATCCCTGGATCAACTCTACTTTGTTTCAATACCAGTAACTTGGAACTTCTTGTTTTCAGAAACTCATCCAGCTTCTTTTAACACTATCCAACAAACCTGCCATCACAACTCCCAACTGAAGACATTTCCATAGTTTACTGTTCTCACAGTGAAACTTTCCGAATTTTAGACTAAATTTCTTTTCTTCAAGTCTTAAGGGATGTCCGCGTGTCCTCTGACATTCTTTTGGTAAACAATCCCAGATAGTTTTATATATGGCCGTTAATGTATTTATACAGTTATCCTATGCCAACGCTTGTGTACATAATTTGTAACTTATCCAATCTGTCTTCATATTCAAGCTCCCCCATTCCATTAATTATTTTAGTTGCCCTTTCTGAACCCTTTCCATTTCCTAGATATCCTTTGCACAGGATTCCAAAATTGCACTGCATATTCTTAATTAGGCCTTACCAATGCTTTGCAATTAAGGAGAATAACATTTTTCTCCCTTGAATACACCTCCTTTAACAAGATTATATATCTTGTTTATAGATCTTGCTGTCTCTAGCTTTTGCTGTCTGGCACTGCTTGCTACCTTTAAAGGAGAACTAAACCCAAATTTTTACACTCTAGAATCTGGAAATATGATCTCAAAAACACCTATACATGAATATCACTGTGAAGGGGGAAAGCAAGACAGGAGAAGAACATGGACATTGTAGCAAACAATAAGAATTTTAAAAAACACTGTATCCGTCTGCTTTGAACCAAACAAAATCACAGAGGCAGCAATTGGTACATCCAAACAAACCACCAAGAAAAGTGATGCAGTGCGGTGCAGTGAAGAGTGCTCTGGTTTGTATGTGGGGGATGCAACAGCAACTGCACCAATGTATGGTCCAGGAACTGAAGACCAATTAACAGAGAAAAGGACCAATACCTTTGAAAACAACATCTTGGCAAATGAACATCATTGGTTCAAGAGAGGTGTCAAGAAGGCCATGTATGTGAAAATAAAGAAATCAAGCCTGAATAGAGAAGGAGGGGTTGGACACCAACTGTTTGCCATGTACAATGTGGTTTTGACACCTACCCTTTAGTTTTGATAAACACCCTTAGTTCAATGCATCCACACCTTGCATTCAGAAGGTTCCCAACACCTGACTGTCATATGCTAATGGACTTTCCAGGGTAGTTAATTGCCAATGAAGTGAAGTTGTGGAATCCAGCAGGATTGTGAAGTGCACCCCCTAAATCTCTGGCCTCTCATAGGTAAGTATCAGTATATTTGCTTTGAAGGGAGGCACTTAAATGATACTTAAACAATAATTTATTCAGGTGCTGAAAACCATGTACATAATGTTTCGGGGGGTGAATCCCCTTCCTTAGGTGCCAACAGATTCTTGTACAAGTCATTCTGAATTGAAAAGCCAGTTGGATGATTAGTGAAATGTCTTCAAAAACTAACTTAAGTCCAGTTGATCTAACTGAATACAACAGGCTCGGTGCTAAGTGTATCTGTATTGGAAAATAATTTGAGGGTTATAGTAGATAAACTTAGCTGTACCAAACAGTGCCAGACACCAATGTCTAGAGATAGTTAGATATCGTCTTGTATAAAGAGGGGTATAGATTCAAGGGAGACAAAATATTATTTTCATTATTTACAAAGCACTGGTAAGTTTTGGAATTCCATATAAAAAAAATTCCATATAAAAAAAACTGTTTGGAAATTGAAACAGTTCAGATATGGCCAACTAAATTAATAAAGCAAATGGAAGGGTTGATGATGCTATAGAGGGGTTATTTATACTGAAGTAGCCAGTCTTGTGTGTGAATATGATCACTTTATACAAATATAATAAGGGCCATATAATAAACTTCTGGTGCATGTTTACCAATAGGTCATTCAGAGCACTTGAGAACATCTTTAAGATTAGAAAAGAAATTTCATCTTTATAGAGATGGACTGGACGCAGATCCGACCTAGTTCCGTGGTGGCTTTGCGGATTTTTTAGAATTTTGAAGGAACTTTTTGAAAATTTTGTAAAAATGATACCGTAATGTAATGTAAATAGCTCTGGGACCTGGGCAATGATCTGGGAGACCGAAAATCAGATTCCTTCTGAAATAATTTGATTGTAACCAATTCTGATTAGTTACAATCAGATTTTTTCAGAAATAACCTGATTGGTATACTAACCAATCAGATTCTTTTCCAATCAGAATTGGTTATAAACTATATTCTTTCAGAAAGAATCTGATTGGTATACTTACCAATCAGATTCTTTTCCAGTCAGAATTGGTTACAATGCAAAAATAGGATAGACCCTATAGTACCCCTCTTAGCACTGGAGACCATGAGTAGCACTAAATTCCTCAGTTGTGACAGTGATATTTTTTGTCAAGGGGTCCTTAGAAGGTCCCAGTTTGGCCATGGACTTTCCATTGCTGGCAGTCACACTCGGGTGATATAATTTTACCCGGATTAGGATTTCCCTATGGTAGAGATATGGTGCTCATTGGGGACGCCCAATTTTTATTGCTGTGATTAGTTTATTAAAGGGACACTATAGTGAAAAAATGACTTTGTCTCATCTTAATCTATAATTGAATACATGTAAGTAGCACTTACTCTGATATGCATGTGGCTGCTGCATGCCTTCAATCCAGCACACATTTTGTTTAGGAGCAGTATCCCCCTTCCCTCTTTTAACCACTCCCACTTCCATCTGACGACTTTTTTTGCAGATTGTGAGGGGTCTGTCAGAGTGGAAATGCTGATTTTGGTCACAAGGACTAGAGTGCTAAGAGGAGTACTATAGGGTCTATCCTATTTTTGCATAGTTTACTTCCACCTCCTAAAGGAGATTAGTCCAGACCTCATAAATATAGTGTGCTCTCTGCATATTTCTAAGTTTAAGAATTGGATACAATCAGATTATTTCAGAAAGCATACCAATAAGATCTTTTTAAAATAATGGATTTGTAACCAGTTCCAAATCAGATTTTTTCTCAATCAGAATTGGTTACAAACAGATTCTCTAAGAAATAATCTGATTGATATACCAACCAAAACCAATCAGATTCTTCTAAAATAATCTGATTGAATCCAAGAAAGAATCTGATTGTCTGTTTCCCAGACCATTCTCAGGTCCCAGAGCCATTTACAGTAATTTTTCGAAAATTCCTTGGAAATTCTAATTTTCTAAATTTCTCAATTTCTAATTTCTCGTGGCCTGAAAAATAGAATGCAGAAGCTTGAAAAAAAGTGCGATTGTGAGGAAAGTTTTTTTTTTTCAATTCTGGATATATATATGTGTTTTCCAGACCATTTCCCAGGTCCCAGAGCCATGTACAGTAAGTTACCTATTTTATCTTATATTTATGCGGATCTGTGTGGATTATTTCTCCCATTGACTTTAACTGGTTTCCCTGCAGATTTTCAATTTTTTTAAAAAATTTGCGAATCTGCAGGCAGAAACAGATATTTTAACAGTTGCCCATCTCTATATCTTTAGGTTAGGAAAGTTTCTTTCAGTGAGAATGTGTGAAACTTCCAACTGTTCCAGCCGATGTGGTAATGGCAAGTTCATTGAATAGCTGGGCTGGATATGTTACTAAATTAAAAAAAAAATATTAAAAATGATGGTATTAATACATTAGAAATATGCAAAGCCCACACACTTACTTGCCTAAGGTCACATAATGCAATAATCTCCATGTGAAATTTAGTGCATTGTGTAATCGCGGCCAGGTAAATGAGCCGGACATGACTCCAGCAATAACGCATTACCAGGTTATCAATAAAAGTTCTTATCGTGTAAAATGGTGTTAAATTTGCCCAACCAATCAGAACTTATTTAACATTTGAAAGCTAACATCTGATTGGTTGGGGCAAATTTGCACCATTTTAAACGAGAACTTTTATTAAATAACCCTGTACATTTCCACTATAACTGTAGTAGCACAAATCTTAACTTCTGTGAGTTTGCATCGGGCGCACTGCGCAACTTATTAATATATCAGGTAGCTTGGGTTTTACACTGACTTGGCCATTTAGTGCAAGTATTACATTGCCCCTTAGTTCGAGTTGCCATTTGAAATCAGGAAGGAATTTATTCCCACTTCATACTGGGGGTTTCTTTGCCTCCTCTGGTTCAATTGTAAAATAGGGCTCATGAGTAGGTAAAAAAGGTTTAACTTAAACTCCAGTACTATGTTACTTTAGTTTGTGTTCAAAACTCTAATAATACTATCCACGTACAACAGCTTAATAAAGTTATAATTATTATAATATTTTTGTTTAAACCACAAATAACAATTGTTGCTTGCTGTGCTGCATATTCCCCTTTCTCTGAGTAAAAGTTACATATTGTCTGCTAAATTGATCAAATGGCCCAGAAATCAGAAGAAAATTTACCAGCAAAATAATATTTTCAACTTTGTTTTTAACACGGATTATTTGTATATTTTCTATGCAAAAATAATTGGTGGGCTAGAATTGGTTTAATCCAGTACAACCAATCCTCTTTTTTTTTACTATGTGCAGTACACATTAATATGCTGTAAATGGGTTTAGACGTGGTTTTTGATGGACATTGGACAACGAGCAGTATTATAAGCACTGATTTTGGACTTTGCAGTCTGGTTTGGACTTGCAAAGCCATTCTGTGCACTGTATGCACTATGTTCCAGTTGTTGGTTGGATTGGTGGAAAACTAGGCTCTGTAATTCCTGTTATAGTAGTCAAATGACATGCCTGAAATCTGCTGCTGTTAAACTACCCAATAGATTTCAAGCAAAAAACAAGAGCAGCATTTACATCAATATGACATTTTACACGCTAGAGCATTGATCACCATCCCATAAAATTTTTGAGAAAGTCAGCTTTGCATGTGGATATTGAAATGATGTAATATTTTATTCCTATATAGCATTACTGTTTATATTTTCCTTTTAATGAGTCTTTCTCTGTAAAACTTACTCGTATATCATCCTGAATATTCAAACCATTTACAGCAGTAAGCAATGAAAACTGATTGAATGTAAGAGCCGCAAGGTAACAGAAGTGTTCAAATAAAATATATTTTTGAATAAAATTCAGGTAGTTACTGTAGAAAAAAATTAAATTCCACTCAGATTATGGATTGGTGGAACCAATGGTTTAAAGCCCAAAATGAGTTTTAAAAGCTTTTACTTTTTATATATTTGCCCTTTCAAAACTTTTGTTAAACACTTCTAACTGGATGTAAGTTAAGCTATCCATACATGGCTCAATCAGTACAGTATGGTGCAAACAATAGAGATATTTCAATCATAAATCAATCGAGAAGTAGCAATTGAGTGCCATCTTGCACCATGGATCTTGAAAAGACTTCAGTGTGAAGTTGTCAAGATATTGGCGCAGAAAGGATTGATGGAAAAATCCCTCCCCCCCCCCCCCCCCGTGTCCCTGTGTCCATCACCAACCGATCAATAAACTGCTCAAAATGACACAGCCCTCTATTGAACAGAAGGGTAAATGAGAATAGAGATTTTGGCTGAGTTAATCAAATCAAGAATCGATCAAAAAAAACTCATTTGTGTGTGTAAATCTTTAACCACTAAAAAGCTATTGTTTTGAATGGACTGCTTACAAAACTTGCAAACAGTTCACACAGTTTTATACTAGAGACAGGAAATTCTTAAAACATCCTTAAAGGCTGACACACCTGTAACTAGTCCTAAAATGACACATTCAGACATGTCAATTCAGACATGTGCACATTTATTATAATAAACTCCCACAGCTCAATCCGTGTCTTTTTTGCTATTATCTACATAATAAACTGTTCAAGAGGCAATGCTCAGCTGTAAAGAATCCCAAAGGAATGATAAGCTTTCAGGGCTACAAGCAGTCAGACGCAGAGCCAAACCAACAAAAAGCTTTTCTATAGTAACCCTCAAAGCTGAAAAGCTTTCCTCAATGCTAAAGCAGAAACACCACTGCAGGATAGAGGTTAATTAAAAGAAATCAAGTACTTTACAAAGGAAGAGCCACATCAGAAGGCAGAAGAAGAAAACAGCGCAATTCTTCCAGAACAGGAGACCCAGTCAAACCCACGAGAATAAAACGCTTTAACCCAGTCCAGTCAGTACTGCAAGTAAGCCGGCAGTGCAGCTGCTGCTATGATGTTGTGCTAACTCCAAGCCCTGCATCTGTTCCTTGTGTTTGCCACTGCAGTTCTCCTATGACTCCATCATACTGGAATGGCACTGACAACAGCACCCCCTCATAGGACCAGAGGAAACACCACTGATTTGCTTTTTACACTAGGTATGGAGTGAAAGTCACACAAAATCACAGTCATTGAAAATGAAAGGTAGAGAACTGGGAAGGGGGAGGGAGGAAAACCGAACTCCACAGCTGCTCTTTCAAAGCTACACAATCTAAAACACCAGGAAGGAAGGACTGAAAGAACGTAGGAACTCATTATCAAAAGGGAGCCCAGCTGATTCTGATAACAAGTGTGTTAGACCTAAAGTATGAATGGGAAATGTATGCTACTGCAAATCACCTTTACAACTGGCATACTGTTACAGCTAGCGAGATCTGTTATCGGACCAGAGAGATTACAGATCCTGGACATTCAATGCAGCAAGACAATGCATTTTAAAAAGAACAATAAAACACAGAACAGATGGTTATAAATAACAAATAACAGTCAATATGAAGTAACGTCTTCCGCAAAGAATTGCAATCAAAAGTGCAGATTACAATATGGTCAATATTAAAAAAAACTAGGCATATGCTAATAATGTGCTATTTACTTACTTACAACTAAAGCCTCAAAACAACATTGAATAAGTTATAAAAAGTAGTAATCAGTGTAGAGAAATGTAACTTTTAACATGGGTTTGTGCTTATTTCCCAGTGTTTCGTTATCGCATGTGGTCACTGACCATTATGGTCTTTACATATGCTCAGTCCTAAGATACTGCGGAACTTGTTACAGTGGTCACACACAAAGTAGCCTCTATCCAATCCTTTTACAGAACAGAATAGGGAAGGGAGCACTGATGTGACTGAGATCAAGGGGTGTGTGGGCGGGTCACTGGACATACACAGTTATTCATCCAGTTCTTCAAGGGATTTACTTTAATGCTATTTAAGGTATGGGCATTTAAGTTTATGTTGTTTTTGAGGGTATATATTCAGATTCTGGGGGTGTAAAAATGTGTGTTTAGTTCTCCTTTAACTGTAATGCTGGGGCTGCTGAGGCAATTTGCTATAGCAGGAACAATCACTTTGAGCCAGCTGTGGGCAAGTCGGTGGCTGAGCCCCTAACATGTCATATCGAGGCCCTCAAAGACTGGATAAAGCTATTCCATCATGTGACGTTATTAGTATGTCTGTACAATGCCCAACACTAGATTTTGCTGGTGCTTAGCTGTACCTTGTACATCCCTTTTTGCATTAAAATAATTGTGTTAATAAAATGCTGAAAGCACGTAAAAGCAACCATTGGCATATTGCATCCAACACGCCTGTTTGTTTCCAGGATATAAAAAGTCAAAAAAAGTTCGGTGACAATAATAAGGCATGAAACAGTCAATAAACCTTTATGAACAATCCTTATTTTTTGTGTAACCATAATAAAACTACAGATTTAATCAGACCTTTCTGCTGTGTAAGCATGTTGTGCCAGTGATATCTTATTCTTGCTTTTTTCCAAATGTTATGCCTAAGGATTCAATTTCCATAGCACTGCCATGTATAAAACATTAGACAGCTTGTGATACATGAGATCTTCACTAATACATGAGCAGCAGGTAGAAATTGCAGTCTATTCTCCATGCAGATATTACTTCTGACAAAATGCTACATATAGTTAATATGCATTACATTTCTATATTATATTAAATCTGAATGTTTGCAATTCCTTTTTTTATTGGCCCCAAAGCAACTGTAAAGCTAATCTTATATGTCAGTCTTACAGAATCAACAATGTGAAAAAACTAATGATGCAGAAACTTATGTGTAAAAAGACTAGAAAAGGCAATATGTCCCATAGTGCAACAGTGTACCCCATCAAAATATAGCAATTGTCACAGTCAGGTTGGTTGGTTATGTAAAAATCCCAAGTCCATATTCTCCTGTTACTCTTACTGTGATATGCCTTTCTAAAAACTTTTAAACATGAAATGCAACAAGATCAACACTATGTACAGGTCAGTAGTAATGCTTTTAAATGTGGCAAACATAGAGAGGTGTTCTCCCAAACCTTTGACAGTGCATGTCCCTTAAAAATTGTGAATATTAACTCAAGCTTCTCTTGAAAAAGTAAACATGTGACAATATCACCCTCTAGTAAAATCTGCTCATCCTTTCAATACCAGGAGTTGCATGGCTTGCTGAAGTAAGTGAACCTTGGAAGAGAAATGCAGTGCTTTGCACATGCTCTTAGTATTGTTTGAAGGAGGAAAGAAGAGCAGTTGGGGCTACAGTAAGTAAATCACATGGTAAGATATTACTATAGGAATTGACATGCCTTTTACAACTTTTTTTATTCCACCTGCATGTTATCATTTATTATGATCATACCATTATGAAATTACATATCTTTTGATAATGTGCATCTTTTCCCTACATGAACCAAGCCAGCGGAACACAATATTATGATTTCCTGGTGGCATCAAATATGGGCAGAGATGGCCTACGAAAGAATGTGAGGTAAATATAGCCCATTTGCCTCTTACCACATAAAAATGCAAAATATAAATATACTTCTTATAAAGTAACATAGGCTATTCACTACTAGTCATTGCAATGTGTTAAATGTATTTATTTCAAATAATAAAAAAACTTAACTGTACATTTGATGATAGCTCTTTATTTTTTTAAAGTTATTAAAAAAGCTTTCAAGTCAACAGCCTATATCCACAGTCTACCATTTTGCTATAAAACTATTTTGTTGATTTTTATAATTAAAACATAGAATATTGCAGACAACTTTGCCCGGTGGCTGACACTGAACAATAATCTAATGTAAACCAACAGAATTAATTCTTTTTGCAAAGCTAGAAACCAAATAACTGCAAGCCAGTAATATTATGCAAATCGGGTAGTAGGTTTTATATGGCTGCATATCTTTGATGATATCCACAGCTTTGATTAGCTCATCTCATGAGACTTTAGCAATTCAGAATAGAGAATTATGTGGGGGGAAAAAATTCACCTTAGCAACTCCTGGTTCAGGAAAAGTGTTAACAAAAGAGCAGTAGGCAAATACAAATATATAAAAATGCTTTGGCAAATGCAGTGCTTTTGGCACCTACAGGGCTATGTACGAGAGTAGCTATGTTGTCTTAAGTCACATACAATGCACCATGTGTTAACAGACTTTAAGACACAAATAACGGCAGCTGCGGCTACGCAAATTTTGTGTCCACACAACTGCTGCAACCAATGACTAAAGCCGTTAACGGGTTTGTATGATTCGCAAAAGGAAAAAAGGAAAACTCTATTTGCAATGCACTGAGAGCCACTATCAACTCAGTGCATTGCCTAAAGGGGGCAATAGAGAGCGATGGCGAATCTTGGTACAAGCCCTCTAGTTAGAGATTGGCCAAACTTGCAGACTTATTTCGGAAATCCTCGAACAAATCGAGGACATTTGGCGTTCGAGGATTACGTACGGTAATCCTCACCCAGACGTTTGGGGGAACCCGTGGCAAACCCGGGACCCCTTCTGGGTCCTTAGAAGGACCATTGTGGCCCTCCTTTGGAGCTTAAGGGGGTTCTGCAGCTTTGAAAACCGGGGGACCCTCTCACCGGCACTTAGAAGTGCCCTTGTGGCACTGACATGTGTCTTTTGGGGCTTAGGGGGTTCCGCAGCTTGAACCAGAACCCCCCTCCCGACACTTAGATGTGCCCCTGTGGCAATGAAAGTGCCTTGTTGGGGGTCCTGCAGCTCAAAATATTGAAATATTAATCAATCACAATGGATTTGGTCCTTCAGCAAACCTATATAAAGAGTTGCAAAAACCCCACGGAACTAAGAAGTCATCTGAGTGATGGCAAAAGAAAGAAGAATTGGCATAAAAGAGGTCGGCAACAATCGGCAACGTTGATGTCACCTGCGTCGGCGGTGGTCACTGGCAGCTGCAATGACATTGCCAAGCATTGGCGGCATCGGTGGAGTGGGATATCAAGATAGAAGACACGGAGACATTAAAATATTTAGGACCTATAATATTTAGGACCAGGGGTGTTCCGGTTTCAAACTGCAGTACCCCATATCAGAAAGGATCTTATTAGAGCCACAAGGAACCATTTCCCAGGTCCCAAAAGCATTTACTTTTTGGTGCTGTATATTCGCTGTATTTAAAGGGTATGTCCACATCCAAAAGAAACTGCCCCTATGTATAGTGTTTAAAAATCCTTACCTACATCTCTACTCCAAAAGGGGTTCCTGCAGTGCTTGTTCAAAGTCCAGGAAAAAGAGTAAGAGCTGTCAGTGAGCCATCCGGCCCCTGCTTTCTTTAATCTCAATAAGGACTGTTGCATGGCAGGTACCCCCCCCCCTCAGATCCCTTCTGTGTGCTGCCCCCTAGCATAAAACCTTTTTACTATGTGCAGTCCATCCATCATCCACCCCTAAACCACCGAGTTACTGTACATTTGCAAGAAAAGCCACAGAAAGTACCTACAGACATTTATTCCCCCAGTGCTCTGAATAGCGGCAGCCAATCAAGAGGCGGCTGTCGGTCTCACCGCTCTGTTGTTTCCGGCTAGCAGAGAGACGCGAACAGAGCGCCAGGGGGATCGAAGGTCTGTAAGTAACTTTCGGGGATTTTCTTGCAATGTAACTTGGTGGGTGGGGGTGGGCTACACATGTTAAAAACTTTTAAATTTAATTAATTTGAACTTTTATTTTCTAGTGGTGATTTCTTAGAATGCAAATGAAAAAGACTTTTTTTACTTTTTTGTAAACAGGTTATCCTGGTTCACAGGTCAACTGCACCTTTAGAAAGCAATAAACCATGCACGAGGCAAATTTAATAAACACATCATAATTTTAGATCTATTTAAAAAATGTTGGGAAAAACATTTACCACCTCTGCACAATGCAAGACTATATGGTGAGAAAGGACACTGTTTACTCTACGTGACATAATAAAATATTTCTAGCTTGACAATCTAGTAGTTTTTTTTGGTGGGGGGATCAAAGTTCCCACATACAAGACTACAAGCAAGGGTTGGGTTTTATATAAGTAAGGTATACCTATACGCTGGTTCAGATATAATATTTAGAGCTGCAGAATATTCAGTGAAATATGAGGAAAATAAAGAAAATACAAAATTTAAAAACACCATTTGTTGTGGGATAATTCAAATGGTAAAGTCAACACAGAACAACAGTGATAAGTAAACAGTAGCACCCGTGCTGTCTTTTAAATAAAAGTTCACTGATCCTGCCAAATACTCGTATCTTATGATCTGTCAGAAAAATCTCTGTCCATAAGGCCAGTGTGTCACATATAAATTGTAAACAAAGTGATCACTTATAGTGACTGGTAAATTAAATGTGACTCCAAACCTATGTATGTATGTATGACTGGACTTTTGTTTTTGCCAGGATGGAAGGAAGTGATTAATAATATGACTTACAGGAAATGCTATTTCTATGTAAAGAAAGAAATGATCACATAAAAAGTTATTATTCATCACGTTGTTCTATAAAATTGTAAATGGAAAATAATGTGTTTTGTAAAGTAGTAAAGAGTGCAAAAAAAGAACAGTGATTAGGGAAAGGTCTTTAAGTGTTGTAATCATCTGGCCTTCCCCCAGCATTCGCTTTCTCATTACTAACAGTTCATTCCTGGTTTGAAGTTAACTTACTACCTTATATATTGTGCTGGAAATAATTGTCTTGGGATGCTTGACTCGAGCTGTCTATGCACTGATTCAGAACACTAAATAAGAATGTACTAGGAAAATCTGTAATGCTCTACTGTTTTCACTGACAGTAACTACCGACAAGATATACAAGTGCTACAGCTACTTAATTTGAAAAAGTATCCAGGATGTTTGGAGGATAATGCTGCTGAAACAGACAACAATATGTCAGACAAGAATTAGATGTTTTGTTTTTTTTTTAATTCCATTGATTTATGTAGAAGTCAAGTAGGCCATCAACAGATGTTAGCACAAGAATGGTCAAAGTATACCTTAGCAATGTACTCAAATGAAGAAGAAATTTTAGTCAAACCACTTGGTGCAGTCTAGGACGACACACTGCACAGTTACATTCGTACAAAAAATACAGTTCTTATGTTTAAAAGACTGTACCTTTGAATATCACAAAATGGTGCCCAATAACATGTCCAATCTAAAAAAACACTGATAACCTCGTTTTCTTGAAAAAGTTGGACTTATTAGTAAGAGGTGTAAACATTTCAGGCTACAATGCCTGAGGACCTAATGAGTATACAAATTTCAGAACATCAACAAAAAAATGTTAAAACTTTTTGATTTGTTTATTACCTTGTTAAAAAACAGTAGAACTAAGTTCTAAGACACATGAACGGTTTCTTTTAAAGACCGCTACATTATGTATGCCAAAGTAGTAAATTTACGACCACAAAGAAATTCCTTATGGTTCTTTATGGCCGCGTTGTTAACAGCAAATATAAACTGCTATATAAATATGCCCATAATGCGTTCCTTTGACTAAGGGAAATTAAGTAATTTGCTCAGTGCTATCAATTAACGCGTAGGTTAAACCTGTCCAAAACATCTTTAACATCTGACCTAAAACTTTAAAAAGAGGTGCATAGAGTCTTTAATTCACAGGGCCAGAGATAAATGAAGTTGTTGTATTTACTTGTCTATGTTAAAACTGTGTCCTGTTGCAAAAGATCAGAAAATCATTTAGATTTTAAAAACGTTTATAGTATATAGTAATATTGTAATTTTAAAGCAATGGGGAACAACCATTTATCAAGTGTTGTGAAAACATGTTGTAAAAATAAAAATTGTTTTGCTGTATAGTCAATATATGTAGTAAAAAGTAGATTACTGTGATACTTTTATGGACTAACAGTTATTTTAGTAGCCAAGCTTTCGAGGGATCTACCCTCTTCCTCAGCTCAGAGCAGTACCATTAAAACAAAGGTTAACAAAAGTAAGGAGCTAATTACAATAGATAACAAGTATAAACCCCCAAAAAAGAAAAATCCAGAATATACAGAGGAAAGAGGGGGGTAATAAAGAGAGATAACAGCATACTAGTTGGACAACCAAATGGAGGGGAGAGAGGGTTAGCAGGGTGGGGGGGGGTATAATGAGGGGGGATGCTGGAAGAGAGAAAAGCAGATCTCGAGAACATGCACATATTGTATACCATCACATTTGGTCCTACATACAAAACATGTGGAAAACATGTGTAACTTTGTTGTGGCTTTAAGACAGCTGCACAAAATTCTTACAGGTGTGAAACAGATTGCCAAGAAACCAATGTGCATACTGAGTGAGCCAACCCCTTGAAAATCATATCTATATCTACATCAGTGAATTATACAATTATTGTTCAGTACGGTGTCCTTGGACCTAGCCATACCCATGAGTCCCAATCCTGAGGGAAAACTCTGGATATAAAACAGGCTGCCTCCCCCTGGCAGTGCTGGAAATAAAAGGTTCTACACACGTGTTGATCGAGGTCGCACGATGTGTACAAAAGTTTGTTTCGGCCGATAATCGGCTGTGTGTAGGCCCTTTATTGCCCGAAACAACCGGGTGGATCTCCGAACGAACGGCCGTTTCAGCCGATAAAGGGATAACATGGGCGATACGGAAACGAACGAACATTCGTACACATCGTGAATCGCGGGTCGGGAACCGCGATCGAACGTATGTACAAACTAAGTTCTCGGTAAAAAGCTGCCATAAAACTGTGTGCTTTAGTTGGTCCTAAATTAATAAAGGAAATACTGATGCCTGTGAGTAATGCATTGTGTATAGCTAAATGAGGGGAGAGAACATCCCAGATAAGGAAAGGGGAGCCAACATTAGTGTCAGTACAAATGGGTTAGTTCAGAATTACAAATAACATTTTGAAAGTGTTTATATATATAAAATCATTAAAAAATCAAGGTTCTAACTAGATAGGCTAGTATAGTTACCCTAGAATTTTTTTTCTGAAGCTAACACAACCCTTTGTTAGAAGACATCTCTCTTACCTCTTATTGAATAACTGTAACAGACATTTTGATGCCGTGTTCATTTGTAGACATCCAGTAGCTAATCTATTTGGAGCTACCCTCCCTGAGTGGATACCCCCTCCATGCGGACACACCCCTCCTACTGCTGCTAAACACCTAGGGGGCAATGCAATATTTGTTTACGCACGCAGCTTACCTGCTTGAGTTCCCTCAATGCAAAAAGTGCAAGATTTGTACATCGCAGGATCTCTGCCAGGTAAGTGCGCCGCTAACGCCTCGAAAAATTCAGTGGCGTAAATTTTACGCTACATAGTAGTGCAAAACTTTACTAAGGGCAGCTTTTGCAATGCAAACTCAGTGTTAAACCCACGCTAACCTGATAATGCATCGGATAGCATAGGTTTTACACTGACTTGGGCATTTTGTGCCCAATATTGCATCGCCCCCCTAATTCCCAACCACCCACCAAGAAACACACAGTGAAGAAGCTCTTTCTTGGGGACTGCAGGAGCCTGGCTGGTTTCAGCAATTTTGGGAGTTTCCCTTGGTCTTGAGGGTGTGTGGAAAAGTTAAATACCAATCAAGCCAAAAGATTGTACAAATACAGTTCAAAACAGGCACCACCTGGTGGTGAAAAACATGTGCTATCCTTCTTCCTTTTAAGGAAAGTCTGGCCATAGCAAAAAATCCCACTGTTCCAATAGAATATTGATTGAAAGGATATACTTAAGATAGGTCAGTATTTTATAGGATATTCCTATGTCAGGGATTCTCAAACTGTTGCCCCCAAATGTTGAAAACTACATCTCCTAGCATTCCTCAAATACAGAGGGAAGCCGGAATGCTGGGAGTTGTAGTTTTCAGACATCTGGAGGCACACCATTTCCATTACCCTAGTACTATGTTATGGTTATGTTAACCTTTGTCATTGGTAAATAGGCATTGATAACCAGGAGAGGGAAAAAGGTGTATTATTTTTTACTTTGGTACATTAAATATGAGTTATTGAATAACTGCCTGTTCTGGCAAGGTTCCCGGAGGAAAGTTTTTGCGTGATTTCAAGGAATATATAGCACCAGATGTTTCATTGTATTCAATGTCAGGAAATGTTTCATAGTGCTTTAAATAAAACAAAAAAAAATGTGTACTTTGTGCCTTTATTATTGACATAAGTACTGCTGGTTTCTTTTAAATATGGAATTTATAACCAAATAATGGCATATTTAAATGTACCAGTAGTACATATGTCAAATAATAAAGGTGAAAAGTACATTGTTATTTTTATAGCGATGACGAAATAACGATATCTTCACTCACCATGAAGTCTGCAGGTCCCTGTTCGGAAAATATGTCGGTCTCCTTTCCTGGCTGTGCGAGCTATTCATAAGCTCACACAGCTATAAAGGAGGCGGCTAGTGTAGCATCATATTGGCCGTGACTGATGCTTATACCAGAAGAGCAGCAGATAGAGGAAGGAGCAGCAGACTTCAGGAACGCTGGGGGAGACAGTTAAGTATTGCTGGATAACATTCCTGGGAAAACTGTGCCCATAGTTACACTGTCCTGCTTTTCCTTCTGTAGTATTGTTTGGAAACTGTATCGTTAAAATTATAAAACTGTTATAATTGAGTATACTATAATCCTCAAGTTTATATTTGTATGAATGATTCGTTTTATATGAGGAAGAAGAATTCCCCATATAAAGCAGTACAGCTGTGTGACAGATGCTCATTTCACACTTTGTTACAGGGTCCCTAGGACAGGATAGGGAGTTTGGCTGCCTCTTATTTGCAAAGATGAGTGTGCATGGCCACAGTCAGTCTGATAAAATTCATTAGAAGTAATCATTATCTGTCCAAGCAATCATCAGAATATAGGGAAGAATTTTCTGCTATTAGACGCTGTTAGGTACCAGCCACACAGCCATCTGTTACTGCCTCCAGTGATGAAAAAGAAAACTAGCTTTGACCAAAGAGCAAGTAACTGATTGCAGAGTTAATAAAGCTAGAATTTATAATTACGTAAATTCCTTTTCCTTGAATCCCAAAGGCAGCATTAAAACATAGAGATGATTGCCCATCCCCCCTAGTGGGTAGGACCAACCCCCAATGATTTAAATACCCTCCCCTATTCCACCAGTCAGTGTATTTTTAAGCAGTAAGAACAAACCACACATTATAAACGACTTGCAAATTTTTTTATTTTTTTTTTATAGGGCGGGATTAATATATTGCTGGTTTGGGATTCAAGGAAAAGGAATTTACGTAAATATAAATTCTAGCTTTCCTTATCATCCCAAGGCAGCATTAAACATAGCGATATCCCAAAGTAGTGACTAATACATAGTCAGGGTGGGAAAAAAAAAAAATTCCAACAAACAAAACTTTTTTAGGAAATCACAGCTTGTAAAACGCTCATTCCAAAAGACGCTTTCGATCCTGGAGTCAAGCTTGTAATGCCTCACAAAGGTATTGTATGAGGTTCGAAAAAAGTCCGAAAACGGACCCAATTAAAGTCAATGGGGGGTAAATAGTTTGGAAAGTTCAAATGAATTTTCTGAAAAAATGCAGTAGTGTAAACTTACCTTACAGGCCCCCTAGGACTTGGGGGGATGGTCTGAGGAACCCATCCATGCGCACGGGAACAGCATAAAAAACCAAGACACACGGGATACTTCCGGTTTTTGTGTGCCGCTTTGGTAATCCCGCAACGTTCGATAGAATGTTCGAGGATTTCCGAACGTTCGGTATTTAGAACCAAAATGGCCGCTTCCGAAAACCCAAACGGCTGGAGATTCCCTAAATGGCCGTTCATGGAATGCCAAACGGCCGAAACACCTGGCCCGACGTTTGGGGATCCTGCAGCTCGAATCCGGGACCCCTCCTACAAGGACTCTGTGTGGCCCCTGACAAGGGCCTTTGGGGCTTAAGAGGTCTGCAGCTCGAACCAGGATCCCTTCCTTGGCACTTATAAGTGCCTTTGCAGCCCTTGAAGGGCTCCTTTAGGGGTTGTAAAAGGAATCCCACAGCTCGAACCACTCCCCTGGCCCTGTAAGGCCCCTTGCCTTTGTTGGGGGTCCCACAGCTCGAACTGGGAGCCCCGGCGGGCTCTTAAAAGAGCCCTGGGTGGCATCTTCTGTCTCCCATCCGGTGACACCAGCTCCGCTGAGGCCACCAACCCAGAGGAATCCCTGTGGCCCCAGGGGTACCTCCGCCAACTGGTGGCCTCAACGAGGCGGATTGCCGAATGGCCACAGGATTGTTGGCCATACGGCAATCTGGCGAGCGGGCCTTTTTCGGGAATCTCCGGCCGTTCGGGGATTTGCGGAAGCACCCATTCGAGGCCTGATGAACATTCGAAAATCCTCGTACATTCGAGAATTCTCGAAATGCTTGAGGATTTTGAAAATAGTCCCGCAAGCCCGGAAAAATCAAAACTAGTTCGAACCCGAATAAAGTTCGGCTCAAACTCTGGTCGAGTTCTAGTCCATCCCTACCAGGACTACTGGGGTAAGGAGTTCCATGAGTGGGTGATGTAGGTGAAACATAACAGAAGGTCTGGACCAAAGGATTTTAGGCGAACTCTGTGGATGACTAGGTATTTTGAACTGCTGAATCTAGGCGGCAGGAGGAGTGGTTGCAACAACACTATCATGTATCCAGGGCCTAAATACACCGATTATATGTAAGTAGACCAATTTTAAATTGTTCACTCCTCGCCTATTATAAAAAGTACATACGCACATAAGATTTTCCGCAGAGGCCCCCACGACCCCCTTGAGGGCTAGGCCCCACTTGGCTGGTTGGTGTGCGCTGTGTTAGCGCAGGCTCAATGCACACTAATAGAAGTGGATGGGGATGGCCCTCACTAGCCCTGCAATACGATGTCGCCTTATGCGTAGGTGCACACAAGTCTCGCAACATTTGTGATTGTGCTGTGTCGTTGTGATTGGTGTGCTGCTTAATGGGGCCTTGCCCTAAGTTCAAATTGGAGAGTTGGGTAGAAGGAAGAAAGACGCAGGGATAGTGAATCTCATGGCTCATCCTCCCCACTCCTTCCTTCACTTAGTTCATTTGCAACTGTTTCTACTCAATTAGAGTGAGCGAGTTGAAGGCTCTCTACTCACTACAATGTTGCAAATACAGCAGAGAGAAAACAAGAAGGTAAACGCTGACAGGGAGGAGATTTAGGGAGAATAGATGACTCACATTTACCTAATAGGATTGACATGCCCTTTAACTGCACAAAATCAAACTGTTAGGTAGGGTTTAAAAAAAAAAAAAAAAAAAAAAAAAAAAAAAAAGAGGACTGAATAGGTTGGACTGATGGATTGTTGTCTTTATTCAACCTTAGTTACTAGTTACTATGTTACAAAAAGTAAGCAATATCCATTTTCCAGTAGCTTATAGATCACATGACTCTAGATAATAAGCCTGTGACTTCATATTCAGCAATTTGATAATTCGTTGTGATTGCTTGTTGTATTAGTCCCACTTATTGTATTTTATTATAAAATTCCCAAATGTACATAATTTAACTAAGATCACTGGGCACCCACAGCAAAACTATGATGGGGCCTCATCTGCTATTCTACCATCCACAGTGGTTTCTAGTATAGGAAAAATAAAAAGATGGGGCTCCCAGGCCCACTGTATTGGACTCCACTGCTACTTGGTGGTTACGCCACCTGCATGATGTTTGCAACAGGAGAAATAAATTTGACTATTTCCCAACTGGCTTTAAAGGGACTTTAAAATACACTCAGATCTGAAATGAGACTGCACATGCAATTTTTATTAAACATACAATTTAATGATTTAAAATAAATCTTATTCCCTACTCTCATTTTATTAAGCCTTAGGAAAAAGAGCTAAAGGAAATTGAAACCCAAGTTCATTTGATCAATTTTGTGTATTCTCTGTCCTAAAGTAATAAAAAGTTAGGTGCTATTCTGAAATGCAATCAAATGACACTCACCTTTGAATCTTCACTAAGTTAACAAAAGTATATTTTAACATTGGTTATTACCGTTTTATGTAAAGAATTTTATGTGAACAGGCAACTAGAAATAACATCTCAAAGTAAAATTAAAAGGGGATTTATTGCCCCCCATTTTATCATAATGCAAATAAAAATAACAGTGTTGTTAAGTACTTGCTGTGCCTACTTCCAGGTCCTCTGTCTGAAAGATACAATCCTCTTTGTTTTTCTAAGCTCCCTCCTCAGGAACTGATGAGTCTCCCTGCCTGCTTCTATGAACAAGCCAATAGGAGGTGTGAATGGCCATTTGTATGGGAGGGAGACGCAAAGTCACTTTATTATTTTTATACTTTTATGGGGTATAGTTGCCTTTAAGAAGAATAACAATAAGCTTGCCAATGGGCTCTTATAATCTGCATTTTAAGGAAACCAATGCCAATTTCTTTATTTAATTGCTTCATGCACATTTGGAGTGGCACCCCATTTAAACCCAAAAACAGCTTCCCTACGGCCAACTAAGCTCTCATTATTACTAAAAACTGAAGACTCTACATATGATCTGGAGGTACTTTGGACCAAGACTGAAAGATCGCGCAATGCAGGAACTGGCAAAATTGGAAGTTTATGCTACTGTAAAGTAGACAAGAGAGATGTTTACACAGACCAACTGTCCTTAGATGGGACAGACTTGATTTGTGTTGTGCAAATATTTCTTAATGGAATGAGCACAAGATTAATGGTGGATTAAGGGTGTGACAAAGCATATGGGATATAAGAAATGTGAAGGCACTCTAATACACGATACAGAGTATCAAGTAGATATGAATAGTTGATAGAAAACAAGATAAATGCAACGTAAATTTAACCACTCCTGAAATGGAAACATTTTATCATTATTGATGAGTTACCTTATTTGACAACTGTTAGGGTAATCAGATTGCCACAGGGGGAGCCATTATATCAGGTAACAGAGCTATTAATAAAAAAATTAAAAAAAAGAAAGAAATTTGGTATTGGCACTTTTGTTACAAAAAAAATCGACTACTTCAAGGATCTATGAGCTAAAAAGATTTTTACGTGCGAGACTGATTTTTGTTCTATGTCCCTCGAGGTGTCCTTGCAGGTTGCTCTATGTTGGGGAGACCACCCAAGAGTCGTATCGCCAACATAGATTCTATCAGTTCCCAACATTATGTTGAAGCTGTCCATTAATAGTGACCAACTTCGTTTTTTTGTCATTGAACAGTCAATAAATTACCTGGGGGTTATACACAGCTACAGTTGCAAACTCATAATGGCGGAAGGTCATTTCAATATGCGCCTATCCATGAGAAGGGATTAAAAAAGTCTTGAATACCTGATGTTGAAAATATTTAAACGTACCTACATGCACTACAAGAGAACAATCCTTGACCAAATCTTTAGACAGAATTTGAAATACTATCAGCCCGATGCACCAAGAGCCGCTATCGGCAACCGGTGTGCAAAACAGCCGGCAATGCTATAGGCTGGCAATTTAAAGTGTTTGCAATACGCTTTCAGCATATAACAGCGTTTAACATCGTATAACATTGTTGCCTCAGCCGCCACAATGAAGAGGTTTAGGTCACGCTAACCGATATATAACATCAGTCATGAGACCTAAACTCCGAGAACCGGAGCGGTGTGCCTGTTGGGGCATCGCCCTATATATTTTCTTCAGATCATTTGTAAGTACCAAACATAAACTAAACTGTTAAAGGAGTTACTCCCATCAACAAATGTACTCATCTACAGAATAAATTATTAGTTTTAAAGTTAATAAGCTCCCAGTGTGTCCAACATATTTTACTATGGGGAAAAGCTACCATCTGATTCCAGTGTATTAAACATTGTAGGTTATAAATATTTCCTACATAGAAAATCAGGTAAATACACACATTTCAGCAATTTAAAATCAATAGTAATTTGGATAGCAATTAATGTTGCCAGTTGTTTTTAAACAAAATTAACTGAGCGGACACAATGAGTAAGCTACCTGAAGATAAGGATCTAATATCCCAGAGATATATTATATTGCCATATAACAACCCCTTCCATTGATCCCTATGGGGATAAACTGTAAATAATATCCCTAAATCGGCACGCTACTACGCAAGTGCGCGCGCGATAATAAAAACGGAAGTACCGGTACTCAAAAGAGCCACATCAGCCGCATCAGCAAAAAGAGACGCATCAGCCGGAACCGAAGCCGGGGTGTGTGTGAGGGAATCCAGGAGGAAGCAGGAGGGGTGCGGTCTAACCTGCTGATAGAACACGAAACACTGAAAGGAGCAGTGGGGTCGTTAATCAGGACCGTGACTGCCAGGAGGAGAAGAGGTCAAGCTGACACGGGGCAAGAGAGGAAGGAAAAGATGGATCGTAAGTCAGTGTAGTGTGTGTGTGTGTGTGTGTGGTGTGTCAGTGTGAGATATTAGCCTGTAAACTCTGTACAGCAGCCTGTGGACTGCCACAATAACCATGGGTTTGTTTATAAATGAGGGTGGGGAGGGGTGGGGTGTATAACGATAATGACCTACCCCCCTACTGTAAATTGATAGGGATATTAGAAGGCACCTCGGAGTTCCGTGACCTGGAATATAAAAGGCACTCGGCCTCCGGCCTCGTGGCTTTTATATGGTCAGGAAATCCTCGGTGAATTCAATATACTTATAATTTACAGTAGGGGATACATATCCACTTATTACCCTTCTTTAGTAAAATAAAATGAACATGAACCTCAATAAATATTTACAGCTTTGGGACCTGTAGGTTTGGGGGGTAACTAGTATAATGTGCCAGAAAATCAGGAGTTTAAGTGGGGGGGATGTGTGCCAGAAGAAATTAAGCAGCTTATGTGGTGATACACTTGAACCAATGTTACACCAATCTGCATGATCAATCCAACAGCAGCAGTTTTTACTTCCGCTATCCTGCAAATTTCTGGCCAGACTGTGTTCTTGTATGGCTTTTTATGGCCAGAAAAGGCAAACAGATGCGGTTCTCGGGAAAATCCGAAGGCTCAAATCTTATCGACTGTTCGAGGCGATTTCAAATAATTGTTCGCTTAACCCTCTAAATACAATGGACGACTACTTTTGAAATTTCCATCGTATTGTTTTAACGTTGCGATTTAATTATAGAAAATAGGCCCGAAGTCTCAAATCCGGATTCGGACGGAATCATTTCTGATTTCAGAACCCGACTGGGGTTCCCATCTTAATAGGACTTTCAGGTTAAGCCTCCTACCACTGGGAAGAAATTACATTTTCTTTAAGCAGGAAAAAAATGTATCAAGGTTGGCTGCCAGACCAGGTGCTTTATTCAAACCTCAACAGTTTAATTATTTGCTCATGAAATGCCACTCCCTTGATTTCTCTCTTCTAAATATATATCGTTTTTTTGTTAATAAAATTATGTTTGTATGTTTATATATGTAATATATAAATTATAAAATGGCCTCTATTTAATAGGAGCACCCCTACCTTGATGACTTCAGGATCATGATTCTAGCTGCAGTCATATCAAAGTTAAGAAGTATAAAGGGTTGTTTTTTTTTGCTAGAACTGTGAGCTATGACATCACAGCACCCCATAAAAAGTTTGGGTCATGTGTAGAGGGATGGATTTATAGTTTTTGTTCTCCCGTAGGCCAGCTGCGCTTGTGCTTTGTGAATGGATCTCTTTGATAAAAAACCTGCCTGCATGTTTTGTGCCGCCCTTGCAATTCTGCGCCCTAGGCCAGGCCTAGTGGCCTGGTGGGAAATCCATGTAACTAGCTTAGAAAAGAAAATAATTAGAGAGGGTGGTTTCTACACAGCACTTTTTGCTTGTCATAGACTGAGGATAGCACAGACAAACCTAACTTTACAAGATCTAAAGAAGTTAAATGGCATTATCTAGGCTGTTTAAAGAGTATGAGAGAGTTCTTTTTAAATAGAGGGCACTGTATGTAGACTACAATTGTAATGTGTTGCCTTGATGAAAGATTGATTAGCCTTGTATTCTGTTCTGTAAAAAAATCAATGAAAATAAGGAAATCTCATCATTAGGCTACTTTACTAGTTACAGTGAATGGCCAAATCAGTAAAAATTACCAACAAATGTATGCTTAACCTGTGCTTCTACATATTTAGCTGTGGCTTTATGTTAGAAGAATTAATTGTTTATGCAGAAGAAAATATGCAGTTTAGTTTAATCAATGTTTTAATGTTAGCAGAAAACTTTTGCTGCTACACAGATAATACCATAAGGCCCTTAGCTGATTTGTGCTGGTTCAGCAAGCTTCAAACTGCCTATGACAGGTAGAATTATGCAGCTCAATGCCCTTTGGAGTGACAATGGACTTGCATGTTATGATGTGGGTCTGTAAAGTGCTGCATTGAGGCGTATGGTGAAGCAATCAATGCAGAATTCACTCAGTGGACTTTAGATAAACGAAATGAATTAATTGCAAACAAAGCTAACTGGACACATAACATTGACCAGGTTTGTGATTTAGGCCACATAAGTATAGAGTCTTCTTTGTTCTACAACAAAGTGGAGAATTGAACAAATGTCACCTTAGGTTGAAGGCTTTGAAAAAGGAAATAGGGAAAGGTTGTCAGTACAAATAATTGAAGAGGTCCCAAAGCACTTTCAACCTGTCTGTCAATTACTATACTGTATCCTAAGGGGATGTTAGTTAGGTCACAGTATGATTAAATCAAAGAAAAATTGTTTTTAAAAAATGGTATCAATCAGAACAGTCACAGGGAGAGTAAATGTAACTTCTTTTTGTTAAAAATGGTTGCTATTTTGCCCAACCAATCATATGTTAGCTGTTCAAATGGTAAATAATATCTGATTGGTTGGGGCAAAAATTAGCAATATTTTTGCATCTCCATGAAATCTATAAAGTGTATTGTTTTGGTTACCAATCATTATATTGATAACAGTACTATTACTCTCTGTGAACCAGAATTCATAAGATATAGATCCCAAAAACCTAATCCAAGTAAACACCATGGTTTAAAAAAAAGCATCAGATTATCACACTTTAATTTTGGGAAATGATTATTATATCTACACAGATTTTGAACTGAACATTAGCTTGTGTTTTTCTGCTAAATCACGTACAGTAAATGAAAGAAGTTTTGTATCTGAATGGAAACTTTAGAACCTACCCTGTAAGAAATATGTAAATCCCTCATGATTTATTTAGTAGAAATCATAAAATAGGTGTTTTGCGTTTGAATTATAGTTGCAAAATGAACTAAATAAACCCACAAGAGTGATTGAAAATGATCATCTACGGAGTATTTTGGCTATGTAAATACTTACGGTAAGCCATAGTTTTTTAAGTGGATTTTATGTACAGTACAGTCATTGAAGTTAGCATGCTGTGATAAGTCATTCTATTCAATTTAGCTTTATTTATATTAGAATAGTGATTGTATTGAAAATAAACTGGCTATTCTATGATGAGCTTACCGTGCCAGCAGCGTTCATCTTTATGAAAAAACATTAAATTATCGGTAAGAAGGACCTTGATATAGGAAGAATTGCCAATTTTTATGGCAGCCGTTTGAATTAAGAAAGGTCGCAAAAAATGCTCTGAGATTATATGTGTATCGTGACAAGTAATTCCATAACTCAGCTGAGGAAACATAGTTTATGGTTCTCCTAATTGGAGACATCAGAGAAAATCTGCATTGATAGGGTAGGAACACATCTGACATGCTTTGAGTGTTGCATTTAGAGCCACCTATCTTCCTTTTCATTTGTAATCTAAATCTTTAATGAATTATTAACTTACCTGTTATGTAACGGCGTTTATTTAAAGGGGTTGGGGAAAGTAATCACTACATCAGGTCGCATAATCCACGAATAAGGTTTGGGCCATAAAAAAAAACCTCTAGACATGTCTCAAGGAAGAAAAATATCGTACAGACGTATGCATCTAGGATCGTTAGTGTCAGAAATTCATCGACAATATTGTATGCAATAAGGCCTAGCCACAAACAGGTTTCCATTGCTAATATCGTGCCCTTTAGTACCCAGGGTGTTGGCACTGCTGTGGTTTGTGAATATTAGGAACATCCTGCTTTTCAAAGTATTACATAGTATATCGAAACATTGAAACCCTCAGACCGTTTTTTTCGAAAAAAAGGGTTCTATCCAACCCAACAACATAAGATGACCCCAGTTTTTTAGACAGAGGTTGTTGTAGAAAACCCTTGTATGGAATGCTCTAGCCCTCTAACTGACAATTTCGGAGGAAATGTTAAATGCATTCAAATGAATCTTTTAAACCAGACTGAGATAGCCAGGGCTGGCAGGGTTGACAGCTAGTGATCTGTACCCCATAGCGTGTACATATGTGATTGGTTATGTCCTTGTTTGGGTAAGTTATACAGTATGTGGTGGTGGGGAATGAAGGGCATGGGTCATTGTGGTGTGAAAGTGGCTGCTACTGTTGTGTTGGCATTCCGGTAATTATAAAAGGGTACATTCTGAGTGCAGTCTGTGTTTTTGCAACCCAGAATCAATTTCTAAAATTAAATCAACCTGTGTATTAAAGAAATGCAAATGAATCAAATCAAATTAGAACATAATAAACACACATCTATGGTGCTCAAAGATCCCCCTTTATAGTTTTCTCCTCTTTGCTATCTAAGAGCTTGGGTGAAACTAAAAAGGTTCATGCTGCACATTGCATACGGCCGGTGAGTGGTGTGAGCTGTCAGCTATCATTCTATAGGAGGCTTCAAATACGCCACAGGCACAATACTTCTGGTCTTTACTTTCTAACTTTTCCTTTTAATCTCCAGCAGTGGGCCGACACACGTACCTAAACAGGGGTGTAGTACCATTTGATCCTCTGTAATATATGTATTTATTAGTATTTTAACCGATATGTAACCTATTATTTTATTGATCTCCCCTTCTATGCGCCAAAACAGGGAGTGGAGTCTTCTAATGTGCAAACCACCAACACCTATTTGATACATACAAAGGATACACTTATGGACTGGTAAAGGCTCAGTACACATGTCCAGGGCGGGGGGCGAACGTGATGTGATGCACAATGTGTATGAGCGTATGAAAAATCCCGCGGGTATGATTGCTTTGTGGGCTGAAAATGTGTGCATACACAATGAGTGTCGAGCGGGATGTATAAACATTTAAATCTAGTTAAAGGAGTAGTTTACAAGCAGCAACATTCCCTCTTTTTTTCAGTGTGACAATTGAATAAGCTCACAAGTGTCAAACAAAGGTCCGCGGCACGTCTGGATGTTTTGTTTGGCCCGGTGACTGTACAGTATCCAAGAGATTACTATACTGCTTAGCCATTTGTGCAGTGCCAAGCAGCGGCATAACTAAAGATGATACCTTGATCAATGTTTTAAAAAAGAGCTGATTGCGGTATAGCTAGCGGTCAGAAACTATAGTTACTTGAATTTGCCCCTTACCCTTTATGATGGAGGTTTGACATCCTGGAATAGCTTTCAATTCACTTCTTTTGCACCTAAACTTTTAGAACATCTTGTCTTTGTAACATTGCAACGCCTCCATGCAAATAAATTCGTGTCCTTAGCGGATTTTGAATAGGCCCTCATGAAAGGTTACTTGTAACGGTAATATTGCCAAAAGCCAATGGCTTGGCCACTTTGTACTCATTGTCTCTTAGGGATGGCCGGTCGCTGGATACGACCCAGATCCAGCCGCGGATCTTATCCCAGGTGCGTGAACGGCGGCTTTTTTCGGATTTTCCGCCTGTCTCATAATACGTATTTTGGAAAATGTTTCGAAAATTACGAGGATTACTCGTATTTCTAGGATATTTTTTGCATTTAAGGGTCCGCTCACGATTTTGAATTTTCAAATTTTTCGAACAAATTCGCGGATCCTTGAGCGGACCGGAACTTTGACGAAGTTGCAGGACATTTCATAATTTTCTTGTATCTATCAGCTGTTTTTGTTATTGTAGACCATTTTCTTCTCATCGGAAAGCTTGTTTTATGAATCAGAAATAAAGCGGCTTCTTGGTGTTCTTATATTGGGACCATTTTATTCTCCCTGTGTACTCTCATTTGGTAGATATAATCAGTTCTTTTGGCCGTACTCTGACAGAATAGGGGTTAATAATTAGACTTAAATAGCTTATTACAAATGCATGTAATAAAAATGGTTTAAAAATAGCGTTAGGTTATGCAGGCGAAGATACTGCCACAAGTAACCATGTTTTTGTTTTTTAAGGGTGGGCATACCCGTTTAAAAAGGGACCTTCCCTTACCGATTTCCCATTTACAATTAAAGGACATTACGTCCAGGGCATGGCCTACCATCTTTGACCTCTTTTCCTTGGTCATCGCATCACTAACTCTCTACGATTTGCTATTTTTTCCTTCACTGTTGCCAAGACTGCACTTTCCACACTCAGTCAATACTTGACAAACTGTTAATAGTAATACTGCAGCTCTTGTGTCCACCCCCACAATATCTATTTTAGTTATTCTGATAGAGGAAACCCCCAGGCCCTAGGATCATTACTCACACTACCCAGAACTGCACAAAGATAATACTCAGTTCCATTTGTATGTACGTTGGAACAGGATCATATACCTATTAAATGAAACTTTAAAAAAGGGAATTAGAAGGTAGTAAGAGTATAAGAAAGTATAAGAGGTATAAGAAGGGTAGTGTGGTTACAGCTGGCATTTACGGTTTTTTTAACAGCTGTCTCTTCTGGTACAGCGATGCCTTAGACAAATCACAGGAGCAGGATGCTGGTCGAGCTAACACACTCCTGATGCTTCCGTGCACAGAAAGAAAGGCACAAAGAGTAGTTAAGCAGAAGGCAGACAGAGAAGCGAAGCTGGGGTAAGTGCATTTGGGGGAGACCGAAGTGTGCTGTAAAACATAATTCTTCAAAATAGTAAAAGCACAATTCTACACATATAAAAAATTTAGGGATTGGGGGGGACATACCCTTTTAAGCGTATGAAATCAAATTTTCTCTTAACAGGTGGGGTACAACATCTTCTCACAATTATGATTAATTTTTAGGGTAAACACCCAAACAGGTAATGTTGTCCCATAATGTGAATTTTGCAACTATGTGACTTATTATAGATCTAGGTGTATAACATCACCACTACATTTAAAAGTACTGCAATTGACCAAAATGAATATTATGACTCACAATGCCATCAGAAACAAACAATAAAGAGGACCCACTCAATACAATTTGTGTTCAAAAGAGACAAAAGAAAGACGACACATGAACAAAACACTTATTTGAAGTGTCATAATACTAAAAAAAAGGAAAAAAGGACCCGTGTAATAGCACCCACCGCTTTGTCACCCAAATTATATAGATAGCCTAAAATAGCAGTAAACCAGCACAATGGTTATCATGTATCAATGGGGGTAGTCATGAAATTAATAAAAGAAAGGAGTTGGTTTTGGTATAAGCAAGCGAGAGAATTAAAACTGAAATCTACTAGCAACTCTGGATTAGACAAAATTCAAATATAATGTGGGAATTTATGAGGGCTAATGAGTATATAGGACAAGAGTGGAAGGAAAAATACAGAGGGAGATAAAGAAAGAAAAAAGGAAAAAATTACAGAGCAGATAGTGGAAGATTTATAGAAAAGGGAAAAATATATAGCTAAGAATTCCCTAATAAAAATGGCTATGCATTGGGAAGAGGAAAATGTAATCCCTTTTTAGGGGGAGAAAGGAGAAGAACCAGATGTTAAGTCAATAGTTAGTTTGGGAGTTAACGTATACTTAAAACTTGTCATGAGACTACATTGTTCCGATCCATTCATGCGTTCAACATTCGCCGAAAGCCATATGCAAACGTATCAGTCGGAACTATCGGTAGGTCGACACACGTTTCCACTTGATATTTTGAAAACATTTATTTGATTTTCGAAAACTCTTGATGCCTTTAAGAGTTCTGAAAAACAGGTCCATTCGGGAGTTCGAAAGAGTTTAGTCGGGGACTTTGAAACCCCACAGATCGATTTCGAAATGGGGTCTATTCGACACCACATTACATCTCTAATCAGAAAGGGGTTAGGTAAAGGTAAAATGTAAAGAAGGAGTCCCCACCCAGAATTGAGAGAAGGAGTCAGGTGGGTTAACCTGAGAGACAGAAGGAAGGGAAAAAAGGAGGATGGGGAGGGAATTTATTAATTTGATAACAAAGTATGTTTGATATGACAATACCTCTTATTGTCTAAGGGATTATTCCTTTGACCTAATGCCAAACTTTAATAAATATACAATTTTAAGCAATTAAGGATCTTCACTCTGTTGCAAGTAGATGGTTATTGACCAAAATCTTTAATCAAAAATCCACAACAGAACTATGAAGAATAAACACCTTGAGGTCATAATGGAATTAACAGTTGAATCAGAATATTCCCAGACAAAAATCTCCACTATGGACTCACTACCCCAGGGATAGTGGGAATTCAGTTTCCAGTCCATCGTTGGCAGCTGTTCACCAAAATAACTAAAAAAAAATTGTTAGAACTATGGAAAAAATGAAGAAACGGAGAGAATGAGAACAGGAATGAGAGAACCCATGATAATACAACATAATTTGACCAACAAGAAGAGGGGCACTAGCCAAAATAAAACAACGGGATGATTGATCATTGGGGTTGACAGATATAGTGGGGGAAGTGTTGATAATGACAAAAAAAGTTACAAATACCAAACTACACTATAAACCAATGAAGAGATACAAAAGGAGAATTAAAAAAACTTTTTGGACTATGGGGATATAACTCAATGGGTCTTAGTGGATAGGGCCACATTGCCTGCGCTTTGTTTGCTTTGTGCATGGTTTTTTATATCATGTGAAAACACGGCAATGCAACAAAAAAAGCACGATTTGCGATTTGCGTTAACACATTTTAAATTGCAATTGCATGGTTTTCAATACTTAACCACTGAAAACCAACGCAATGCGCAAACGCAATGAAATCGCATGTGTTGCGTTTGCAGTGTGGACTGTTGCTCTCAAGGAGTAAAGAGCGCATCGAAATATAGTTCAAAAAGTGGACCAGAGGGTACAGGACATTCTCCACTATACCACAAATCCATAAGAACAAGGATTAATCCTCTGGGAGGGCTAATAGGGTCTGGGAATCGTTATTAGAAAGCCAACAGAAAGAGAAGTAAAAATGAGATACTATCGTGGAAAGTGCCATCTACCCGTGAGAAGAGAAAAATAGAACTTTTTCCTCCACATTCTTTCCATGTGTGCCCCTATAATTTTTCCACCCAAACCCCCCAGGGCGACGTACCTGCACTTTTTCTGCGACACCCCTCTACTGTACTGATATACACAATTCTAGAACACAATAAATGACCGCAATCACATACCCCTCTACTACTACTTGGCAACTGTCAATCAAATCTGTGACTGCTGACCTCTTCCAGCGCTCAAGCCCACCCCTCCCCTCCCCCCGCCATGCTCTAACAAACCAACGATAAGAGCATTAGCAGGGGGGAGAGAGGTAGTTTGACTGCAGAGATAAGGCTGCACTGCACTACCCCCTTCTGATTAGCTTTCACGGAATTGTGATGATGGGTAACACACTAACAATCAGAGAGGAGCGAACGTATTGAGGAGTGAAACTGTATGTTTCTCCCTTCTCTGTACCGTGTTCCAGGTAAGCTTGCTTTTCTATTGGCCCATTACGATGCCCCCCCTGTCCCCGTGGCCGGGTGTTTTTACGGGGGATGTTGACTTTGTAACTCCTACTGCACATATAAGCGTGCCTCGGGTAGCCCCCCCGGGTGTTAAGACATGGAGGATGGGGTATAACAGAGGCGGAGGCGCGAAGGGGGCCCCCCGCCTGCTGCAGAGAGATGACACCAGGATAAACAGAGTCACTTGGGACAGACGGTTAGGACAGCGAGCTACATGAACTTTATTTGAAATGAGGCCGGCCAATGTGTTTGTTCCCTCACTAATAGAATCGCCCTTTAAGACCATTTGGTAGATTATCTTGATGTACAAGACACAACGTGATGTGTGCTGCTTAAAACTTGATAATATATCGGAGAGGATAAGACCATAGTTTAGGACTTTAGAGTAGAAAATCGTGACTTGTTTGATCCCACAACGTCTTGTCCCAAGGCTTTGGTAAGGTGGTATAGAATACAGGTTATGCATATGAATTTTACATGTAAAACCTGATTGGAGTTTTAATGAAAAGAACGAGTTTCTGATATAGTATACAAAATCTGGAATGTATTGTGACAAAGAAGAGTCATGAATTTGCTACTTATTGAATTAATTGTGGTTATTTCAAGAATGTATGTATATCCATATTAAAACCTATGATGAAAACAACAGACTTGTGATATAACATGTTAATTCTCAGAAAAGAACAAATGCATAGACATGTTACAGGACACATCATAAGGTGAAGACACAGAAATCATAAACCCAGTTAGGTTCTTTTGCACCAAGGACCTGCAGGACTGGTATACAAAGGATGCCAGCTGTATACGTTACAGATAACATTCTGTTTTTGTCTGAATGCTACTCTCTGCTGTTTATTTTAGTATACTTTATCAGGTGTGCTTCGTTTTTTTCCAATCAAAAACTTTGTTGGGGCTGGCTCTTTTATCTCAGGGGCAACACTTGTTCACCAACAGATGGCAGCACAAAGTCCTGTGTGGTCTATTTTTGTAGACCCACACCCACTTTGACTGGTTGGTTCCATTACCACCCTGACCCACATAAGTATTCTGACTTGCACCACGGAAATAAACAGGACCAGCGAGCCGACCCGCAATTGCACCCGGGCTATGCAAGTAGTCACGATCCCACACCTGGACCGTGCACCATCAAAGTTTACAAATCCAACCAGCAGCCTTTCAACCAAAACCCGGGACCCAACAACCCATTTAAAACCTCACCAACACCAACAACTCTTTCAAAACATCACCGACCACAAGCCGTGAACCCGTGGGTAGTTACACTTATCCAATTACAGGGCGTAAAATCTCATCCAAACAGATTGGACAGCACTGAAACAATGTATCCCCAAGTCGAATCAAACTCATCCCAGATGTTTGATATTTTTTTGTTGGTTGGAAATTTACAAACATTGACGATAGATAGGGTAGATAGGATAGTAAGATATCTACGCATTCAGTAAAATCAGAAAAACGAAGTTATCCCAAGCGTGTTATTTGTTGTTTTTTTGTTCTTTCCAAGTGAGCAGGGTTTCAAATCTATACTCACTAAAGCTCTAAGGATAATTTTAGCCCAGCGCAAATTGTCTCTTTGGAATGAGTCATTTGCTTATTTTTCAGCTGTGCTCCTGGAGGATGCTTAGAAGATGTTTGGTTTTTGAAGAGTCAAGGAAAGTTACTGATTGCTGCATTTAACAGTTTGTCAACCACTAACTTGTGTTTTTCTCTAATATATGAAAGAAGATGGCTTTCACAATAAAAATGACATTACAATCTTTGGACCGGAATTGTTGTTCAAATTTACCTCCCCAAAACTATTTTATCATTTGAATTTTAGAAATAATTTCCCTAAAGTCACATAAGATGTACCTTTCATACAAATTCTTAACATTGATTTCAGATTGTAAATGTAAATTGCGGTAATAAAGCAATTTAAACAGCATGGATGATTTTCTCACAGTAGTAAGTAGTTCCTGAATATCAGGATAAAAATGCAAATAGTGATAATATTGGAGCAAACCTAATAGATTAGCTACTTTCAGAGTGTTTCCAAAATGTGGAGGGGATGTTTCAATCTTATAATTGCAATTTTAGTGTGTTGTAATAATTAAGCTGATCAAATAACCTCTTAGCTGTAAAAAATAGAAGTTAGTAATGGAAGTAAATTTTATTAAATTATAACAGACCTTGAAAAAATCTATGCTACTCAATAAATATTGCATGTTCTGCACACAATTTTCGGCTCAGTGGGCAATACTGCATGTGATTCTGAGAGCACAGAAAGACGCAAACCGGAAGATTACATTCTTGAGGCCACTGCAAGTAATCTATGATTGTTCAGTTTGGTAAATGAACAGATGGTATTTACCATGGAAATTCATCATAAACTCTAAATGATTTAGCAGTATGGTTACAGGTTGTTGAAATAATTTTGATAGTATTCATTATGGTTAAAAATTTAATGTGACTTTTAATTCCTATAACTTGTATCTGCCTAATACAAATTTATTTAAAATACCAATAGAAATAATTTGTAATTTGAATAACAGAGGAGTAGAAAACCACAAAGCTATAAAGAACAAAACTGTGGTCTCCATACAAATGCCCTCTATTGAAAATAGCTCTCTCATACAGAAAAACCAAGAATGATGGAGCTAGCTCTTTGATCTTAAAGGCAAAACTGTTGGTCTCAAAACAAGTTCGAGGGTTAAGATTGTGAAGGTCTATATTCATCCAGGTCATGGTTATATCTGTTGGATTCAATTTAGATCAAACTGGACTTGAAAATGTAGTTCTTGAGACGTTTCGCGAGTCATCCGACTGGCTTTCTAAGTGCAGAATGAATGTACAAAGACATATGTGGGCAATTAGGTACACTGGGAAAATCACCAACTTTGATGCTAAAGGGTACAGTACAAAATGGTTGTCTGACAGAGACTGGATCGATGAGCACAGGAAAGAAGAAATGCTGACATGAGATCAAAGGGAATATTTATAAACGATTGCTATTTTCAGCATTTCGCTATCGAAAGGACACTGCAATGACAAAGATTGGTAATTTCGCCGTATTTCTAACGCCGATCTAACTTTTCAGCATGAAAAGTAGTATTAATGATGTGTTAATTGTGAATGGTGTTAAGCCCTGTATTGTGGCAAATAGAGAAAATGCCCGCAAGCAAAGGTAAAAAGGTGATCTTGGTAAAACTGGAAATCGCTGATCGTATTACAGCAAATGCAGGTAAAATAGTTTAAAATACCCCTGGTTCCTTATTATTATTGATACTCCACAATGTACCAACACCTCCCAAGGACCCACTGACATGGCATATATGGGCACTTGTGTGTTTAGCCACTTCAGACATGGTGATTTTAAATGGCCAACTTAAATACTTACGCTCTTTTATATTGCGTCAGGACAAAATTTGCCAATAATGACTGCGAAAAGTCAAAGACCTTAGAAATATGCCTCCTAGTGTCCAAGCATATTTAAGCCAGTTCACATCTAAATTTATACCCTTGGGAAATAAATGTAAAAAATAAATGCGCCATGTGGCTGAATTCTGATGTAAAGAGGCAAATGGTAAGGAAGAAAAAAGGCATTAAAACCTTTAAGGCCGAGGGAACGGAAAGGGCCTTTAGGGAGTATAAAAACTGTAACAAGGAGTGTAAGAAAGCATCCAACTAGCTAAAATTAATAATGAAGTTGGTAGCTGAAGAAAGCATCACTAAGCCTAAACATTTTTTAAGTAATTAATAGTAAGAAGATGAGGACTGAGAATGTGGCACCATTAATTAATGGGGATAAGTTAGTACGGAGGATGGCGAGATGAGCTGAAGCAAATGTCTTGAATATTAGTAGCAATAAAGGTATACAAGATTCAAGTTCACTTTGGTTAACCGAGGATATGGTACAGAAAGAACTAAATAAGGTTAATATAATAAATCTCCTGGACGGATAAAATATCCTCGGGTACTTAAGGAGCTACGTTCAGTTTTATCTAGGCCATTGTTTCTATTTTTGCTGATTCCTCATGTCCGGTGGTGTGCCTCTGGATTGGAGAAGGCTGATGTTATTCCAAATTCAAAAGGGTGTCGTTCACAGCCGGGTAATTAAGGCCTGTAAGTTTAACTTCAGTGGTGGGAAGATCCTGGAAAGTTTAATAAGGGAACAGTTCTAGAGTATGTTTCAAGGACGACATTATAAGCAAGGTTTCTGTGTTTGCCGACGACACAAAACTTTGTCGACCATTAAAAACTTCAGAGGATGTGCAATCGTTGAAAGGGGATCTAGATAGATTATCACATTGGGCTGCTAAGTGGCAGATGAAATTCAATGTTGATAAAGTAAGGTGATGCATTTTGGACTTAAAAATACTTGTGCTACTTATACTACAAATGGCTCTGTGTTAAGTGAATCCCTGTTGGAAAGGGATCTTGGATTTTGATGGATACAAACTTAAAAGTAGCAAGCAGTGCCAGGCAGCAACAGCCAGAGCCAGCCTGGTTTGTCTGTATAAAGCGAGGGTGGTATCGGATTCAAGGGAGGAAAATGTAATTCTCCCTCTTTACAAAGCATTGGTAAGGCCTCATTTGGAATATGCAGTGCAATTTTGGAATCCTGTGTACAAAAAGGACATCTTTGAAATGGAAAGGGTTCAGAGAAGGGCAACTAAATTAATAAGGGGATTGGGGGAGCTTGAATATGAAGAGAGACTGGAAAAGTTACAATTATGTACGCTGGAGAAAAGGCGCTTGCGTGGGGATATGATTACTGTGTATAAATACATTAACGGGCCATACAATAAACTATCTGGGGCATTGTTCACCAATAGAACATGTCAAAGGACACGAGAACATCCCTTAAGACTTGAAGAAAAAAGGTTTAGGCTTCAAGCTCGGAAAGGGTTTTTCACTGTGAGAACGGTAAAGCTATGGAACTGTCTTCCAGTGGATGTTGTTATGGCAGGTTCATTGGTCATTTTCAAAAAAAAGCTGGATGAGTTTCTGCAAACAAGGAATGTTACAAGTTACTGGTATTGATACATAAAGTAGAGTTGATCCAGGGAAATTTCCGATTGCCACTTGGAGTCAGGAAGGAATTTTTTCCCCCTTCATAAATTTGGTGGGTTTTTTTTTGCCTTTCCTCGGATCACATTTTAGGCAGGAAATGAGGATATTGCTAGATGGGTTGGACTGGATGGACGTATGTCTTTATTCAACCTCAAAAATACTATACTATACTATTAGATATTGGTAAAAGATTACTAGAGAGAGAAATATATTGGATCTAGATGCATACCACTTTCAACCGGGGTTCAAGTTTTTCTTGATCTATATTTTTAAAATGCTATTTTAATATACTTTTTCTTTACTTCTACTCCAGGCTGAAGTGATGTAAAAAAAAAAAAAAAGACATTTATAATACTGAAGTTGATGGACAATTATGCACAAACTAAGTTCCCCCACTTTCACCTGATAGTACCCAGGGTGAGACTTGTTGGGTCTTTAGCCCAGGATTCTCTCTATGCACTCTAAAACAAGCCATCAAAGTCAGCTTTAATTCCCCCCTCCCACAGTCTGGGGAGCCACTAACCTGATCTGGTCTAATCTGATCCAGCCACTAGAATGAACTGTGGTTCATGTTGGTTTCTAATTTCACACTTCCTGTATTAAAGGCTAGAATAATATGCTCTGTTAACACTTGATATGGGCAGTTTGAGCTGAAGCGCTATGTGAATTTTATGTGTTTGTACCAATAAAACTAAACCTAAAGTTCAAAGTGGTGTGCCTGAAGGTTCTGTAATGGAGCCACTTCAATTTAATCTTATTATAAATTACTTAGAAGTGGGTATTGAAATCAAGTTATCTGTGCTTGCGGATGACACAAAACTATGCAGAGCGTCGGAAACTTTAAATAATGTGCAATTGCTGCAGGCCAGGCGGACCTAGATGGATTGTCAAAATAGGCAGTAGAGTGGAAGATGAGATTTAGTATAGTATAGTATTTGAGGTTGAATAAAGACATCCATCATTCCAGTCCAACCTACTCATCCAACTGTTGATCCAGAGGAATGCAAAAAACCCCACCAGAATTATGAAGGGGAAAAAAATTCCTTCCTGACTCCAAGTGGCAATCGAAAATATCCCTGGATCAACTCTACTTTATGTTTCAATACCAGTAACTTGGAACATTCCTTGTTTTCAGAAACTCATCCAGCTTTCTTTTAACACTATCCAACATCACAACTCCCAACTGAAGACATTTCCATAGTTTTACTGTTCTCACAGTGAAACTTTCCGAATTTTAAGACTAAATTTCTTTTCTTCAAGTCTTAAGGGATGTCCGCGTGTCCTCTGACATATTCTTTTGGTAAACAATCCCCAGATAGTTTTATATATGGCCAGTTAATGTATTTATACAGTTATCCTATGCCAACGCTTGTGTACATATTTGTAACTTATCCAATCTGTCTTCATATTCAAGCTCCCCCATTCCATTAATTATTTTAGTTGCCCTTCTCTGAACCCTTTCCATTTCCTAGATATCCTTTTTGCACAGGATTCCAAAATTGCACTGCATATTCTAAATTAGGCCTTACCAATGCTTTGTAATTAAGGAGAATAACATTTTTCTCCCTTGAATACACCTCTCTTTATACAAGATTATATATCTTGTTTATAGATCTTGCTGTCTCTAGCTGTTGCTGTCTGGCACTGCTTGCTACCTTTAAAGGAGAACTAAACCCAAATTTTTACACTCTAGAATCTGGAAATATGATCTCTAAAAACACCATATACATGAATATCAACTGTGAAGGGGGAAAGCAAGACAGGAGAAAGAACATGGACATATGTAGCAACAAATTAAGAATTTTCAAAAAACACTGTATCCGTCTGCTTTGAACCAAACAAAATCACAGAGGCAGCAATTGGTACATCCAAACAAACCACAAGAAAAGTGATGCAGTGCGGTGCAGTGAAGAGTGCTCTGGTTTGTATGTGGGGGAATGCAAACAGCAACTGCACCAATGTATGGTCCAGGACTGAAGAGCCAATTCATCAGAGAAAAAGGACATACCTTTGAAAACAACATCTTGGCAAATGAACATCATTGGTTCAAGAGAGGTGTCAAGAAGGCCATGTATGTGAAAATAAAGAAATCAAGCCTGAATAGAGAAGGAGGGGTTGGACACCAACTGTTTGCCATGTACAATGTGGTTTTGACACCTTACCCTTTGTAGTTTTGATAACACCCCTTAGTTTCAATGCATCCACACCTTGCATTCAGAAGGTTCCCAACACCTGACTGTCATATGCTAATTTGGACTTTCCAGGGTAGTTAATTGCCAATGAAGTGAATTTGTGGAATCCAAGCAGGATTGTGAAGTGCACCCCCTAAAGTCTGCGCCTCATCAGGTAAGTATCAGTATATTTGCTTGAAGGGAGGCACACTTAAATGATACTTTTAAACAATAATTTATTCAGGTGCTGAAAACCATGTACATAATGTTTCGGGGGGTGAAATCCCCTTCCACAGGTGCCAACAGATTCTTGTACAAGTCATTCTGAATTGAAAAAGCCAGTTGGATGATTAGTGAAATGTCTTCAAAAACTAAACTTTAAGTCCAGTTGATCTAACTGAATACAACAGGCTCTGTGCTAAGTGTATCTGTATTGGAAAATAATTTGAGGGTTATAGTAGATAAACTTAGCTGTACCAAACAGTGCCAGACACCAATGTCTAGAGATAGTAAAAAATGACTTTGTCTCATCTTAATCTATAATTGAATACATGTAAGTAGCACTTACTCTGATATGCATGTGTTGCTGCATGCCTTCAATCCAGCACACATTTTGTTTAGGAGCAGTATCCCCCTTCCCTCTTTTAACCACTCCCACTTCCATCTGACCTGACTTTTTTTGCAGATTGTGAGGGGTCTGTCAGAGTGGAAATGCTGATTTTGGTCACAAGGACTAGAGTGCTAAGAGGAGTACTATAGGGTCTATCCTATTTTTGCATAGTTTACTTCCACCTCCTAAGCAGGATTAGTCCAGACCTCATAAATATGAGTGTGCTCTCTGCATATTTCTAAGTTTAAGAATTGGATACAATCAGATTATTTCAGAAAGCATACCAATAAGATTCTTTTTAAAATAATCGGATTGTAACCAGTTCCAAATCAGATTTTTTTCTCAATCAGAATTGGTTACAAACAGATTCTCTAAGAAATAATCTGATTGATATACCAACCAAAACCAATCAGATTCTTTCTAAAATAATCTGATTGAATCCAAGAAAGAATCTGATTGTCTGTTTCCCAGACCATTTCTCAGGTCCCAGAGCCATTTACAGTAATTTTTCGAAAATTCCTTGGAAATTCTAATTTTCTAAATTTCTCAAATTCTCTAAATTTCTCGTGGCTGAAAAATAGAATGCAGAAGCTTGAAAAACAGTGCGATTGTGAGGAAAGTTTTTTTTTTTCAATTCTGGATATATATATATGTGTTTCCCAGACCATTTCCCAGGTCCCAGAGCCATGTACAGTAAGTTACCTATTTTATCTTATATTTATGCGGATCTGTGTGGATTTATTTCTCCCATTGACTTTAACTGGTTTCCCTGCAGATTTTCAATTTTTTTAAAAAATTTGCGAATCTGCAGGCAGAACAGATTTTAACAGTTTCGCCCATCTCTAATCTTTAGGTTAGGAAAGGTTTCTTTACAGTGAGAATGGTGAAACTTCCAACTGTTCCAGCCGATGTGGTAATGGCAAGTTCATTGAATAGCTGGGCTGGATATGTTACTAAAATTAAAAAAAAAATATTAAAAATGAATGGTATTAATACATTAGAAATATGCAAAGCCCACACAACTTACTTGCCTAAGGTCACATAATGCAATAATCTCCATGTGAAATTTAGTGCATTGTGTAATCGCGGCCAGGTAAATGAGCCGGCACATGACTCCAGCAATAACGCATTACCAGGGTTATTCAATAAAAGTTCTTATCGTGTAAAATGGTGTTAAATTTGCCCCAACCAATCAGAACTTATTTAACATTTGAAAGCTAACATCTGATTGGTTGGGGCAAATTTTGCACCATTTTAAACGAGAACTTTTATTAAATAACCCTGTACATTTCCACTATATACTGTAGTAGCACAAATCTTAACTTCTGTAAGTTTGCATCGGGCGCACTGCGCAACTTATTAATATATCAGGTAGCTTGGGTTTTACACTGACTTGGCCATTTAGTGCAAGTATTACATTGCCCCCTTAGTTCGAGTTGCCATTTGAAATCAGGAAGGAATTTATTCCCCACTTCATACTGGGGTTTTCTTTGCCTTCCTCTGGTTCAATTGTAAAATAGGGCTCATGAGTAGGTAAAAAAGGTTTAACTTAAACCTCCAGTACTATGTTACTTTAGTTTGTGTTCTAAAACTCTAATAATACTTATCCACGTACAACAGCTTAATAAAGTTATAATATTATTAATAATATTTTGTTTAAACCACAAATAACAATTGTTTGCTTGCTGTGCTGCATATTCCCCTTTCTCTGAGTAAAAGTTACATATTTGTCTGCTAAATTGATCAAATGGCCCAGAAATCAGAAGAAAATTTACCAGCAAAATAATATTTCTCAACTTTGTTTTTAACACGGATTATTTGTATATTTTTCTATGCAAAAAATAATTGGTTGGGCTAGATATTGGTTTACTCCCAGTACAACCAATCCTCTTTTTTTTTTACTATGTGCAGTACACATTAATATGCTGTAAGTGGGTTTAGACGTGTGTTTTTGATGGACATTGGACAACGAGCAGTTATAAGCACAGATTTTGGACTTTGCAGTCTGGTTTGGACTTTGCAAAGCCATTCTGTGCACTGTATGCACTATGTTCCAGTTGTTGGTTGGATTGGTGGAAAACTAGGCATGTAATTCCTGTTATAGTAAGTCAAATGACATGCCTGAAATCTGCTGCTGTTAAACTACCCAATAGATTTCAAGCAAAAACCAAGAGCAGCATTTACATCAATATGACATTTTACACAGCTAGAGCATTGATCACCATCCCATAAAACATTTTTTGAGAAAGTCAGCTTTGCATGTGGATATTGGAAATGATGTAATATTTTATTCCTATATAGCATTACTGTTTATATTTTCCTTTTAATGAGTTCTTCTCTGTAAAACTTACTCGTATATCATCCTGAATATTCAAACCATTTACAGCAGTAAGCAATGAAAACTGATTGAATGTAAGAGCCGCAGAGTAACAGAAGTGTTCAAATAAAATATATTTTTGAATAAAAATTCAGGTAGTTACTGTAGAAAAAAATTAAATTCCACTCAGATTATGGATCTGGTGGAACCAATGGTTTAAAGCCCTAAAATGAGTTTTAAAAGCTTTTTACTTTTTATATATTTGCCCTTTCAAAACTTTTGTTAAACACTTCTAACTGGATGTAAGTTAAGCTATCCATACATGGCTCAATCAGTACAGTATGGTGCAAACAATAGAGATATTTCAATCATAAATCAATCGAGAAGTAGCAATTGATGTGCCATCTTGCACCATGGATCTTGAACAGACTTCAGACTATGGCTGCAGAAAGGATTGGGGGGGGGGGGGAGAGATTTTCCGTGTCCCCTGTGTCCCCTGTGTCCCATCACCAACCGATCAATAAACTGCTCAAAATTGACAAGCCCTCTATTGAACAGAAGGGTAAATGAGAATTAGAGATTTTGGCTGAGTTAATCAAATCAATGAATCGATCAAAAAAAACTCATTTGTGTTTGTAAATCTTTAACCACTAAAAAGCTATTGTTTTGAATGCGACTGCTTACAAAACTTGCAAACAGTTCACACAGTTTTATACTAGAGACAGGAATATTCTAAAACATCCTTAAAGGCTGACACACCTGTAACTAGTCCTAAAATGACACATTCAGACATGTCATTCAGACATGTGCACATTTATTATAATAAACTCCCACAGCTCAATCCTGTTCTTTCTTGCTATTATCTACATAATAAACTGTTCAAGAGGCAATGCTCAGCTGTAAAGAATCCCAAAGGAATGATAAGCTTTCAGGGCTACAAGCAGTCAGACGCAGAGCCAAACCAACAAAAAGCTTTTCTTATTAGTAACCCTCAAAGCTGAAAAGCTTTCCTCAATGCTAAAGCAGAAACACCACTGCAGGATAGAGGTTAATTAAAAGAAATCAAGTACTTTACAAAGGAAGAGTCCACTCACTCAGAAGGCAGAAGAAGAAAACAGCGCAATTCTTTCCAGAACAGGAGACCCAGTCAAACCCACGAGAATAAACGCTTTAACACAGTCCAGTCAGTACTGCAAGTAAGCCGGCAGTGCAGCTGCTGCTATGATGTGTGTGCTAACTCCAAGCCCTGCATCTGTTCCTTGTGTTTGCTCACTGCAGTTTCTCCTATGACTCCATCATACTGGAATGGCACTGACAACAGCCACCTCCCTCATAGGACCAGAGGAAACACCACTGATTTGCTTTTTACACTCAGGTATGGAGTGAAGGTCACACAAAATCACAGTCATTGAAAATGAAAAGGTAGAGAACTGGGAAGGGGGAGGGAGGAAAAACGAACTCCACAGCTGCTCTTTCCAAAGCTACACAATCTAAAACACCAGGAAGGAAGGACTGAAAGAACTTAGGAACTCATTATCAAAAGGGAGCCCAGCTGATTCTGATAAACAAGTGTGTAGACCTAAAGTATGAATGGGAAATGTCATGCTACTGCAAATCACCTTTACAACTGGCATACTGTTACAGCTAGCGAGATCTGTTATCGGCACCAGAGAGATTACAATCCTGGACATTCAATGCAGCAAGACAATGCATTTTAAAAAGAACAATAAAACACAGAACAGATGGTTATAAATAACAAATAACAGTCAATATGAAGTAACGTCTTCCGCAAAGATATTGCAATCAAAAGTGCAGATTTACAATATGGTCAATATTAAAAAAAAACTAGGCATATGCTAATAATGTGCTATTTACTTACTTACAACTAAAGCCTCAGAACAACATTGAATAAGTTATAAAAAGTGGTAATCAGTGTAGAGAAATGTAACTTTTTAACATGAGGTTTGTGTCTTATTTCCCAGTGTTTCGTTATCGCATGTGGTCACTGACCATCATGTTCTTTATACATGCTCAGTCCTAAGATACTGCAGGAACTTGTTACAGTTGGTCACACACAAAGTAGCCTCTATCCAATCGTTTTACAGAACAGAATAGGGAAGGGAGCACTGAGTGACTGAGATCAAGGGGTGTGGCTGGTCACTGTACATACACAGTTATTTCATCCAGTTCTTCAAGTGGTAATTTACTTTAATGCTATTTAATGTATGGGCATTTTACAGTTTATTGTTGTTTTTAGAGGGTATATATTCAGATTCTGGGGTGTAAAAATGTGTGTTTAGTTCTCCTTTAACTGTAATGCTGGGTCTGCTGAGGCAATTTTGCTATAGCAGGACAATCACTTTGAGCCAGCTGTGGGCAAGTCGGTGGCTGAGCCCCTAACATGTCATATCCGAGGCCCTCAAAGACTGGATAAAGCTATTCCATCATGTGACGTTATTTAGTCATGTCTGTACAATGCCCAACACTAGATTTTGCTGGTGCTTAGCTGTACCTTGTACATCCCTTTTGCATTAAAATAATTGTGTTAATAAAATGCTGAAAGCACGTAAACAGCAACCATTGGCATATTGCATCCAACACGCCTGTTTGTTTCCAGGATAATAAAAGTCAATAAAAAGTTCGGTGACAATAATAAGGCATGAAACATGCATAAACCTTTATGATACAATCCTTATTTTTTGTGTAACCATAATAAAACTACAGATTTAATCAGACCTTTCTGCTGTGTAAGCATGTTGCTGCCAGTGATATCTTATTCTTGCTTTTTTCCAAATGTTATGCCTAAGGATTCAATTTCCATAGCACTGCCATGTATAACAACATTAGACAGCTTGTGATACATGAGATCTTCACTAATACATGAGCAGCAGGTAGAAATTGCAGTCTATTCTCCATGCAGATATTACTTCTGACAAAATGCTACACTATAGTTATATATGCATTACATTTCTATATTATATTAAATCCTGTAATGTTCTGCAATTCCTTTTTTTATTGGCCCCAAAGCAACTGTAAAGCTAATCTTATATGTCAGTCTTACAGAATCAACAATGTGAAAAACTAATGATGCAGAAACTTATGTGTAAAAAGACTAGAAAAGGCAATATGTCCCATAGTGCAACAGTGTACCCCATCAAAATATAGCAATTGTCACAGTCAGGTTGGTTGCTTATGTAAAATCCCAAGTCCATATTCTCCTGTTACTCTTACTGTGATATGGCCTTTCTAAAAACTTAAAACATGAAATGCAACAATGATCAACACTATGTACAGGTCAGTAGTAATGCTTTTAAATGTGCAAACATAGAGAGGTGTTCTCCCAAACCTTTGACAGTGCATGTCCCTTAAAAATTGTGAATATTAACTCAAGCTTCTCTTGAAAAAGTAAAACATGTGACAATATCACCCCTCTAGTAAAATCTGCTCTATCCTTTCAATACCAGGAGTCTGCATGGCTTGCTTGAAGTAAGTGAACCTTGGAAGAGAAATGCAGTGCTCTTTTGCACATGCTCTTAGTATTGTTGTTGAAGGAGAAAGAAGAGCAGTTGGGGCTACAGTAAGTAAATCACATGGTAAGATATTACTATAGGAAGTGGACATGCCTTTTACAACTTTTTTTTATTCCACCTGCATGTTATCATTTATTATGATCATACCATTATGAAGATTACATATATCTTTTGATAATGTGCATCTTTTCCCTACATGAACCAAGCCAGCGGAACACAATATTATGATTTCCTGGTGGCATCAAATATGGGCAGAGATGGCCTACGAAAGAATGTGAGGTAAATATAGCCCATTTGCCTCTTACCACAATAAAAATGCAACATATAAATAAATACTTCTATAAAGTAACATAGGCTATTCACTACTAGTCATTGCAATGTGTTAAATGTATTTTATTTCAAATAATAAAAAAACTTAACTGTACATTTGATGATAGCTCTTTATTTTTTTAAATGTTATTAAACAAGCTTTCAAGTCAACAGCCTATATCCACAGTCTACCATTTTAGCTATAAAACTATTTTGTTTGATTTTTATAATTAAACATAGAATATTGCAGACAACTTTGCCCGGTGGTCTGAACAATAATCTAATGTACAACCACAGAATTAATTCTTTTTGCAAAGCTAGAAACCAAATAACTGCAAGCCAGTAATTATTATGCAAATCGGGTAGGTTTTATTATGGCTGCATATCTTTGATGATATCCACAGCTTTGATTAGCTCATCTCATGAGACTTTAGCAATTCAGAATAGAGAATTACTGTGGGGGAAAAATATTCACCTTTAGCAACTCCTGGTTCAGGAAAAGTGTTAACAAAAGAGCAGTAGGCAAATACATAATATATAAAAATGCTTTTGGCAAATGCAGTGCTTTTTGGCACCTACAGGGCTATGTACCGAGAGTAGCTATTTGTGTCTTAAAGTCACATTAACCAATGCACCATGTGTTAACATGACTTTAAGACACAAATAACGGCAGCTGCGGCATTACGCAAATTTTGTGTCACACAACTGCTGCAACCAATGTACTAAGCCGTTAACGGGTTTGTATGATTCGCAAAAGGAAAAAAGGAAAACTCTATTTGCAATGCACTGAGAGCCACTATCAACTCAGTGCATTGCCTAAAGGGGGCAATAGAGAGCGATGGCGAATCTTGGTACATAGCCCCTCTAGTTAGAGATTGGCCAAACTTGCAGACTTATTTTCGGAAATCCTCGAACAAATCGAGGACATTTGGCCGTTCGAGGATTACCGTACGGTAATCCTCACCCAGACGTTTGGGGGAACCCGTGGCTAAACCCGGGACCCCTTCTGGGTCCTTAGAAGGACCATTGTGGCCCTCCTTTTGGAGCTTAAGGGGTTCTGCAGCTTGAAACCGGGGAACCCTCTCACCGGCACTTAGAAGTGCCCTTGTGGCACTGACATGTGTCTTTTGGGGCTTAGGGGGTTCCGCAGCTTGAACCAGAACCCCCCTCCCCGACACTTAGATGTGCCCTTGTGGCACTGAAAGTGCCTTTGTTGGGGGTCCTGCAGCTCAAAATATTGAAATATTAATCAATCACAATTGGATTTGGTCCTTCAGCAAACCTATATAAAGAGTTGCAAACCCCCACGGAACTAAGAAGTCATCTGAGTGATGGCAAAAGAAAGAAGAATTTGGCATAAAAGAGGTCGGCAACATCGGCAACGTTGATGTCACCTGCGTCGGCGGTGTCACTGGCAGCTGCAATGACATTGCCCAGCATTGGCGGCATCGGTGGAGTGGATATCAAGATAGAAGACACCGGAGACATTAAAATATTTAGGACCTATAATATTTAGGACCAGGGGTGGTCCCGGTTTCAAATTGCAGTACCCCATTATCAGAAAGGATCTTATTAGAGCCACATGGAACCATTTCCCAGGTCCCAAAAGCATTTACTTTTTGGTGCTGTATATTCGCTGTATTTAAAGGGTATGTCCACATCCAAAAGAAACTGCCCCTATTGTATAGTGTTTAAAAATCCTTACCTTACATCTCTACTCCAAATGGGTTTCCTGCAGTGCTTGTTCAAAGTCCAGGAAAAAGAGTAAGAGCTGTCAGTGAGCCATCCGGCCCCTGCTTCTTCTTTAATCTCAATAAGGACTGTTGCATGCGCAGGTACCCCCCCCTTCAGATCCCTTCTGTCTGCTGCATCCCCCTAGCATTAAAACCTTTTTACTATGTGCAGTCCATCCCATCCCACCCCTAACCACCGAGTTACTGTACATTTGCAAGAAAAGCCACAGAAAGTTACCTACAGACATTTATTCCCCCAGTGCTCTGAATAGCCGGCAGCCAATCACAGAGGCGGCTGTCGGTCTCACCGCTCTCTGTTGTTTCCGGCTAGCAGAGAGACGAGAACAGAGCGCCGGGGGATCGAAGGTCTGTAAGTAACTTTCTGGGGATTTTCTTGCAAATGTAACTTGGTGGTTGGGGGTGGGCTACACATGTTAAAAACTTTTAAATTTAATTAATTTGAACTTTTATTTTCTAGTGGTGATTTCTTAGAATGCAAATGAAAAAGACTTTTTTTTACTTTTTTGTAAACAGGTTATCCTGTGCTTCAAGGTCAACTGCACCTTTTAGAAAGCAATAAACCATGCACGAGGCAAATTTAATAAACACATCATAATTTTAGATCTATTTTAAAAAATGTTGGGAAAACATTTACCACCTCTGACAATGCAAGACTATATGGTGAAAGGACACTGTTTACTCTTACGTGACATAATAAAATATTTCTAGCTTGACAATCTAGTAGTTTTTTTGGTGGGGGGATCAAAGTTCCCAACCATAACAAGATCTGAGCCACAAGGCAAAAGGGTTGGTTTTCTATAAGTAAGGTATACCTATACGCCTGGTTCAGATATAATATTTAGAGCTGCAGAATATTCAGTGAAATATGAGAAAATAAAGAAAATACAAATTTTAAAAACACCATTTGTTGTGGGATAATTCAAATGGTAAAGTCAACACAGAACAACAGTGATGTAAACAGTAGACCCCGTGTCTTTTAAATAAAAGTTCACTGATCCTGCAAATACTCGTATCTTATGATCTGTCAGAAACAATCTCTGTCCATAAGGCCAGTGTGTCACATATAAATTGTAAACAAAGTGACACTTATAGTGACTGGTAAATTAAATGTGACTCCAAACCTATGTATGTATGTATGACTGGACTTTTGTTTTTGCCAGGATGGAAGGAAGCTGATTAATAATATGACTTACAGGAAATGCTATTTCTATGTAAAGAAAGAAATGATCACATAAAAAGTTATTATTCATCACGTTGTTCTATAAATTTTGTAAATGGAAAATAATGTGTTTTGTAAAGTAGTAAAGAGTGCAAAAAAAGAACAGTGATTAGGGAAAGGTCTTTAAGTGTTGCTAATCATCTGGGCCTTCCCCCAGCATTCGTTTTCTCATTACTAACAGTTCATTTCCTGTGTTTGAAGTTAACTTACTACCTTATATATTGTGCTGGAAATAATTGTCTTGGGATGCTTGACTCGAGCTGTCTATGCACTGATTCAGAACACTAAATTAAGAATGTACTAGGAAAATCTGTAATGCTCTACTGTTTTCACTGACAGTAACTACCGACAAGATATACAAGATGCTACAGCTACTTAATTTGAATAAAGTATCCAGGATGTTTGGAGGATAAATGCTGCTGAAACAGACAACAATATGTCAGACAAGAATTAGATGTTTTGTTTTTTTTTTTTTAATTCCATTGATTTATGTAGAAGTCAAGTAGGCCATCAACAGATGTTAGCACAAGAATGGTCAAAGTATACCTTAGCAATGTCATCACATGAAGAAATTTTAGTCAAAGCCACTTGGTGCAGTCTAGGACGACACACTGCACAGTTACATTCGTACAAAAATACAGTTCTTATGTTTAAAAGTACTGTACCTTTGAATATCCACAAAATGGTGCCCAATAACATGTCCAATCTAAAACCACTGATAACCTCTGTTTTCTTGAAAAAGTTGGACTTATTTAGTAAGAGGTGTAAACATTTCAGGCTACAATGCCTGAGGACCTTAATGAGTATACAAATTTCAGAACATCTAACAAAAAAATGTTAAAACTTTTTGATTTGTTTAATTACCTTGTTTAAAAATTCTAAGTAGAACTAAGTTCTAAGACACATGACCGGTTTCTTTTAAAGACCGCTACATTATTGTATTGCCAAAGTAGTAAATTTACGACCACAAAAGAAATTCCTTATGGTACTTTATGGCCTGCGTTGTTAACAGCAAATATAAACCTGCTATATAAATATGCCCCATAATGCGTTCCTTTGACTAAGGGAAATTAAGTAATTTGCTCAGTGCTATCAATTAACGCGTAGGTTAAACCCTGTCCAAACATCTTTAACACTGACCTAAACCTTTAAAAAGAGGTGCATAGAGTCTTTAATTCACAGGGCCAGAGATAAATGAATTGTTGTATTTACTTGTCTATGTTAAAACTTGTGTCCTGTTGCAAAAGATCAGAAAATCATTTAGATTTTAAAAACGTATAGTAATAGTGTAATATTTTAAAGCAATGGGTAACAACCATTTATCAAGTGTTTGTGAAAACATGTTGGTAAAAATAAAAATTGTTTTGCTGTATTAGTCCAATATATGTAGTAAAAAGTAGATTACTGTGATACTTTTAATGGACTAACAGTTTATTTTAGTAGCCAAGCTTTCGAGGGATCTACCCTCTTCCTCAGCTCAGAGCAGTACTCATTAAAACAAAGGTTAACAAAAAGTAAGGAGCTAATTACAATAGATAACAAGATAATAAACCCCCAAAAAAGAAAAATCCAGAATATACAGAGGAATGAGAGGGGGTAATAAAAGAGATAACAGCATACTAGTTTGGACAACCAAATGGAGGGGAGAGAGGTAGCAGGGTGGGTGGGGGTATAATGAGGGGGGATGCTGGAAGAGAGAAAAGCAGACTCTGAGAACATGCACATATTGTATACCATCCACATTTGGTCCTACATACAAAACATGTGAAAACATGTGTAACTTTTGTTGTGGCTTTAAGACAGCTGCACAAAATTCTACAGTGTGTGAAACAGATTGCCAAGAAACCAACTGTGCATACTGAGTGATGCCAACCCCTTGAAAATCATATCTATATCTACATCAGTGAATTATACAATTATTGTTCAGTACGGTGTCCTTGGACCTAGCCATACCCATGAGTCCCAATCCTGAGGTAAAACTCTGGATATAAACAGGCTGCCTCCCCCCTGGCAGTGCTGGAAATAAAAGGTTCGTACACACGTGTGATCGCAGGTCGCACGATGTGTACAAACGTTTGTTTCGGCCGATAATCGGCCGTGTGTAGGCCCTTTATTGCCCGAAACAACCGGGTGGATCTCCGAACGACCGGCCGTTTCAGCCGATAAAGGGCCTACACATGGGCTGATTATCGGCCGAAACGAACATTCGTACACATCGTGCATCGCGGGTCGGGAACCGCGATCGCACGTATGTACAAACCTTAAGTCTCTGTAAAAGCTGCCATAAAACTGTGGCTTTTAGTTGGTCCTTAAATTAATAAAGGAAATACTGATGCCTGCTGAGTAATGCATTGTGTATAGGCTAAATTAGGGGAGAACATCCCAGATAAGGAAAGGGGAGCCATACATTAGTGTCAGTACAAATGGGTTTAGTTCAGAATTACAAATAACATTTTGAAAGTGTTTTATATATATAAAATCATTAAAAAATCAAGGTTCTAACTAGATAGGCTAGTAAGTTACCCTAGAATTTTTTTTCTGAAGCTAACACAACCCTTTGTAGAAGACATCTCTCTTACCTTCTTATTGAATAACTGTAACAGACATTTTGATGCCGTGTTCATTTGTAGACATCCCACCGTAGCTAAATCTATTTTGGGAGCTACCCTCTCCCTGAGTGGATACCCCCCTCCATGCGGACACACCCCTCCTACTGCTGCTAAACACCTAGGGGGCAATGCAATATTTGTTTACGCCGCAGCTTACCTGCTTGAGTTCCCTCAATGCAAAATGTGCAAGATTTTGTACATCGCAGGATCTCTGCCAGGTAAGTGCGCCGGCTAACGCCTCGAAATTCAGTGGCGTAAAATTTTACGCTACATAGTAGTGCAAAACTTTACTAAGGGCAGCTTTGCAATGCAAACTCAGTGTTAAACCCACGCTAACCTGATAATGCATCGGATAGCATAGGTTTTACACTGACTTGGGCATTTTGTGCCCAATATTGCATCGCCCCCCTAATTCCCAACACCACACACAGAAACACACAGTGAAGAAGCTCCTTTCTTGGGTGGACTGCAGGAGCCTGGCTGGTTTTCAGCAATTTTTGGGAGTTTCCCTTGGTCTTGAGGGTGTGGAAAAGTAATACCAATCAAGCCAAAAGATTGCTACAAATACAGTTCAAAACAGCACCACCTGGTGGTGAAAACAATGGTGCTATCCTTCTTCCTTTTAAGAAAGTCTGGACCATAGCAAAAAATCCCACTGTTCCAATAGAATATTTATTGAAAGGATATACTTTAAGATAGGTCAGTATTTATAGGATATCCTATGTCAGGGATTCTCAAACTGTGTGCCCCCAAATGTTTGAAAACTACATCTCCTAGCATTCCTCAACTACAGAGGGAAGCCAGGGAATGCTGGGAGTTGTAGTTTTCAGACATCTGGAGGCACACCATTTCCATTACCCTAGTACTATGTTATGGTTACTGTTTAACCTTTGGTCATTGGTAAATAGGCATTGATAACCAGGAGAGGGAAAGGTGTATTATTTTTTACTTTGGTACATTAAATATGAGTTATTGAATAACTGCCTGTTCCTGGCAAGGTTCCCGGAGGAAAGTTTTGCGTGATTTCAAGGAATATATAGCACCAGATGTTTTCATTGTATTCAATGTCAGGAAATGTTTCATAGTGCTTTAAATAAAACAAAAAAAATGTGTACTTTGTGCCTTTATTATTTGACATAAGTACTGCTGGTTTCTTTTAAATATGGAATTTAATAACCAAATTAATGGCATATTTAAATGTACCAGTAGTACATATGTCAAATAATAAAGGTGAAAAGTACATTGTTATTTTATAGCGATGACTGAAATAACGATATCTTCACTCACCATGAAGTCTGCAGGTCCCTGTTCGGAAAATATGTCGGTCTCCTTTCCTGGCTGTGCGAGCTATTCATAAGCTCACACAGCTATAAAGGAGGCGGCTAGTGTAGCCATCATATTGGCCGTGACTGATGCTTATACCGAGAAGAGCAGCAGATAGAGGAAGGAGCAGCAGACTTCAGGAACGCTGGGGAGACAGTTAAGTATTGCTGGATAACATTCCTTGGGAAAACTGTGCCCATAGTTACACTGTCCTGCTTTTCCTTCTGTATGTATTGTTTGGAAACCTGTATCGTTAAAATTATAAAACTGTTATAATTGAGTATACTATAATCCTCAAGTTTATATTTGTATGAATGATTCGTTTTATATGAGGAAGAATTCCCCCATAAAGCAGTACAGCTGTGTGACAGATTGCTCATTTCACACTTTGTTACAGGGTCCCTAGGACAGGATAGGGAGTTTGGCTGCTCCTTTATTTGCAAAGATGAGTGTGCATGGCCACAGTCAGTCCTGATAAAATTCATTAGAAGTAATCATTATCTGTCCAAGCAATTCATCAGAATATAGGGAAGAATTTTCTGCTATTAGACGCTGTTAGGTACCAGCCACACAGCCATCTGTTACTGCCCTCCAGTGTGAAAAAGAAAAACTAGCTTTGACCAAAGAGCAAGTAACTGATTGCAGAGTTAAATAAAGCTAGAATTTATACTTACGTAAATTCCTTTTCCTTGAATCCCAAAGGCAGCATTAAACATAGAGATGATTGCCCATCCCCCTAGTGGGTAGGACCAACCCCCAATGATTTAAATACCCCTCCCCTATTCCACCAGTCAGTGTATTTTTTAAGCAGTAAGAACAAACCACACATAAACGACTTGCAAATTTTTTTATTTTTTTTTTATAGGGCGGGATTAATATATGCTGGCTTTGGGATTCAAGGAAAAGGAATTTACGTAAATATAAATTCTAGCTTTCCTTATCATCCCCAAGGCAGCATTAAACATAGCGATATCCCAAAGTAGTGACTAATACATAGTCAGGGTGGGAAAAAAAAAATTCCAACAAACAAAACTTTTTTAGGAAATCACAGCTTGTAAAACGCTCATTCCAAAAGACGCTTCTCGATCCTGGATGTCCAGCTTGTAATGCCTCACAAAGGTATTGTATGAGGTTCGAAAGTCCGAAAACGGACCCATTAAAGTCAATGGGGGGTAAATAGTTTGGAAAGTTCAAATGAATTTTCTGAAAAATGCAGTGTAAACTTACCTTACAGGCCCCTAGGACTTGGGGGATGGTCTGAGGAACACATCCATGCGCAGGGAACAGCATAAAAACCAGACACACGGGATACTTCCGGTTTCTGTGTGCCGCTTTTGGTAATCCTCGAACGTTCGATAGAATGTTCGAGGATTTCCGAACGTTCGGTAGAACACAAATGGCCGCTTCCGAAAATCCCCAAACGGCTGGAGATTCCCTAAATTGGCCGTTCATGGAATGCCAAACGGCCGACAACCTGGCCCGACGTTTGGGGATCCTGCAGCTCGAATCCGGGACCCCCTCCTTACAAGGACCTTTGTGGCCCTGACAAGGGCCCTTTGGGGCTTAAGAGGTCCTGCAGCTCGAACCAGGACTCCCTTCCTTGGCACTTATAAGTGCCTTTGCAGCCCTTGGAAGGGCCCTTTAGGGGTAAAGGAATCCCACAGCTCGAACCACTCCCCTGGCCCTTGTAAGGCCCCTTGCCCTTTGTTGGGGGTCCCACAGCTCGAACTGGGAGCCCCGGCGGCTCTTAAAAGAGCCCTTGGGTGGCATCTTCTGTCTCCCATCCGGTGACACCAGCTCCGCTGAGGCCACCAACCCAGAGAAGTACCCCTGTGGCCGCCAGGGGTACCTCCGCCACTGGTGGCCTCAACGAGGCGGATTGCCGAATGGCCACGGGATTGTTGGCCATACGGCAATCTGCGAGCGGCCTTTTTCGGGAATCTCCGGCCGTTCGGGGATTTTCGGAAGCACCCATTCGAGGCCTGATGAACATTCGAAAATCCTCGTACATTCGAGAATTCTCGAATGCTTGAGGATTTTTGAAAATAGTCCCGCAAGCCCGGAAAATCAAACTAGTTCGAACCCGAATAAAGTTCGGCTCAAACTCTGGTTCGAGTTCTAGTCCATCCCTACCAGGACTGACTGGGGTAAGGAGTTCCATTGAGTGGGTGAAACATAACAGAAGGCTCTGTGACCAAAGGATTTTAGGCGAACTCTGTGGATGACTAGGTTATTTGAACCTGCTGATCTGAGGCTGCAGGAGGAGTGGTTGCAACAACACTATCATGTATCCAGGGCCTAAATTACACCGATTTATATGTAAGTAGACCAATTTTAAATTGTTCACTCCTCGCCTATTCTAAAAGGTACATACGCACATAAGATTTTCCGCAGAGCCCCCACCGACCCCTTGAGGGCTAGGCCCCACTTGGCTGTTGGTGTGCGCTGTGTTAGCGCAGTGCTCAATGCACACTAATAGAAGTGGATGGGGATGGCCTCACTAGCCCTGCAATACGATGTCGACCTTATGCGTAGCGTGCACAAGTCTCGCAACATTGTGATTGTGCTGTGTCGTGTGATTCGTGTGTGCTGCTTAATGGGGCCTTGCCCTAAGTTCAAATTGGAGAGTTGGGTAGAAGGAAGAAAGACGCAGGGATAGTGATCTCATGGCTCATCCTCCCCCCTCCTTCCTTCACCTTCAGTTCATTTGCAACATTGTTTCTACTCAATTAGAGTGAGCTGAGTTGAAGGCTCTCTACTCACTACAATGTTGCAAATTACAGCAGCAGAACAAGAAGAGTAAACGCTGACAGGGAGATTCTAGGGAGAATAGATGACTCATATTTACTCTAATAGGATTAGACATGCCCTTTAACTGCACAAATCAACTGTTAGGTAGGGTTAAAAAAAAAAAAAAGAGGCTGAATAGGTTGGACTTGATGGATGTTTGTCTTTATTCAACCTTAATTACTATGTTACAAAAAGTAAGCAATATCCATTTTCAGTAGCTTATAGATCACATGACTCTAGATAATAAGCCTGTGACTTCATATTCAGCAATTTGATAATTCGTTGTGATTGCTTGTTGTATTATGTCCCACTTTATTGTATTTTATTATAAAATTCCCAAATGTACATAATTTAACTAAGATTCACTGGGCCCCCCAGCAAAACTATGATGGGGCCTCTATCTGCTATCTACCATCCACAGTGGTTTTCTAGTATAGGAAAAATAAAAAGATGGGGCTCCCAGGCCCCCCTGTATTGGCTCCACCTGCTACTTTGGTGGTTACGCCCCTGCATGATTGTTTGCAACAGGAGAAATAAATTTGACTATTTCCCAACTGGCTTTAAAGGACTTTAAAATACACTCAGCTATCTTAAATGAGACTGCACATGCAATTTTTATTAAACATACATTTAATGATTTAAAATAAATCTTATTCCCTACTCTCATTTTATTAAGCCTTAGGAAAAAGAGCTAAAGGAAATTGAAACCCAAGTTCATTTGATCAATTTTGTGATATTCTCTGTCCTAAAGTAATAAAAAGTTAGGTGCTGATTCTGAAATGCAATCAAATGACACTCACCTTTGAATCTTCACTAAGTTAACAAAAGTATATTTTAACATTGGTTATTACCGTTTTATGTAAAGAATTTTATGTGAACAGGCAACTGATAAATAACAATCTCAAAGTAAAATTAAAAGGTGGACTTTATTGCCCCCAATTTTATCATAATGCAAATAAATTAACAGTGTTAAGTACTTGCTGTGCCTACTTCCAGGTCCTCTGTCTGAAAGATACAATCCTCTTTTGTTTTTTCTAAAGCTCCCTTCCTCCATGACTTAATGTCTCCCTGCCTGCTTCTATGAACAAGCCAATAGGAGAGTGTGAATGGCCATTTTGTATGGGAGGGAGACGCAAGTCACTTTATTATTTTATACTTTTATGGGGTATAGTTGTCCTTTAAGAAGAATAACAATAAGCTGCAATGGCTCTTATAATCTGCATTTTTAAGGAAACCAATGCCAATTTCTTTATTTCTATTGCTTCATGCACATTTGGAGTGGCACCCCATTTAAACCCAAAACAGGCTTCCTCTACGGCCAACCTAAGCTCTCATTATTTACTAAAACTGAAGACCTCTACATATGATCTGGGGTACTTTGACCAAGACTGAAATATCAGCAATGCAGGAACTGGCAAAATTGGAAGTTATGCTACTGTAAGTAGACAAGAGAGATGTTTACACCAGACCAACTGTCCTTAGATGGGACAGACTTGATTTGTGTTGTGCAAATATTTCTTAATGGAATGAGCACAAGATTAATGGTGGATTAAGGGTGTGACAAAGCATTATGGGATATAAGAAATGTGAAGGCACTCTAATACAAGATACAGTATCAATTAGATATGAATTAGTGATAGAAATACAAGATAAAATGCAACGTATATTTACACTCCTGAAATGGAAACATTTTATCATTATTGCATGATGTTACCTTATTTGACAACCTGTTAGGGTAATCAGATATGCACACAGGGGGAGCCATTATATCAGGTAACAGAGCTTATTAATAAAAAAAATTAAAAAAAAGAAAGAAAATTTGTATTTGCACTTTTGTACAAAAAAAATCGACTACTCAACGGATCTATGAGCTAAAAAGATTTTTTACATGCGAGACTGATTTTTGTATCTATGTCCTGAGGTGTCCTTGCAGGTTGCTCTATGTTGGGGAGACCACCCAAGAGTCGTATCTGCCAACATAGATCTTCTATCAGTTCCCCAACATTATGTTGAAGCTGTCCATAATAGTGACCAACTTTCGTTTTTTGTCATTGAACAAGTCAATAAACTACCTGGGGGTATACACAGCATACAGTTGCAAATCTCATAATGGCGAAGGTCATTTCAATATGCGCCTTATCCATGAGAAGGGATTTAAAAAGTCTTGAATACCTGAATGTTAGAAAATATTTACAACGTACTCTACATGCACTACAGAGAACAATCCTGACCATCCATTTAAGACAGAATTTGAAATACTATCAGCCCGATGCACCAAGAGCCGCTATCGGCAACCCGGTGCAAACAGCCGGCAATGCTATATGGCTGGCATTTAAAGTGTTGCAATACGCTTTCAGCATATAACATCGTTTAACATCGTATAACATTGTTGCCTCAGCCGCCACAATGAAGAGGTTTAGGTCACGCTAACCGATATAACATCAGTTATCATGACTTAAACTCCAGAACCGGAGCGGTGTGCCTGTTGGTGCATCGCCCTATATATTTTCTTCAGATCTATTTGTAAGTACCAAACATAACTAAACTGTAAAGGAGTACTCCCATCAACAAATGTACTCATCTACAGATAAAATTATAGTTTAAAGTTAATAAGCTCCCAGTGTGTCCAACATATTGTTACTATGGGAAAAGCTCCCATCTGATTCCAGTGTATTCACATTGTAGGTTATAAATATTTCCTACAATAGAAAATCAGTAAATACACACATTTCCAGCAATTTAAAATCAATAGTAATTTGGATAGCAATTTAATGTTTGCCAGTTGTTTTTAAACAAAATTAACTGAGCGGACACAATTGAGTAAGCTACCTGAAGATAAGGATCTAATATCCCAGATATATTATATTGCCATATAACCCACCCCTTCCATTGATCCCTATGGGGATAAACTGTAAATAATATCCCTATAATCGGCACGCTACTACGCAGTAGCGCGCCGATAATAACACGGAAGTACCGGTACCTCAAAAGAGCCACATCAGCCGCATCAGCAAAAGAGACGCATCAGCCGGAACCGAAGCCGGGTGTGTGTGAGGGAATCCAGGAGGAAGCAGGAGGGGTGCGGTCTAACCTGCTAGAACACGAACACTGAAAGGAGCAGGTGGGTGGTCTAATCAGGACCCGTGACTGCCAGGAGGAGAAGAGGTCAGCTGACACGGGGCAAGAGAGGAAAGAAGGATCGTAATGTCAGTGTAGTGTGTGTGTGTGTGTGTGTGTGTGTGTCAGTGTGAGATATTAGCCTGTAAACTTGTACAGCAGCCTGTGGACTGCACAATAACCATGGGTTTGTTTATAAATGAGGGTGGGGAGGGGTGGGTTATAACGAATAATGTACCCCCCTACTGTAAATTGATAGGGATATTAGAAGGCACCTCGGAGTTCCGTGACCTGAATAAAAGGCACTCGGCCTCCGGCCTCGTGCTTTTATATGGTCATGGAAATCCTCGGTGAATTCTAATATACTTATAATTTACAGTAGGGGATACATTATCCACTATATTACCCTTCTTTAGTAAAATAAACTGAACATGAACCTCAATAAATATTTACATGCTTTGGACCTGTAGGTTGGGGTACTAGTATAATGTGCAGACAAATCAGGAGTTTCAGTGGGGGATTTTGCAGAAATTAAGCAGCTTATGCTGGTTATACACTGAACCAATGTTACACCAATCTGATGATCAATCCAACAGCAGCAGTTTTTACCTTCCGTCTTTCCTGCAATATTTCCTGGCCAGACTGTTTTCTCTGTATGGCTTTATGGCAGAAAAGGGCAACAGATTGGGTTCTCGGGAAAATCCCGAAGGTCTCAAAATCTTATCGAATGTTCGAGGCTATTTTCAATAATTGTTCGCTAACCCTCTAAAATACAATTGGAGACTACTTTTGAAATTCCGATCGTATTTTAACGTGCGATAATTATAGAAAATAGGCTCCGAAGTCCTAAAATCCGGATTCGGACGGATCATTCTGATTTCAGAACCGAGGGGTTCCCATCTCTAATCAGGACTTCAGGTAAGCTCCTCCACTGGGAATTACATTTTTCTTAAGCAGAAAAAAAATGTATCAAGGTGGCTGCAGACCAGGTGCTTTTATTCACCTCAACAGTTTAATTATTTGCTCATGAAATGCCACTCCCTTGATTTCTTCTCTTCTAAATTATATATTCGTTTTGTTAATAAATTATGTATGTATGTTTATATATGTAATATTATAAAATTATAAAATGCCTCTATTTAATAGAGCACACTCCTACCTTGATGACTTCAGGATCATGATTCTAGCTGCAGTCTATCCAAAGTTACAGAAGTATAAAGGGTTTGTTTTTTTTTGCTAGAACTGTGAGCTATGACATCACAGCACCCCATAAAAAGTTTGGAGTCATGTAGAGGGATGGATTTATAGTTTTTTTTCTCCCCTAGGCCAGCTAGCTTGTGCTTGTGAATGGATCTCTTTGATACAAACCTGCCTGCATGTTTTTGTGCCGCCCCTTGCAATTCTGCTGCCCTAGGCCAAGGCCTATGTGGCCTGGTGGGAAATCCATGTAACTAGCTTTAGAAAAGAAAATAATTTAGAGAGTGTGGTTTCTTACACAGCACATTATTTGCTTGTCATAGACTTAGATAGCACAGACAAACTAACTTTACAAGATCTAAAGAAGTTAAATGCATTATCTAGGCTTGTTTAAAAGATATGAGAGAGTTCTTTTAAATAGAGGGCACTTGTATGTAGACTACAATTTAATGTGTTGCCTTGAAAGATTGATTTAGCCTGTATTCTGTTCTGTAAAAATCAATGAAAATAAGGAAATCTCATCATTAGGCTACTTTACTAGTTACAGTGAATGGCCAAATCAGTAAAAATTACCAACAAAATTGTATTGCTTAACCTGTTGCTTCTTACATATTTAGCTGGGCTTTTATTGTTTAGAAGAATTAATTGTTTATGCAGAAAATATGCAGTTTAGTTTAATCAATGTTTTAATGTTAGCAGAAAACTTTTGCTGCTACACAGATAATACCCATAAGGCCCTTAGCTGATTTGTGCTGGTTCAGCAAGCTTCAACTGCCTTATGACAGGTATGAATTATGCAGCTCAATGCCCTTTGGAGTGACATTGACTTGCATGTTATGATGTGGGTCTGTAAAGTGCTGCATTGAAGGCGTATGGTGAAGCAATCAATGTCAGAATTCACTCAGTGGCTTTAGATAAACGAAATGATATATTGCAAAACAGCTAACTGGACACTTAAACATTGACCAGGTTTTGTGATTTAAGGCCACATAAGTATAGCTTTCTGTTCCATACAAAGTGATGAATTGAACAAAATGTTCCTTAGGTTGAAGGCTTTGAAAAGGAAATAGGGAAAGGTTTGTCAGTACAAATAATTTGAAGAGGTCCCAAAGCACTTTTCAACCTGTCTGTCAATTACATATACTGTATCCTAAGGTGGATGTTAGTTTAGTCACAGTGATTAAATCAAAGAAAAATTGCTTTTAAAAAATGGTATCCAATCAGAACATTCACAGGGAGATGTAATGTAACTTCTTTTTGTTAAAAATGGTGCTAATTTTGCCCAACCAATCATATGTTAGCTTTCAAATGGTAAATAATATCTGATTGGTTGGGGCAAAATTAGCAATATTTTTTGCATCTCCATGAAAGTCTATAAAGTTGTTGTTTTGGTTACCAATCATTAATTTGATAACAGTACTATTACCTCTCTGTGAACCAGAATTCATAAGATATAGATCCAAAACCTAATCCTAAGTAAACACCATTGGTTTAAAAAAAAGCATCAGATTATCACACTTTAAATTTTGAAATGTATCTATCTACAACATACTTTTGAACTGAACATACTTTGTTTTTCTGTAAATCCACGTACAAAATGAAAGAGTTTTGTATCCTTAATGGAAACTTTAGAACTTCCCTGTAGAAATAGTTAAATCCCCTCTGATTTATTTAGGTAGAAATCAATAAAATAGGTTGTTTTGCAGTTTGAATTATACTTGCAAAATGAACTAAATAACCCACAAGAGTGATTGAAAATGAATTCATTCTACGGAGTTATTTTGGCTTATGTACAATACTTACGGTAAGCCATATGTTTTTAAGTGGATTTTATGTACAGTACAGTCATTGAAGTTAGCATGCTGTGATAATCATTCTATCAATTTAGCTTTATTTAATAGAATAGATGATTTGTATTTTGAAAATTAACTGCTATCTACTGAGAGTTTACCATGCCAGCATCCGTTCTCTTTATGAAAACATTAAATTATTCTCGGTAGAATGACTTGATATAGAAAATTTGCAATTTTTATGGCAGCCGTTTAATCAAGAAAGTGTCGCAAATGCTCTGATATTATACTGTGTATCTGTGCAAGTTAATTTCCCATAACTTCAGCTTGAGGAACATAGTTTATGGTCTCCTAATTGGAGACATCAAGAAAATCTGCATTTATAGGGTAGGTAACAATCTGACATGCTTGAGTGTTGCATTTAGAGCCACATATCTTTCCTTTTTCATTTTAATCTAAATCTTCTAATGATATAACTTACTCTTTATGTAACGGCTTATTTAAAGGGGATCTGGGAAGTACACTACAATCAAGGTCGCATAATCCACGAATCGGTTTGGGCCATAAAAAAAAACCTCTCAGACTGTCTCAATAGGGAAAAATATCGTACAGACGTATGCATTAGGATCGTATGTCAGAAATCATAGCATCTATTGTATGCAATAAGGCCTAAGCCACACAACAGGTTTTCCCATGCTAACTATCGTGCTGCCTTTTATACCCAGGGTGTTGGCACTGCTGTGGTTTGTGAAATTAGGACATCCTGCTACAGTATTACAAGTATTATCGAAACATTGAAACCCTCAGATCCGTTTCGAAAAAGGGTTCTATTCCAACCCACACAACATAAGTATGACCCCAGTTTTTTAGACAGAGGTTGTAGAAACCCTTTATGGAATGCTCTAGCCTCTAACTGACAATTTGGGGAAATGTTAAATGCATTCAAATGGATATCTTTTAAACCAGACTGAATAGCCAGGGCTGCAAGGGTTGCAGCTAGTTATCTGTACCCATAGGTGTACATATGTGATTGGTTATGTCCTTGTTTGGTAAGTTATACAGTATGTGGTGGTGGATGAAGGGGCATGGTCCTTGTGGGTGAAAGTGGCTGCTCTTTTTTGTTGGATTGGTAATTTATAAAAGGGTTACATTTGATGGCCTCCTGTGTTTTTTGCAACCCAGAATACATTTTCTAAAATAAATCAACCTGTGTATTAAAGAAATTGCAATGAATCAAATTAGACATAATAACACAATCTATGGTGCTCAAAGATCCCCCTTTATAGTTTTCTCCTCTTTGCTATCTAAGAGCTTTGGTGAACTAAAAATGTTCATGCTGCATCATGCTAGACGGCCGAGTGATGTGGTGAGCTGTCAGCTATCATTCTATAGGAGGCTTCAACTGTCACACCAACAGCACAATACTTTCCTGGTCCTTTTACTTTTCCTAACTTTTTCCTTTGATCTCCAGCAGTGGGCCGACACACGTACCTACAACAGGGTGTAAGTACACATTTTTATCCATTTAATATATGTATTTTATTAGTATTTTAAACCGATATTAACCTATTATTTTATTTGATCTTCCCCCTTCTATGGCCAAAACAGAGGAGTGAGTCTTAATGTGCAACCACCTCACCTATTTGTACATACAAAGATTAACACTTTATGGACTAAAGGCTCATACACATGTGCCATGGTGGGGGGCGACGTGTGATGCACAATGTGTATGAGCGTATGAAAATCCCGCTGTGTATGATTGCTTTGTGGGCTGAAACTGTTGTGCATACACAATGAGTGTCGCGGGATGTATAAACATTTAAATCTTAGTAAAGAGTAAGTTTTACAAGCAGCACATTCCCTCTTTTAGTTTACAATTGAATAGCTCACAAGTGTCAAACACAAGGTCCGCGGCACGTCTGGATGTTTTTTGTGGCCCCGGTGACTGTACAGTATCCAAGACTTACTATACTGCTATCCATTTGTGCAGTGCCAAGCAGCGGCATAACTAAAGATATACCTTGATCAACTGTTTTTAAAAATAGCTGATTGCGGTATCTAGCTGGCAGAACTATAGTTACTTTGAATTTGGCCCCTTATATGATGGAGTTTGACATCCCTGGAATAGCTTTTTCAATCACTTTCTTTTTGCACCTAAACTTTTAGAACATCTTGTCTTTGTACATTGCTAACTGCCTCCATGCAAATAATCTGTCAGGATTTTGAATAGGCCCTCTGAAAGGTTACTTGTAACTTTAATATTGCCAAAAGCCAATGGTCTTGGCACTTTGTACTCATTCTCTTTAGGGATGGCCGGTTCGCGGATCCGAACCCGGATCCGCCGCGGATTTATCCCGTTCGTGAACGGCGGCTTTTTCCGGATTTTCCGCCTTCCTAATACGTATTTTGGAAAATGTTTCGAAATTACGAGGATTACTCGTATTTTCTAGGATATTTTTTGCATTTTAATGGGTCCGCTCACGGATTTTCGAATTTTCAAATTTTTTCGAAAAATTCGCGGATCCTTGAGCGGACCGGATTTTGCGAAGTTCAGACATTTCTAATTTTCTTGTATCTATCAGCTGTTTTTGTTATTGTAGACCATTTTCTTCTCATGCAAAGTCTTTGCTTATTATGAATCAGAAATAAAGCTGCTTTCTGGCTGTCTTATATTGGGACCATTTTTATTCTCCCTGTGTACTTCTTCATTGGTAGATATAATCAGTTCTTTTGGCAGCTTACTCTGACAGAATAGGGTTAATAATTATACTTAAATAGCTTATTACAAATGCATGTAATAAACTGGTAAAAATAGCAGTTAGTTATGCAGGCAGATAACTGACAAGTAACCATTTTTTTGTTTTAAGGGTGGGCATACCCGTTAAACAAGGACCTTCCCTTACCGATTTCCATTTACAATTAAATTGACATTACGTCAGCATGCTACCATCTTTGACTCTTCTTTTTCCCTTGGTCATCGCATCACCATCATCTCTAAGATTTGCTATTTTTTCCTTCATGTTGCCAAGACCTGCACTTTCCACTCAGTCAACTACTAAAACTGTATATAGTACATATGCATGCTCTTGTTCTCCACCCCCAAAATTATATTTTATATTCTGATAGAGAAACCCCCAGGCCCTAAGGTCATTATACTCACACTACCCAGAACTGCACAAAGATAATTATTCAGTTCAATTTGTATGTACGTTGGAACAGGATCATATACCTATTAAATGAAACTTTAAAAAAAGGAATAAGAAGGTATAAGAGTATAAGAAAGTATAAGAAGGTATAAGAAAGGTATTGTGGTTACAGCTGGCTTTACGGTTTTTAACAGCTGCTTCTGGTACAGCGGATGCCTTAGACAAATCACAGGAGCGGATGCTGGTCGAGCTCCTCCTGATTGACTTCCGTGCACAGAAAAGGCACCAAAGTTAAGCAGAAGGCAGCAGAGAAGCGAAGGCTGGTAAGTGCATTTGGGGAGACCGAGTGCTGTAAAACAAATTTCTTACAACATATAAAAGCAATTCCTACAACATATAAAAATTTAATTGGGGGGTGGACATACCCTTTAAAGCGTATGAAATAAATTTTCTCTTAACAGTGGGGTACAACATCTTCTCACATTAATTAATTTTTTAGGGTAAACACCCAAACATAATGTGTCCCATAATGTGGACATTTTGCAATATCTACTTATTATAGACTATGTTGTATAACAATCACCACTACATTTAAAAGTACTGCAATTGACCAAAATGAATTATTGACTCACAATGCCCATCAGAAAAAACAATAAAGATGCCACACTCACATACAATTTGTGCTTCAAAAAAAAAAAGACGACACATGAAAAACACTTTATTTGAAGTGTCATAATACTAAGAAAAAAGGACAAAAGGACCCCATGTAATAGCACCCACCGCTTTGTACACCCAAATATATAGATAGCTAAACTAGCAGTAAACAAGCACAACTTGTATCATGTATCAATGGGTATCATGAAATTAATAAAAGAAAGGAGTCTGGTTTGGCTAAGCAAAGCGAGAATAAAACTGAACTTACTAGCAACTGGATTAGAAAAATTCAAATATAATGTGGAATTTATGAGGGCTAATGAGCTACTTAGGAAAGATGTGGAGAAAATACAGAGGGAGATTAAAGAAAGAAAAAAGGAAAAAATTCAGAGAGATAGTGAAGATTATAGAAAAGGGAAAATATATAGCTAAGAATCCCTTAATAAAAATGGCATGAATTGGGAAGAGGAAAATGATATCCCTTTAGGGGGAGAAAGAGAAGAACCAGAAGTATAGATGTTCGAAACTGTTGAGTTTCCTTCCGTTTTCGGAAAGTTCAAAAGTTCCAGTTTCGAAAATCGTTTATGTTCGAAAATCGTCTACTTTTGATTTTTGAAAATCATCTACTTTTGTTTTTCGATTTTCGAAAATCGCCTACTTTTGATTTTCGATATAAATTGAAAATTCGAAAAATCCAGGTTCCGTGAAATTCGGGAGTTCCGAAAGTTTAGTCGGGACTTTGAAACCCACAGATTCGATTCGAAACTGGGTTCTATTCGAACCCACATTACATCTCTAATCAGAAGGGGTAAATGTAAAAGAAAGAAGATCCCCACCCAAATTGAGAGACAGGAGTCAGTGGGCTTACCTGAGAGACAGAAGAGAAGGGAAAAAAAGGGAGGGAATTTATTAATTTGACTAACAAAGTATTTGATTATGACAATACCTCTTTATTGTCTAAGGGATTATCCTTTGTACCTAATGCCAAACTTAATAAATAATAAATTTTAAGCAATTAAGGATCTTCACCTCTTTGCAAGTAGATGTGTTATTGCCAAAATCTTTAATCAAAAATCCACAACAGAACTATGTAAGATCTAAACACCTTGAGGTCATTAATGGAATTACAGATTGAATCAGATATAATTTCCCCAGACAATCTCACTATTGGACTCACTACCCTCAGGGATAGATCCAGTTCCAGTCCATCGTTGGCAGGCTTTCCCACAATAAATAAAAATTGTAAACTATGGAAAATGAAGAAACGGAGAATGGAGAAAGGAATGAGAGAACCCATGATAATACAACATAATTTGACCAAACAAGAAAGAGGGGCACTAGCCAAAATAAAAAAACGGGATGATTTAATCATTCGGGTTGCAGATATAGTGGGGAATGTTGTTATAATGACAAAAAGTACAATATACCAAACTACACTATAAACCAATTGAAGAGATACAAAGGGAATTAAAAAAACTTTTGGATATGGGGATAACTCAATGTGTCTTAGGGCTAGGCCACACTGCTGCGCTTTTTTTGCGTTTGTGCATGCGTTTTTTCATATCATTGAAAACACGGCAATGCAACAAAAAAGCACGATTGCGATTTGCGTTACACATTTTAAATTGCAATTGCATGCGTTTTTCAATACTTAATGAAAAAACGCATGCGCAAACGCAATGAAATCGCATGTGTTTGCGTTGCAGTGTGGCTGTGCTCTCAAGGAGTAAAGAATCGAAATATATGTTCAAAAAGTGGCCAGAGGTACCGACATTCTACACTATACCCAAAATCCATAAGAACAAGGATAATCCTCCTGGGAGGCTAATAGTGTCTGGGATCGATAGACCAACAGAAAGAGTAAGTAAATATGTAGATACTATATGAAAGTGCATCTATAGTGAGAAAATGAACTTTTTTTCCATTCTTTCCATGTGTTGTATAATTTTTCCAAACCCCCAGTGTGTCTTCACTTTTTTGATTCCCTCTCTGTCCTGATATACACAAATTAGAACAATACATGATTGCATTCCTCTACTACTACTTGGACTGTCAATCAAATCTGTGACGTGACCCTCTTCCCTGCTCAAGTCCCTCCCCCCTCCATGCTCTGTAACAAACAAAGATAAGAGCATTAGCAGGGGGAGAGAGGTAGCTTTGACTGCAGAGATAAGGCTGCACTTGACCCCCTTCTTGATAGCTTTCACTGATTGATGATGGGTCACATCATCAATCAGAGAGAGAACGTATTGCAGGAGTAACTGTACTGTTCTCCCTTCTCTTCCGTGTCTCCAGGTCAGCTTGCTTTCTATTGGCTACTGTGTGTGGGTGTGTTTTTTTAGGATGTTGAACTTTTAACTCCTACTGCACATGATAAGCTTGTCGGGTAGCCGGTGTTAAGACATGGAGGAGGTAACAGAGGGGAGGGGGAAGGGGGGAGTGCTGCAGAGAGATCTGACACCATGGATAAACAGAGTCACTGACAGAGGTAGGACAGAGTACATGAATTTAACTTTGCAATGGGCCAATGTGTTTTTTTCACTATAGATGCCCTTTAAGACCATTTTTGGTAGCATTATCTTCGTATGTACAAGACACACGTGATGTGCTGCTTAAACTTGATAATATACTGGTAGAGGATAATACCATATTAGTGACTTTAGATGTAGAAAATCTGTACTTGTTGATCCCACACGCTATTGGTCTCCAGGCTTGTAAGGGGTATAGGAATAAGTATGCATACTGATTTTACATTAAAACTATTGGAGTTTTAATGTAAAAGAACAGAGTTTCTGATATTCATTTATACAAAAATCTGGAATTAATTTGACAAAGAAAGCTCATAATTTGCTACTTATTGAATTAATTTGGTTATTTAAAGAATGTATTGTCTATCATATTAAAACCTAGATGAACACAACAGACTTGTGATAAAAATGTAATTTCTCAGAAAATACAAATGCAAATAGACATTACAGGACAGCATCATAAGTGAAGACACAGAAATCATAACCCAGTTAGGTTCTTTTCACCAAAGTGACTGCAGCTGACTGGTATCAAAGGATGCCAGCTGTTCACTTTACAGATAATCATTCTGTTTTTTTCTGAACTGCTACTCTCTGCCTGTTTAGTATACTTTATCAGGTGTTGCTTGTTTTTTCCAATCAAAACTTTGTTGGGCTGAGTCTTTTCTCAGTGGGGCAACCACTTGTTTCACCAACAGATGGCAGCACAAAGTCCTGTGTGGGTCTAATTTTTGAGACCCACACCCACTTTGCTGGTTGGTTCCATTACCACCCCTGACCCACATCAGTATTCTGACTTGCACCCGAAATTAAACAGGCCAGCGAGCCGACCCGCAATTGCACCCGGCCTGCAAGTAGTCAGACCCACAACCTGACCTGCACCATAAATTTTACAAAACCAACCAGCAGCCTTTCACCCAAACCCGACCCACAACCCATTTAAACTCACCCAACCCACAACTCTTTCAAACTCACCGACCCACAAATCAGTTAACCCGTGGGTACACTATCCCATACAGGGCTCAAATCTCATCCAACAGATGACAGCACTGAAACATATGTATCCCAAGTCGAATCAAAATCATCCCAGATGTTTGATATTTTTTTTTTGGAACATACTTACAACACATTGACGATAGATAGGTAGATAGAGATAGATAGATATCTACTGCATTCAGTAAAATCAGAAAACTGAAGTTATCCCCAAGCGTTGTTATTTGTTGTTTTTTTTTTCTTTCAAGTGAGCAGGGTTTCAAATCTATACTCACTAAAGCTCTTAAGGATCAATTAGCAGCGCAATTGTATCATTTGGAATGAGTCATTTGCTTATTTATTCAGCTGTGATCCTGCGAGGATAGCTTAGAATATGTTTGGTTTGAAGAGCTCAAGGACAAGTTTAATGATTGCTGCATTTAACAGTTTTGTCAACCACTAACTTTTTGTTTTTCTCTAATATATGAAAGATTGCTTTTAACAATAAAAATGACATTACAATATTTGGAACAGGAATTGTGTTCAAAATTTACCTCCAAAACTATTTTATCATTTGAATTTTAGAAATAAATTTCCCTAAAGTCACATTAAGATGTAACCTTTCATTACAAATTCTTAACATTGATTTCAGATTGTAAATGTAAATTGCGTTAATAAGCCATTTTCTACACAGCATGATGATTTCTTCACAGTAGTTCCTGATATATAGGATAAAAATGCAATAGTGATAATATTGGAGCAAAACTCATAGATTAGCTACTTTCAGAGTTTTTCCAAAATGTGCAGGGATGTTTCAATCTTATAATTGCAATTTTAGTGTGTGTAATAATTTAAGCTGATCCAATAACCTCTTAGCTGTAATAAAACTAGAAGTAGTAATGGAATTAAATTATACACAGACCTTGAAAAATCTATGTACTCAATAAATATTGCATTTCTGCACACAATTTTCAGGCTCAGTGGGCATACTGCATGCTGATTCTGAGAGCACAGAAGCAACAGAAGATTACCATTCATTGAGGCACTGCAGTCATCTATGATTGTTTCAGTTTGGTAAAGAACAGATGGTATTTACCATGGAAATTCATCATAACCTCTAAATGATTTTAGCAGTATGTTTACAGGTGTTGAACTAATTTTGATAGCATTATTTCATATATTGTAATTAATGTGTCTTTTAATTCCTATAACTTGTATCTGCCTAATACAAATTTATAAAATATCCAATAGAAATAATTAGTAATTTTGACTAACAGGAGTAACACACAAAGCTATTAAAGAACAACTGTGGTCTCCATACAAATGCCCTCTATTGAAAATAGCTCTCTCATACAGAAACCCAGAATGATGTCTCTAGCTTCTTTGGATCTTAAAGGCAACTGTGGTCTCAAAACAAGTTAGGGTTAAATGTAGGCCTGTAGTATTTCCTTTAAAATGAGCCAAATATCACATCTCTGTCGGTGAGAAATTACATTGGGGTGAATGTTCAAACTTCCTGCTTCCGGTGGGTTGAGTGACCTGACCTCAGCCCCGCCTGTCTACCCCAAGGGAGAAGCATGCTCAGTTAAGACTAAATGCTGGGGAAATCAGGAAGTGCCTGGGGAAAAAAATTGACAGTTGAGAAGGGGAGCCTATTAATGCAGGCAGGGGCTGGTCACATGACTACAAGCTTGTCCCAGGAAGTGTTCAAGCAGGAAGTAATATTGCTGAACCTTTCCAGCAATAACTTCTCACAAATTTTATCTAGAGATTTGATTTAGGTTTTATTTTGAAGGTATGATGTAAGGCTTCCTGGTCTGACCTGACTTTCTGTGTTTCTGTGGCAGACAAATGATGAGCTGTGAAAAAAGCCCCACCCCTGAAAAATCAATCTTTTCTAAAACTAGTTTCAGACCTGCAACCATTCTCTATCATTAGGAAGCTATCATTGTGGCTAGCTGGAACAATTAAGAAGTTCTGTCCCAGCAATAGGATACAAGTGGACATGCTTAGACCAGGGCCACCATCAGACTTTCTGGGCCCCATGCTGAGTAAAATTCAGGGCCCCCACAATACCCACCAACTCAAAACACATGTTACAAACAGACTAGAACACATTAAACAGACACGTTAGCATACACATATAAAATAACACATATTACACTATATAGTTGGAACTCAGACACTGGTAAAATCATTGGCACACGCGGATAACTGGTTGGAACCCAGAAACTAATAAAATCATTGACACAGACTTTGATAAATGGTTGGCACCTACAAACTGATAAATTCATTGGCAAAGACCGATAACTGGTTGGAATACAGATGCTGGTAAACTGGTAAAAAGGACCGATAACTGCATGGAACTGAGACACTGGTGAAATCATTGGCACAGACAGATAAAAGGTTGGAACCCAGACACTGGTAAAATCATTTGCACAGACTCTGATAAATGGTTGTCACACAGACAGTCCAGCACAAATAGAATTGTAAATAATGCCCCCACAGAAAGTAAAGCCACTTACTGACTGAGTTACTGGAAGCCCCTTTCTCTTCTCCTTCTAGGGAAGGAACTCCCGGGATGTGCACCACATGATGGCTGAACTGCAGTATTGCAGGAAAGAGGTTTTTTTTTTTTTTTTTTTTTTTTAAACTACAGCTTTCCCCACACTCTGGCATGTCCAGGCCCAATACAGGAGTACCTCTTGTACCCCCCTGGTGGTAGACAACTATACATTTAAAAGTGAACCCCTGATAGTGGTCTGTGATTGCTTATTCTCTCTACATAAAAGGTGGAGGAATAGACATGGGAGATGGCAACTGAAAAGAAATGTGATTATTAATAATAATTAAAGGGCATCTATAGTGAGAAAATGAACTTTTTTCTTTCTTTCCATGTGTTCTATAATTCCCCCCAACCCCCAGAGTGTCTTCACTTTTTTGATTCCCTCTCTGTCCTGAGATACACATATTAGAAGAATACATGATTGCATTCCTCTACTCCCACTTGGACTGTCAAACAAATGTCTGTGATGTGACCCTCTTCCATGCTCAAGTTCCTCCCTCCACCCTGCTCTGTAACAAACATAGAGATAAGAACATTAGCAGGGGGAGAGAGGTAGCTTTGACTACAGAGATAAGGTTGCACTTGATCCCCCTTCTTGATAGATTTCACTGATTGATGATGGGTCACAAAGAGATCGTATTGCAGTATTTACTGTACTGTTGTTCTCCCTTCTCTTCCTGTCTCCAGGACAGCTTACTTTCTATTGGCTGATAGTGGAGGGAGGTGGGTCAGGGGCCCAGACTCCAATCCCCTGGTGGGCCCAGGCTCCTGCAGTTATGCCCCTGTGACTGGCACCCCTTCAATCCATCTGCTGCCAAGCTCGTTCACCTCTATTCCCGCTTCTCACATGCTGCCCCTTTCTATCAATCTCTCCACTGGCTTCTCATTACACAAAGTATCCAATTTAAGCTGATAACCTTATCCTACAAGGCTCTCTCCAATACAGCCCCCCCCCAAACATCTTTGATCTGATAAACAGATAATACCAAAGGTGTAACCTCCGCTTTGCTAACAATCTTCTCCTCTCATATACTCTAATCACCTCTTCACACACCCGTATTCAGGACTTTTCTCGTGCTGCCCCTCTGCTCTGGAACTCACTTCCACGCCATCACTTTATATCTTTAAACGCCACCTCAAAACTCACCGCTTCAGACAAGGTTACGATCTGGACAATCCTACCCCTCTTAATGACCCATCATTGACCCGCTAGTTATAATCCACTGACAACCTAGTTACAGCTACTGTTCCGTTTTAAGCTTTCTTGGGCAGGTCTCTCCTTCCTATTGTACCACAGTAATGCTGTAACGTCCACTACCCCTGTTTGTAACATGTAAGTTTTCCTCATGTATATTAATGCAACTGTAAAGCACCGTGGAAGATGCTGGCGCTATATAATTCTATAATAATAATAATAATAACAACATTGCAGGAGGAGCATCTCATTATTGCATCTCTCTCTTATATATTTATATCAAAGACCCTTCAACTTTATTTGTTACATCACAGAGCATCAATAGCATCAAGCTACGATGCAAGGATCGATGACATCAATAGAGAGCCGGTTCGCGGACCCGAACCTGGATCCGCGCGGATTTATCACGTCCGCGAACGGGGATTATTCCGGATTTTCCGGATTTTCCGCCTTCCGAACTTCCGAACGCGGATTTTTTTTTTTTTACGAAATTTTCGAAAATACGAGTATCTCCGTAATTACGAGAATCCGCGATCTTCCGGGGCCCGGAAACCGCGAAGATCCTCGTAATTACGAGGATTCTCGTAATTACGAGAATTTCCGGAAAAACGAGACATTCTTGTAAATTCGAATTTTTGGGGCTTATTTTCAAGACGGAGCAAGCAATGACCCAAATTAGCCAATGGAGCTAACATGATTATTGCCAGCCCCCTGGGTATAAAAGGCTGCTTCACAGGCGACATTTTGTCAGTGTGTTGGAGTGTTTTAGTGGAGACCTGACAGTGTAGGAGTTGGAGAGAGATTTTGCGCTTTTTGAGCTTTTTGAGCTTTCTGTGTGTGGATTTCAGTGTGGTGGTTTAGCACTTGTTGTTACCCCCCCTGTATTCACATCTTGAGACCCAACAGTCCTTTTAAGGACTAACTTTGTGAGACCCAAAGTCCTTTTAAGGACTAACCCCCCTGTAAGTCCTTTGGACAATTTTGTGTTAGACCTTTTAGAGGTCTAGGTGTCCGTTTTTTGTGTGGTCGGCATCAATAGCATCAATGCTAGATGCTATTGATGGTGACATCAATAGCATCTATTTATGTCAGCAACTTAATTTAATATAATATAAAATAAAACAGAACTGGTATCTGTTTTTAGTTTTAAATTCCAATATCCCCTATTTTATGTCTATATTTTGAGTTGAAACAGATGCATAAATGTAGACATTTAAACTAAAGTTAAAAAAAATCTAATACCCTTATTAATTAAGGCCTTAACCACTTCTGTTACAGAAAATTGTTCACAAGTTTTAACTTTCTTAATAAAATCTTGTGTGCCTAATTTCATATCAAGACAAAAATCATTCAGGGACATGTTCTCAGAACACCAGATGGGTAGGATATGTATGGAACATATAATATTACTGAAGGGGAAAAAGTATTAATAATAATCAATATACCATTTTTGGACATAAATCAAAACAAAATTCCAGTCTGCATCGGGAGAAAGGTAGAATCGAGACAACAAAATGGAAATTATACAATATGTCATTATTATTACAAAGGCTTTGACACAGAAAATGAGACTTTGTCTCTATTTTACAAATAGGCTAGCTGCAGCAATATTTGCGCCTTTAACACCGTCCATCCAGCCCTGCTGTCCCAGACTGCGCCCCGTAGAGCCCCTCTTGCGGTAGTGCCAGAGGTTGTGCCCCCCGCTGCCACCGAGCCAGCAGCTAATAGAGGGAGAACCAGGGGCAGGGGTGGCCGTGCCCCTTGGTTGCAGAGTACCGCTCGCCCAGCTGTCGCAGCAGCATCGGCGGGGGAAGTTGCCCGAGACGCCGTGCCGTTCAGGCAGGATGACGCGTCAGATGAGGGCGAACAGGAGTTTGTGGATGCTAGGTCCACTGTTAGAGGGATGACCCCAGCACCAACTAGGTTGAGGGACGTAGAGGAGAGAAGGGGGTCCAGAGCTAGAAGCCCTCCCAGAAGCCCGTCTAGAAGGGAGAGGAATAGCCGTGAGCGTAGGAGGAGGAGGAGCAGATACTCCTCGTCGGAGAGCAGTGAGGACTCTCACAGACGGAGGCGCAGGGAAAGGCGCAGGAGGGATCGTCGCCGATACCGTTCCCCATCTTGGGAGCACAGCAGGCGACGCAGGTCTCGTTCGGGGGGCAGGAGATCCAGGGCCTCCTTCTCCTCTACATCGGACAGGAGCAGGAGATCTTCAGCAGCACCACTGGAAAGAGATCTCAGGAGGGACACATCCGCTGCGCGTGAAGGGTCCAGCACTCAGCAGGTGATGTCGGAAGGGCCAGCAAGGGCAGCTACGTCGGAAGGGCCAGCAAGGGCAGCTACCGCTGCAGTCCCGTCTTCAGGAGCCGGTGAGTCAACGTGTGCTGGGGCCTGGGGTACAGCATCGGGGAGTGAGGGTACCGAGCTGGTGCAAGTCTTGCGAGCTCTAATGGGCAAGATTGATACCATGCCATCTGGCTCAGTAGCGAGTCCAGTCCCAGGGGGAGCGTCTGCACTCCCGCCTGTGTCTGAATTAGGGGGTTGGCTTGGTGGCAAGTACTAGTCGAAGTAGTTCAGATTAGTAGGGCTGACCCGGGTCCCACAGTGTTGGTAATCCACGCGTCTGGCAATGACCTCTGTCGTAATCGACTGTCGGACCTGTTATTTTTAATGAAAGCTGATTTCCAACGCTTTCGATCCTTCTTTAAGGATGTGGTGATTGTTTGGTCGGAGGTCGTTCCCAGGGTGCACTGGCAAGGGGCAAGAGACCAAAGGGCCGTAGAAAAGGCTAGGAGAGTCCTTAACACTAGGATCTCCAGATTCGTCAGGTCACAAGGGGGGGTTGTCATCAGGCATCGCCAGTTGGAAGGCGATAATAGGTCCCTCATGAGACAGGATGGGGTCCATTTAAATGATATTGGGCTGGACATTTTTCTGACAGGCTTACAGGAGGGCATAGAGCAGGCACTATACTTGTTGGGTGGCGGACGGAGTTCCGTGTAGGCTTACAGCAACTCCTTGGTGGCGGATGCATCCTTGCGAAGGTTATGTTGGGAGCCGTTACATGCCCTCTGGGGATCCAGAGGCGTGGCATTTAGCATTGGCTACGGCTCGGGGACTTATGGTTAATTAACATGCAAGGATGCATAAATTATGTTTTGAATATTTTAAATTGATCACATGTTGTAATGTGTCAATTAATAAAAGCTGTGGCCTTATGTTTCACCCAACAAGTGTGTCTGACTGTTCTTTAACACAAAGTAAGGTAAAAGGGGTTAATTTCAAGTAAACAGCCACGATGGCTCCAGCCTTAGGTCTGGTAGCTCCGGCCCGCGGTAGGGACCGGAGCGTCTGACCTGAGGCGGGCGGGGCCAGCGGGGGATGCTGGGAGGTGTAGTCCCAGGTCGCGGCCGCCTCCTGGTGGGCTCCCGCGAGAGTCCGGCCGCGGCGTGCGTGTGACGTCACCACGTCATTACGCGAGCCCGGATTGGCTGCGGCCGGTCTCGCGAGAGGCGGGAAGGTGACGTCAGTGGTGACGTCATCAAAGCTATTTAAAGGGGCGGAGCACGAGGCTCGGGCACCATTTTGTTGAGTGCTAGCAGGGAGAAGGATCTTCCCCACCCTCCCTCCCTATAGTTATATGATTTTGAAAAGTGTTGGTTAATGGTTTATTACAAAGGAAAAAAGGGGATGTTGGAGTCACAGCTGGCGGATGCATCCTTGCGAAGGTTATGTTGGGAGCAGTCTACTGCCTCTGGGGATCCAGAGGCGGGCATTTAGCATGGCTACGGCTCGGGACATTATGGGTAATTAACATGCAAGATGCATAAATTATGTTTTGAATATTTTAAATTGATCACATGTTGTAATGTGTCAATTAATAAAGCTGTGGCCTTATGTTTCACCCAACAAGTGTGTGTCTGACTGTCTTTCACACTAAAGAACGGTAAAAAAGGGGTTAATTTCAAGTAAACAGCCACGATGGCTCCAGCCTTAGGTCTAAAATGTTTATGTTAAGTAACCATGTTTCATACAGGGCTAAAAGCTCTGTTACAGCCAAATTTGCAAAGGTAAAACTAACAGCCTTACACCTCCCAATGTTATATCAGAACATCAAATTAAGAGTAATATCAGGTCAGGTAACAGTTTCTAACTTTGCGACTTTCCTACCTGGGATGATGCTTTGTGATCAATATTACACCTGTAACGAAGGTCACAAAATAATGGGTCTGCGTGGTTTTCCAGAAACTTATAATTATTATTATGATTGTGGATTTTTATAGCGCCAACATCTTACGTAGCGCTTTACAATTACATGTATACATTTACATCAGGCCCTGTCCTGAAGAGCTTACAATCTAAGCACATTTATTTGACACATACAACCTATCAGTATGTCTTTATGATTATGGGGTAAACCGGAGTGCCCGGAGGAAACCCACGCAAGCACGGGGAGAACATACAAACTCCTTGCAGATGTGTCCAAGGGTGGATTCGAACTTAACTAGGACTTAAACGCTGCATGGCATCAATGCTAACCACTGAGCCACCGTGCCAGTTAGCATTAATGCCTTGTCTTATTAGTGTATAAAGAATTGCTTTGATATAACGTGTTTAATTTTAAGTCCAAAAAAAGCCTGTACTTGTATACTATATCCTTGGCTTCCTGGTTTTAATTCACTTGATTCAGTTGTGCATGTAGGTTTATGTAGAAGACTCAACACAAAGTAATTCCTGTTATGAAGTTCGGTTAGACAAACCACTAAGCTCATCAGACTGGCCAGTAACAGATTATTCTTTCTTGGCACATCACCAATATCTTGCAGCATTCCTATTACTTACAGTATATACTGAATTATACTATAACTAAATCACATGTAAAAAAAAATAAATACAAGCTTTTAACTGTCAGTTTTGTATGAGATAAAGTAACCCGACAAGTTATTACTAAAAAAAAAAAAAAAGACAAAAAATTCTGTTTCTAACTAAATTGTGTAGCATGTCCTTAGTACAATAGTGCTTTATAATTAGGATTTACTTCTATTCCATCCCAATACAGTTTCTGGATTTTTTAATTTTTTTTGGAAAATATACAGGTAGATTCAATAAAAGTTCTTATCGTTTAAAATGGTGCTAATTTTGCCCCAACCAATCAGATGTTATTTAACATTTGAAAGCTAAAATCTGATTGGTTGGGGCAAAGTTTGCACCATTTTAAACAATAAGAACTTTTATTGAATAACCCTGATAGAGGTGCTTTAAGATTGTTATAATAATACAATTTTTTTCAGAGATTGGACCCTGAAATTTGTCAGATTATGAAAAATCTGTAAGGAAATGAATTGCCTACCGATTGTAACCAACAGATTTTTCCATCCTCAGTCTGGCTACAGAGCATGTTGGAGATATTGATCTATAATGTGCCAATCATTATGTGAATAAATAAATGAGCCTTGCCCCATCTACTAGAAAACCGATTTCTGTTTTATCATCTTCCCTAGGCAAGCCTATTAGATAAAAAACATATCCTTTCCTAATTAATTCAATAGGGTAGGGGATGTCATCTGTTTCTCTGCAATTGAAAAAAAAATCTTAGCGCTGGTACGCATGGTAAAAAATTTACGTCTTTGATCCCAACTGACCATATGGATGATTTGACAATAGGTATTCTGTGAACTGATATTGAAATTATCAATACTGGAAAAAAACAGATGGGAACAATAGGTTGGTTGATTATTCAGTTCTGATTCCCAGGCAACCTGGTTAAATTATTTGATTGGGTATGAATTGGTGCAGAAATATCTGCTTTGATGTTATTCAACAAAAATCTGGATCATGATATCACAGAGGAAGGTGAGAGTATGTGCATTGAGGTTAATCCCCACCAATCCAGCATTAGAGGAAATATAGTTATTTTGTAGTAAAATTTCCTTTAAGTTTTATTGTGTATGATTTTATGATAGTGTCTCTAATTTTTTGTTGTTGATCTAAATCAAAAATGAAACAAGCAAGATATTGACATAATCAGAGCAATGAACCTGGAGCCGCTATCGGCTACCTAGCTCCTTGTGCACTGCAATTCACTATAAACTTTTGCAGGACTTGTAACACTAGCCAACAGCTGGAGTCAAAAAAACTCCTAAAAAAGTGTCTGATACATACAGACGTGTTAAATAATTTATAGTAGCTGCACAAGTGCATTTTGCAATTAAGAATGGGAATTGGGTTCGTTTTTGAAGCTGGTTCCAGTTTGATTCTGACGATTTCAAAGGTGTGTGACTTTTTGAAGCTAAAACTTTTATTTGATGGGTTTTTCAATATCAAACATTGAATATTAATTATTGCATATTCTATAACAAACATTGAATATTGTATATATAACATTGAATACTCTGTATCAAACATTCAGGGTTATTCAAAAGATCTTATCGTCAAAAATGGTGCTAAGTTTGCCACAACCAATCAGATGTTAGCTTTCAAATGTTAAATAAGATCTGATTGGTTGGGGCAAAATTAGCACCATTTTTAACAATAAGAAAGAACTTTTATTAAATCTCCCCGATTGAATATTCTATATCAAACATTGAATATTGTAAATCAAACATTAAATACTCTATATCAAACATTGAATATTTCTTATTGAATATTCTATATCAAACATTGAATATTACTAATGGAATATTCTATAACAAACATTAAATACTGTATATCAAACATTTAATACTCTATATCAAACTTTAAATATTGGATTTTAAATATTCAATACCGAACACAGGAAACAGTCAGAACATAATTTCCCATTGACTTCTATTGGATTCATTTTGGAAAATTTGAAAATCCGATTTTGGAAGGAAATTCATAATTTTCGAGCATCTCTTAGTTGCAATAACCGCTCAGCTGGTGCAAATCCCAGTTTAGAGAAAAATAAACTTTTCACTTTTGTGAGCGGCGGTGCAAGGCCTTGAAAGCGTGCTACTCTCTTATTGTGGCCATTTAATTTTCAAACTTAGAGAAACTTTTGTTTCACTTTTTGTTGCAGATCTTAAAGGGCATGACCCCCCCTAAAACTAAAATTTAAGCCCCAATGTATAGTGTTCACAAATCCTCACTTTACTCATCTGCTCCTTATGGTTCTCCTGCAGTGCCTGTTAAAAGTTGAAAAAAGTGAAGAGTAGGAGCTTTCTATCAGTCACCCGGCCCCTGCTGATTCCTTGTCCTCAGAGGTTTCAGGCATGTGCAGGGGAGCGCATGACCACCCCCTCTTTTAAACCCTCTCCCCCACTTCCATGTGACCTGACTTTCCCTCAAACAAATCAACTGTCAAAACTGCACACAGCATAAAGCATTCTAACTGTCAAAACTCTCACAGAAGAATAGTTTGAGAACAAGGATACAAGATGTTTAATTTGGATATCTAAAGATATAGGAGGCAGATCAACAAAAAAAAATGATACAGTGGTGGTTGAAAAGAATTATATTTTCCAGTAATATTAACAATTTTTTCTCTATTATAGATGCCCTTTAATGTGAAGAACCAGGTAAGATCTGTGAATGAATGTTTTACTGTTTATGATCCGATTCTCATGTAAGCACATTCATCCCACCAAAATTAATTTGTCCCTATCCCTTCGAGGGAAATCTGTGTTAGCCTTTTGTTTAATTAATATTTTCCCCACACTCTTGGTCCTCCAGAAGGCATACTGTATTTATCAAATGTTCACACAAAACACAGCTAAGCCATTTGTACTGCTGGTTTTGCAACTCCCAGGAAAAAGCATGTCCTTATTCAAAGTCACATTACAACAAAAGTGGACCTAGAGAGAATTTTAAAATAATTGTAAATATATACAAATAAAAAATAGATTTCCGAAATTCTGGCTTGTGATTAAAGTAACAGCAAACTTTTGCTCAAGGGTCTCATAGAGGATACACATTATCCATACGTACATTATCCATTTAGTTCTGCTACCCACTGGATTACTTACTCTCTATTAAATTTTAATTGACAAGTTTGAAAAAATTATAGAGATGAAGATCGGGTCCCTTTTGAACCTGTTTCTGAATTGGATTTGGTGGTTCTGAAGTTTGGAACTCTCTAATTTCCCCCACCATGTTGGTTATTTAAAATTAGCTCCAGAAACAGACTTACCAGCATTCACTCCCTCGGCTCTCTCCCCTTGAACATGCACTGCAGGAGAACCATTTGGTGCAGGGGAGTAAGGTAAGGATTTTTTTAACACTATACAGTGGGGCCAGTAGTGGGTTACATTTTAGTTTTGGGGTGGACATGTCCTTTAAAGAAGTCAAAACCTAGTCAAATCTATTTAGAAACAAATACCTTGTAGAGAAGCCTGTTTGATGCTAATGTTACTGGATCTGCCAACAAATGTTGTCACATCTGTGATAGCTCTAGGGATAATGTTTTTGTCTATGGCCAGTTTTAAGGTCTATACAAACATTTCATTAATGTCGGATTTGAGAAACATTGTTTCATTAATTTGTAGTAACCCAATCAGATGTTAGCCTTTTACTGGGTTACATTTAAGCTTCATACACAGGTATGATCTTATCACCGAGGAACGACCCCCATGTGCCACATGGTTGGGGGTCATTCTGCGGGGGAAAGATCAGATGAGTGTACTAGGCTTTAGATGACATTGAATTGGTTGCTGTAGATCAATATAAAATTTCCCTGCATCAGCCCAAACCTTCCTAAATAATCTGTTGATATATTTCACTGAAAATATTTCCCAGAGTTCATTAGTTCTGGAGATCAGGCTAGTTTGAAAATTTTCTATAGCACTTATCTATTTTTTAGAATAACTTTTCTTGAGAATATTTTATTAAAATATGATTGCTTAATATGTGACCATATGATTGCTAGGATTGAAATATCATGCAATCACAATTGGATTTGGTCCATCAGCAATACTAAGTGCCGCAAAGGCACTTATAAGTGCTGGGGAGAGGGTTCCCTGTTTGTACTGGGGGACCCCTTGAAGCTCTTTTAAGCCAGGGTCCAAACCTGTGGAAGCTGAGGCCTCCTGCTAGTGCGCACCCCCTATGGGGCGTTCTACCAGTGGGACATGCTCCACCTACCCACCATCCCCTTGCACCCTGACTCGCCACATGCACACTTTTTTAAAATATGCCCCCAAGTCATTATGTGAATATAGATACACTTTAACCACAGCCGGTTTCATAGCACAGCATTCTGAAGTGTTAAGTGAATAACTAGAAAAGTTTATTTGGCACCAGTAATATTAATAAATAGGGAGTGTATTGCTACTCTAACCTTAACAAGTCACTGAATCATTCTCTTATTAATATGTGACAGCAAGCTGATACATACTGTGGTTTAAAATTATATGAAATCCTTCACTGTAAGCCATAGTAAAATATCTTGCATTACCTGTAAACTAAGTAGCAGCACTTTTCACCCATAAAAAGTGGGGAAATCAATGAACTATTCCGAGGCAGAAGAATATTTAGAAGCTGATACTATGGCAAACCATCCATCATCCCATGAAAGTGATACAGTATGTGATGATCATCCAAGTCCATATCCTAAAACAACCTGACACTGCAACTATGTGTTATGAAGATCCAGTGGTGCAGAAATCCTGCTCTTATCACAAAATGTAATTCAGTTAATACAGTACACAGAAAAAGGTTAAAAGCTGATAGCTAGATATTTATTTCAAAGACCTTTCAATGGCACAGTCTACCACACTCACAGGGTAATGGCAACAATCATGGTGTATGGTACCATCAAACAATTGTTAAAATGTTAAATGAAGTTAAAGTACTTAATTGATTTAAAGGGGAACTAAAATAACCAGACCACACTGTCTCAATAGACAGAGCATATTCACAAAGATACAACAAGCTGTGTGTTGTTGGTTAATTAATTACATAAACCTGTTGATGCTAGTGGTCAGTTTCAACCATTTGTCTCTCTGGGCTCCAATTTGGACAAACGAACGGTCGGTTGCATCCGAAAGACCATGCAATTAATTTTGGCCGATCGGGCAGAAATACTGCTTGGTGTGTACCTTGCTTAAGATATATAAATCTATCTATCCATCTATCCACTGAATAGGAAACATAGCACACTCCCCTGTATTTATAATTGGAGCATTTTATTGCACAAAATACACACCGCGTCAATGCGTTTCCGCCATCTTGTAGCCATCATCAAAATCCCGTAGAAATATCTCCCTTTGGTACTATCAAAATGGATTGCCTCAGAGTTGCCCACAATGACATTTTATTTTGATCCAATTGTGAGATTTTTTCTGCAGAACACCTACACATTATAAAATAATTCTGTAACTAAGAAGGCTTCTATGTTCCATAAAGACACATAAAAAGTCCCTTGAGTGCACCTTAATAATATTATTTGTATATTTGATTGGGGTAGCACCAAGGTAACAGAAGGATTGTGTGCCTACCGTTTTCAATCTGATATATATATATTAAGTTTTTATATTAAATATAGGAAAGGTGTATATTAATAAGGTGTGTGTGAAATTTCTCACTGTTACCATCTAAATGACCATAAATAAATGTAATTAAAGTATAGTACTGACATATTAGGTACAAGACAAAATATATAAAGTTGTTACAAAGCTGGTTCACCTATTTTAATATGGAATAGTCAAAATGGAATGTTTAGCCACACCTCTGTCACTGCTAATAGGTCTGCATGTTTTTCACCTAATAAAAACCTAAAGAAACTTTAATGCCTGTTAGGGTTTAATATTTTAACCCAATTATGCGCTGTTTGTAAAACATGTAGCAGTCTTAGCCAATCAAAAAAATCAAACAAAAAAAACTATGTATGCTAGACAGGAAGTCATGTCTGTGTATCATATAAGTCATACAGGAGAAACTTTGCATGTTTTTGCCCATTTCTCTGGGAATGCTGGGAGTGAGAAATCATTCCTTGGATTATTTGGGCAATGCTATTTTAAATGGGAACTGTGGTCTCTAAACAAGGGTTTAAAAGGCCAGTTTCCTACCTTTAAAATGAGCCATCAACCACCCCTCTACGTGCTTTACAGCCCAAGATATAAAGAAATGACTGACCAGAAAGTTAATGGGTGGGAGGCTGACATGTGACATTCCTAAGGCTTCTCCTGCACAGTGCGCCGACGAGCACAGCCTCAGACTCCCTCAGTGTGTGAGGGAGACAGGAAGTCCCTCCTCCTCTCTGTGTAAAGTCCTGACAGAGAAGGTAAGGGAATCTACAGCCCTTCTTTCCCACTATGTGAAAACAGCCTCAGAGTTCTCACTCTGCCTGAAAAGGCTGTTTCCACAGAGTTTTCTGCAGGGGGGGTCTGAGTAGCTCACGGCACCTGCGAGTGGCCGGGGCATATGCACCTGCGAGTGAGCGGGGCTTATGCCCCAGCAGGTGGGCAGGGCTTGTGCACCCATGAGTGGGTGGGGCTTAGGCACCCGCGAGTGAGTGGGGCATAGGTACCCACGGGTGGGCGGGGCCACATGGGGCTGTAAGAGAATGGGCCAAGAGGGGCCTACAACTGGAGGGACCAGGGGGGGCTGCAAAGGGGAGATTGAATGACATGGTTTCAGAGTAGGAAGCAGGAAGTGCAGGGGACCTGGGGATGCTGCTGCCATATCACACACAAAAATGTTAATATCTTCAAAACTATGCAAAATAAACAATGGAAATAAATTGCAAAAAGAGCAATTCCTATCAATTTACCCAAAGTCATTTTTGGACCACAGTTCCCCTTTACAAAGCATGAGACTGTGTTTTAAGAAACGGATTACAGTGCAGGCATTAATTATACTGATGATAAAATTATTTGCACCAAAATAATTTTCCCTACTTCCATCCAGTGAGCAATGGAACATTCTGAATTGTTTTCTATTATATATCATTTTGAACTCCAGCCGTTGAAGCAATTATATGGATCACTAACTTTGTAATGTGTTATGAGTGTGTCCCGGAGCAGTCTACCAGTAGCAGACAGTCTGACTATGAGGCATGTCTGACTATGAGGCATAAGAAAATGACAAGATATGAATTGCTTTTCAAATTTACAATGCAATTTGTTTGCAAACACTCAGAGTAATCACACTACATAATCAAACATGAAACGTACATCCCTCTCATTACCACACATGATGCATTTTCAACATCCAAATGAGATCCCAAAATAAATAATTCCTAAATATATCTGGTAGAATATATTAATATCACAACCTCAAATTCTTCTATTAGAATTACAGTAAGTGGCCTAGATTGAAACATCATTAGAGAGGATCTTAGAAGAACTTTATTTAAACCTCAGGGATTTCATTTAGCTTGCTCTTAGTTTTTAAGTAGTGATATGGCTAAAACACACAAAACAAAAATTTTACATTGTATAAGTTCATCTACTGCAGACTTTAAACAACTGGAGCCAGATTTATTAATCCGTGTATCGGAAACTTTCAATACCACGGGTTATCATAAAAGTACAACCACAGCCATCCCTAAGTTTTTACAATACCAATGCTGTAGCAAAATACTGCAATGGTATTGTATGGGTGATTGTAGAATAACAATAACGATTGTAATTTTACGTTCAAAATCATAAAGTTACAACCGCAATTGTAGATTTAAGTCCGTGTTCATACATTTACGATTAGGGCAATGATTGCTAAAAAGCACAATATTGCAAAATGGCTTTAGAAATTAGGCCCCTGTAAGCATTAAAGCCTTTCAATAACTTTCAGCCTGGAGGCAGAATGCTTCAGACAGATCTCACCATTTTTTTAATCAAAACGTAGTCTACCATTAGAAAGACGCTATGCAAACTGGGAGGAGTATAAAAATAATGTTAAAGCTTGCATGTGAACATCTAGGAAAAACCAAGACCTTTGCAACAATATATTTAAAATGGACAAAGAAAAGACAGAATTGTCTGGCCACAGCACAAGAAGACTGAAAGAAAGCTGAAAATCATAGTACCGGGAATATATTGACTGAGCTGCACAAAAGCTTGGGCAGTTCGCCAATGTTGAATCAGTTTGAGACCATCTGTCAGAAAACTGAAACAGAACAAGAAGTAGACTGTGCAGCATGAAGATTCTAAACTCTTCAATAAACAGCCATAAAATGATAAAATAGGAAATATAGGGTTTTGACAATAGAAAGTCCAGATTAAAATCACATCATCTTTATCTTTGCTGTATAGCTGTTTTAAATTAAGATCAAATATTGATTTTTCTAATTCTTTTATTTTTTTTGTGACAGTGATAATCTTTATTAAAAAAAAAAAAAGGTTAGTGCTATATGTTGCCCCTCCACATAATCATTCTCTATGTCTATGGCAACCATATATTCAGTGGCATAGCTACAGACCTATGGGCCCTGATGCAAAATTTGGACATGGACACAACCTGCCGAAAAACACAAATTTGATCTTAAAGGGCATGTCCACCCCCCCAACTACACCACCCCCCCCTCCCGCCCCCCCGCCACGAGTGGGTAGTTTAATCCTTTCCTCCCGGCTCCCGTGTGTTCGCCTGTAGCCCCCCCCCCCCCCCAAAGTCCCAAAAACTGCCCACCAGGAGGATAGCAGAGTCCATATAGGACTCTGCCTCCTACCTGGCCTCCGGGAGAAGTGTGGCATGCGTACTGCAGCCCTTCTTCTCCTCCCTCCCCATCCCTCTCCCTCCCTCTCAGCATTCCCTCCCCATAGTGTAAAACCCGTTTTAGCAAACATTGCCCCTGTCCCCCCAGCCGCTATGTTTATAATATCCGAAAATGCCCAGAACATTACTTACCTTCCCTCTTGCCTCCGCCGCACTGAACTCCCGGCAGCCATGTCCATGATTGGCTGCCGCTCAGCCAATAACAGATGCGACTGCCGGTCCCACCCCTCTGCTTGCATTTTCTCACAAGCATAGGGCCTGGGAGCGCGGCGGAGGCAAGAGGGAAGGTAAGTAAAGTTCTGGGCATTTTCTGATATTACAAACATAGCGGTTGGGTCTGGGGGGACAGGGGCAATGTTTGCTAAAAAAATGTTTTGAAGGGTGGATATACTTTTCCCATACACCTAACAAAACTATTAAATCAGATTCTAACAGTATTTCTAAACTTAGATCCTCAAAACTTTCACTTCTAAAATAACAAACATCTAACAAACTGACACTAGTAAAATGCTTGTCACACAGACTCTGGAAAATGCTTAGAACATAGACACTCGTTAACTGCTCGGCACACAGACATTGGTAAAAATACTTAGTACCTGGACCACTGGTAAAATAGTTGGCACACAGACAGGTAATTTTGGAAAATGTCTCTTTCTTCTTGGCCAAGGGCCCTGGTGGGGTCACATCCCCTGCACCCTCTAGCTACGCCCCTGCATATACATGTGAATGAGGATGATGTCAACAGCCATGGGGATGATTTTCTAAAAGAGTAGGAGTGGCATCCATGTTCCACAATATTGGTTTAGGTAAATATAAGTTTCTACTTAGATGTCAAATAGTGAGAGTTTAAATGTATCACACCAAAGCTTGTTGCTGGTTTTGCTGATTTAGTGTGTTTGAAAATATATGTTTGTGATGAATTAGTTGCTTGTAATGGTTTGTGCATACTAATTAGCTACTAGCATGGAAAGAGATGAGCACAATAACAACTATTATTTAATTAATGGCCTGAACTGGTCAAAAGACAATTGTAGTAATAAAACAATGATTGTTTTAAAGTTAGTGATGGATGGCATGTTTAGGGAAAACAACAGAAATAGGGTTAGAAGTATATTTTTCACATGTAAAGCGTATTTATAATTTTACAGCTTTAACATTATCACGTGACACTGCACAGATCAGAACTGGCTAATAAACTAAGTGATTGCAATACATAAATGGAACATAATACGGTTACATTCACATTAAACAAATGCGGTGGAAAAGAGGTGTTTCTGTGCATTTTCCCCATGCATTGTAAGTTGGCAGTATTATGCAACGGTAACACACTGCATTACTGCATGTTTTTTTTTTTTAACACACCACACTGCAATGCCCAAGTGTGAATACTATGGGTAGTTTGTTTCGGTTTGAATTTTCGGAATGTGTGTGATTGAAGCCTTAAATAGATCAAATCAAAAGTTAACAAAAATTCATGTTTACAAATAATTAAAGGTAACTAATAAGATCACTATAAGGCAGGTCTGAGCTGAGGATGCAAATGTTTAACTCTATGAAAAAAAGGGCATTACTGATTAAAACAACACACAAATGCAAACAAAAATAAAGCAAAGGGTGAGAGGACCCACCAGTGATGCAGTATTTATCCATGGGTTTTAGCTAATAATATTTAGCCACGAATACCTTTTAAGCTTTTTTTCTACATTAAAATGTTTATACAAAACATCTTTTTATGGCACAAACAGCACAACACTTTCAGTCTTTACATATCCAGATCCCTTGTGTCAGAGCTACATTTTATACTTCAGAGAACACATTCAGAGATTGGTAAACAGAGTAACATAAAACAACTAGAAATAAACTGTACAATGACAGATCATAGGCACTGAAATAGTGAAGAAAATCAGAAAGCACTTACGTGAAGTTCCATGCAAAATGAAGTGGTAAAGTGAAGAAGTAAAGATGTGTGGGCACTTCCCAGGGATAATATATGCAAAAAATTCAGGGCATGCAGGACTTTTCATCACTTTCTCTAAAGCAAAGAACAAGCTACAGTATGCCTTTACAATTTGAAGCTGCAGAGGGCAGTGTTGTTGTGTGTTTCAGTAACTAGTTGTTAGGATAACAAAGAGAGAGAGAGAGAGTATGTTTGATACAAGGAAGGCAAATGTACTTTTCTGGAGCTACACTGATTTTAAAGTTACCTGTAAATTGGACAAAACTATACTATATTGATCATAGGAAAAACAGGAATGGAGAAATGCATTTCTGGGCTTTCCATGAGAAACAGAAGATGCATTAATTAATTAATTTAGGAAAGGAAAGAGAATGCAGTATTTGGGCTACACATTTAATCCAATATGGAACATGGTTTTTCTGATAGTTATCACTGTCGTTATATCAGTCTCTATATCAGTGTCTTGCACTTGCTCTCTTTCTTTCTTAAGGATCAATCGTTTTTGCTGTTTAGTCAACCCGTTGCATATAGTGTGCATTGCTTTGTCACTAAATACAATCAAAGAATTATTCTCCTCTAACACCCTCCCCATAAAAGTGCCCAGGATGAAGGTCCAACCAACTAAGATAGGGTTTGCCTAGATCTCCTGTACCAGGTCTCTAAATTTACACTCATGTTCCTGGTCTGACTGTCCTCTCCCAAAGTTCGTGATTTGTTTTGCTTCTTCTGCACATCTTTTCATTGGCCAGTTCTAGAGCTGTCCCAGATTGTGAGAAGAAAGAGCCAGGACAACTACCACAACTTCAAAGGCCTGGTACAGGGAAATGAGGCAAAATTTAGAATAATGATCTGGTAATTCAGGTCCTTGCCCCGGGCACTTTTAAGGGGAGCAGAGGTATTCTGGGTAGTAATTTTGTCTTTTAAAACATTACTACACTATGTACCACTTAGACACACTGAGACATGCACATTCTACATTTCTACTGTTACCAAACTTAGGACGCTAAGTGCATAACAATACTTCTAATGAAAGCAGGCAACCTAAAGCTTACTGAAATTTTAATGCTTTGTTAAGTTTGGATTTATGGCAGTTATAAAGTCTATATAATAATAAAATATCTGCATCTTACCAGTAGTTAAAATAAAGAAAGACAAATTGATTTTTCCTTGGGAACAGAAGATGGAGCTGCTAGGAACTGCTGCTAGATTCCCACTCAGTTATTCCAGTGACGTAAACAGTGTTAAATATTTGCTTGTTAAATGTTACCACGCATACTAGTAATAATGAAAGGCTTCATTATATAATGAAGTCATTACTATTCCTTATCTGTATAGATGCTATGCAATAATGGCAAATTAGTTTTAGCCATGTTAGCTACATTCTGATTTATTAAAATTATCTGCTAGAAAAAAAAAATCAAGATCATAATTTGCTGCTGTGATCTGTGTATTGTAGGGAAATGAATGCTACAACTTAGAAAACAAGGCATGGAGGCAGAACTGGATTATCCAGTAAGGACCAGTAAACATCAGGAAACCTTGATTCAGTACTATAGCCCATAAAATACAAGAACAATGGATCTCCAAATGTCAGCTCTGATCTAAATTCACCTCTGCATGGACGTCTTTCTGGGCAGTGTTTCCAGAGGTGGATGTTGTGTATTAAAATGGAGTACATTGTCCTTTTAAGAATATGTTTTACCTGCTTTAAGAGATAGTAGTAGGAGTTTTAAAATTTCAGTATTGTTGTTAATAAAATGATGGTGATCTGTTAACAGTGTGTCTGTACTTCTGAAACACAATAATGGCGACGAGGACCTCTGTACCCACCTGAAAAGTTTCTGCAACACCCCGGGGAGCCTGCAGTGCCCTGGAATCTCTGGTATGCACAGTTTTCTATCTACTTAGTAGCCTATGGCCTGGATGGGGCCACACCAGAGAGAAAGAGGGCCTTACCACTGTTTAGGTGCAGAGGGCTATAGGATTTTTATAACCCTGGGAGCAGAATCTACATACCCAGCTGCTGTACAAGCCCTGGAAAATTATTATAAACCAGAGTCAAATGCTTTAGTGGCCACAGTACTTTTTCGCAGGCGCCGTCAGGCTGAGGGAGAACCAATTTGCCAGTATGTTGCTGAACTACGTCAGTTAGCTGCACCCTGAAGATTTGGACCCCTACAGGACAAAATTATTAGGGACCAGCTTATTGAAAAAACTGCCAAAAAAGTGGATTTGGGCTATCAAATGGAAATGGCTTTGCAGGAGGAAAGTAAAATGCTGTGCCCTGCACAGAATTCTGAGACCCCAGTTCAGGTACAGAAACTGACTGACAGCACATCAAATGTATGTTTTAACTGTGGTGGTAACCACCATAGGGGGGGCATAAAACGGTGTCCTGCACAAGGAAAAAGCTGCAGGCGCTGTAACAAACTGAATCATTTTGCAAAATGTTGCCACTCTACCCTACTACCACTACTACTTATAATGCCCATTTTCGTCAGTACCCACTCAAAGAGACTGACTACCCTAGCGGGATACAGCAACTGCAAAATTTCAGTCTTAGGTATGGTGACATTGCCTGTCACACACCAAAACAAGCATTTGGGCAGTTTTACATTTTATATCACTGAAACCGGAGCCAGTCTATTTGGATTAGACTTATTTCATGCCCTTGGCTTTAAAGTTCTGGATCAGGCGCATGCTGAAATATGCCTAGTCGATAATGTCTGGAAAGCAAAATACCCCCAGACCTTCAGTGGACTTGGGTGCATTCACAAATTTTCTCATAATCCTATGCTGAACTCTCAGATACCTCCAGTAATGCAACCCCTGTGCAGGCCCCATTAGCAATTAGGACAGCAGTTGAGGAAGAGCTGTAGAAACTCCTGCAAGAGGATATTATAGAACCTGTTGACTCATCCCCATGGGTTTCCAACTTAGTAATTGTCAGCAAGAAAGGTAGGCAAATACGACTGTGTTGACCTTCACCTGGTAAACAAGGCAATCACCCCTGACTGTTACCCACTACCTACTACAGAGGATTTAATATCCCAATGTCATGGATCAAAAATCTTCTCTAAATTAGACATCCGTAAAAGGCTATTTACAAATCCTCCTCACACCACAGGCCAGAAACCTGACAGCTTTTATCACACATCTGGGGCTTTTCCACTTTAAACGTATGCCTTTTGGTTTGTGCTCCGCTCCAAGCTGTTTCCAGAAAATCATAGTCACTGTTTTTTCAGGACTCCCTGGTGTCACAATTTACTTGGATGATATCCTTATTCATGCACCCTCTCTGGAGGAACATGAAGCAACCCTTAAAGTTTTCCACAGATTACTGGAATACAACCTCACCCTCAACGAACAGAAATGTGTCTTTGCACAGATGGAAGTTGAGTTTGTGGGCCACAGGCTCTCTGCACGAGGCATTCAACCTTTACAATCTAACATTGATGTGATACACAACTTACCTGAGCCACAAGATAAAGCACAGCTTGCTTCATTTCTAGGATTTACAAACTATTATTTATGGTTCGTAGCAGACTATGCCGACATCACAACTCCTTTGCAGACCTTACTTCAGCATGGCAGTGGACACCTGCCTGCTCTGAGACTGTTCCTGCCTTGAAACAGCGCATAGCATCTGCACCTACACTTGCACATTTTTCACCACACCACAGGCACCAACCTTTGTTTCCTTTGATGCTTCCTCTGTTGCTTTAGGTGCTATTTTATCACAAATCCAAAATGGTGAGGAGCACCCTGTTGTTTTTGCCTCTCGAGCTCTCTCATTATCTGAACAAAAATATTCTGCAGGGGAGCGTGAAACATTAGCCTGTATAAGGGCATTTTACGATGGCATCACTTCCTATATGGGAGAAAGTTTACTCTGAGAACAGATCATCAAGCCCTCACATCTTTGCTGTCTACATCAGGATCTGGTCACCGCCCCCCTTCATATACATCGATGGTCAGTACAACTTACAACAACCGAGTTGTCACCTTAGAAAGGTGTCTGTCGGGATGACACAGAGCAGTAATTCCAGCCACACTGAGGCAATCAGTTCTTAAAATGGCACATAAAGGACATTTGGGTGTAGTGCGAACAAAATAACGTTGCAGAGAAGCAGTGTGGTGGTCTGGAATAGACCAACAAATAGAAATTTTAGCTCGCAGTTGTGAACCATGCTTACTGAGTGGCAAAACACATAACCGAACAGCAGCACCATTGCAAGTCCGACATTATCCAAAATTTCCATGGAACACAATTCAACTAGAAAAATGTGGAGAAATTACAATAGCACCACAACATCAAAAGGTACTGTTTGGTAGCTTATGATCTATACTCGTAATGGCCAGAGGTAGCCACAGCAGGTGTTAGGACCACTAAAGTTGTCATTACAGCATTGGAAGGATGGTTCGCCAGGTGGGGTCTACCGCTAGAAATCATTTTAGACAATGGCCCCCAATTCATTTCCAAGGATTTTGAAACTTTCATGAAATCAAATGGAATAAAGCACATTCTAACACCACAATACCATCCTGAAGCTAATGGAGATGTGGAACGTTTTAACCAGACACTTAAAAATGTCTTAAATGCATATTTGCATGAGGGACACCTCTTTAGCAAAGCCATCATTTTGGTTTTACTGCACTACAGATCAGCTACTCATAGTGCCACTTGAGTGTCACCAGCAAGTCGGATGATGGGACTGGATCTACATACACCTCTGACAAGCTTAAGACCACCAGTTAAGGTTGCCGAACCCTTAAACCTGCGAGCTACAGTAGAGAGGTACCAGGTCAAAGCAAAAACTTACAGTGATGCTAAATGAAATGCCAGAGGTGATCTTAAGGGAATGTCCACCCCCAAAACTATAACCCCCCCACTGGCCCCATCATGTATTGTAGTTTAATCCTTACCTCACATCCCAGCTCCATATGGTTCTCCTGTAGCCCCCCCCCCCCAAAGTCCCAAAAACGCCCACCAGGAATAGCAGAGTCCATATGGACCTGCCTCCTACCTGCCTCCGGGAGAAGTGTGGCATGCTTACTGCAGCCCTTCTTCTCCTCCCTCCCCATCCCTCTCCCTCCCTCTCAGCATTCCCTCCCTCCCCATATGTGTAAAACCCGTTTTAAGCAAACATTGCCCTGTCCCCCAGCCCTATGTTTATATATCCGAAAATGCCCAGAACATTACTTACCTTCCCTCTTGCCTCCGCCGCACTGAACTCCCGCACCATGTCATGATTGGCTGCCGCTCAGCCAATCACGATGCGACTGCCGTCCCACCCCTCTGCTTGCATTTTCTCACAAGCATAGGGCCTGGGAGCGCGGCGGAGGCAGAGGGAAGGTAAGTAAAGTTCTGGGCATTTTCTGATATTACAAACATACGGTTTGGGTCTGGGGGACGGGGCAATGTTTGCTAAAAAAATGTTTTGAAGGGTGGATATACTTTTCTCCATACACCTAACAAAACATTAAATCAGATTCTAACAGTATTTCTAAACTTAGATCCTCAAAACTTTCACTTCTAAAATAACAAACACTAACAAACTGACACTAGTAAATGCTTGTCACACAGACTCTGGAAAATGCTTAGAACATAGACCCTCGTTACCTGCTCGGCACACAGACATTGGTAAAATACTTAGTACCTGGACCCCTGGTAAAATAGTTGGCACACAGACAGGTAATTTTGGAAAATGTCTCTTTCTTCTTGGCCAAGGGCCCTGGTGGGGTCACATCCCCTGCACCCTCTAGCTACGCCCCTGCATATACATGTGAATGAGGATGATGTCAAAGCCATGGGGAGATTTTCTAAAAGTAGGAGTGGCATCCATGTTCCACAATATTGGTTTAGGTAAATATAAGTTTCTACTTAGATGTCAAATAGTGAGAGTTTAATGTTCACACCAAAGCTTGTTGCTGTGGTTTTGCTGATTTAGTGTGTTTGAAAATATGTTTGTGATGAATTAGTTGCTTGTAATGGTTTGTGCATACTAATTAGCTACTAGCATGGAAGAGATGAGCACAATAACAACTATTATTTAATTAATGGCCTGAACTGGTCAAAAGACATTGTAGTAATAAAACAATGATTGTTTTAAAGTTAGTGATGGATGGCATGTTTAGGGAAAACAACAGAAATAGGGTTAGAAGTATATTTTTCACATGTAAGCGTATTTTATAATTTTACAGTTTAACATTATCACGTGACACTGCACAGATCAAAACTGGCTAATAAACTAAGTGATTGCAATACATAAATGGAACATAATACGGTTACATTCACATTAACAAATGCGGTGGAAAAGAGGTTCTGTGCATTTTCCCCATGCATTGTAAGTTGGCAGTATTATGCAACGGTAACACACTGCATTACTGCATGTTTTTTTTTTTTAACACACCACACTGCAATGCCCAAGTGTGAATACTATGGGTATTTTGTTTCGGTTTGAATTTTCGGAATTTGTGTGATTG